>OY759263.1:13111514-13276514 GCA_963662155.1 Lamellibrachia columna
GTCCCGCTGCCAATCTTCCTCACTCGCCTTTGTGTTGTTTTCTGTGTAATGGCGGTTTTATAAATGTCACTAGAAGAGGTTCTTAAATGGAACATCTAATTAAAAAGTGGGCAACATGTCCACAAAAAGTGTAGTTTACTTGTACTGTAATAGTTTAAAGAGTACTTAAAGAACTCTTTCAGTGGTAGTAAAACACAATTTTTAATATAATTATGTTGTTTTTTTGAGGCGTCGTTCCACATGTGTCAACTAAAATAATCCATAAAAAGAATGTTTGCTTTTTGGCTCAAACATATACTCTTAGTGATAACATAAATGTCTTATAAAATGGGTAATTCTTTGGAGGCAAATTTACCATTTCATAGACATAAATGACATAATGTCCCATAGCAAAGCAGATTACTGTTGGGGTTAGGATCCAAACGTGCATTTGTAGTGATTAAGCAAAACATATAGCGGATACATAATGTATAAAAAGGTAAGTGATAACTTAGTCCTACAGCCAGTAACCATGCAACCAATTCGATACTCAAAAATATTCGTGTAGCCTATTCTTAATGTCAAGATGACTTAAAAAAAATACGTTGTCTATTGAAGCATCATTATCTTCCTGTAAATGGTTGATGATAGTCCTTTGTTTAACTGATCAAATAAACGTCTCGTTTGTTTGCGACAAAACATAATGTTATGAAATATTAACGGCGATGAGACAACAACATTAAGCACATATATTAATCGGGCGACTTGGTAGTGGACCGATTTAATTGTGGGCTGATTTGGCAGTAGGACGACAAGGTAAATTGTATGTTCTTATATAGCGAGATATCAAGTCATTCGGACCGCCCAAAATGCTTTACACTTAACACCTGGCAAACTCGACTTTTCTGTGAAGCATTCATCCACTCTGCAATTACTGCTGGAAGATGCACCACTGCCAGGCACTCATGTATACAGCTGAGTGAAGTGTGGGCAGCAAGATGATTCGATTCCAGGTCATACTGACAGGGAGTACAACGTTCTAACCACAGGTATGCAGTGGACAGGACGATGGGACTGGTAGTGGAACGACTTAGTAGTATCCGACTTGCTGTTGGATGAGTACTGACAATATACTACAAAAAACTGTATCCTCACCGTTTGTTGTGTCTCTCTTGGCAAACGCAGGCCTTGGCGCCGACTATAAGTGAGCAAACCACTGCATCCAATGTAACAGTGTGAACTGCCCTGCCGTCACTGTTGACTACGACCTCCTAAAGCCGAATATTGTGTGTGGTCATGGAGCGTGACGGTTTTATACAACTGCCCAGTGCCACTCAACAATCGTAAATTGTACTTTCCCAACATGTTGTCCCGTACTAATGCATACAACTTCGCCGCACTGACCCCCGTCGCTTGCAAAGCCGATATAGACGATACAAGCTGATAGGCGAATGATGGCATTAATGACTGGAAGTATTCATTCACTATGACAAAGCTCCTTTGGTGTTAATACGTCTGCGGCCATTGGAGAGTAGTATAACGTTATTTTGAGGTTATTGTTCACTAGACATGTTGCTATTACTGTTCTATCGCTTGGTTGTTGTTCTGAAAACTAAACGTGATATGTGTAGATTGACCAGCATGCAACAATCTCACACTCTCGCTGTCAGTCACGTTTACGACTATGGCTGTTCGCTTGATTCACATTGCGGAAGTCAATTATGCATCTGTGTTATTCTTTAAAAGGACATATTATATTGAGTGTATTTCAACCAATCTTTTGCATTAGCAGATCTGGATAGCCTATTATCCAGATCTTAACATTATTTTCAGGGTCGGGTTTTGGTGCGAGGCCTAGCACTAACAATGGCGTTGCATATGGTCTGAGTCGAGCCGTACTCGACGCATTGAGACGGGGGTCTCCACTGATACCTAAATAATACAATGCAGGCTGACGGTGACTTGACTGAAATTCTATTCCATATTGCGTCGATGCCCATATAGTGCCCAAGGAAAACGTATCAGCCAGACTTTCTTCTCAGTTATACCCCATAAACTTTCACTCCTCCGCCGACCGTCTGATCAATACCGCCCCTTTCATGTTATTCAGAGCATTGTGGGAAATATCAATGATGTGCAACGCATGATTATTATCCCGTAGGGCATGTGGTGCGATTATAAGATGTAATATGGTTGTAAATATGTATTGTTGCGTAGGTTGATTCGTGATTACGGTCAACTGGGCAGTTCTGCGCGATTATAAGGATATGGAGCGGATCTTTATTTTTATATTTTACTTAATTTATTTTGTCTAGTGAATAGTATGCATTATGTAAAAGATGACCAGTAAAACGTGTAGTAAGTAAAACACTATAAGTCTTTATGTCAGTAAAATAATTTGAAAGTCGTACAATCTATCTTGTTTGTGATAACCTAGCTGCACTCTATATACTACACTCGGAATCTCAGCTATTAATAGTCAAGGCTATTGTGACCAGCCAAGGCCAGTCTTGCAATTTTATTGTGGCCTTCCAAGGCCTGTCTTACAGTTGAAGTGTTGTCGGCCAAGGCCAATCTTACAGTTCAGGTGTGGTCAGCCAACGCTGGCTTACATATCACGTAAGCCCAGCCAATACCAGCCATGCAGTTGATGTGTGGCCACGCAAAGTCCTTCTTGCAGTTGAAGTGTTGCTAGCAAGGGACATTGTTACAGTTGAAATGTGGCAACACAAGGCCAGGCTTACAGTTGAAGTGTGGCCAGCCAAATCCAGTTTTACAGTTGAAGTGTTGCAAGGCAAGACCAATTTTGCAGTTCAGGTGTGGCCAGCCAATGCCAGCCTTACAAATGATGTGTGGCCAGCCAAAGCCAGCCTTAAGGTTGAAGCGTGGCCAACCAATGTAAGTCTCACAGTTGAAATGTGGCCAGCCAATGACGGTCTTACATTTGAAGTGTGGCCTGCCAAGGACAGCCCTATAGTTGAAGTTTCGTCAACCAAGGACACTCTTACAGTAGCAGTGTCAGTGCCATTTTACACTATTTCATTTGAAGTGTGTTCAGTTAACCCAACTCTTACAAGATGTATGACCAGTGACAGCCTTTCAAGGTCTTTTTTGCAATTAACGTGTCGTTATTAAATATTTGTTCAGATGTGACAGTTGAGATTTATCTATTGTTGTCAATGTTATATTGTGATAAGTGCAGAGTTTGATCTATATTGTTTACTATATTATGTTAAACAATACATTTTCTCCACTCCAATTTACAATTGTTTTACGTACCCAGCAATGTCATTTATGCGGTTGTATGTCAACTACTACTCACCGCTCGCAACTTTGAAGGCGGAATTAATACGAGCAATTTAGCCACTCTAGGCGGATACTAAGTCGACGGAACGAGTCACCCAAGCGTGAAGGCGTGTGTTGCTTAATGTTCACTCGAGACACACACAATGGAATGTGAGTGAGTGACAGCGGTAAGTGAGTAATTTAATTTAAGTGGTGCGGTATACCTACACATTACTGTAATATGTAGAAGAACCAGATTGTATCGAGTATAAGTCGTCCCCAGTTTGTGTTGTGAGAGCGTGCGTATGTTTGTAGTTGTGTGCGTATGTGGAGGGGCGCTCGCGTGTATTTTCGTATTATTATTATTATTATTATTATTATTAGATATTTTGGGTTTGTTTCAGATACATGTCATATGTGATATGTGATACTTTAGTCAAGCATGTGCAGTGTGAGATACTGCTCTGTGCTACTTACCAACGACAAAAAATACGCACACAAATGGTTAATTAATTAAACATATCGCGGCAAGACAAACAATATTCAGTAAGACATCTCAGTTGGACCCTTCTTTGGACAGGTTGACATGTATGAATTGATATAAACGTATATTACACAATTGCAAAAATACAGATTGGAAAGCTAATATGTGTATCCTAGAACAAGGTTTTATAATGAATAACAATACAGTAAATCAACTGTGTTCTACATATTTAGCCTTTGTTGTTGCCTTGACGAAAAATTACTACTATTGTGTTTGTTCTGTAAATTACTCGTTGTTACATCTCACACGTCTAGCTCCTCTCACGTAAAGGCGAGACAACATTTCTTGATCAAATTTTCCAGGCAGTATATCGTATAACTAATATTATATTTTTACACATTCAGGCCTCAAGTTGTTCGAACCCGTTGTCACGGGCCCAAAGTATCCCCGTGCCAGAAGTAGGCAGATCAATACTGCGTAAGCGCGGTGAACAACGTGACCTCATGTGATCCCACTTATCTTGCTGCTGTGTCATAAGTAGGCGTTCCAATGCGCAAGCGCAGCGACCCCCCGTGACCCCACTGTTTGCTTGGCGGCGTCGGTGTATTGTAAAACAGTTATGGAGCATTATGGTGTCGTTGAGAGCATTCGTGAAGAGAAACACAAGCGGTAAATGGAGTATTATCTCGTTGAGAAGAAACATCGTCCAGATCAGTCAACATATATTCCTTACGGCAACATGGTAATCTAAGTCCCTTATGGTAACATGGTAATCTAAGACATTTACGGTAACATGGTAATCTAAGTCCCTTACGGTAATATGGTAATGGTCGCTGCATATTAACTTGGAAGTAGTTAGTTGAAAACCTTTGCTACAGGCAAGTGCTCTCTGAATGCTATCAGAGTCCCGGGACATGATGTAGTACAGATATTAATTTGCATGCTTCAGTGAACAAGTGACGTGTATTCTGCGGTATGTCAGGGTATACATGCCGGCGTACGATTATCCGGTAGTGTGCGCGTTTGTGAGTAATCGTGTGCCTTTGTGTTTCGTCGTCTTCGACGTAGTCCGCTGGTCGGACTGGTCACAAGTGTAACATCGGCATTGTTGTTTGTGGGCCTATTTGATCATATTCCAGGGTAGGCACGGGAAATGCATTACGAGATGCGGGACCGCGATTCACTAATGTATATATAATACAACACCGTAGTGATACGAGTAGCATGCTAGTTTAAATAAACAAATACAAATACGTCACGCATGTTAGCTAATGCTAGCTTTGTTCACTGACAAAACAACAAGTTGTGCATGTTATGTTAAGCTAAATAGCAGGAACTGGTGTCAGCTAAAAATATAGCCTGTGTTTACAAGACGGAATAGAATATGTGCCTGAATTAGTCAATCCCAGATTTACACTATTCACTAGTCACCAATTCATGAAATAACGTGTGTACAAAAAGTCGCGCAACCAGAAACCACCCGTAACAGATAACATACATGAATACATTAGTTATGGAACGGTCACTGAGAACATGTTTGATAAGATGCTGACGTTCTATTCATTAACGCACACTGAAGCGCGACAATACAACCTCAGCGATAACAGGTCCTTTGCCGCTACGTTTCATTATTGCTCCCTACAAGTCGACCCAGTGACCTCTATATAGTAGGGTGAGGACTGAGAATAATTTGTATATACTCGATTAGGCAGAATTTCACAATGAAGAAACCCACGTACGTATGTGGTATAACGCACATATTTATGCAGACCACTTTTGACGTAGGCTATTGTCAGAAATATATATGCGATGAAGTAGTTTGTGGCTGCGCGTCTGTCTGTTCCTTCATATCTCCGCCAGTTTCGTATGTATGGGATTGAAATTGTGTAGGTTTGTTTGGGGGCCAATGTGGACGGTTCGTACATAGAAAACATTTCGAAATTACCCCCGAAGGATGGGGATTTTATGTGGACAATTAACGTATATTACCTAACTCGGAATAATAGTTGTTGGTTATTACACATACGCTGTGTGTGTTTTCTACGATTGTTCAGACTAACCTAATCTACGTCAAACGTCCGTATACGTTACTTCGTACGGTACGAACGCTTCGTGTATTCGGCCGCTGTACGTAATAGTTGTCGGTGTTATTGGCATTGCCTACAAGAAATTGACGGATAATGCAAGTCATACGTAACTCGGCTAGTGGCAGATAAAACGTCGTCAATTATTTAGTTTTTATCCGTGTTGTGTTCTACGTGCATATACTATTCGCAATGCGGTATTTAATTGGTAACCCATGTACACGTGACCATCTAAAAACATGCAAAGTACGTTTCTCCTGCGAGTGAAAACGGTAATTTACCTGTAATCCATAGGAGGTTTCACCTTATCCAACTAATATGGCAAATTAGTGTTCCAGACCGCTGTGCGCCATCATCGTTGGTCAACTACTCACAAACTAGTAATGCAAAACCCGGTTGGTTATGTTATCTTTTGTCTACAGTACCGGAAGGTAACACGCCGCCATGCAAAACGAGCATTTGTATCTTATTTGATCTTAACGACCAAACAGGTGCGCTGAACCAACTTAATAACATCAACAATACACACTCGCCATATTAAACCACACGTGCGTGTGCGTGTGCGTATGTTCAAAGATATAATGTAGTGCAGTGCCATTCTATATCAAATGCTGTCCGATTATATTACAGTTAACTAGAAGTTACTCTTTGTGAGTCGTGGGTTACACTGGCTTGCATGATGGCAAAAGCGGACTGCGTCAACGACATACACACGAGGGTACATACGCTCATTCACGCACACGTTTACCTGCGCACGCGCAAAAACATGTATGCTCCCACACATCGCACAACAGAAGGCATTTGTTGTGCATCGAGGCATATAGTAGGACATCGACACTGTGTTCGCTTTAACCTGCGGTTTCGAATATTTCCATACCATTCAAATTCAATAGGATCTTTAAAAGAGACATATTTAAACATCGATATAGGTCTAAACCTTTGCAATTTCTCAAACATATCCTCTAAAGAAATGGTAAGACAAAATCACAAAATCAGAGTTCTTGAGAAGCACATCATTAGGCAAAAAACAAACAAAAGATAGTGGACCTGAATAGGACACATCCTGCAGAGAGAAATTATGTCATGATGCAGACTCTGGAAATGAATCCGTAAGGTAAACGAAAAAAGTAAAAGCCGTAAAAATCGTAAGAAAACGTAAAATAGTTGGATGTGGTCAAATTGTTTTTTTATATTTCCATATACGGCCAAATTATTACATTATTTTAGGCAAACCAATAGCATTGTAATCTAAAATTTACATTAATTTGCTCCTGCCATGATAAAACAACATTTCTGCAAAAACAATGCCACGCACAACCTCTATGGTTTGGAAATGTAGTGAATCACACACAGACACAAGTTCCCAACTTTGTTAATAACGATCGCTGCTGACGGTAACCAATTGGGTTTAATACCCTGCTCCATCATAATAAAAACTTTTGTTATCCATTAGGCAACAGCATTTCTTTATAGTTTGGATGCTGAAAAATACATAATTTTTATTACTGCTGAATGGCTCTGCATAAGAACATAACAGGTTGTCCTACAAACAAGTTGCCTTATTACCAAGTTGACCAATCGGAATACATGTCGCCCAATGTTGGTAGTGGACCAACTTATAGTTGTACCCAACATGGCGTCGGGCAATATGGTGGTGGTATCGACCATAGTACTCTAACAAACTATATCCTTACCATTCGTTGTTTCTATGTGAGAAAAAACCAGGCTTTAGCGGCGACGAGTGCACACAATGCACAACGTTCAATCTAGTGTCGCACAATTACTCCAATGTAAAGTTCCATTCGCACTGTGATGTGTAGATACTCCTCACCACCCCACACTGAAACCTAAAACCAAACTTTTGAACCTCTGCCCATGACTTATCGATCGCATTCATACCATTGTTGTGACACACAGCATAACGGTTATATACGACTCCCTGGTGCCATGCAACGCTGGCGGGTAGTAGGATCACAATATGTTATTCCCGTATCAGATTACACAACCTCGACCTCTTCATCTACTTCGTGACACTGATCCCCGTCGCATACATATCGATATGCGGTCAAATTCACGCATGACTGGCAATACACTTGGCACTAACCATTGTAAGGAGATGTTGGTATTAATATGTCAGCGGCCGTTGGAAAGTAGCATATTCTGTCAAGGGATTATTTTTCAGATGTTGCATTCAGATGTTGCTAATAATGTTCTATCGCTTGAATCGTTGTTCCACACAAACGGAATGTGTGGCAGATTATGTCGCACGCACCCACAAACGCACACTCACACACCCCCCACACACCCCTCTCTCTCTCTCTCTCTCTCTCCCTCACACCTTTGAATGCGCACCTTGTTCCTTCAAATTTCGTTTAAAAACATCTTTGAATCTGAGATAATATATAACACATAATTTGCTTAGTAATAACTAGTCATCCGTGTAAGCTACATCACCTTTGCAACCAATATTTACTTGCATGATATATATATATATATATATATATATATATATATATATATATATATATATATATATATATATATATATATATATATATATATATATATATATATATATATATATATATATATATATATATATATATATATATATATGTATATGTGTATAGATGAGAGTATATATGAGAGCATATATGAGAGTATATATGAGAGTATATATGAGAGTATGCAACCACGGTTGCATACATGATTTTATTTAGCTAGCAACAATAGCTTTATGCTAGCAACAACGCGAGCAAAGCACGGAAATACCAATGGGTTAATGATGCTAATTTAGGCTAATTTATTGGTAAACAAAGAAACCTGGATTCCTGGCTAAGCGCTCCTGTGACACAGCTAAACCAATCAGAGCGCAACGGTCATTCGGATGACGTAGTTTGAATTTACGCAGCTTCACTCCGAATGTTCGTTGCATGCTGAGTGGACCTGCTTTCTTGTGTAAATTTTTTTTTACTTGTTTTTGCTTGTCCCGTTCCTTTGTTTAGCTTGCTTATTTGTCGTTCGACTTCTTCACGAGTTCAATAGCATCTGTTACGAAGAGTTTGTCGCCGGAATACCAGTTGAGTATTGCATGTCTGTTGTTTTTGTCGTGTTCGCCATTTTGTCTTGCCTCGTTCGTGATGTGTGGAATTTACTCCAACTGACTTGATATCGTCCGTTAAAGTTTTAGTTTTGGGTCATAGTCATGTTTATTGTCTGGGCGCGTTTGCTGGGTCGGCATCCCCCTCGGGCTTGTTTGCTAATTTCGCCGTGCTGGGCCACGCTTGCGATGTTTATTATCTGGGCCTCCGGGGTGCTACAGCGTCGTCGGTCCGGGCACCGGCGGTTCGGTCTCAGATAGTCTCGTATGGCGCGGATGTTGCTGTGTTGCATGTAGGGGGCAATGATTTGGATGGGAAATCAGCCCCCCGACACATGCGTGGTGGCATGCTACTTGCAACATGTTGCGTCCGAACTGTTGGCTATGGGTGTGAGCCAGGTCGCTGTGTGCCAGGTGGTCCGTCAGCAGTGTTGGCGAAATTTTATTTTTAAATAAATCATCTCGGCACGCTCGGGTAACATGATGAGATGATGAGATTATCGTATTTGTACACGCAGTGTTGACTGTAGCCAGTTTTTCTGATGTGTCAGGTTATCGTGTTTGTGCACGCTGTGTTGGTTGTAGCCGGTTTTCTCTGCTGTGGCAGATTCTTACGTTTATACACGCCGCGTTGGCTTTTGCCGGTTTTCCCTGCTGTGGAAGATTCTTGTATTTGTACACGCTGTGTTGGCTTTAGCCGGTCCTTTTTCTGTTGTGTTGCAGATTCACATGATTTCACATGCTGTGCGGACTTTGGACCGCTTTCATACCGCGGCTGATTTCATCTTGTTGTTGTGTTGTTTTATTGTATGATGCTTGATTGTCACTTAGCATTATGCTGTGATTGTTTTGTCATACTACGTTATCCTGCATCTCGTAATCGCTCCGTATCACGGGTTGTTTCGATTGCAAGTCTGATTATATTCTGATCTTTGGTTTAGAGTGCTGTGTCTGTATATTGGGTTACAGGATGCCTCCCGCGAAATCATCTCCAGACACGGCCCCGCACGTCTGCCGGACGTCCAGCCACCCGTGCATCTGCTCGTTTGCCGGCAGCTTTGGGTGCTCCACCGCCTGAATGTGCGGTGCGACAGGACTTTGACGATGCGCCAGGACTCCAAGCAGTGCTGCTCGATGACTCAGCATCGGTGCGGCGTGCGTGGGAGCGTGACATGGAGCGTCGCATGGCCTCGTCGGAGCGGATGCTTCACGAGATCCACTCCATGGTCCTCGCCTTGCGACTAGCGCCAGCCTTGTCGGTAGCTGCGCCAGCCGCTGCCGGAACTTTGGAAGAACGCTTCCCAATCACCTTTTTGTCGGGGGCTTCTCCCTTTCAAGGCAAGGCAAGGTTAAGGCCCGACCTCTTTCAGCCAGTCCGTGTTTCATCTACAACGGGGGGGGGGGGGTGTTGCTGTAGGGGAGACACTTTTCGCTTCACACACAAATGCCGCCGTTGTAATCCAACGTCCAATCCTCCCGCCGGACCCTCATCTGCCCCTGGTCCGCCTGATTGGTCTACGAAGTAGGATGCCTTCCCCTGTTTGTCCCACAGCGCTTGCCTCTGTTCTCCATATGTATAATGGCAATTTAATTTCATATCTTGTTCAGTGATTTACCTATGGCTTCCAGATAGGATGTGTGGGTGTGCCACCAGCGCCTACTTCTGTGATACGTAATCTGCAGTCGGCCGACACTTTTACGGGGGTCATAGACCGTAAATTAAACAAGGAATTAGCGCTAGGTCGGATATTAGGGCCATATGATGTTATGCCAAATTACCCCATTTACAGAATATCTCCTTTGGGCTTTGTGACTAAGAAAATTATGGGTGAATTTAGAATGATTCACCACCTGTCATACCAGGAGGGTTCTTCAATGAACAAGTTTATTCCTAAAATGTCTTCAGTGCAGTATGCCACTATTCAGGATGCCATTTATTTTATTAAACGTTCAGCGTAGTCTGTGTATATGGCTAAAGTCGATGTTGAATCTTCGTTTCGCTTTATGCCCGTCTCACCAGCTGTCTGCGCTTTGCTGGGATTTCAGTGGCTCGGGAAGTTCTATATGGATGCAATTCTCCCAATTGGCTGCTCTGATTCCTGTGCCATTTTTGAATGTTTCATACCATGTCTCCCCAGTCGGCTTAGGAATTCTTTAGAGCTCCTGCTGACAGCGTCACTAGCACCGTCATCCAGGCTCATTGTGAGCTTGGAAGAAATTATTAGCCTTTTTATGGTTCGATAGGTGTTCCCTTGTGTTTGCCAGTTTCAGTTCATATGACCTTGGCTCCGTCATCCATTATGTCAACTGTTTCAGCTGTGGCTTATTTCCACAAGGTTAGTGAGTTTACTGACCCATCTAGTGCATTACGTTAATAAGTTGTTAGCCGGCGCACGTAATGTGGGCGCCGTTCCTGGTGTCCGCTTGCCTGTCACCCTTCCTATTCTTTCACGTTTGGTAGTTGCCATGCCCACAATTTGTTCGTCACATTACAAGTGTCTGATGCTTAGAGCAATGATGGCCCTTGCCTTCTAGGCCTATTTGCGGGTGGGGGAGATGGTGCCACGGTCCCGAAGTATGGCACGTGGATGTTTGAGTTCGGGTGATGTGTTGTTGTCGGGCGATCTCATCGCAGTATCATTCATAGTGCAAGGTCCCAGCAAACTCCCCAATCCCTGCAAGTCACAGGTGAGGGCATACTCGGAACGGAGATTTACCCAGCTCGTTTCTACGGGAATTATTGTTGCCAGGGGTGCTGTACCAGCGCCACTATTTGTATACCCCGACGGTTTACCAATATTACGTTTTGAATTTGATGCGTCACTGAATCAGCTGCTGCACTTCTGTGGGTGTGACACCAGTGCGTTTAAGGCCCGCAGCTTCCGCATTGGGGCGGCAACTACAGCAGCTTTGAGAGGAGATTATGATGCGCAAATAAGAACGGCAGGCAGGTGGACTTCAGACGCTTTCAAAAAGTAGATTAGATTATCTTGATGTGTAGATTGCTACTTGCTTATAATGGGATGGCATATTGGTGGGGTGTTCACAGGTTTCGATTCAATTCAATTCAATTCAACTTTATTCTCAAAAACCTTATTAGGTTACACGAGAATCACAATGATGCATACTGTTACAATGTGAGATGGCTATAAGTGTATGTAATCCAGTCTTAAATAATACTTATAAATTACATTGGTAAATGGTTTTACCAAAATACAAAACACAAAAGTATTACAGGAAGATCATCTTACAACTTAAAACTATTTAAAATCTCCTGTACAAATTTACATCATTTAATTAGCTTTGCATGGCTTGTCAAATTAAACAACTGATCCATTTTTAAAGTGTTTGGTCCCACAAAATAATATCTAGAAATAAACTTAAGTCTAGCTTCTTGGAAAAAAAAGTACATTTAAACAAATAATGAAACTCATCCCCAATATCATTACAATCACACAGAGTACAATATCTCTCTTGCCTATCGATTCCACTATACCTGCCTTGCTGAATCGGCAACCGATTATTACAAGTACGAAATTTACACAAAGGTCTAGATAGATTTGGTGGTAAAACTAGCAAATATTTCTCCATTTTAAAATCATATTTAATTATTCTGTAGGTTGTACACCCATCGCTATTGCAAATATTACTACCCCACTGCTGATGATACTGGTCTGTAAGTTTTAATTTGACAACCGCTTTAAACCATTTAAGGTTCACTATTTCTTGATTCAGCCACAAGTTAGATAGGCCAATGCTATTTAAAATATATTTAACATGAGTAATCCAGGGGGATTCAAATATATTTTTAATATATAATTAATATAATAATTTATACATAATGCAAGACAGTTTAGACTCTTTTCCCGTCAATACTTCCCCCAAACACGGGGTGGCGTTATGGCCACACCTTTCAGGTTACTAAAGTATATAGAATAGGAATTTTAGCAAGTAGTGTAGTCCGATGCTGCAGTGTATGGAACAAGGCATTATGTCGAGTATTGTCGGTGTTCGGTTAATGTTTTAATGTGCTGGTGGCGATGCCATGAGTTGTCTTGTGTTGAAGGAATGTTACTACACGTACTGTATTGCTATGTCGAAATGTGAGCTCTGGAAGCATTGTGTCCAGGCGGCTTTGTATGAAGCTCAGCCACAGGATTGGCGTATGTTACATGGTCCACATTTCATGTTCTTAATTGGAATAGTATGCCTTTAGGCATACCCTTAATAAACGTCATTCATTTGACCTTTTCATATATTTACATCTGGCTTACAGGATTTTATGCTAGCAACAACGCGAGCAAAGCACGGAAGGGTCAATAGGTTAATCATGCTAATTTAGTGGTAAACAAAGAAACCTGGATTCCTGACTAAGCGCTCCTTGACATCGCTAAACCAATCAGAGCGCAGCGGTCAGTTTGAAAGTATGCAGCTTCACTCCGAATGTTCGTTGCATGCGGAGTGTACATTGACGGTGGAAGTGAAGTCGCTACCTTCCCTATGACGCTTTCCCAGTGAACATAGGTTTTTTATTTGGCTTTCTTTGCCCGTTCACGCAGGATTTTGGAGTGGGGTGGAAGATGACTTCCCTTCCACTCTCGATGTTAGGATTGTTTATTGATAATTACGTTATGGCCCCATCTTTTAGGTTACTAAAGCGTTATGGCCCCGCCTTTAGGTTAATAAAGTATATAGAGCAGGAATTTAGCAAGTAGTGTAGTCCAATGCTGCAGTGTATGGAACTAGGGATTGTGTCGAGTATTGTCGGTTTTCGGTTAATGTTTTAATGTGCTGGTGGCGATGCCATGACTTGTCTTGTGTTGTATGAGCCATACACTTAATAAACGCCATTCATTTGGCCTTTTCATATATTTACATCTGGCTTGCGTTGTTGATTGCACACACACACACGCACGCACGAACGCGCACACACACACACACACACACACACACACACACACACACACACACACACACACACACACACACACACACACACACACACACACACACACACACACACACACACACACACACACACACACACACACACACACACACACACACACACACACACACACACACACACACACACACACACACACATATACTATGTATATTATGTAAGGTATGCAGCTTCCTAATTTAATTTCGGTACAGTTCCCATGCTTCGTTTTTATAGAACAGCGAGAAGAGTAGCATTGCTCTATGCACCAGGTATATTACACACAGCCCAATGTATGACCCAAAGACAATTCGTACAAATGTTCTCGTGTATAGCACCAAACGATTTCAACAAGATTGAAAGAGTATGCCACCCGTTGGAAGAAACCTATATCAGACTAAAACGTGGAATTTGTAATGAAGATAAGCGATGTTCAGCCGGGCGATGTGATTACATTATACTAAGTTGATGTTTTGGCAAAGCCAGTTTAAGAGATTGTAGTCACAGGTAGTGGAGACATTGCACTTTATTACAACGATCATTGGTATGGCCATCGGCTCTCATCAACAAACGCTGTCTCACTTCTGTTATTGCACTGCTGTTGTCACGGAGGTATTACTAACTTGTTAGCTACTTATGCATGTCTTACCAATATGAAGTGCACATACTATACACGAAGCATGCCTATTAATAGCTATTCAACTATGCTTTACACTAGTTTCCACAACCGTGCGATCAATAAAATAGGCTTATATACCATAATACTTTAAGCTTAATAGCGCAGCAGCTTAAGTTTCGTGGTATGCTACAGGCCTTCATCGAGTATGTAAATGCGTCATGTGCAACGATATACAATACACAACAAACGAGTGTAGCCGAGATAGATGTTTATTTACATGGGGGCGCTGATGTCAAAGGTCATACAAGTTCACGTGAGAAAGAATCAGCCGTGCGCGACGAAATCAAACAGTACGAAATTGAAATGGTGATATCATAGCTGGCGGTGACTATCTGAAATACATGTTGTCACACGTAAAATTCGGTTACATTACGGAAAATGCACAACGATTTTGTGCGGCTATGCAAGCTGTGGCGTACACTGTCGCACTACTTTAGCAGTGTGGCTTACTTCAAAGAATGCCGGTACACGTCAGTTGTTCAGCTTACCTTGCGCTCGATAAAGGACAAAAGACAAACTTCATTAACGCGAAATATACAAGTTATCAAGTAACTTGCCACATTTTGTTTTGGAACACATGTGTTTATGAAAGGCAACGCACACACGTTTTTCATAGATCTTGATAGAAGCCAGACAGAAACACTGGATAATGTTCTGATAGACTGGCGTGCTTCTTGCTGAGAATGTACACCAATTTCCATTTGTTAACATATACGCCGCTAATTGGGGCTTTTGTAATTAAATGTTGTAATTTTGCAATTTAAATGCACGAATAATAAGAATATGTTAATCTCAAGGTATACAAATCATAGCATTGTTATACTTTATACATTGTTATACTTTACTATAATAAATTGTATAAGACGGAAATATGCCAAAGCAATAAATCATTCTTTGAAAAACAATATATTTCACCATTAATATGAAGATGTATTCGTCTTATTTTATGTGCAATCGACTGGTTTCTATACATGTCGTTAAACTAGCACATTTTATGTGCAGTCGACCGGTTTCTATACATGTCGTAAAACTAGCATATTTTATAAGCAGTCGACCGGTTTTTATACATGTCGTAAAACTAGCATATTTTATATGCAGTCGACCGGTTTCTATACATGTCGTAAAACTAGCATATTTTACGTGCAGTCGACCGGTTTCTATACATGTCGTAAAACTAGCATATTTTACGTGCAATCGACCGGTTTCTATACATGTCGTAAAACTAGCATATTTTATGTGCAGTCGACCGGTTTCTATACATGTCGTAAAACTAGCATATTTTACGTGCAATCGACCGGTTTCTATACATGTCGTAAAACTAGCATATTTTATGTGCAGTCGACCGGTTTCTATACATGTCGTTAAACTAGCATAGTTTATGTGCAGTCGACCGGTTTCTATACATGTCGTTAAACTAGCATATTTTATGTGCAGTCGACCGGTTTCTATACATGTCGTCAAACTAGCATATTTTATGTGCAGTCGACCGGTTTCTATACATGTCGTAAAACTAGCATATTTTATGTGCAGTCGACCGGTTTCTATACATGTCGTAAAACTAGCATATTTTATGTGCAGTCGACCGGTTTCTATACATTTCGTCAAACTAACATATTTTATGTGCAATCGACCGGTCTATATACGTGTCATGAAACTAGCATATTTTATGTGGAATCGATCAGTCTGTATACTTGTCATGAAACTAGCATATGCTATGTGCAATCGATCGGTCTCTAAACGGGTCATGAAACTAACATATTTTATATGCAATCGACCGGTCTCTACACGTGTCATGAAACTACCATATTTTATGTGCACTCGACCGGTCTCTCTACGTGTCGTGAATGTAGCATATTTTGTATAATCGCCAAATCGTTTTTTTAACTGCTTCCTCAACTGATTTAGCATATCGCAAATCCGGTTCATTGGTGTCCAAATGTGTGTGAACAATTTATATAACATCCACAGTCAAATTAATTAAAAAAATGCCTATTTTGTTTAAATCAACGAAATAATTGACTTTATATCGTTATATCTGGCAAGGATCAAAATAGTGGATATCCAAAATGGTAAACACTGTGTGGGTCAATGCTGATCATGAGCGCGACTTCCGTCCTTTCGCCGATCACATGACGAAGTTACGACATTTCATTTAGGGTGAAAATCGTGATTTTTCAGCATTTCGATTTTCACTTCAGTTAATGCTTCAACAAGCATTAAGTAATGTCGCGGTTTGTTATATGTTCTTATTAGACAAACGCGTTGACAAAAATAACTCGACTTTATTCGGAGCACATGTTTACTAGCGCACCAAGCATTTTAATTGGCCAAGCCTTGCAAGCATGCATATAATTAATGTGACGACTTCAAAGGTAAGTAATATGATAGTGTCGCCATCTAGCTATAAGCTACTAACTATAAGCGTTCTCGTCACATCTCCTTCTTCAATACTAGCTAAATTAAAGAGTCACTACTGTTGTAGTCTAAAAAAACACCAGTGAACACGAATGACAACTTATACTACAGTTCATATAATTAATGAGTTTTGCGATTTCGGCGGCTGTCTATACCTGATAGATCGTCGTGGTACGGGCGGAGTCGCTATCTCGGTGTGATCCGTTCGCTGCGGTACTTGATCGGGCATGTTGATCTCGTGAGGAGGCTCATCAATGTCATCAATGTTCGTTGGTACGTCCAGCAGTTCTGCCGTCGAGCTCAGCTGACGACGGTTGCGACGATACCGTGACCCGTTCACTTCTACTTCGTAGGACCGGTTGCTCCGAATGCGTAGGCATCGCCCCATCGATCAGGTTCTTTCGCCCGGCAATCCATCCGGATAGTCTCTCCGATGCGCAGAGGCGCTAACGACTTCATACCTGTATTGTAATGAATCGCTTGCGACTTGTTCTGTGCAGTCAACTTCTGCGCTGTTTGTTTGTCTATCTTCGGCTCGAGTAGCGAATGTGTTGTCGGCAGCAAAGTCCGTGTACGGCGACCCATCAACCCCTGTACTGGCGAAGTGTTGAAGCCTTCGCTCGGAGTGTTGCGCCACCCCAACAGCGCAAGTAGTGGATCCTGTCGATCCTCACGTGCTTTCATCAGCAGAGCCTTGTACGTCTTTACTGCCTTTCCGTTAGACTGGGGGAATCGCGGACTCAATATGATATGTTCGAATTTCCATATTTTCGCAAACCCTTCGAACTCACGGCTTGAAGGGTTTCCATGGCGAGCAAACTGTACTTTGAATTGGGCTATGACTGACAACGACGTCTTCTTGTGCAGTTCGGCAAACTCAAAGTAATTGGACAAGTAGTCGACCATAATTAGGAAAGTCTGCCCGGCAAGCTCAAACAAATATCATCCAACCTTCTCACACGGACGACATGGAAGTTCATGGGGTTGTAGAGGTTCAAGACATTGCTCTGGCATGAATGTTTGACATGTGCTACATCTTGTTACGTAGTCTCCGACCTCTGCGCTCTTACCTGGCCAGTATAGCACATGACGAGCTCGTCGCACGCAACCTCCGATTCCAATGTTCTTTGCTGTGTATTTGCTGTAGCATATCTTTACGCAATGATCGTGGACCTACTAGCTGCTCACCTCGGTACACAAGTCCATCTGCTTCTATCAGAATACTACGTTCGTCGTAGTATGGCAATGCTGCTGGCGGACAACGTACTCTGGCTGGCCAGCCTTTTCGTAAGATCTTGATTAGCGCTTGTGCTTCGTCATCTATGGAAACTTTGTCTCTGAACTCGTCTCGTTTCTTCTTAGTCACTGAGATGTGCTCGTGACTGATCGATTCTAGCGCACGAATTTCACTGTGTCCATGCTGCGCGCCTTCTGTCTTTTCTCGGTAAGCCCGGCTGAATGTGTCTGATATGCATCAGCGACCCTTCTGTGTACTGCGCATCCAGGTTGTACTTTTGCAGTGCGAGACACATGCGTTGCAATCTCTTCGGTGATTTATGAGTGTCTTTCTTGAAGATTGCCTTCAACGGCTCTTGGTACGACTCGATAATGACCATGTCTCGTTCGTATATGTACTGGTCGAACTTGTCACATGACAACATGATCGCGAAGAGTTCCTTCTCGATATGTACGTATCGTGTCTCTGTTTCGGTTAGAAGCCTTGATGCGTAGCACATCGGCTGGCCCTCCTGAAGTAACACTGCACCCAGACCAGTTTCACTTGCGTCGCATTGGATAGTGACTGGCTTTCTCACATTAAAGAAGCGAAACACTGGCGCTGCAGTGACTGCCTTCTTTATCATCTCCGTAGCGGCTCGCTTGAAAGCTGTGATGTCACCTGGCTCGGATATCTCAATTAATCGCCTGGATCTTCTCGGGGTCGGCTTTCAATCTATCTGATGTGAGAAGATGGCCCATGCTACGCACGCTCGATTGACAACACTTCACTTTTCGGCGATTCAACTTGAGGTTCCACATACGACACTTCTCGAAGAACGCCCTCTTGTTCGCCTTGAGACTGCGGAGTACTTCAACATCTGTCTTTCCGAATCCAGCAAAAAGGAAGCCTTCGGCTATGACTTCGACGCCATCCATATCCTCAACGAACTCGTGCATGGTACGTTGCCAAACTTCTGAGGCTGAACTAATCCCAAACCGTATTCGATTCCATCGAATCAACACGGTGAAATTCTTCGCGTTTGTGAGCCGTTTTGCGACCTCTTCAAGCATAGGCATTTGATATTGTTCACGACACATAACCCGATTCAAATCTTTGGGATTGATACATATCCGAAATTTGTCAGGCTTCACGACAACCATCATGCTAGATACACATGCGGATGGTTCTGTGACTGGAGTGATAATGTCTTGCTGCACCATTTCATCCAGTTTCGCTTTGATTTGGTCTCTTAATGACACTGGCACTCGTCGAGGTGGGTGTATCACTGGCTTCACTGATTCATCAGTCACTATGTTATACTCGCCCGGAAGGTGACCTAGGTCTTCGAATACGTCCTTGTATTCCGTGAGGAAATCCAACTGTGCTTTCACAGCCGCAAGCACAGCTTTACCTAGCGACTAGCGACACTGCTGTCACTGTCGTTTATTGTCACAAACCCTAACGCAGTGCACGTCTTCAATGACAGAAGCGGAGTGAATTCGTCTTCAGTAATGTTGAATGCCAAATTACTATGCTTGCCGTGTTGCCATACCGGAACTGTGACAAAACCTAATATCTGATAGCGTTCACCTGTGTACGTCTTTATGAACAGCACTGCACATGCTTCATCTGGCTGTCTTCTGTTACTCTACAATATGTCTTCCGTGATAGCACATTGCACTCGGCACCATTGTCCATCTGAAATTGCACTCACCTCTGTGGTCTTGGACGGCCAACGTCCACAGCAATCACCGCCTTCGATGATTTGTCTCCGATGAGACCGACGAAGAACACTTCTTCGTTCGTGTGTACATTCGACGGAAAAGTGGTTCTTCTTTCCAAACTTTCGACAGGTTTGCCCATAGGCAGGGCATTCGCGTTGCCCGTTCTGATGCCCACAGTACTTGCAGCCTTGTTGCTCTACTGCTGTAGCTCTCTTCGGCGTACTCGTCTTTTTTGTGTGTGCGGTTAGTGGGTCTACTGACTTCATCGCGCGTCTGGCGTTTTCTCACAAAACTCACGACGTCATGAGTACCACTTTGCATAGCTTGTAATTGTGCACTTGTCTGCTCTGACTCTTTACATATGTCTATGGCTTTCTCGAGGGTTAGGTCATTTATACGCAACAGGCGTTCACGCATCTTGACGTCACGCAAGCCTAACACAAGCCTATCGCGGATAATTTCATCAGGGTTTATCTCATCGTGCGCGCAGTTCTTGGCTATCGTACGAAAATCGGTGACATACGTTATTTGCCGTTTTGACGATACAGAATTTTAGCGCGGGACAGTAAAAAGGGCGCTGTCAGTAAACCATCGCATTGCTAAGGCAATTTCCTTTGAGACGGATTCATGGTTACATATATAGTTATATACCTACTAGGCTTGTTTAGTGGTATTACTACTATCCAAACATGCTTAAACGGCCTGATTAAACAGGCACAGCGTAGAGGACGTCGTTTGTTATGCATTGGGCTTGCAACACACATTGGACAGCCTACCTGCAAAGTACATTATGTGAGGAAATACATTGGTTAGTTAATTATTACAAACCAATATTTAGACTATATATCGACGATAACTAACGATACATACATTTCATGTCGATAGTATTGCATCGTCACAATCAATAGTATGATGTACTGTGCCATCACTACTAATTACGTTAACACATCATGCATACGCATGGTACCATTTTGGATATGAATTAACCGAAAACAAATGTTGTTGCGGAGAAGGGCAATTTCAGAGATCACTCTGACAGAACCACATCTCGATGTGTGTAAACAGGGTTGTAGACGCCCATCACTGTGCAGGCACAAAGGTGACTGGAGACCATAGAACACTGAGATGGAAACGAATTATGTTACAGTGATAGAGGACAGCGAAGAGCAAGTATATGTTTTGGTAAAAGAGGCGGTGGAATTAGAAGGTACGGAAATAGAGGAGATGAAGATGGCAGACACGAAAGGCTATAGTCGCCGTTGGTTCACTGGGAAAATATATAGTTGAATTCTTAATATGAATCCATTTTGAAAACAACAACTTCGGTCAACTCAACATGTCAGTTTCTGAACAAAAAACATATTACTCCTGTGCATTGTTCCAGTTCCATCTCCTGTTGTCTCTGCAGTGTTCGCATGTCGTCACCTCTAGCTGTTGTGTAGGGTCACGCAGTATGACGGTAATACACAATTACCTGGTATCTCTCAACACACGTAGATAGTCTTCTTGACGTAGCCCATGAGTGCACTCGCGTGAGCATTTCTACAATATATCTATAGTGACCCAAAGCCAAGATTCAAGTCAATATGAAACATAACAAATAATGCCCTTCCGGCTACTGCGAAAAACACGACCCTCCTAATCGACACCCAACCCTGGTAAAAAGATGGATGTGAACATATCATATATATTTAAAAGGATTGCAGTTTACGTGCTTCAATGACCCGCTTACTATGTAACTGGACAATTAATTATAACAACTCCTTAATTGGGGCTGAATGTTAGCGCTAAACGACTGAACTGCATTCAACTACATGTCCTCGTGGACAACCCCAACAAGTGCTCAGTTGTCACCGTGGAACGGAGGTACTTATTGAGGCGGCGCATGACATTGGATGACCACTCTCTTGTGGCAATTGAGACAAAAACCACCAGCAGTATCACGACTGCTGGTGACAACATGTTAGGACACAGGTCGGGATGGATTCAATTATCATGTCATCGAGCGTGTTGGATCTTTCATCGACATTCACCGCCTCCATCTTGCCTTACATTGTGTAGCTTACGCAGATCACCTGACATGTCGTATTGGCACACCTCGTGCATACGGACAATTCTCTTTGGTGTCAGATTTATCAGCTGTGACGGTATGAGGTACTGGGTCACGGGTCGATTATGGGCTATTGATAGACGTGTGTCCATTTCCGGCTGCAAATGATCCACGGACGTCATAAACATTATCCTCATCCAATACTGGCTGTGCGTGTCAGTTATGTCAAGAACGGTGCCTCTGTCAACCAGCATTGAGTTGCTTGCGCGCATAAATCTAAAATCTCCCCGCTATCTCTACAGCATCACTGTCAACGAATGCATTCCATACTTCTGGTTCGGCCCTCTCCTGTTGCAGTTTTGCAATTGTAATGGCTACCTCTATGGGTAAACTGTTTGGCATGTAGGAATATGGTAAGAGGATGCAGAATTTGGAGGGCGTGTTCAATGGTCACTGGTGTTAAGATGAAGGTGAATTTTTGATGGACAACAACTAACATATGTACCCATCTTCTTCCAAATATCCACTGCTGTGACTAGAGCAGTGAATGCAGATCTGAATGTATACACAATTGGTGGACCATCTTATCTCAGGGAGCGATTTCAAATTAGTTCTGCAATTCATAGTTGCGTGTCTAGCTCAGATTGTGAGGCACGCAACCTCTATGCTAAGTATTTAAAGGTGAATGCGATCTGCTGCACTATATCACCTGTTGATTTCTTGCCGGCATTCACAATAGCCAAGTTAACAGTTTGTCAAGTGTAATGAGTGTAGATTGCGCCGAATATTTATCAGCTCTCTGATTCGTGTTCGTACCCCACGATGGGTGACATCCGTGATAGAATGGGCCTTTCAATTTCTGGGGGCGGGTTTCACCCATGCATACTTGTGTACAGCTGTTAATAGATTGTTACATTTTTGACGGAGTAAATTTTTTTGAACTGTATACTGACGACAGGAATTAATAATCATAAAGGGAATTGTGCGTTCTGATAACTGTGGAACCTGATAGTTACATGTTCGAAGCCCCCTATAGCCGGAACCCAGTATGTGCGCAGACATTGTGGATTAAAACATGTAAATAGGAAGTTAGTAGTCATATCGACGGCATGACACAGTATTTCATAGGATATGTCTACTATATGTTCGCATATCTGATACATGCTATGTGGATTTGTTGGGGGTACGTTATCTTAGCAAACAGCATGCACACGATTGAGTATTGGCATTATAATTTACTTTTCACAATAATGCGCTGAGTAGAGTTCATCTTAGCCCAACATTTAAATATATAAAATGCGTGGTTGTACACATATCGCACGGCATCTTATTATTTGCTTGCATTCAAGTGTTGCGGGATCCGAGATACCTATGGTCGCGTACCTCTTCCATAGGCAGTGCTATGCAATACCCAATGACCGTTGGAAGCAGGGATAGATAAACACATTATTATGCGGAATGACTGCTGCTTATATTTACATGGTAGTAATTATCTGCACACTACATTAAGCAGTTTACTGGTATCTGTGGCTTTAGCAAAAAAAAAAAACTTGTCTAAATATCAATAAAGCAATATATTGACATGCAATGACACAATTCAGCAGTCAGGTCAGGTGCAACATCTCGCGTCAAAACGATAACTATTGATTATGCTACACACGTAAATACTTTCACCATATGGAATATACTAAGTTGGAGGCTACAAAGCGAATTACATATAAAGTCAGTTGAATTTAAATTAGGAATACTGCGTAAGACACAAGACTAATACATCCGCTTAATTCAGTATTGCGAACATGCACTGTACAATATCGTAATTACTTAAACAACTACCAATAATTCAACCAATCCAATTAAAACCAGTCCAAAGCCTGATTACTGACGGTATAGTTTGACACAATCACTCGCGCGTAAACACAATCACGCACGCACACGCATAAACAGGAACGGACGCACGCACACGCGCGCAAGGACGTACGGTCACATACATTTAATAATGCATATTGTTAAGCACATTTACATTATACAACTTGATTATGACATGGGTAGAGTGCACTGATCGTGCTATGATTGTGGTTATAAATATATTAGATATATACTAGTATTCTTTCAGAAACTATTGCTAATGCCGTTGGGTAAATAATCATGCATTTAATTCCAGTATAATAGACCGAAACATTTCGATAACTTTCCAAAAATTATATATGATTGGCCAACGAAAAAGCAAAAGCACACACATTCTCACCCAGCTATGAATGTGCCGTCTCCGGTACGTCACATTGCGAGACGTGAGAGTAAAGACTCGCCGACACGTTTTTGTGAAACCGCTTACTGTGACGTCTCGTCGACGTCACAGTTTTGGACTTTCGGCGTTACGATCTCTTGGGGCTACCGTTCAGTGGAGAGCAACTGCTACTGGCAAAGGTTGTTTTGCTATTTACTTCCTGGTCCAACTATTACACGTCGGTCGTATTAGGTGACGTGTTGCCACATCCACATCGATTCCTAAACACTTTCTGTAGCCAATCAAGTGTATCCATGCTAGTGATACGATTTCATACGTTATTCTTCATTTATTGTTAAATACGCTATCCTGAAATTTTAAACGATTAGGCTGAAGTAACAAAGCTATAATTAGTCCATTAAGTTATGGGTATTTATAATTTCGCTCCCAAAACAATGCTTTTCATCTTACACATGCCCTAAACATTTTTTTTACTTGTGGATTCAAACAGGTACTTTTAGTGGTAAAATTTTTTATATAAGGGTATTTTCTGGATGTTATGAAACATTAACGGCGATCGGACAACAACATTAAGCAGACACAATAATGGTGCGAGTTGGCAGTGGACGGATTTTATTGTGGGCTGATTTGGCAGTAGGAGGACTCGGTAAATGGTATGTTGTTATATAGCGAAATATCCAGTCATTCGGACTGCTGAAATTGCTTTACACTTAACACCTGGCAAACACGGCTTCTCTGTGAAGCATTCAGCCACGCTGCAATTACTGCTGGAAGACAATCGGCTCACATGTATGCACCACCAGGCACTCATTTGCACAGCTGAGTGAAGTGGGGAAAGAGCAGCAAGATGATTCGAGTCCATGTCAACTCGACTGGGAAACCGACGTTCTAACCACAGGTATGCAGTGGACAGGACGGTGGGGCTGGTAGTGGACCGACCTAGTAGTGTCCAACTTGGTTGTGGAAGAGTTTGATGTGGCATTGACAACAATGCTACTAAAACTGTATCCTTACGGTGTGTTGTGTTTCTCTGGACAATAACAAGCCTTGGCGCCGACGAGAAGTGAGCAAACCACTGCATCCAATGTAACAGTGTGAACTGCCCTGCTGTAACTGTTGACTATGACCTCCTCCAGCCGAATAGCGTGTGAGGTCATGGAGCGTGACGGTTCATACAACTACCCGGTGTCACTCAACACTCGTAGATTGTACTTTCCTAACAGGCTATATCCGCACAAGTGCATACAGCTTCGCCACATGGCAAATTTTGTTAAATCTTGTGACTGGCAGCATTCATCCACCTCGTCAAAGCGCCGTTGGTGTTAATACGTCTGCGGCCATTGGAAAGTAGTGTGATGTTGTATTGAGATTGTTCATCACTAGACATGTTGCTACTACTGTACTATCGCTTGGGTTTTTGTTCTCAAAAGCTAAATGTGATATGTGTCGATTGACCAACATGCAACACGTTCCCACTCTCGCTGCCAGTCGCGTTTACGACTATGACTGTTCGCTTGATTCACATTGCGGAAGTCAATTATGCATCTGTGTGATTCGTTAGAAGGGCATAATTGTATCGAGTGTATTTCTACCAACTTTTTGTATGAGCAGATCTGTGTTGCCTATAGATGTTTTAACATTATTTTCAGGGTGGGTTTTGGTGCGAGGCCTAGAACTAACAATGACGTTGCATGCGGCCTGAGTCGAGCCGTCCTCGATGCACAGAGACAGGTGGTCTCCACTGAGTCCTGAATAATATCGTGCAGGCGGAAGGTGATTTGACTTAAATTCTTAACCATATTGCGTCGATGCCCATGTAGTGACCAAGGAAAACGCACGCTTATGGTTATAACGCACATATTTATGTAGACCACTTTTGACGTAGGCTATTGTCGGAAAGATCTATGCGATGAAGTAGTTTGTGGCTGCGCGACTGTCTGCTCCTTCATATCTCCGACAGTTTCGTATGTATGGGGTTGAAATTGTGCAGGTTTGTTTGGGGGCCAATGCGGACGGTTCATACATTGAAAACATTTCGCAATGCGGTATTTAATTGGTAACGTGTACACGTGACCATCTAAACATATCGTTGGTCAACTACCCACAAACTAGTAATGCACAACCCGGTTGGTTTTGTTATGTTGTGCCTATAGTACTGGAAGGTAACACGCCCCAATACAAAACCAGCATTCATATCTTATCTGATCTCAGCGACCAAACAGGTGCGTTGAACCAACTTAATGACAACAATACACACTAGTGCTCTGCACGGGCCTATAATTTGAGCCCAATCCCGGCCTGCAATTAGCAGTTAGAATCCATGCCCGATCCAGGCCCGCAAAATTGTTCTAGCCCAGCCTGAACTACCCGCGGGCCAAAGACGGGTAAGCCCACGGCCCGCTAATTAAACAAACATAATTTAATAAACCTATTATCTTATAATAAAAACGAAACACAAATAAAATGTAATACCTATGTATTGTTTTATTAAATAATAAAAAAATAATATATGAACATTTTATAATGTCTACTAGTCTGCGGTTGTACTGTGTGCTAGACGAGTTCTAGAAATCCAGCACAACCAACTGCTTCAAACGGACGAATATCCTGAAGAGAAATAATAAACTTTTTATTGTCATTACTATTAAGTATCATAACATATTTTTATATATGGCTTTAATTGATTGGCTTATGGTTAGGGTAGGAGATTTGCTTAACTTAACCCTAATGCAACCCATAACCCTAATTTAAGTTGTTAATTGAATTAGCTCAACTAAGTTAACTATTTAATTAATTAATATTACCAGTAAGGGCAGTTAATTTGGTATTATTTGATATTTCAATTAAATGTCACCCACTGGCATTAACACCCACTGATATTTCCAGCAGGCATGCATAGCCTGAGACAGATCAGGTTCAGACATGTGTGAATTAGTACAAGTGTGAATGAATCAGTATTTGGGAAATTATAGACACTAAACAGTAGACACTAGTTAACACAAATGAAAAATTCCAACTACCAACTGGAGTGGGCACTTGGCAGTTGCCAGAGGGCAGGTCATTCAGGCAGGCAAGATTTGGAGGGAAGACAATAGAAATTCCAATGGTAGGGTCAAAGGGTGATACCTTGATGGTTAATCATGGCTTCATTGCCTCTGCAAATATGTATAAAGTAAACATTTGGGGCTGGCTAATTCCAGCCAAGTGAACTTATGATTTTTATTTTAATATAATATTACTACTACATAGTACATACATAATACAGATGCATATTTTTGGCATGAATGTAGCCTTTTGCACACACACACACACACATATATATATATATATATATATATATATATATATATATATATATATATATATATATATATATATATATAAATGCAAAAGGCTACATTCATGCCAAAATATGCACCTGTAACATGTGTATTATGTATATACTATGTAGTAGTAATATGTACTGTGTAATGTGTGTGCTGTGTATGCAATACTATGCATTACTATTATATGAAATGTCTCTATTAAAAGAATGCACATTACTAAAATCATACCATTGGAAGTCCCATTGTTGAAAAGAGGTTAAACTACATTACACTATATAAAGCACTGGTGTCATTCATTATTCCATGCAAGGCCTCAATTTGCAACTATATAATACTAAATAAATAATGTTAAACATACATGAAATGGAAATACAATTTATAATCAGTTTTTATTAATATTAAAATAAAAAATCTTGGTTTTGTATTAATAGTTTTCCTAGTTCAAGGCCCAGCCCAGCCCCGCCCAGGCCCAGGCCCGGCCCGGCCCGGCCCGGCCCGGCCCGCTCATACTAGGCCCAGGCCCGGCCCAAGCCCGATGTGTTTAATGTTTTCTCAGCCCAGGCCCGCCCCGGCCCGGCGCGGCCCGCGCAATTTTGTAGAGGCCAGGCCCGGCCCAGCAAACAATACAATAGTGTTGTCTACAGCAATATGAATAACTGATAATATCGGACAACTTGAATAATATCGTAATAAACTTGAGTAATAGTAATCCGCGGGCTGCGGGCCGGGGCGGGCTTGGACTCAAAGCCCGGCCCGTGCAGGGCACTAACACACACTCGCCATACCACGCCACACGTGCGTGTGCGTACGTTCAAAGATATAATGTAGTGCAGTGTTGATCTATATCAAATGCTGTTCGATTATATTACAGTTGACTAGGAGTTACTATCTGTGAGTCATGGGTTACATTGGGTTGCATGATGGCAATAGCAGACTGCGTCGACGACATACACACGATGGTACATACGTTCACTCAACTACACGTACACCTGCGCACCTTCAAACAAACATGTATGCTCCCACACACCGCACAACAGAAGGCATTTGTTGTGCATCTAACCATATATTAGGTTACTACACTGTGTTCGTTTGGGCCTGCGGTTCCGAATATTTCCATATAATTTAAATTCAATGTGAATCTCAAAAGAGACGCATTTAAACATAAGTACAAACTTTTGCAATTTGCCAAAAACATACTCTAAAGAATTGGAAAGGCAAAATCACATATTCAGAGTTCTTGAGAAGCACATCATCAGGGAAGAAACAAATAAAAGATAGTGGACGTCGATAGGAAACATCCTGCGGAGAGAAATGATGTCATGATGCAGGCCCTGGAAGTGAATATATAAGGTAAAAAAAAAAAATTTTATCCGTAGAAATCGTAAAAAAACCTATAAAATAGTGAGACGTGAAAATTATGAACATTTCCTTAAACTGCCAAAGTATTACATTACTTTAGGCAAAACAATAGTGCTGTAATCTAAAACTGACATTAATTTGCATGATAAAACATAATATTTCTTCAATAATAATGACACGCACAGTACCGCTACGATTCGGAAATGTAGTGAATGTAGATATAATCATACACAAAAGTTGCCCAACTGTGTTACTAACGATCGCTTCTGACGGTAAATAATTGGGGTTAATACCCTAGTACACCATAGTAACAACGTTTGTGACTAATTAGGCAACAGTTGTTTCTTTACAGGTCGTCCTACAATCAAGTTGCCGTACCACCTAGTTGACGAGTCCGAATACATGTCGCCCAATGTTAGTATTGGATCAACTTATAGTTGTACCCAACTTAGTGTTGGGCGAGTTTATGGTGGTTTCGACCATAGTACTATAACATACTATATCCTTACCATTCGTTTTTTTTCTCTGTGAGCAAAACAAGACTTTGGCGGCGGTGACAGCATACATTACATTACGTTCAATCTAGTGTCGCACAACTACTCCAATGTAAAGTCCCATTCGCACAGTCATGTGTAGATACGCCTCACACCCCCACACTGAAACCTAAAACCAAACGTTTGAACCTCTGCCCAGGACATGTCGGACCATTGTTGTGACACTCTCATACATACGACTCCCTGGTGCCATGCAACGTTGAAGTGTAGTACGATCACAACATGTTATTCCAGTATCAGAGTACACAACCTCGACCTCTTCACCTACTTCGTGACACTGATCCCCGTCGCATACATACTGATATGCTGACAATATCACGCATGACTGGCAATATACATGGCCCTAACAATTTTAAGGAGATGTTGGTGTTAATATTTCAGCGGCCGTTGAAAACCAGCATATGCGGTCACGGGATTATTTTTCACATGTTGCTAATAATGTTCTATCGCTTGAGTCGTTGTTCTATAAAGCAGAGAAAGTGAGTCTAAAAAAGACAAAAACGGAATGTGTGGCAGATGATACCGTGTGACCGTGAAGATCAGTGCTACCGTTGATGCATTGCAGTAAACTGCAGTCTAACATTTGGTGCCAGCTAAAGCGAATATTACAGTGTGGTTATTCTAGTCGTTTTTTTTTTCATTTGGAACAAGACACATCTAGTCTGAAAGATGTAATGCATTACTTTTCTTAGTGGTTGCTCATAAATGTTGGCATATGATAGCACGCCGTACAAAACACAACATTCAACAGCAAGATTATTGGCACAATTACTTTAATCGTGACGTGCGTCTGGTTAAGCAAACAATACAATAGTGTTGTCTACAGCAATATGAATAACTGATAATATCGGACAACTTGAATAATATCGTAATAAACTTGAGTAATAGTAATCCTAGTGACGAAATCACATTCTGGCGAATTAAGGAAAAAAGAAAACAAATCCAGAACATCTAATTAAATATATCAACGCTTTTGAAGACAACCGCAGCTTGTGCAATATTTCAAATGTAACGATCACGCCATTGTTTGCTGTGTTCTATCAAGTTAATAATACGCAAGTTGTTCTCTATGTACTTTGCTTCCGAAATTTGCGCGTCTGCCGTTTGACGTGATGCGCAGCACGTGACCAGAATGTGACTCTCAATGAGGATTATCTCGCGCGTGTCCAAGGTCGTTGAACTCGCTGTTGCATTGTCGGTTTCCGCATTGGATTCTTCGGGTTCAGTAGACCGATTACTGGGCCTATTTCTACGACAGCAATGATATAACCATACGACATTATTAGCAAAAACAGTAGACAATCAGCTTGTTGTTTTGCTAACGTGAATGTGTTTGGACGAAAACATGACATCCTAGGCCTAGGCAGTTACATAAGAATGTGATATACATTTGTCAGTGTTTCACAACATGATTACGAATATGTATATTGTGCATCTCCTTCCTATTTATGTTTTTATAATTATTTTATAGTAACATTTATCGTAGTTACTACGTAAGTGTGTTTATTCATAGCAGTCATTCTCTTGGATCGTGCGTAAATAAAAGTAATACATTAATGTTTCCCAGTTGCTGCAGCAATCAATTGACGTTTTATCGGGACCATCCATTTCGACTGTGGACCAGTGGCGGCTAATCGAACAAGTAGCGTACGGCAATTGTAATTTCTCGATTGTTGTTATTGCACATGCACGTAACATCTATTGGTTTGTCCTTTTTTTATTATATCGAAATATAGCGGGATAGTCTTGGGTGTGGGGACGTAGGCCAACACAATTTGAACTTTTTGTTCATATACACAATTAATAAGAAAGAATAGTTATACCGCCCAGTCACCAGCTATGAACTCACCCAAACATCGTTGCGTCGCTGCGCGGAGGCATTCCGCTGAAGCATGTCAACTTGTTGGCCCGGGTTCCGCTTTGCAAAGTTTCGCATTATGCTCCAGTCCTACAACACATCCAGTATCACCGATTAATATCCTTATTTCAGCTGGTACTTGGGGATATGTAAATATGTGACAACCAACTACATATAAGAGTTCCACTGTTAATTGTACACGATAGTTGATTGTTTTTACATTCATCATTATGAACATCCACACGTAAAGTCGACACATCACTCAAGACAGCTATTTTGGACGTGTACCGAAAAAACTCACGATGTTTACTACTTTGTCCATTGCTCTGCTGATCACGTTCATCCGCTGACGTTCCAATACATTTTGCCGTAAAGCTACAGCGTCAACGGGGGGCATCGTCGGCTTTCTCTCCTGCCACAACATCTGTCGCTTCGTCGCTGTCGGGCTATAGCAACACGCATGCATTATGTAGGCTTTTGTGACTCTGATGATGTTCGTGCTGACATTGGTTATAGCGACTTCCTAATCGTGTATGTTATACTGTGGTGATATAATACATGTTTCGCTTTATTAAAACATTTGTATTGATTAGACTAATATAATGAATATTAATTTGGCGATGATTATACTAACAATAATGACAACAATGATAACAACAATAAAATGACGACGATAATGATGACACTGATAGTAATGATGATAATGCATATCAAACAACAAATATGACTACAACTACAGCTACATTATGTTGTTGATGTTGTTACTATTACTGCTATTGTTATTGTTGATGTTGTTATTATAATCATAATTATTATTGTTGTTGTTATTATCATAATTACTATTATTATTATTATATTAATAAGCTGACTTGGGGGGGCAGTCTGGCATTTTCTCCTCCCAGGTGCCTAGGTCCACTGGCCCCTATTTTCGTTCGCCTCCTTGGGCCAGCAGCAGCAGCAGTAGCAGCAGCAGCAGCTATGTCATCAGCATCATCATCATCATTATTATATGACGATGGTTATGCTGATAAAGAATACCTGCAGACAGTTCTGACATTGTCGTCTTCCGACTCGCGGTGACGCAACTTGGCGTGTCTGAACTTGCGCACGGTGAAGACGACGAGAATGACGACGAGGACGAGTAGGACGACCGACAGGATCGTACCGAGGACCACGGCCAGCCACGGGACAGACGAACCTGCAAGCGACAGCAAAAAGTTGGAGATAACAGTAACGACGACTTCAACAAAGTCGCAGAGAATACTGTATATGGTGGTGTTGTGTAAGTAATTATAAAAATAATATATTCATGTGACAACTTAAGTTATTGATAATTATAATAGTAATTTTTCAAATCAGACATCGCTAGTGCGAAATTTATTTATGTTGCAAGCCTGTATTTAAGATGATGATTAAGGTCAGCTGAAATCGCCAGCTATTTACCTGTTCCTCCAAACTTTGTGTCTGAAACAGGAAAGTGCAAACATTAAGATTTATAATAACATTATTAATTAGCAAATGAAAACCGAACGAGTAGCATAATAATTATCTTGAACAGCATTATAGCCTAGCATAACATAACAAATGTGTTTATGCAAATGATTGTGCATATAATATCTAACATCCAGCTGGATACAAATTCTATATTATAAATATCAAGAATAAAAGAACAAGAAAATAAATATCACCACCTTTATTTAAAGCTGATGATATTTATCAACGAATTCGCGAATATAACTTACATACCATTGTTTTAACCGGGACGGATATTGTCGAACTTACCAGACAACCTGATGCTATCTAAATCCACCTTATAGCCTCCTATCTTAATATCAGTCTGATTGGCGAGAATTTGTCTCAGCATATCCTTGTCCGCGATGACGGCATCAACCAAGAGGGAAAAGTCGACAATTACGCTGCCGTTCCTGTTACACAGCACAATGTACACATTGTTAGTACAATACAGCTGTAACATTTATTCAAAATAGTCCTGCAATTGGATCGTAAATGTATATGTATACATTACATTGTTTGACTCGAAGCTATTAATACTCTGATTATGAATACACAAATGCATTGAGATAAAATACAACAAATATGTCGATTACAACATAATGTTCGTGATTATAGTGTTTCTATTAACCGTTAGAAAAACGTACGTACGTGAACGTAATGTCCGACACAGCGACCAGCTTTGAGCCAACCTCTTCATTCTCACGGTATATTTGTGTAATCTGACCAAAAAACGTATGTATGTATGACCTTGCGGGAACACAATTATGCATACCCTTGCATTCACGCACTCACAGTATACAGTACGTTCTCAAAAAACCTCAATTTGACGATGCTTATTGGAGATCCTTACACTGCTACAACTACAAGAAAAAGCCATAGAACACCAGAGTCTGTGTGTAGTTTTTTTGTGGACTCCGCAAAGGCTTTTGACCCCATAGATAAACTGCCTTGACAAACTCGTCAACCTAGTGAAGAGTTTCCATGATGATATGAATGTTGCGGTCAATGTTGGAGGAGAAAAAAGCGACGCCTTTCGCGTGAATCAAAGTGTGAAGCAAGGATGCGTTCTAGCACCCGTCCTCTTTGCAATTTTCCTCTAACAACCGTGCCCAAAACCATTGATGGGGTTCAACTGAAAGGCGTGTTCTTAAAAATAAGAAAGAACTGACGAAGGCCTGTACAATCTAAGACGATTAAAAGCAAACACAAAGTACGTGACCGCTGCTTAAAGAGCTACTGTATGTCGATGACACAGCTGTTGTGGCATCAAACTTGTAATATATACAGCGGAAGTTGGATATATTTAATCAAACCTACACTTCATTTGGCCTGTTCATAATTATCAAAAATACCGAACTTTTATATCAGGCACCTACTAACTCACAAACAAATGTGCTACCGTGTATTATCTGTATGGGAAACAAGTGCTCATAAGTCAGTGAACTCAATAAGCGAATCCAAGCTGCGACGGCTGCATATGGTCGTCTTGATTCCCGCGTTTGGTTTCAATATGGTATAACGAATAGTACCAAATGCAAACTCTACAGAGCAGTGATTACTACAGAGCTTATGTACCCGTTAGACACCTGCACGATGTACAGAAAGCACACCTGCAAATTAACAAACGTGGAAACCAGATTTCTGCGTAAGTTCCTTAACATCAAGTGGCGAGAAAGAATTCCCAAAGTCGAAGTCCTAAAAAGAGCGAACATGCCCAGTGTTGAAGCCTTGTCAGCAACTGCCAAACTCCGCTGGGCAACACATGTGATCCGGATGGGTGATGAAAGAAACCCGAAGTATGTGTTTTTATTGAACTGAAAGAAGGACACAGATCAGTGGAGGACACCGAAACAAAGACGTCCTGAAGCGGCATCTCAAAGCTGCTCAGATCAGTACCAACACCTGTGAACGTGAAACCGTGAACCGACTAGCTCAGCGAGCGAGGTTTCACGAAGTTCCAAGGTTAGTGGACGCCCAAAGAGAGCTATCTTACCCTTCCAGCACAGACGTCTCCCATCCTTGGACCTTCCAGTACTGCAAATGTGTCTTCCGCTACAATGCTGGTGTATCCTCCCACTCCCGACAACGACGAACAGCCGATGATAATGACATAAACATCACTACGTTTGAAATGATTAATAATGTTGGTGTTCGTTTAGATAAAACAAACATTGTCAACACTAACAAAACACTCCCTTCCGACAAATATATAACAACATCGCACACATGTGTCGAATGGTTGTCCCGATGTTTGCAATAATAATGTTTAGCTCAACGCACCACGTGTGTGACATTTGCTGCCAAGGCTTTGTAGGCCTTCGATGTTTCGTCGGTAAGACTCTCTGTGTACTTCAGTTCTGGCACCCGGAACCGAACGTAGTATTTGGTCGTCTTCAACGCTAAGAATGTATGAAGAAATACTGTATGTTTACAACATTCATACTATTATCATGATCTAATCAGATTTCGCAGGTAATTATTTGTTATAGGTAATTGTTTTAAATTAATACAGGCATCCAACACGTGCTCATGTTCCGCATTGCATTATCTCAAAACGTTTTCTTTGTACTTCACCCAATGAAGGTCTTATTTCTTTGAAACTCGTTTATGGCTGTGACAGTATCAAACACAACGGATTCATTTCTGAATTTGCTTGGTATAGGGATGATGCTCCCAGAGTTTTTGCCGCGTCAGCACATCAGATTGTTCTATTGATATCATGCAACAAGAAGTGAACAATATTTTTTTTTGGTTTTAGGTCTGCACACACCTTTACTCAAATGTAGTTGAAAAATATGGTTGGAAATCGAAATCGAATAAATGTGTGCTAATAATAACAATTATTATTGTTATTATCTACAGTAAAGTTATGTTAGCTCTGAATTAAGGCAACGTCTAGCAGTTACCATCCATTAAGAAAACGATATTGGAAGCTGTTGTCCGAAAAAGTTAGAAACTACATTTCTGGAGCTGCTGAACTCGATAACGTTAGGGATAAAACAATCTGCAAAACCGCTGTCACAATATAATTATAGCAACATTCAGCTTCAATCACTTGTTTCGCAACGTTCTCCTGTGAATCCCGGCAGACATCGGCACGAGAAACTGTTGAAGTTAGGAGTGGAACACTTCGCTCCGTTCTGACATGGGTTGCTCTTACATTCGTCGAAGTCTGTGTAACAAACGATACAGTGCCATGTTCTATTGATATCATGCAACAAAAGTGAATATTTTTTATTTGGTTTTATATATGCACATGTCTTTACTCAAAGGTAATAATCAACAATTGTGGTTGCAAATCGAAATCGAATAAATGTACAATAATAATAGTTATTAGTATTATTGTCTACACTAAATTTATATCAATTAATATAACTTTGAATTAAGGCATTTTTTAGCAGTTACCATCCCTTACAAAAACGACATTGGATGCAGTTGGCCGAAAAGGTAGAAACAACATTTCCGGAGTTGCTGAGTCCAATAACAATAATAAAATACTATAATTATCTAGTACCTTATATTTATCACTAATTTACTTAAGTACCAGGTTGTGTACATATGTGGCAGACATTGTCGATACTAATAATGATTGTGTGCACAGTGGCAATCCTTGTTAGACTTGAATAAAATTGGATTGCCCATTACAAACCTACACAGTAGTTGGTGTATTCCAAAAAAAGCAGAGAACGGGCTGCATGACCCTTCTCGGTTTACTACATTCACAATAAACACAAATACACGGAGAGACAACGGGGTATTGAGCTACTAAAGCACACAAGAAAGTGTTGGCCTGTATGATTAAAAGCCTTTTTTGTGGGGCGGGTTAGGGAGAATATAGCTAATTAGCTAGGTGTGTTTAACAAAATGTCCCCCTCTCCATCCTGCACACCCCTTTATCGGTAAGACAATTAATTAAGCTGGCCCAATTGCACCAACCGAACATGGGACTGTTTCGGAACATATTACTGTCCAGCGGTGCACGCTGGGAAAATAGCGAGCGGGACCACATGTTCAAATCACTTTCTTCACTGTGCCACACGATCAACATTTCTCTTCGAGCTGATCAAATGTATTCCTACCCACCCTCCCGGTGTATTTGTACTACTGTGATGATATGCTTTTCAATATAGCATCTCAGTTGACAATGTGTATATATACTAAATTCATCTGAATATTGTATAAAATGGCATTTTTATGGGGGGTTTATATATATATATATATATATATATATATATATATATATATATATATATATGTATATGTATATATATATATGCCATTTGTTTGGTCTTTCACAATTTGTTAGCTATAGTTGAAAACATCACTAATAATATTATTATCTGGTATCATATATTCATCAATAATTTACTTAGGAACCAGGCTGTGCACATATGTGGCAGACATTGTCGATACTAATTATCATTCACGGTAAACAGAAATATACAGGGATGCAACGGTTATCGAGCTACTAAAGCACACAAAACAACATTTCCGGAGTTGCTGAAATAAATAACGTCATTGATAAACCATTCAGCAAAACCGTTGACACATTATTTAGTGGCACTAAGTTCCACTCACATGTTTCGCAACTTTCTCCTGTGAATCCCGGCAGACATTGGCAGGAGAAACTGTTCAAGTCAGGAGTGGCACACTTCGCTCCGTTCTGACAAGGGTTGCTCGAACATTCGTCGTAGTCTGTGTAACAAATGATTCAATGTAATACACCATTACCCGAAGCATTTGTGTTATTTGTCGTAGTAACAGTATGTATGTAAAGCGTATGGTATAACCTGATTTGATCTACCGCAACAAACCATTGTTTCAGGAATTACTACTACACTAATCATTATTATATTATTGCTATTTTTATTGTTATTATTATCATTTTCACTAAAATTAATATTATTATCATCATCATCATCATCATCATTCAGTCTATCGGTGGACATGTTTGTTATATTATTTGTCAGTCGACTACGTCTCTTCTACTGAATGAACAATACAAATTAACAATTACTGTCGACGACGCTCCAAAGAAGACATACCTGTTTCACAGGTTGAACCCGTGTATCCGCCGTTGCAGTTGCAAACAAACCCGTTCACCTGGTCCTCACAAGTGCCGTTGTTCACACATGGGTCATTTTCGCACTCGTCGATGTCTATACAGAACCACGGACCATGCCTTCTTTGGCTTAATATTTAGATTTTTATAATATGTAGATATATATATATATAATATGTAGTCGACTCCAGTATATTATCCAACTTGTACGTAATGCTAATTGAAATAGAATACACATTATTATTATCATAATTATTATCATTATTATTGCCATAATTATCATTTTCATTATTATGTCACCAATTGTAGCTGCTACCATACGTCATGACAATGAACATGAGTAACATGCCGGTATCGGAACAGTTGTACAAATATTTCCTGGAATTACTGAACTAACTAATATAATTGATAAAAAAGTTCCGCAATAGTGATGTGGCCTTTTATTACGGTACTAAGTTTCACACACCTGCTTCACAAAGTTCTCCTGTATATCCTGGCTGACAACTGCAGGAGAAACTGTTGAAGTCAGGAGTGGAACACTTCGCTCCGTTCTGACAAGGGTTGCTCGTACATTCGTCGAAGTCTGTGAAACAAACGATTCAGTCCAATACATCATTACCCGATGCATTTGTGTTATTTGTCGTAGTAACAGTATGTATGTAAACGATACCATGCACTACACAATTATCCAATGTCTTTTTGATATGTGTCGTAATAACAGTACGATGTATATAAAGCGCATGAAGCAATTTAAAATGATCTACAGCAATACACTATTGTTTCAGCTATTACTACTAAAGTAATCGTTATTATACCATTATCATTATTATTATTATTATTAGTAGTAGTATTAGTATAATTATTACCACTGGCATCCAGTTTTCTGGATGATATGTTTGTAATATTCTGTATCAGTCGACTACATATCTTCTACTAAACAAACAATACAAACTAACGATTACTGTCGACGACGCTCCAAAGAAGACGTACCTGTTTCGCAGGTTGAACCCGTGTATCCGCCGTTGCAGTTGCAAACAAACCCGTTCACCTGGTCCTCACAAGTGCCGTTGTTCACACATGGGTCATTTTCGCACTCGTCGATGTCTATACAGAACCACGGACCATGCCCTCTTTGGCTTAATATTTATATGTTTATAATATGTAGATCTGTATAATATGTAGTCGACTCCAGTATATATTATCCAACTTGTACGTAATGCTAATTGAAATAGAATACACATTATTATTATTATTATCATAATTATTATCATTATTATTGCCATAATTATCATTTTCATTATTATGTCACCAATTGTAGCGGCTACCATACGTCATGACAATGAACATGAGTAACATGCCGGTATCGGAACAGTTGTACAAATATGTCCTGGAATTACTGAACTAACTAATATAATTGATAAAAAAGTTCCGCAATAGTAATGTTGCCTTTTATTACGGTACTAAGTTTCACACACCTGCTTCACAAAGTTCTCCTGTAAATCCCGGCTGACACCTGCAGGAGAAACTGTTGAAGTCAGGAGTGGAACAATTTGCTCCGTTCTGACAAGGGTTGCTCGTACATTCGTCGAAGTCTGTGTAACAAGCGACACTGTGCATCATACAACGGTGTTTAGTTTTCACTATTTGATATGGTGGCGACGCGTGTATTATATTTTCTGTGAACGATCTATTAGTTACTTGATTTAGGTACTTGCATTTATTCGTAATAGGGTGCTCGTTGTATGCAAAGTACGTTGCAAATCATTGTGAGTACATACAAAACCATTAGGGTTTTCAATGAGCAAGACCACGGCGACTGGAATTGTAAGTATGAAGTCTTGCATATAATTATCATTCACACATGCTGACTCCAGGAAACAAAGAATATCCTACCAGATCGAGCCAATGGGTTTGGATGGATAGCGATGATGACTGCTTAATGATGGGTCGGTACACATGGGAATACTATATATCGATGAAGGTAGTGGAATTATAAATAACGTCAGAGCTACTGTTGTTACAAGTAACTTAAAATTATGGCTGAACCAACCTGTTTCACAGCTATGTCCGGTGTACCCAGCTTCGCAGTCACAGCGGTAGTTGCCGTTGTCCTGGCTGCATATGCCGTTGTTCTTGCACGGGTTGCTATCGCAGATGGCGATCTCTGGCACACAGGCACAATTAATTTAGCTATTTACAAAGCATAACATCACTCCCTCCAAATGCTTCATTCCTCAGTTATTTCACGTAACGATCATGATGAGTTTCATTAACAAACACAGAGTAAGTGCGGTTTCTAGACAGCAATACTACTTCTGACCAAGAAGGCTGCATTAAAGTTAGAAATCAGAATGTTCGAACCACATACGGTATACGCGGAACTTCGGTTAAACTTGCAACAATGCTAAAATGGTGAAGATGCGGTAGCGTTAATCGTGCAATATATATGACACATTTACTAGATTTAAACTTCACCTTTAAACATAACGTTTTACTCGAATACCACCAAAACTGCAATTATTTCGTTCATATAACAGCCGGATAGTATTCTGTACAACTGTATGAACAGCTACAACGCTGGATAAACGTCACTTTATTGGGTTTCCGCGCCTTAAATTACTTACCCGTCTCGCAGTTCCTGCTAGTGAATCCGCGCACGCAGGTGCAGCGATACCCATTTGTCAGGTCTGTGCATGTCCCATTGTGTTGACATGGTGAACAGTCACAGTCATTTATATCTGAAAATGTCACCGATTTGCAGTCGGTAACGTACATTATATAGCATTCGCAACAGTTTGATGATACAAACATGTGTCGATTGAGAATTACTGTGTAATGGTTATGAAAATAAAATATTACTTACAATTGTTCTTTATAACTGCCCACATGACAGGCGAGATATAACCTGTCTCATATTTGCGTTACAAGAAAATATATTAATGGATTGGTGATAATATAAATGCTTTATCGTTATGTCTAATAGTTAAGGTTTGTTTCTTTGTTTAAAAGCAAATATGCCTTGTCTGCTTTATGTACGTGTAACGTCACTGTTCAGTTTCTTTCTCTGACCTGTTTCGCAGTTTCTGCCGGTGTACCCTGGCGCGCAAGTACACGAATATTGTTTGTCCCCGTTTTTGCATTCGGCTCCGTTCAAACACGGGTCACTTTCACATTCATCGAAGTCTACGTAAAAAAACATTAATTGTCTGCATTAGATAATGCTTGGAACACGATATAATAATATTGTAGCCAAAGCAACATATATAAACTGAAATTTCCGACACACTGTAAATGGCAATATGAACTGAATATATTCAACAAAACTGTTGAACGAGATCAAACAGCCCTTGGATGTAATGGCTGTCCGGTTTATTGGCTTGTTGGCTTATGCATTGTTTACCTCAGAATAAACTTGGTTTGCATGTGTCTCACAACCTTCGTCAGCGGACAAGCTTCGCAACAAGAATATCACATGACGCAGACCATATATAAACATTGATGGTACAATATATGTTTGGATATGATACGGCTATGGGTAAATGATCACATATATTGTAGTTGTTTCACAGTTTAATGCAACACTAGTTAAGAGAAATAGCGAATAATGTACGTGTTGTCACAATATGAATAAATACATCATATTAAAATAACACAACACTATCATCCACGATCATTAATTAATCTGCTCATGTTGTAGTCACATCGTTGCTTGCCTTCACAAGTTATTGCGTTGTGCTGGGTGAACCCGGCGTGACATACACATTTGAATGTTCCGATGGTGTTACTGGACAAATTGGATGATGCTCACCTTGACAAACGGTGTCATTGTATTGCGTGAACCCAGCGTGACAGACACATTTGAAGGTGCCGACGGTGTTGTTGCAATTGGCGTGTTCGTCACAAGGGCTGTTGGTGCACTCGTTGATGTCCTCGTGACAGTCACTGCCCGTGAAACCGACCGGACACTCGGCACAACCAGTTGTTACGTCACACTCAGTGTCGCTATTAAGACAGTTGCAGTCACGAAGACAATCCTTGCCCCACGTGCCGCTCGGACAGGCTGCGATAGAGCATAATGTCGACATATGTTGGTCTTATAAACGTTTATTGGCTGTTATGCTGCAGAACAATTAATGATTATGTTTCACTAAAGCGGCCACCAATATAAAAAAGGTCTAAGCAATGACGCTTGTAACATAACACCATTAATTGTCACATATTCAATAATACTGCAGCCTAAACTAACTAAAAATAAAGTATGCGATCGCGCCGTGCAAACGGCAGGTAAAGGCCACCCGGCATTTAATATGCGGGAGTTGTTGCAACTGGGTAGACTTCGTTAAGTCCGGGTGTGAGAAAACCTGAGCTGAGGTTCAGGGGGATATATTTAATTTTGAGTGTAGGGGATGTGAGAAGATGAAGGCGCTTGAGGTGAAAATGGAACAGTTGAGGCAGCTCATTGTGGCAATAGAGGGAAGGGAAGAGGTGGGTTGTGCCAATGGTTCCGGTGGGGGGGGGCTTGGATGATAAAGTGGGGGAAGACGATGAGATAGATGCTAGGTTGAGCTCACCTCAGCCTAGGAGGAAGCAGAGAGGAAATAAGGTGACAGGTCATAAGGAGACAGGACGTAAAGAAACGGGACGAAAGGAGAATGGACGGAAGGAAACGGAAGTGACTGAAACGAAGGAAGGGAGGGAGTGAGAGAAGGAGAGAGAGAGGAAAGAAGGAGACGGGAGTGAAGGCGATTGGAGCGACAGAGACAGGAGGGAAGGCAAAAGGAACGGAGGTGTCAGGAGTGAAGGTGACAGGAGTGAAACGTAGCTAGGAGACGGGAGGGAAAAGTGTTGTTGGTGGGCAAGAGGGAGGTGAACAACAGGCTGGCAGGTTATACGACTACAGGACAGAATACGACTGCTGGGATCCAACGCAAGAACTTCTCCGAGGTAGTGCTAGAGGGGGTGAGGAGGAGAACAATGGTGTTTTGGGGGACTCGATAGTTAGAAAGACAGAAAGCACTAAATAAGGGGGACGACGTGGTGGTTTGCTTGCCAGGGGCCAAAATAGAAGCTGTAACAGAGAGGGTGGAAACATTGTGAGTCAGGGCAAGGGAGGATCTGTTGTTGTATACGTATGGGCTATTACGTAGAGAGGGAGGGTACAGCTGCCATAGTTAGAAAATACAGGCAGTTAATCAGAACATTAAAGCAGGCGCGGCTTTAGCATATATTTGTCTTGGGTTTTTACCAGTAATAGGAAGAAGGGTATCAGATATATCGAAATTGCCGGAGGATGGCAATTAACATGCTTGTCCAGCAGCTATATAGGGAAGAGGACATTGGATTTGTGGAATTGTTTGCTTGGGAGGTATGATATGTACATGTGTGATGGGCTTCATCTAAGTGAAAAGGGAGCAGCAGTGTTTGCGGATGAACTCTCAGCAGCAGACGGCAGTGACATGGGTAGCATAAATTATTTTTAGCAACCATTGTTTAAACTAGAACCGCAGGGGTTTACATAGAGGGCCCTCAAACAGGTCAATAAGCCACTAGTACACATAAACCTGTAACAAAATGTCCGGAAAATAGTTCTGAAGCTGGTTATAATGCTTACTTTTAAATGCAAGGAGCATAGTAAATAAGAAAAACGAATTAAACGTTATGTTAGAAGATACTGACCCTCACATAATTGATATAGCCGAATCATGGGCCAACAAAGACACACCAGGTGCTGAATTAAAACTGACTGGATATGTAATGTTTAGGAGAGATGGAACAGGAAGAAGGGGAGGGGAGATATTTTATATATTAAAAAATATATTAAGAATGATGAAATAAAATTAGAAAGAGAAGCAGACTGCAGTGAAGCTATTTGGTGCAATATAGTTTCAGGAAATTCAAACCTAAGTATTGGATTAGTTTACCATAGTTCAAACATAAACGAAAAGGATAACACAAAAATACAAGACGCTATATAGGATGTGAATAAAGGGAATGTATTATAATGGGATATTTTAACCATGGACACATGCAATGAAAATCTCTACATAAGGCCCATGGTATCGGCGATGGCATAATCGAATCATAATAGAACAATGGTTGACCTATAAAAGACAGCGTGTTGTAGAGGTTTCAAACTGGAAATCAGTTTTGAGTGTGGTACCACATAGATCAGTATTAGGACCTTTGTTATTCATAATATATATCAATGACTCGGACGATAATATAACATGCAACGTACTAACATTTGCGGATGACACAAAAGTGTTTAGAAAGGTTAATAATAATGGTGACAAACAACATTCAAAAAAGGACACGGGAACTTCTAAACTATGATATGGGAAATACTGTTTTATATATAGCTATAAAATAAAAGGATTAAGGAGTAACACTAAGTGTATCATACTGCCTTTTCAAAGGGTAATAAACTTTGGTCGATCATGAGAAATATAACATACACAAAATTACTAAAACTAATTATTTTCACAAGGACAATACATGAATTGAACAAAATAATATTATATATAGATTATGTAATTGCTAGCAGCGTGATTATGTTTAAAAACATGTTTGACCCACATCTCAAGATGGCGGGTTACACATAAATGAAAAATGTTGGACTGACGATAAGCCAATGGCTTCCTTGTCCACTTGCTATCTGGGCCTTTGTCTTGGATCGCAAACTTATAAAATTGTTTTAACTCTTATTAAATATTCACAAAGCAGAATGTTCATTAATAAACAATGTATACATTTCATACCACGGTCAACCATTTATATATCCAACAAACATCGATATAAAATTAGACATGACTAGATTGGTGGATTACGATAACATTGTTCAATTATCACGTCGTTAGATTGTGTTAGATTGCTGAATTAAGATGCCTCATTGTAATGATTTATTTGCGTCACATCTAATATTATTAACATAATCACCAACTTGCAGCATCATTCCATGACAAGAATACTATACCTACTCATAGGTGGTTCTCGTAATAAGCCCCTTGGGGTTTCCAGAGAATATCCTGCGTTACTAAATTAAATTATTTATGACCGTACCTGTAACGAAATTGTAAAAGAGTAACCAAATATACTCACATTGAAAAAACCTATGCATATGACAAGTCTTCTAATACATACAGATACATACGTTTGCAGCCTTTCATGTCGTTCATCAGTCGGAAGCCGTCGCTGCAGCTGCAATTGAAGCCACCCTCGAAGTTCGTGCAGTTATGGGCACAATCGCCGTTTTCCATCGTTGAACACTCGTCTACATCTACAAAACATGTAAGGGCAGAATAAAGCATAAACATAAACGATGTTGTAGAAAATTGTTAATTGTTAAATGGCGAACTAGTCCAGTTGTCTATTTCACACTATTTGCATATTGTAGTGTAGAATAAACGAGAAAATAGTGTTAATCAATTACTACTATGTCAATGATATAGTGGTGTTGATGCAGCCACTTATTCAATAATCGAGTCAGTACTCGCATGAAACCAGCAGTAAGGTTTTACTCACCGTCGCAAGTTGTGTTGTCGTTGTTGAGAGTGTAACCAGCTTGACAGAAGCAAACGTAATTGTTTGATTCGTTTTTGCAACCGTATGAGCAGTTCATGTGAGTGCATTGAGTAATCAGATTCTGATCTGCAAAAGAGAGGAAGTAGCATCTATATCTAACACTATCTGTTTGGAAAAATTATATTTATACATATTAAAAGTAGAAATCATAATGATGTCGCTCTTTGGGACAAACACTCGTCGTCTGTGCCAGTGTGCGCGTGCGTGCTACCGTGCACACGTACTGATACTTGTTTGCATGCATATGTACACACTATAGTTTGCACACGTGCACGCACAAAAACATGACGGCGCACGCACACGCAGGTGCAAACACATAAACTTGCACGGACGAGCACACATACAGCTACACAGTCAGTATTTTCCATGTGTATCAGAATTAATGTTTCTAGCTGAAATCCTGCCAATAAACCCCACTCCTTGATTCGATTGTTTGGGTCGTCTTATTTAAAATTCATGTTGCAAAAATGTAAACTTACCAATTATCCACTTCGACGCGTCAGTTGATACAAACAGCGTGCTGACAATGGCAATAGTGCAGACGGCTGTTTAAAGGGGCCTCATCATTTCGATTGTTTTGCTCGACTCTTGTCAAATTCATTTTGTGAAAATTCAAACCTGCCTAGTATCCACTACGACATGCTAGCTCGTTTGTGGAACCTTTATATGTAATTTTTGTGTGTGACATCATCAGACAAATTATTAAATTGTGTAATGCTTGATCCATAATTTATTTAAGTGAACATGGAAACGCTGAAAACTCACGAATTTCGCCCTTGTTGAAATGTCATAAATTTGTCATGTGGTCGGCGAGAGAATGGAAGTCACGCCCATGACCAGCGTTGATCCCATTATGTGTTTGACGTTTAGGATATCCACCATTTTGAGCCTTAATACATATCACGACTAAAGTATATTTATTATATTTATTTCGATGATTTGAAAGCAATACGCACTTATTATAAACCCGAATGCATATATTACTTTCTAGATTATTCACACATTATATATTAAGCAATCAACGAACCGAATTTGCGATAGGCTAAATCAGTTGAGGATGGAGTTTTAGATAAATTCAGTTACGCCATGATTAACTGAATCGAGATTCCGCCTACTAGAACTGGACTAACTTGGCAATTTGGTGGCTGGATGCATTGGATTGCAGTGTTTCAAGGACATGCCATATGCTATTGACACAGACTTACTCATGCTACACGTCTTGTTGTCCGTGTTCAGTTTGTATTCTTCGACACAGGAACACACAAAGCTGCCGTTAGTGTTTCGACACTCCTGCTCACAGCCGGACGTCCCCTCGCCACACTCGTCTATGTCTGCAACCCACAATCAGGGTGTGAAGACGAAAAGCTAAAGCAAACATATGTATATGCAATCATTATATCACAACAACACTGTACTCCGATGCTACCAATCAGATTGGTGCGTTCTTGAAACACCGTTTTGATTAGTAGCTGGACATTATTTACATACTAATATTGCATATAGTGTATTACTCATGTATTACTAATGGTGTTGTATATTCAGTAATATTGAGATACATTTCAAGAAGACATTGTATCAAGTACAGTAAATGCGTACCTGTACAGTTCCTCCCATTGTCCATTAGTCGATACCCATCTGTACACGTACAGGTGTAGTTGACATCCGTGTCAACGCATATCTGTTCACAGTCGTGTCTAGGATTGTCATGGTTGCATTCGTTGATTGCTGTTGATAAATATTTATAAACATTTACATATTACATCTTGGGAAATCTTGAGGACAACACGGAATTAAATTTGGTGGATTGGATATTTGTCTAAAGCGTGGAATATTGATCGGATAAGTATTATTATTATGTGTATATTAAACATAAACTTACAAGAGTCCTTTTTTAGGCAATAGTTGCTGTGAAAATTTAGCTATAGGAGTAATTTAGGGTAGTTTATATCGTAGATCTCCGAAGACTCGGTAGAGCGAGCGATAAGTAAGGTTTGTTGTGGTTAGTTGATTGGGTACATAATACAAGACATAATATTATTGTAAATCATTTAGTACATATAAAAGATTGAGAACCTGAGTGTTTTGTTTTAGCAACATATATTGTTGAAAGTTAGCAGTAGGTAGTAATTTGATATAATTTAAAGAAGGTCACAGAAATTTCGTTAGCCCGAGCGATATTACGTTTTATTATCGTTAGCTGGTACATAGAAAGTAAGTTGCAAGGCAGTAGTTGTAAATCTAATTAAGATATAAGTAAAATGGCATAAAGTGTGTATTACAACAACAAAAAACAGTCTTTTTGAAGACTACCTAGTAGAAATTGATTATAAACGGATTATAAACAAATATAAATTAAATTTCTAACATGGCGCCGTGCAAACGCCAAGTAAAGACGAAACGTAATTTGACATGCTCTAGCTGCGACAATTGGATAGACTTTGCAATGTCCGGGTGTGCAAATTCGTGGGCAGAGGTGCAGGCAGATGATTTTCGTTTCGTGTGTAGGGGGTGTAAGACAGTGAATTGTCTGCAGGAGCAGGTAAATGAGTTAAGACATATGATTTTGATGATGACAGGGCAGGGTGAGAAAGAAGCGAGCAGAGGTGGTGAGAATGAAGAGAGCAGAGGCGGTGAGAACAAGGAGAACAGAGGTAGTGAAAACGAGGAGAGCAAAGGTGGTGAGAACAAGGAGAGCAGTGGCAATGTGAGGGAGAAAGCTGGTACGAAGAAGAAAGATGGAAAAAGGAAGAATGTGCAACAAAAGGAAGATAAACAAGTGAGTGAAGAGGGATTGTCAGGAGGCAGGATGGTCGAGGATAACAAGAGCAGAGAAAAGGAAACGACTGTGGATCAGAAGAAGAAAGATGAGAGGAGGCAGAGTATGCAACAAAAGAAAGGTAAGCGGGTGAGTGGAGAGGGAGTGCCAGGTGGTAAGATAGTAAAGATTGATGATAGAAGAGAAAGGGGGCATTGCGTGCGACAGGAAAGGAGCTTTGCTGATGTAGTATCACAGGGGAAGGCGAGGAAAGCCCGGGTATTTATGGGGTATTCCGTCATTAGGAAAGTGGATAAAATTGGAAACAAAGGAAATGATATAACATTATGCCTACCAGTGGCAAAAATAGAGGATATAGCAGCGAAGGCAGGACAAGTCATGGGTGGTGGCATGGGAGGTGCTGTTCTCGTGCATGTGGGAAGGAACAATGCAGAGAAGGAGGGAACGTCAGCCATCGTTGGTAAGTACAGGAGGTTGATCAAGAAACTTAAACAGGCACGAGTTGGACAGGTTGTATTGTCGGGGATATTACAATAATGGGAGGCAGGGGTGAGGAATATAGGAACTGCAGGAGGATGGCTATCAATACACAAGTGTAGAAGGTATGCATGAAGGAGGGAGTAGGCTTCGTAGACATGTGGCTAAACTTTGTGGAGAGATACGACTTTTTCATGAGAGATGGACTTCATCTGACAGGGAATGGTGCTGCAGTTCTTGGGTGTGAGTTTGTCAGAGTTGTCGACGAGGGCACAGGTACCATAAATTATTTAAACTAGATGCGCAGGGGGAACTGACAGAGAAAACTCAAAGGAGTACTACTACAAATACACATCCAAAGAAATGTTCACCAATAATTTCAGACAGTGAACTTAAATGTGTATGCTTAAATGCCAGGAGCATAGTAAATAAAAAAGTAAGTTAGACATTATGGTAGCAGATATTGATTAATAGGCATCACAGATTCATTGGCAAATAAAGATATAGCAGATGCTGAGTTAGCACTGACACGCTATGTAATGTTTAGGAAAGATAGACGAGAAAGAAGGGGAGGTGGAGTAATTTTATATATTAAAGAATCTATCCAAGTATATGAAATTACACTGAAAAGAGAAGCAGATTGTGAGGAAGCAATTCGGTGTAACATAGTTACCAGGAACTCAACATTACCAATAGGAATAGTTTGTCGTAGTCCAAACATAGGACAAGAGGAAGATGTAAAATTACAAAAGGCGATAAGGGAGGTGAGCAAGGGGGAATGTGTTATAATGGGAGACTTTAACCATGACCATATACAATGGGAATCAATAGAGAGTGCTGGAGGTGACGACCATCAGTTTCTACTTCTAACATAGGATTATTTCCTTACTCAACATGTCTTGGAATCAACCAGAGGTGGGAATGTGTTAGATTTAATTTTGTCTTCTCAAAATGAATTAGTTGACAATGTTAAAGAACACGAACCTTTGGGTTCAAGTGACCATAACCAAATCCATTTTAATATAAAAGAAAAAACAGGGAATGCATATAAAAAACAATGGAGGAGGAACTTCAACAAAGGTAAATATAAAGAGATGAGAACATATCTAGCAGATACAGATTGGAATAACTTGCTCAAGAACAAGGCAGCAACAGAATGCTGGACTTGTTTAATATATGAAATTGAGGGCATTATTGAGAAATTAGGGAAAAGGTCCAGGAAGAAACAACTGAGGCTATTAGAAAAATTATTCACAAACAGATGCTGTGGAGGATATATAAACACACTGGAAATGTAGAAGACTACACAAACTACAAAGAGGCACTCAACCTAGCTACAACTGAAATGAAAAAATCTAAAAGAACATTTAAAAAAAAATTGCCAGGTAATATAACAAATGACAGCAATAGTTTATAATGTTAGGAGTAAACAACAAATTCGAGATAAGGTCGGACCACTGGAAAACAAGAGTGGAAACATTTTAGACGGGTTTCAAATGGCAGAGGTCCTGAATGAGTATTTCTGCTCAGAAGATATCAGCTCACTTCCAGTTCCATTTACTAAATTTGAAGGCAATAAATCAGAGCATTTGGGGCAGTTATTTGTAAATCCTTAAATGATAGAAGAGGAAATAAAGAAGATTAAAGATAATAAATCACCTGGAGTTGATGGGATACCACCAACACTGCTTAAGGAAATTGTTGAGCAAATTAGTACACCACTTGCAAAAGTGTTTAACTTGTCACTAGAAGAAGGAATAGTTCCCTCAGAATGAAAAGAAGCAAACATTACACCGCTATTTCAGAAAGGATCGAGGAACAAACCAGAAAATTACAGGCCAGTGAGTTTAACATCAGTTGTATGTAAATTACTCGAAACATTAATTAGAGACCACATGGTGGAATTCCTTGTAAAACATAAATTAATAAATACATATCAACATGGGTTCTTAAAAGTAAGGTCATGTCTAACCAATATCTTATGCTTTTTGGAAGAAATTACAAAGTGAGTAGATGACGGGTCACCTTTGGATGTTGTCTATTTTTATTTTTAGAAAGCTTTCGATAAAGTGCCACATCAAACATTGTTACTTAAACTAAAAGCCCGCGGTATAAGTAATGATGTAATCAACTGGTTATAGAGAAAATAGAGAGTAATAGTAGATGGTGAGATTTCAAACTGGAACTCTGTTTTGAGTGGGGTACCACAGGGATCAGTATTAGGCCCTATACTGTTTTTAATATATATCAATGATTTGGAAGATGACATATCTTGCAAAGAACTCAAATTTGCAGATGACACAAAAGTATTCAGAAAGGTTACTAATGTTACAGATAAACGAAGTTTACAGGATGATCTAGATAAATTAGTTAAATGGTCAGAAATGTGGCAAATTTTATTACATTTTGGGAAGTGTAAATGCATAAATATAGGACATGAAAACATGGACGAAGAATATAAAATGGGGGATGCTGTACTAGGTAGAACCACACAAGAAAAGGACTTAGGTGTAACATTTAGTGCTGACATGAAAGTTTCAGAGCAATGTGGGATTGCTGCTTCGAAGGGAAATACAATTCTAGGGCAAATTACGAGAACTATCACGTATAAGTAGTAACAGCTAATTGTACCCCTGTACAAAGCAATAGTTAGACCACATTTGGAATAGTGTATACAAGCATGGAGGCCGTATCGTAAGAAGGACATAGACAAGCTAGACAGAATAAAACGAAGAGCAACTAAAATGATTCCAGAATTAAGAGACCTTAGTTATGAAAATCGCTTATTACAATGTGGTTTGACAACACTAGAGACCAGGCGACTAAAAGAAGACCAAATAGACGTGTTTAAAATAGTGAGGATTTTGATAGGAATATGTTCTTCAAACTTAAAGAAGGCAGTAGAACCAGAGGACACAAAGCAGCATTAGTTAAGGAACAGTGTAGGTTGGACATGAGAAAGTACTCTTTATCACAGAGGGTGATAAATGAATGGAACAAATGATTGTGTTAATGCTAGTAGTGTGAATATGTTTAAAAATAGAATTGACAGATATTTGATAAGGGCGTGCTACACATAGATTATACAATTGTTGGAATCTCAATAAGCCAATGGCTTCCTTGTCCACTTGCCATCTGGAACTTGTTGTTTGGGATGGCAATCTTGTTAAATCTTGTTACATGGTTTATACATTATTCTCAGTGACAAATTAGTGGCTGCATTAACACAATATACAAACAACTGCGGTATTATAATTGATGTGACGCCGACTTAACTGCCTGTATTATGGAATATTTAACTGGTCGTTAATAATTGTAGACTATTTTTTCGTCGAGGAAAATAGTTGTTCTTGTTTTCTATTTTGGGTCATTAATGCAAGGTATATTAATAAAATCACACGTCATTTTCAGATATACAGTAGAAGTACATACGTAAGCATGTCCCTTCGTTGTCTTCTGTTCCTTCTGGACAATCACTGCAAGTGTACGACTTGCCGCTGACCGCTTGGTCTGCCCGAGTGACATCAGTGCAGGTCGTGCCTGCGGTACAAGGATTGTCTTGACAACCGTCGAAGTCCAACTCGCAGTGATCACCTGATGCGAAACATGACAGTTATAGGCATTTGCAGTGTCTTGGTATTACGCAGCTTCTGCAACAACATAATTTGTTTTAGCTGCGTAATAACGTGTTAGACAAATTATTATTAATCACGACATAATACTTTATATATATATATATATATATATATATATATATATATATATATATATATATATATATATATATATAATATATATATATATATATATATATATATATATATATATATATATATATATATATATATATATATATATATATATATATATACAATGCTTTCTAACCTTCCCAGCCGGTGGAGCAGTTGCACTGGACGATCCTGAATGTCTGTTTCAGCTCGTATCCGTCAGCGAGCAGGTCAAACAGACACTCTCCGTGTCCGGAACAGTTGCACAGGTTGACGGATACATCGGCTGCCGCAACTCCTCCGTTGCCGTCCGAAGCCGAAAACCTGTGTACCGTTATAAGTATGGTGTATTCAAATTACGATATTCGAGTCAACACTAATATTGCATTACATAAAAATACAACATAGTGAACAAAGTACCTTTGTTTACGATGCTATCATATGTCAATCTCAGGGTGTAAGCTCCTCGCCAAGACTGGATAAATGTACTGTCTAACTTTGGAAGTTACCCGAAATGCGGAACTACTCAACAATGCGAATTGTCTGCCTGTCTGGTGGTTCAATATTAATAACAATTTGAATTACAATAATAATAATAATAAAACTTTTTTAACAGCATCCAGTCCATTGCTACTGCCACGTTCACGGGTGTGAACACACATTATTAATTCACAAGATAAAAACTGTATGTGGATTTTAGAGATAATAACAACAGGGGGCCTAGTGATAATAATAACAATAAAACATGCGCTGTATAAGTTGTTAAAAACATGCAGAATGTTCGCGTGCGTAAACTATTTAAAGAACATATTTACTGATTACATTGCATTTGTATATATATATATATATATATATATATATATATATATATATATATATATATATATATATATATATATATATATATATATATATATATATATATATATAATAGGAAATAAAACGCTAATACCATAAATATTACAGAAAATAAATATAATTGATCAAATGTAATAAGACCATTAAAATGCAACATCACAGCAGTAAAACCCATTAAGTGGAAACAATAAATGTTTTTAGTAGCTTCTTGTAATGCGAGTGGTTGCCCTTTCCACGTATGTTGGCAGGCAGTTTACTCCACAGCGTGGTGTCAGCGCCGGCAAATGCTCGGCGGCCGAAACGTTCCAAGTTCACTCGTGGCACGTCGAGAAGTAGCCCGCCGGCAGAGCGTAGGCAGCGTCGTGGTGCGTACTAGTGAAACAGTGCGGCAATGTACTCTGGTTTGCCTTCGTAGAGTGCCTTGTGCACAAGGACGAATATCTTGTACATAATTCGTCTCTTAACAGGCAGCCAGTGTATTTTCCGCACTATTGTTGTCATGGACTGCCGGTCGCAAGACCCGAATCTGCATGACAATGCGAGCCGCTGACCGCTGAACCATTTCGAGACGGTGCAGGAGACGATCGGTTATTCCAAATAGCATCGCATTGTCATAGTCAAGTCGTGATGTTACCAATCCGTGGATCAAACTTTTGCAAACACTGATGGTAAGAGAGTCACGCATCTTAGCAATTCGAGACAGATGGCAATAGGCGCTGCAAAAAGATGTTCGATATTTGAGATGCCATTGACGGATGAGTGTCAATGACGAATCCGAAATCTCGGATAATGGCGGATGTGTCAACGAACTGGCTACATATGTTGCCGCGGCTAAACGTAATGGGAATACGTATACTTGGTGAGATGATAAAAATGTCTCCTGATTTGGTCTCATTCATGACGAGTCCATTGCTACAGAACCATGTTTTCACTTCCTGTATGCATATTTCCATGCGCGCGACAGCTTGCATATGGTCCGTTGGTAGGAAAGTGACGTACAAATGAGTGTCGTCGGCATACAGGTGGTGTTGCATGTTGTGCTGGTGTAATAGTTTCGTTAAAGGAGCAATGTACGCATTAAAAAGTTTCGGTCCAAGGACCCTTGCAGTAATTCTGTCGTAATGCAATTAACTTCCGACACGCTACTCTTCACGCGTACCACACTTCGATTATGCTAATACGATGTTAGCCAGGCATGGACGTCGCCACATAGTCTGTCACAATTGGTAACTCTATTGATAAAACTGAAACGGAAGCCCCATTGATGAGGTGGTCAAAAAAGGGGCGGTCGTTCCTTCGTACAAAACATTGAAAGCAGAAAAAAGTACTTACGATATGTTGACTGATTCCATATTAGCGGGCGTCCATTTGTATTCATTAGTCTGCCACGTAGCACCTTGGGGGAGTGTTGAATCAAGGGTAACGTTTATGGTATCCCCGTCCGGGTCGGACGTTGTCACTATCAATGTGTTACTTTGTCCAACAGTCGCATTGAACGCTGAATCAACGGTAATGTTGGGACTTCCATTAGCTGCAAATATGATATAAATATGATATAAATATGATATAAATGCTGTAAAAGTCAAGTGAATCGAATACGTACATATGATTAACACAGTAAAACATTACCGGCATGTTCATTGATGTGTGTGTGTGTGTGTGTGTGTGTGTGTGTGTGTGTGTGTGTGTGTGTGTGTGTGTGTGTGTGTGTGTGTGTGTGTGTGTGTGTGTGTGTGTGGTGTGGTGTGGTGTGGTGTGGTGTGGTGTGGTGTGGTGTGGTGTGGTGTGGTGTGGTGTGTGTGTGTGTGTGTGTGTGTGTGTGTGTGTGTGTGTGTGTGTGTGGTGTGGTGTGGTGTGGTGTGGTGTGGTGTGTGTGTGTGTGTGTGTGTGTGTGTGTGTGTGTGTGTGTGTGTGTGTGTGTGTGTGTGTGTGTGTGTGTGTGTGTGTGTGTGTGTGTGTGTGTGTGTGGTGTGTGTGTGTGTGTGTGTGTGTGTGTGTGTGTGTGTGTGTGTGTGTGTGTGTGTGAGGACGTGCGTGCGTGTGTGGTGTGTGTTTGTGTGTGTGCGTGGTGTGGTGTGATGTGGTGTGTGTGTAATTGCGTGTGTGCAAGCGTACCTAGGTGTGAATCTGACATGTTTGTGTGTGTGTGTGCGTGTGCGTGTCGTAGCGTAAATACACGCAATGTTGTGCAAGTACAAATCGTCTAACGTAAGCACACTGACCACAACATTTAAATCAACTTTATTTCAGTCGTTTTAAACCTACTTTTGATACAATGACACATTCGCACGCTTGTATTCAAAGAAGGTATCACAACTGCGTGATGTAGCGTACTTACCCAGTGAGGTTGCAGCCGCTTGGTTCTTGTTGTTTGTGGCCAAAGTCGCTGCGGCTGCGTCTTCGTTGCCTGCAAAACATTGATGTGGTCGTATTCATAATTGCTATTTTAACCTCTATGGTGACATACAGTTTAGTTTCATGTTAACATGTTGAGGTTGAAAATATGAAAACTCGTTTGGCAATCTTTTTTGATAGTCTGTTTTCACAAGTCTACAATATTCGTAACAAACCGATCATTACACGAACATATACATGTGTCGTATGCAACATAGATGTTTCCAATTGAAAAATGCATATTGTATATACAATTAATATATCCAATATACAGTCTCGTTAAGGCTATAGCTAGACAGGTTATTGTAATGGTGTCGCGCAAATATGAATAACATTTGTAATGTATATGCTGGTCATAAGAGAGTTTTTGCTAGCGCACCGATCTCGGCTGCCCTCCCGATCCCGATCTCGCCATGCATACTACGTCATAGCTCCTTGTGTTTATGAGATCGGGGCTGTGTCGATCAGATAGGGAAACACCGATCTAGGCTCAATGGGTTAAGAGGTCTCCCTAACCGATCTAGCAGGCTCAATCGGTTAGTGGTCTCCCTATCTATATTACGTTGAAATTACGGTTGATTCAAAAACAGTATTCTAAATCAAGTGTACATAAAACTGTTGTTGACTGATAAGCCGCCTCATTTTCGTTGCCAATGGGCTTAGTGCATCGGACAAAAGAGTTTTAAGTGCGCACTCTGTCTCTGTATGGTAAACAAGACTACACGAAACCATCGACGGCACACTAGACTTAGAATTAGACATCGCATTGTAGATCAGTCCTATAGTACAAACAAGACTAAACATTCCAGCTGAAATGGACTGAACTGATGTACAATGCAGAAACAACCAGTTATAGCTAACATTATATATTGTATTTTTATAAATAAAATATATATTCGAATTGTCTAATCTCGTCTTCGATTCGTGCATCTTTTGTTTTGGTTCGCATATGTAAGGTTAGCACAACTATCCGACTATTATTTTCGAAAATAAATTCATATTTTGTGGTGATCAGATGCCCACAACTGCAGCTGTCAGTTCAGCATAAACACCGACTTCCAATGACCAGTTGCAGAACGATAAAATACCGCGTTGCCAAGGAACTCTGCAACACACAAATTTGGGGCACGCAACCATAAAAACAAGTGTTTTTATTTGACATATTTCCGGAAATCATGAAGATTTCTTGTTCAGCTTAAATAGCAATAACTCAAAAACTATTTGTGCAAGAACTCTGACATTTTAGCACGGCTATTCTCCATAATTTGTACATGCTAGATGGTAACATACATACTACTGTATATTACTTCTCCCACAATCTGCCATTGTCATTGAAGATGTGTGTTTTTATATGTGAAATTGAGCCAACGAGTGAGTTAAACAATACAACTTATTAAAACATAAACAAATCTTACTTGGATCAGTAACATAGACGTTTGAAGTTTCTATGTTGCTAAGTTTATGAGATACTGATCTCCAAAGTTGGTAAATAGTGAAACGTGGCTTATACATACAGCAGCCAAAAATGCTATGGCCTAAGATATAAAATTAATTTATATATGAAAGGCAGGCACAATTCCTGTGTAATGCACCATATTTGGATTCCCTATTCAAATGTCTACATATTGAAAAAATATTTAGGATGGACGCATCAGTTTACAACACAATATGTCATAGGTGATTTTACTACCTATTTCATCTCTTGTAAGACAATGATGTAAACATTGATGTCAAATGCAAGAAAAACCTTCTGAATAAATAGTTATAGATTATATATACCTGGGTCATTCCTTGTGAAATCAAACAATCGTCAAAAAGTTGATGTTTCAAGATTTACTTAAATGTTAACCAATGTTGATCGGGTTAGGTTTGCGCGTTGCAAAAACTCTACTCAGTCCTCGATCTCCTACTCACCGTACCGATCGCGTGCGAGATCAGGATCGGGAAGTGAGTCGAGATCGGTGCGCTTGCAAAAACTCTGTTATAACTAAAATTTACCGTTGATGTGTATCAACCATAAACTTAAGTTATGACCGCCACCGCATGTGTGCTATTGGTCAGTAATTCAACTAAGAATATCAAGCATACATTTGAATATACAATTGTCGTAGGCATATACCTGTAATTGCGAAGTCAAATATACACTCTTTGTTTCCTCCGCAGGTCTGTTCCGCTTTCGTTCTCTGTGTGCTCGTCATGTTGGCAAGCACGTCCTCCAAGAAGAGGGGTTGGAAGTCGATGTGTGCGAAAGTCGAGTAACTCTCGTTCGGCGCGTAGTAAAATAGTGAGTCAATGCTATGGATTCTCCCTGAGTATGCATGACGTTAATATAATTAATAGCTATAATAGAATAAATATGGACATATTGAAAACATTACAATATTAATTTATGCTTACATTATATGCGTAAAAAAGTAGCTACAATAGCAACATGTAAAACATAATTACAATCAGGTATGTTCATAGCTATGTTTTGTAAGCCATTATGATGTTGCATTAATTATGTTACATATATTTGTCTGAAATAAAATCAACATTTAAGTGTAGCTTTCAAACAAACCTATTATTATTTATTGTCATTATGCAATTGCAGCGTACATTTTTCACCAAATTCTTTGAATATGATCTTCTCCGATGAACTGTTTGAGAGCGGCACGGCGTTCTCCCCTGGCGGCAGTAGGTCGTCACTGGGGTCGCCATTGAACAATCCCATGAGGCCTTTCGTGCTACCCTTGAACTTGTCTGAGGCTCCGACCGTTATGTCGAGCTGTTCCGCACTCACCCCGATCGTCACTGAGAAGCCTACAATGATAAAAGGCGATGACTAGATTTATAAACTCATTCATACATGAGCCATTCTCAAGAAAAAAGTACCAAATTAGCACATGAAATGGATTGATGTGTACGCGAAATTCCCATAAACTATACAATTGTTGGTTGTTAATAAATAAATTAGTATATTTATATTGGCAAAGACCATTTGATTTTGCATTTTAGTAATGCCTTTCTGAGAAGCATGAGCTGGTGCTGACATTAATAACTATATACAAATTGTAATGATTTAGATTTTGGTTTTACCATTACTCGGACTCAATGGATTCTCAAAATGTTCTGTATCCATGTGTCTGCCGTGGTAGGCATATCAATTGTCGTGGTAGGCATATCAATGGCGAACGCCGCCGCCGCCGCCGCCGCCGCCGCCGCCGCCGCCGCCGCCGCCGCCGCCGCCGCCGCCGCCGCCCGCCGCCGCCGCCGCCGCCGCCGCCGTCGCCGCCTCCTCCTCCACCACCACTACTATGATAATAATAATGTTGTTGCTAGATGATAACGATTATGAAAATAACTCTAATAATTGATAATTACCAGATTTGAAAGACGCTTCTATTTGGGTAGCATTCTTTTTCGTAAGAGCGACGTTGTCAAACAGTTTTTCATCAGTCACGTTTGCCGCGTTGAACCAACCTGATACATTTGTGTTTTCCACGAAAACCACCAGACCTATGCACAAACATTATTCACAGTCGTCATTATTTCACATATCACCTGATATATGTGTGTGTGTGTGTGTGTGTGTGTGTGTGTGTGTGTGTGTGTGCGTGTGTGTTCGTGCGTGAGTGCGTGCCTGCGGGCGTGCGTGCCGTTTTAAACTTCCATTAATAGTTTTGTCACAACATCTCTCTCGTTTCATTCCAATGGAATGTCCATAGTAAATTTTTAATTAACATTATTATTGCGCACCACGCCTATGTCCATAATAATATTATACTAAAGAAGCACATTTGCTCTGGTTTGGTCGAATTGACAAATATGTATATAAACAAACCATATTGTCTTGTTTGGGTAAGGATAATTGCGTCATTATTATTAGTTGAAAATACGTGTTGTACGGACAACTGGAACCACATATAACATTGTTATTTGCAACGAGCTGTATGCAAACAGCTCGTTGCAAATATTTAAAGTAGTTAGATTATGCTGATGTTCGTGGTCAATTCATAATATACACGAACATAAACATAAATCGTTGGAGTATAAAGGCTAATAATGCATTTCAAAATAAGCACAGAGTTTACCATTTAACATGATTACATATTGTATGTGATATCAATTTACAATGTATGATACTTACTATCCCGGGTGACTGACATCTCAACGTGGACAGTGTCTGAGTAGACGTCTTTCGCAGCGAACGCGCTGAACACGGTCGCGTCCGTCTCTGTTCCGTTGGCGTCGCGAGCCTTCGCCGTGCGGCCCTGCAGTGTGAAGTTGCCGTGTGTCGTCTCTATGAGTGTGTACTCGCCCAGGCCGTTGAAGGTGTACTGGAAGCCGTCCAGCGTGCGGATGTGTGGGTCACCGTAGAACCAACCTGTGAAAAAGGAAGACCCAATTACAATAGACCAACGGAAACATACAGTGCCGTTAGATCGATTTCTAACAATGTTGCCAATATTAAATTTTCTACTACGATTTTGTCAAAATGCATTCCAAATGTTCGATAACGATATTAATTATACGCCCTGGTTTTACTGTTATGTAATATATTTGGTTGTCTTTTACATAAATTGAAAGTAAGCAAATTTACCTACATAAATATTACTACAATACAAAATGTAAATGTTTTATTTCGCCGAAATATATGGAATCAATAATTCAACAGTATGACAAAAACAAACGGTTAAGCAATATGTATAACCAATTTACAGTTTCAAGTCGTTAACCTTCGGATGAGTACGTTTAGAAGTAAGGATGAAAAACAAAACCAACACTTGTTTTCTTCAGGTTATTCCGGAATTGTATATCCTGCTAACTTTTAAAACGGGAACAGATAGTAAATTCTGCAGACTTGATGCACTTTGAGCATGTTGTAAATTAGTATATTTATTTAGTGCAAATCTTGTTTGAATAAAATATCAACTGTTAAGATATGTGTTCATATTATTCCACCAGTGTGATTCTGATTAGATTTACCAGACAGGTGATTGTAATATATTAATATAATAATGTTTTCTACAGTCAAGCTTAGCTTTGTTCAGAGACTTTACGACGAGCAAAATTGACTGCGAAATAAGATTACAACATAAAAGAAGAAGAGGTCGGTAAATAAAAACCTTGATGGTCTAGCAGCTGTTAACTGTTAATAAACACATTGGAAAGTGGGAAATGGAGGGCCACAATCGCCTACACCAACAACAGACATGGCACTTGAAGATGATGAAAGAACACCAGGGTGCTCAGTTAGATTATATCATGTCGGAGAATGTGGACTAAGATACCGACCTATATACAACGGTGTATATCCCCAGCAGCGGTCCATCGGTCGGACATGGTAGAAATACTGGCAGTTGTCAGTGAAGTGGCAGCACCACTGTTTCGGCAAGACATCATACTTCTCGTGTTGTCTCACATAGCGAGGATTGTAGAAGAACGTTTGACCCCCGCGGCCGTCCTCCGTGCTGATGAGTGAGCCACTCCGCGTGTAGCAGCATTCCTGTCGTAGATAACCGAATCAATCACCGCTGCTTTGTACACATGCACGCACGCCCCGCACACACGCACGTGTACGCACGTACGTACGCACGCCCATACCCACGCACGCGCACAACTTAATTATACATTTAAAATAAACAGGGCGAAGTGGTATGTTGGCATGGTAACGCGATTGTTGTTTACGACTTGTGCATTTGTTTACGCGTAACATAGTTTCAAACAAAAAACAATCGTTCTTGTTGTGTCTATGCACATTTCTAACACCACAATTTTATGCAACTAAAATTGAAAGATTTATTTAAAAAAGAGGAGTTTACCGAATAACACGACGATGTGTTGAAGCTTCACATCCAATGTAAGTTGTGGCAATGGTGAAATCATTACATTACATTCACTTCGTGGCGCCGCTAGTGGGTGTTCGGCACACACGCACGCACGCACACACACAAACTTGCATTGCAATAATAAGAAATTAAAACTTATTCAATTTTGGGTATGTAAATACCTACACATTGGGCACGGGAACTTTGATTAAACTACTCAATGGGTGTTACTGTAGTAGGTACTACCATAAAAATAGAGGAGCAAAAATAAGTGCTGATATGAAAGTATTTCAGCTTCAAATGGTAATCACATTCTTGGGTTAAATACGATATATAACGCACAAGAACAAAAAGCTAGAAAAGTTAGTTATATATCTGAATACAATGTATACAAGCTTGTAGATCATATCGTAAGAAGGATATTCGCTTGAACGAATTCAGAGGAAAGCAACAGCAACAGATGCCACAACTGAGAGCTTTTTGGGGGGAAGAACGTCTAAAAGAAATTGGTTTAACAACCCAACATACAAAGACGATAAGAGGAGATCAAATTGAAGTGTTTAAGATATCGAATGTGTAAGAAAATATTGATATGAATATTTGTTCTCACTTTTGAAAGATAGTAGAGCTAGAGGACATGAGGTAGCATCAGTGTAGATTGGATATCAATAAGTACTCGTTCTCACACACGACAATAAATGAATAAAAAAATATCTACATATTGTATAAATGCTAGAATCAAGAATATGTTTAAACACAAGGTTGACACATATCTCAGGAGGGCGGATTACATATAGATGAAAAACTTTTGGACTCTCGATAAGCAAAGGGCGTCATTGTCTGAGCCTTTGTCTTGGATGGCTATCTTGTTAATTTAAAAAAAATACAATTACACTGGAGTCTCTGACAGAAAACATGAAGGCCCCCGAACCTATCTCATCTATTCGCAAGTTTGGTGATATTGGTGGGTGTATATAAGAGGCTATAGCAGAAAACAGTTGAGTTGTTTGGATGTCTACTTCCCGATATATTAAAGAAAACGTCATTTTTAATAGCTGAGGCTAATTTGCATATTAATGTTTTTTTTACAAAACAATATGCCCGTGGGTGCAATGTTAGCAGCAGACAGAATATTGACACTGATGATGACAAAATGCAAACGAACTGTGCACACTCTACAGCGCGCTTCACTGGCCAACAGCCAGAATAATGTGTTCACTACAGAAGCTAAACAAAAGTATTACTTCCCGTTAAGTAGATCAGCCATAACGTAAACATAATAATTACTTCCTGATAAATAATGTGTATGTGATATTGAAAGTAAGGCAGTAGCTGCTCGTATATACCTGCGTCGATTGCATCCAAGGCATTCGTTCGTAGAAGCAGCGTCTCCTGAAACCCGTTTCATAGTATTGTCTCCAATCGAACGCCCAGCGGCCGTCCATCATCGCCAGACGAAAGTCACAAGGACATACCAAAGTCCACCTCCAGTATTCACGCACGAGGCCTATCCTCCTCATCTCGTTCGCGAACCAGTTGTAACACATCTGATCATAGTTGATCTGATGTCTTCCTGACGCCACTTTGAACATGTAGCGGCCCCGTTCACCTGCGGTAAAATTACGGTTTTGTATTTTAATTAAGCAAATGCGTCGATGTTTATGCGCCGGTAATCTTCGGCTGCGGTACAATACGCAACTGTAACGTTTGCTGTTGCTCAAACCTATATTCGCAGTTTATGTTGTGTTTGTTTGTGTGTTCCATTTCATGAGCGTACATATCACTGAGTGTTCAACTTACTTATGTCGTCCATTTGGTTTGGTGACATGATGATTTCCTTCTAGTGATTTCCGTTCTGCATTGCACTTAGTGAATTTGTCCCGCTGAAGTTCGTGTCTTTGTGTATAATGTGTTGCAGAATTGTTGTTGGGATACCTCTTCTTCGAGGGCTAGTGGGCTTCCAGAGCAGGCTACTTCGTCAAGACGCATCACATGACCTGCCATACGAAGATGCATTTGCCTCACGATGGTGGTGATACATGGGAGGGAGCCGCAGAGTTCATAGTTGGTCATGTGATTGCTCTATGTCAGGCTTATAGTATTCCACAGCATTCTTGTGTAGGCGCCTTCCAGTGCATTTTCAATTTTTTTTATTAGCAACCACGAATCGCATCCACATACCAGGATCGGTTCGACCGTCGTCCTGAAAATCTTATGTTTGGTGATTCTGCAAATGGGCACAGTCCAAACTTTGTCAACGGAGTGAAGTGCTGCCCATGCCTGGGCTATTCTACAATGGATGTCATGTTGTGAGTTGTGTACTATTATCTGCTTTCTCAGTTTGACTCCTGTCTGACTAGTGTGCACTGTCATTTGCAGACGGGTTGATATGCATGTATTTTGCTTTGATTGGATTGAGAAATAATTTGGAAGCACTTTCCACTTGATGAATTAAAAGTTTTGCTTCTCGTATCATGTCATCGAACACAGCGATGTCGTTAGCATAATCCAAATCAGAGAGATGGCATGTTGGACATCTGGTGCTTCGGCGTATGGTGATAGTTGGTCCTTCTATGTCACCAATCGTAGTTCGTAGAGCGTAGTCCAATAATACGATGAACAAATATGGTGCGAGAGGGTCTCATTGGAAAACTCCTGTGTTAATCTTGAAATGTGTAGTTTCCCCTTCGGGAGTTAGTACGACTGCAGAGGTGTTTACACCCGCTATGTGTATGTCTTTGAAGATATTCTCTGGGATGCCATACGCATAAATAATGGAAGTGTTTTTATATTTACTGAGTCAAAGGCTTTCTTGAAGTCGATGAAAATAATGAAAGCGTCTTTCTAGTGGCTTCTTATTTCCACGATGATGCGTCTGAGAGAGGGGGTCTAAATATGTTCTAGTTTGGGCGTACAAACAACATGGATCTTAAAAAGAGGCATGTCACAATTGTAATACAAATTTATCCATCGCATTGTGTTTTGTACTTTGGCTACGAGAGATTCAATGTAAATGTCTTGTCAGAGAGTAGTTGATACTCACCAGTGTTTCCGATTTGTTTGTGCAAGCGGAAAGCGGTAGACTTCATAGATGATGCCAGCTGTAATACCTCGCTATCTTTGAAAGACAAATAGCCTATCATGTTCCGTCGTACCAGTAATTCGTTGTTCCATCCCAGGTGGATGTACAAAAATATTGCGAACGTTTGATGCCGCGAAGGATCGTAGGCGATGATCAACTGGAATGTGTTGGGCTGCAGACCACAAACAACATATTAATACTTTCGAGAACTGATTGCGTTAATACATAATTGCCAGCAAGTTTGTAATACAACTGATGACATTTAAATATTATTGTGTGTGTGTGCGTGCGTGCGTGCGTGCGTGCGTGTGTATACTTGTACGAGTCATTATATACGGATTTATGGCGTGGAACTTACACGTTATTGTTTGCTTCTTCGGGTTGTCTGTAGAGGTGACGCCTAGCGTATAAGATAAATCTAGTTTGCTGGTGGTAGCGCCGAGGCCTAACGTGATAGTAATGAACTAGGTAGAAATTACGTGTGACCATGGCCGCCAAATACTGGCTTTTTAGCAGTCTCTGTTTCTTTCTTGTTTACGTTAGTAAGGGAATGTTGTCGCTTCGCTGATAAAAAAAAAATCTCCCACCACCCTGTTTTTCTTTTAACATAACTCAATTATCATTTAATTAAAATGTACTTCCTCTTTGGGGTCATTATGTTACAATGATAAATTGTTAAGGTATTGTAGATACTAATATATATCATGTAATATATACAGGTATGTCCTGTCTTGATCGTTAGCTAGTACATTAACAATGTTGCTCTTATATTGATGTAACACGTACACATATGTATAGGTCACCATAAGTAAGTTGTACTTAATTGTTTCTTTCTTACAAACTGTCTACTATGATGTATAATCTTTACACACAGTAGGCTGAAACAGGGAATATATAGGTGTAGATCATGACAGCTTGTTCCTGTGCAGTCTCCAGTAATGCTACTACTATGTATAAAGTGTTCGTTCCGTGTAATTTTTACATTTCTTATATTTGTACTCAGATTTAGGGCCAGTGCAACCCACATTTTGTTGCATTTTTAGTTTATATATTAATATAGTTGGACTTAATTCGACCAGTAGCAGAATGTCTACATTTTGATATGCAACTGTGGGACTAGTTACTAGGACTGTTTTATATTCTGTTGATAGCCATTAAACAACCAAGGGCTAAAACACTCTTTGTGTTAAATATGTAAACATACTCATTAATCACAGGTATATGTAAATCCTGCAACACACACACGCACACACACACGCACATACATATACATATGTACGTACGTACACTACTCTCCACTCACCGAGTCGTATGCCGACCAATAGTTCATGCGTGGAAGCATTTCGCTCCACGTGATCACCATCACCCACGTGACATCTGTCACTGACACACCGCCGTGTGTGATGACGTCACGCCTTGCCTGGTCAACTGCTTGCTGCGAGGGAAATGTTAGCTCGTTGATTTTTTTTATAAATATGATGATGCACATATATATATATATATATATATATATATATATATATATATATATATATATATATATATATACATACATACATACATACATACATACATACATACATACATACATACACACACATACATACATACATACATACATACATACATACATACATACATACATACACACACATACATACATACATACAAATGCAATGTCTTTTCGAACGTATCGAAATATTTAATTATTACATTTCATAAAATGTAGTATTATTTTGTCATTATGGTTTCAAATAAAACTTATCTTGAAATTTTAATACCGATTAGCTAGAAAATACGCAAAATCGGTATGTCAGTCGCCATCGAATGCAACATATTGTAATTAACATAGCCGTATCACGAATTGTATTTGACATATGATATGTATACCTTCACACGAGCCTGTTCGACGGAGGTCGACCCGGGCTGTGTCAGGTCGTATATGTGATAGTAGACGGTCCCTTTGCGGGCGTCGTTGTCCGTCCACAGAGGCGCCATCATGGCAAATCCATGGGTCTTCGCGGTAATGCGCTTAGCGTAGCCTAGCATGTCCTCCGCGAATTTTACTGGGTACCGGCTATCGAACCCGAAACCGAACGTAACGTACCCGTTTGTGTAGATCTGCAGTTAGACATCGGATTTTGTTATGACAAAGGAGCTATACTCGGTTGGTTAAAGTACATTGTTGTGACGTCAATAATGATATCCCTGCCCCTGAAAGCGAGTCGTGCTTACGATATATTAGACTGGTCATGTTTTATTCATTATTGGTGCACCAGTCGTTATTTGTTATATCACCCGTATTAGTATGAAAACGCATTAATCAACATCAATCAGAATTATACTTTATTATTGGCATTGTTGACACTCATCAGTTACAAAAATCAGTACATTATGAGTTACAAATATTGGCTATACAAAATGCATACTATGATATATGCCTTACTTACTTTCTCGTTATAACAATGTGCTTATTACACGGACGTTTATTCAAAAAATAAAGGGTTCTTTTCTTTGCAACTCTCTATTATAGAAGAGGTGTGGCAGGGAGTGAGAAGTTGGCCATAAAAATTCGGTGGGAGGTTGGCCTAAAATAGGTGGGAAGTGGAAGGTGCGAGGTGGTGTGAGGTGGACTCTCAAATAAGGTGGTATGTGTGATATGGACTGTAAAAAATGTTGGTAAGAGGGAGAGCGGCCCCACAAACAGATGGACGATGGGAAGTTGAAAAGCCTGTAACACATCCCTCATAATAGAATGATGCTACAACTTGGAAAACAAATTAATTTCAATCGAATATTATACAACTTGCCTTCATACGTTTGTACACAGAGCTGAAAATCTGGACTTTCGGGATATGTATAAAATCGGACGCACACCGTTTGCCGCTCCAGTCGCAGTTCAAATAGAGATTTTTGTCAAGAGAGAGGTCACCACGTGACGAGCCGTAAGGGTAGTACTTGTTCCATATAGCTACAAATGGTATATCATTTCAGTATTACTAAGTTTGCCAGAATAACTGTCAATGGGGAACATTTTAACGTTAAAAAAATGAGCAGCACAAACATAATGGAAGCATAACACACATATTGACAGCTATAAAACATGATATCGAATGCAGGAGATGCCAAGGAAAACATAAAATAATACACACGAAATCACCTATCTGCTGTTGTTGGAAATGCATGCATTTCAGTTATTGGAATGGCACATGCTTCAGTTGTTGGAACAACAAATGCTTCAGTTATTGGAATGGCATGTGCTTCAGTTGTTGGGACATTAGGTTTTCAGTTATTGGAATGGCACGTGCTTCAGTTGTTGGAACAACATGTGCGTCAGTTGTCTGGTGGGCAGGTTCTTCAATTGTCGGGGCGGCAGGTGCTTCAGTTTTCGAAAAACAGTTGCTTCAGTTGTCGGGAAGGCAGGTACTTCAGTTTTTCGGGACGAAATGTGACTCAGTTTTTGGGACGGCAGGTGCTTCATTTGTTGGGATGACATGTGCGTCAGGTGTTGGGACGGCAGATGCTCAAGTTGATGGAACAACATGATAATCAGTTGGTGGTAGGCCATTTAGTTGTTGGGACGCATGTGCCACAGTTGTAGGGACAACAGGTTCTTCGGTTGTTGCAGGTGCTTTAATTGTTGGAAAAATAGCTGCTTCAATTGTCGGGACGGCATATGTTTCAGTTGCCAGGACAACATGAGCTAACGTTGTTGTAACAACACGTGCTTGAAAGGTTGGGACGGCATGTGCTTCAGTTGCCAGGACAACATGAGCTAACGTTGTTGTAACAATACGTGCTTGAAAGGTTGGGACGGCATGTGCTTCAGTTGCCAGGACAACATGAGCTAAGGTTGTTGTAACAACACGTGCTTGAAAGGTTGGGACGGCATATACTTCAGTTGCCAGGACAACATGAGCTAACGTTGTTGTAACAACACGTGCTTGAAAGGTTGGGACGGCATATGCTTCAGTTGCCAGGACAACATGAGCTAACGTTGTTGTAACAACACGTGCTTCAAATGTTGGGACGGCATATGCTTCAGTTGCCAGGACAACATGAGCTAACGTTGTTGTAACAACACTTGCTTCAAAGGTTGGGACGGCATATGCTTCAGTTGCCAGGACAACATGAGCTAACTTTGTTGTAACAACACGTGCTTCAAAGGTTGGGACGGCATATGCTTCAGTTGCCAGGACAACATGAGCTAACTTTGTTGTAACAACACGTGCTTGAAAGGTTGGGACGGCATATGCTTCAGTTGGTGTTTCCAAGTAATATTACAAATTCATTCACGTAGCATCACTGTCTAACCATGATTGCATTATTCTTTTCATATATAGGACCATGTTTCAATCATACGGCCAAGTATCACAAAAATATACATGGGTATTTGGCTTGCGATCTCAATATCAGCGTAACAATAAATTACATAATTACAAATTACATAACCTATTCGATTACACCCAACAACATTGTGTCGAAACAGTAACATCAATATATCTTCGTAATGCTTATCAGACTAAGTTTTTTTTTATACATTCCTTCGTCTTCGATTACCGTTATCAGACGTTCGAGCAATGCTTAATGGAGCAATTACAACCCAGACCAGTATACCCCTTGTTATAGTTTACATCCAAGCTCCCATGTCCTATATGTACGCATTTACATTTCTCAAAATTGAACAACATCTGCCATATCTCAGACCACTTCACTAATCTGTCTAGATCATTTTGTAAATGTTGTTTATCACCATCAGTGTTAACCTTTCTAAACACGTTTGTGTCATCCGCAAATTTCAGTACGTTATTTGTTATATTGTCGTCCAAGTCATTGATATATACATATATTAAGAGTAATGGAAGTTCTAATTCTGATCCTTGTGGTATCCCACTCAAAACTTATTGTTCTATCCAGTCAATTATGCTATCCCCGATACCATGGGCTTTTAATTTAAGTAGTAATCTTTGATGTGGCACTTTGTCAAAGCTATCTCGAAAATCTAAGTAGATAATATATACTGGCGATCCCTTGTCTATCCACTTAGTGATTTCTTCCAAAAAGAATTTACATATTTGTTAAGCATGACCTCGCTTTTAGGAATCCATGTTGAGATGAAGTTAATAATGTATGCTTAACAAGGAAGTCCATCACATAGTCTTTAGTAAACATTTCTAATAATTTACAAATCACTGACGTTAAGCTCAATGGTCTGTAATGTTCTTACTTATTTCTCGATGACATCACAATGGTCTGTGATGTTTGCTTCTTTCCATTCAAACGGAAAAACTCCCTCTTTTAATGACAAGTTGAACACTCTTGCAAGTGGTATACTGATTTGTTCTACTGTTTTAATTAGTAGTTTTGGAGGAATTCCATCCACTCCCGGTGACTCATTATCCTTCATTGCCTTTATTTTCTTAGCTACCATTTCTGGATATTCAACTAAGGGTCCCAATTAGTAAGATTTAGCCTCCTGAAATTTAGCATCTGGAACTGGTAATGAACTAATATCCTCTCTGGTAAACACTGAACTGAAGTAACCGCTAAAAACCAACCTTGCCTTGTACGTTTTATTTACTCCTGACATATGCATACAAACTTTTGCTGTCATTTTTTATGTTACATGCTAGTTTTTGCTCATAGCTTCTTTTAGATTGTCTAATTTCAGTTGTATCTGCATTAAGCGCTTCTTTGTAATTTGCATAGTCTTCATCCTTTCTGGTACGCCTATAAACCCTCCACATAGCTTGCTTGAACACCATTAACGTATTTTGACAAGTGTTTCTTTCTAGTCCATTTTCCTTGTTTTTTCAAGGGAACAATTTTATCGATGATACTCTCAATTTCATATTTTAGAATGTTCCAACATTCAATGGCGGTCTCATTCATCAGAATGTTATACCAATCTAGCTTTGCTAAGTATTTTCTCATATTTTTATAGAAACCTTTGTAAAAGTTTCTCCTGTACGTTTTTTATTTTGACTTTCTGATTTTACAGTGATGTGAAAATGTATTTGATTATGGTCACTGTTACCCAAAGGTTCAAATATTTTACATTGTCCACTAATTATTTTTGTGATGACAAAAGTATATATAATACATTTATATCTCCTGGTTGGTTCAAGCACGTGCTCAGTAAGGAAGCTATACTGAATTTAAAATAGAAACTGTTGGTCTTCACCAAGTGTACTCTCTAGAGATTTCCACTGTATGTGTCCATGGTTAAAATCTCCCATTACGATACATTCCCCAACCTGTTGTATTTTTGTGTTATCCTCTTCTTTAAACTAATCCAATAGTTAATTTTGAATTTCCTGAAACTATTTTGCATCAAACAGTTTAATCGCAATCTGCTTCCATTTCTAGTTTTATTTCGTAAGCCTGAATAGATTCTTTAACATGTGAAATAACTCCCCCTCCACTTCTTCCTATTCGATCTCTCCTAAACATTACGTATCATGTCAGTCATAATTCAGCATCTGTTATGTCTATGTTGGCCCATGATTCGGTTATACCACTTATATGAGGGTTAACATATTATACCATAATGTTTAATTCGTTTTTCTTATTTAATATGCTCCTTGCATTTAAACACACGCATCTATAAACTGTTTCAGATATGTTTTCCGAACGATTTGTTATTGGTTTGTTTGTACAAGTGACCTCATGTTCTGCTTGAGGCATCTCTAAGTAACCTCCCTGCGCTTCTAGTTTAAACAATGAATACTACCAAAACTATTTGTCAATATGCCAATATTGACTATTGCAATTCACTACTAAACAACATTGCTAAGAGACTTGGCTAAACTCCAACGAGTACAAAATTGTCTGGCACGTGTGGTTCTCAGGGCGCCTCGGTTTTCACCGTCACTACCACTACTTAAACAGTTACACTGGCTTCCAGTTTCTTATCGAATTAATTTTAAGCTGTCCACTCTTGCATATCGTGCTCTATCTACACAACAACCATTCTACTTGGCTAGTCTCCTGCATCTTTCAAATATCCCTAGGCAGCTAAGATCATCAGTTTCACAACAACTTATTGTACCTAAAACAACACTTAACTTGGGTAAACGTGCTTTCTCTGTCGCTGCGCCTAGGGTCTGGAATGAACTCCCTATCGCTTTGAAAACATCCGAAACTATTGCTATTTTCCGAAAAAAACTTAAGACATATCTATTCCAAATTGCATTCCCACCATAAATGTTCGGTTGTCCCTCGTTTCTGATACTGACTTTTGCGCGTCCTTGTTTACGATTACGCCTACTGATTCTGTCTTGTTGCGCCTCTGAGCTCAGGTTCCTGAGGATATAGGCGCCATAGAAGTAAATTATTATTATTATTATTACTGTTGCTGAGAGTTCGACCGCAAATACTGCTGCCCCTTTCCACTTAGATGAAGCCCAACCTTCGTGAACATTTCAGCCCTCCCAACAAAACCTCTCCACAAATCCAAATATCCAACTTGCTCTTCCCTACATAGCTTCTGGACTAGCATGTTAATTGCCATCTCCCGCAAGTGCAAGTGTGTCCGTTCACGTTATCAATACAAGTAACACCATTCTGACATGGGTTGTTGCCACAATCCTCAATGTCTACAACACGTTGACAAGTTTTCTTTACAGGAAATGTTTCCAAGTAATATAATAAATTACTACATCTAGCATCGCTGTCTATCCTTTATTGCATTATTCTTGTCACATATTTGATACACCACGTCAATAGAAGTTAATACTTCACACATACAATGCGTTTACTTGACGGATATTAGATAATATTAGAAATTACTACATATAGCATTATTGTCTATCAATGATTTGATTGTTCTTGTCACATGTTTGATGCAACGTGTCAGCACAATAGGTCACAAATAAAATGTGTTTATTTGAAGGAGTTGTCAAAAGAATACGTTCTTTGGTAATTATCAATGAATTCAAACCAGAAAGCGACACATCACATCATTTCTCGTGTTTTGTCACCATCCGGATATATTCTTCTTACGAAAATGTGCAGCATTATCGTGGTAAATGTTCCTAAATATAAGACTCAAAATAAACAGATGTAGGTATTATTACTCTTTGTAATTGAGGAAGTATCACGACATAAATACACCAGTTCAGCCCTGATTATATAACTCGTTATATGTCTATTTCTAGGATTCGAATATATATACGTAATGGAACTTTGTTAAGCAGAATGACTGAAACACATATACCAACCTGTTTCGCAGTTTTCACCAGTGTAGCCTTCGACACAGGTGCAAGTGTGTCCGTTCACGTTATCGGTGCAAGTACTACCATTCTGACATGGGCTGTTGGCACAATCGTCTATGTCTACAACGCGTTGACAAGTTTTCATTATAGATACTGTTTCCACATCATATTAGAAATTAATACATATAGCATTATTTTCTATCAAAGATTTGATTGTTCTTGTCACATATGTTTGATGGAACTTGTCAGCACAATACGTTACACCTAAAATGTGTTTATTTGAAGGAGTTGTCCAAAGAATACGTTTTTGGGTAATTATCAATGAATCCAAACCAAAAAGCGACACATCACATCGTCTCTCGTGTTTCGTCACCACCGGATATACTCTTCTTACGAAAATGTGCAGCATCATCGTGGTAAATGTTCCAAAATATATGACTCAAAATAAACAGATGTAGGTATTATTACTATTTGTAATTGAGGAAGTATCACGACATAAATACACCAGTTCAGTCCTGATAATATAAATCGTCATATGTATATTTCTAGGATTCGAATATATATATATACGTAATGGAACTTTGTTAAGCAGAATGACTCTAACACATCAACCAACCTGTTTCGCAATTTTCACCAGTGTTGCCTTCGGCACAGGTGCAAATGTGTCCGTTCACGTTATCGGTACAAGTACCACCATTCTGACATGGGCTGTTGGCACAATCATCAATGTCTACAACACGTTGACAAGTTTTCATTATAGGTACTGTTTCCAAGTAATATAATAAATTACTATATGTAGCATCGTTGTCTATCCCTTATTGCATTATTCTTGTAATATGTTTTATGCACTTCGTCAGTACAAGATAATACGTCACACTTACAATGCGTTTATTTGACAGAGTTGTCCAAAGAATATACTGTGGGGAAATTGCAAATTTATCTAAGCAACAAAGCGCTACAACACATATTCACTCGTGTTATATTATCAGCCTTATACACACAAAAATATTTCTGCGAAGAATAGGGTTCGTCTATGGATATTTACCGTAACCTAGTGACGCGTCATAACACGCACAAGTATACCTACCTGTTTCGCAGTTTTCGCCCGAGTAGCCATCGACACATGTGCAAGTGTGTCCATTCACGTTATCGGTGCAAGTACCACTATTCTGACATGGGCTGTTGGCACAATCGTCTATGTCTACAACGCGTTGACAAGTTTTCATTATAGTTACTGTTTCCACATCATATTAGAAATTAATACATATAGCATTATTGTCTATCAAAATTTGATTGTTCTTGTCACATGTTTGATGGAACTTGTCAGCACAATACGTCACACCTAAAAAAAATTATTTGAAGGAGTTGTCCATAGAATAATTTTTTTTGGTAATTATCAATGAATCCAAACCAGAAAGTGACACATCACATCATTTCTCGTGTTTGGTCACCATCCGGATATATTCTTCTTACGAAAATGTGCAGCATCATCGTGGGAAATGTTACAAAATATAAGACTCAAAATAAACAGATGTAGGTATTATTACTCTTTTTAATTGAGGAAGTAGCACGACATAAATACACCAGTTCAGTCATGATTATATAACTCGTTATATGTCTATTTCTAGGATTCGAATATATATACGTAATGGAACTTTTTTTAAGCAGAATGACTCAAACACATATACCTACCTGTTTCGCAGTTTTCACCAGTGTAGCTTTCGACACAGGTGCAAGTGTGTCCGTTCACGTTATCGGTACAAGTACCACCATTCTGACATGGGCTGTTTGCACAATCATCAATGTCTACAACACGTTGACAAATTTCATTATAGGTACTGTTTCCAAGTAATAAAATAAATTACTACATGTAGCATCGTTGGATATCCCTTATTGCATTATTCTTGTAATATGTTTTATGCACTGCGTCTGTACAAGATAATATGTCACACTTACAATACGTTTATTTGACGGAGTTGTTCAAAGAATATACTCTGGGGAAATTGGAAATTAATCTAAGCAACAATGCGCTACAAATCATATTCACTCGTGTTATATTATCAGCCTGATACAAACAAAAATATTTCTGCGAAGAGGAGGATTCGTATATGAATATTTACTGTAACCTAGTGACACGTCATAACACGCACAAGCATACCTACCTGTTTCGCAGTTTTCGCCAGAATAGCCATCGATACATGTGCAAGTGTGTCCATTCACGTTATCGGTGCAAGTACCACTATTCTGACATGAGCTGTTGGCACAATTGTCTATGTCTACAACGCGTTGACAAGTTTTCATTATAGTTACTGTTTCCACATCATATTAGAAATTAATACATATAGCATTATTCTCTATCAAAGATTTGATTGTTCTTGTCACATATATTTGATGGAACTTGTCAGCACAATACATCACACCTAAAATGTGTTTATTTCAAGGAGTTGTCCAAAGAATACGTTTTTGGGTAATTATCAATGAATCCAAACCACACAGCGACACATCACATCATCTCTCGTGATTCGTCACCATCCGGATATTGTCTTCTTACGAAAATGTGCCGCTTCATCGTGGTAAATGTTCCAAAATATAAGACTCAAAATAAACAAATGTAAGTATTATTACTCTTTGTATTTGAGGAAGTATCACGACATAAATACAACAGTTCAGTCCTGATTATTTAACTCGTTATGTGTCTATTTCTAGGATACGTAATGGAACTTTGTTAAGCAGAATGACTCAAACACATATACCAACCTGTTTCGCAGTTTTCACCAGTGTAGCCTGCGACACAGGTGCAAGTGTGTCCGTTCACGTTATCGGTACAAGTACCACCATTCTGACATGGGCTGTTGGCACAATCATCAATGTCTACAACACGTTGACAAGTTTTAATTATAGGTAATGTTTCCAAGTAATATAATAAATTACTACACGTAGCATCGTTGGATATCCCTTATTGCATTATTTTTGTAATATGTTTTATGCACTGCGTCTGTACAAGATAATACGTCACACTTACAATACGATTATTTGACGGAGTTGTTCAAAGAATATACTCTGGGGAAATTGGAAATTAATCTAAACAACAAAACGCTACAACTCATATTCACTTGTGTTATATTATCAGCCTTATACACACAAAAATATTTCTGCGAAGAATAGGATTCGTATATGGATATATACTGTAACCTAGTGACACGTCATAACACGCACAAGCGTACGTACCTGTTTCGCAGTTTTCGCCAGAGTAGCCATCGACACATATGCAAGTGTGTCCATTCACGTTATCGGTGCAAGTACCATTATTTTGACATGGGCTGTTGGCACAATCGTCTATGTCTACAACGCGTTGACAAGTTTTCATTATAGTTACTGTTTCCACATCATATTAGAAATTATTGCATATAGCATTATTGTCTATCAAAGATTTGATTGTTCTTGTCACATGTTTGATGGAACTTGTCAGCACAATACGTCACATCTCAATTTTTTTTATTTGAAGGAGTTGTCCAAAGAATAATTTTTTGGGTAATTATCAATGAATCCAAACCAGAAAGTGACACATCACATCATTTATCGTGTTTTGTCACCATCCGGATATATTCTTCTTACGAAAATGTGCAGCATCATCGTGGTAAATATTCCAAAATATAAGACTCAAAATAAAAAGATGTAGGTATTATTACTCTTTTTAATTGAGGAAGTATCACGACATAAATACACCAGTTCAGTCCTGATTATATAACTCGTTATATGTCTATTTGTAGGATTCGAATATATATACGTAATGGAACTTTGTTAAGCAGAAAGACTCAAATACATATTCCAACCTGTTTCGCAGTTTTCACCAGTGTAGCCTTCGACACAGGTGCAAATGTGTCCGTTCACGTTATCGGTACAAGTACCACCATTCTGACATGGGCTGTCGGCACAATCATCAATGTCTACAACACGTTGACAAGTTTTCATTATAGGTACTGTTTCCAAGTAATATAATAAATTACTATATGTAGCATCGTTGTCTATCCCTTATTGCATTATTCTTGTAATATGTTTTATGCACTTCGTCAGTACAAGATAATACGTCACACTTACAATGCGTTTATTTGACAGAGTTGTCAAAAGAATATACTCTGGGGAAATTGGAAATTTATCTAAGCAACAAAGCACTACAACGCATATTCACTCGTGTTATATTATCAGCCTTATACACAAACAAATATTTCTGCGAAAAATAGGATTCGTATATGGATATTTACCGTAACGTAGTGACGCGTCATAACACGCACAAGCATACCTACCTGTTTCGCAGTTTTCGCCAGAGTAGCCAACGACACATGTGCAAGTGCGTCCATTCACGTTATCGGTGCAAGTAACACTATTCTGACATGGGCTGTTGGCACAATCGTCTATGTCTACAACGCGTTGACAAGTTTTCATTATAGTTACTGTTTCCACATCATATTAGAAATTAATACATATAGCATTATTTTCTTTCAAAGATTTGATTGTTCTTGTCACATATGTTTGATGGAACTTGTCAGCACAATAAATCACACCTAAAATGTGTTTATTTCAAGGAGTTGTCCAAAGAATACGTTTTTGGGTAATTATCAATGAATCCAAACCACAAAGCGACACATCACATCATCTCTCGTGATTCGTCACCATCCGGATATAGTCTTCTTACGAAAATGTGCAGCTTTATCGTGGTAAATTTTCCAAAATATAAGACTCAAAATAAACAAATGTAGGTATTATTACTCTTTGTATTTGAGGAAGTATCACGACATAAATACACCAGTTCAGTCCTGATTATATAACTCGTTATATGTCTATTTCTAGGATTCGAATATATATACGTAATGGAACTTTGTTAAGCAGAATGACTCAAACACATATACCAACCTGTTTCGCAGTTTTCACCAGTGTAGCCTGCGACACAGGTGCAAGTGTGTACGTTCACGTTATCGGTACAAGTACCACCATTCTGACATGGGCTGTTGGCACAATCATCAATGTCTACAACACGTTGACAAGTTTTCATTATAGGTACTGTTTCCAAGTAATATAATAAATTACTACATGTAGCATCGTTGGATATCCCTTATTGCATTATTCTTGTAATATGTTTTATGCACTGCGTCTGTACAAGATAATAAGTCACACTTACAACACGTTTATTTGACGGAGTTGTTCAAAGGATATACTCTGGGGAAATTGGAAATTAATCTAAACAACAAAGCGCTACAACTCATATTCACTTGTGTTATTTTATCAGCCTTATACACACAAAAATATTTCTGCGAAGAATAGAATTCGTATATGGATATTTACTGTAACCTAGTGACACGTCATAACAGGCACAAGCGTACGTACCTGTTTCGCAGTTTTCGCCAGAGTAGCCATCGACACATGTGCAAGTGTGTCCATTCACGTTATCGGTGCAAGTACCATTATTCTGACATGGGCTGTTGGCACAATCGTCTATGTCTACAACGCGTTGACAAGTTTTCATTAGAGTTACTGTTTCCACATCATATCAGAAATTATTACATATAGCATTATTGTCTATCAAAGATTTGATTGTTCTTGTCACATGTTTGTTGGAAATTGTCAGCACAATACGTCACACCTAAATTTGTTTATTTGAAGGAGTTGTCCAAAGAATAATTTTTTGGGTATTTATCAATGAATCCAAACCCGAAAGTGACACATCACATCATTTATCGTGTTTGGTCACCATCCGGATATATTCTTCTTACGAAAATGTGAAGCATCATCGTGGTAAATGTTCCAAAATATAAGACTCAAAATAAACAGATGTAGGTATTATTACTCTTTTTAATTGAGGAAGTATCACGACATAAATACACCAGTTCAGTCCTGATTATATAACTCGTTATATGTATATTTGTAGGATTCGAATATATATACGTAATGGAACTTTGTTAAGCAGAATGACTCAAACACATATACCAACCTGTTTCGCAGTTTTCACCAGTGTAGCCTGCGACACAGGTGCAAGTGTGTCTGTTCACGTTATCGGTACAAGTACCACCATTCTGACATGGGCTGTTGGCACACTCATCAATGTCTACAACACGTTGACAAGTTTTCATTATAGGTACTGTTTCCAAGTAATATAATAAATTACTACATGAAGCATCGTTGGATATCCCTTATTGCATTATTCTTGTAATATGTTTTATGCACTGCGTCTGTACAAGATAATAAGTCACACTTACAATACGTTTATTTGACGGAGTTGTTCAAAGGATATACTCTGGGGAAATTGGAAATTAATCTAAACAACAAAGCGCTACAACTCATATTCACTTGTGTTATTTTATCAGATTTATACACACAAAAATATTTCTGCGAAGAATAGAATTCGTATATGGATATTTACTGTAACCTAGTGACACGTCATAACACGCACAAGCGTACGTACCTGTTTCGCAGTTTTCGCCAGAGTAGCCATCGACACATGTGCAAGTGTGTCCATTCACGTTATCGGTGCAAGTACCATTATTCTGACATGGGCTGTTGGCACAATCGTCTATGTCTACAACGCGTTGACAAGTTTTCATTATAGTTACTGTTTCCACATCATATTAGAAATTATTACATATAGCATTATTGTCTATCAAAGATTTGATTGTTCTTGTCAAATGTTTGATGGAACTTGTCAACACAATACGTCACACCTAAAATTTGTTTATTTGAAGGAGTTGTCCAAAGAATAATTTTTTGGGTAATTATCAATGAATCCAAACCAGAAAGTGACACATCACATCATTTATCGTGTTTGGTCACCATCCGGATATATTCTTCTTACGAAAATGTGCAGCATCATCGTGGTAAATGTTCCAAAATATAAGATTCAAAATAAACAGATGTAGGTATTATTACTCTTTTTAATTGAGGAAGTATCACGACATAAATACACCAGTTCAGTCCTGATTATATAACTCGTTATATGTATATTTGTAGGATTCGAATATATATAGGTAATGGAACTTTGTTAAGCAGAATGACTCAAACACATATACCAACCTGTTTCGCAGTTTTCACCAGTGTAGCCTTCGACACAGGTGCAAGTGTGTCCGTTCACGTTATCGGTACAAGTACCACCATTCTGACATGGGCTTTTGGCACAATCATCAATGTCTACAACACGTTGACATGTTTTCATTATAGGTACTTTTTCCAAGTAATATAATAAATTACTATATGTAGCATCGTTGTCTATCCCTTATTGCATTATTCTTGTAATATGTTTTATGCACTTCGTCAGTACAAGATAACACGTCACACTTACAATGCGTTTATTTGACATAGTTGTCAAAAGAATATACTCTGGGGAAATTGGAAATTTATCTAAGCAACAATGCGCTACAACGCATATTCACTCGTGTTATATTATCAGCCTTATACACGCAAAAATATTTCTGCGAAGAATAGGATTCGTATATGGATATTTACCGTAACCTAGTGATGCGTCATAACACGCACAAGCGTACCTACCTGTTTCGCAGTTTTCGCCAGAGTAGCCATCGACACATGTGCAAGTGTGTCCATTCACGTTATCGGTGCAAGTACCTCTATTCTGACATGGGCTGTTGGCACAATCATCAATGTCTACAACGCGTTGACAAGTTTTCATTATAGTTACTGTTTCCTCATCATATTAGAATTTAATACATATAGCATTATTTTCTTTCAAAGATTTGATTGTTCTTGTCACATATGTTTGATGGAACTTGTCAGCACAATACATCACACCTAAAATGTGTTTATTTGAATGAGTTGTCCAAAGAATACGTTTTTGGGTAATTATCAATAAATCCAAACCACAAAGCGACACATCACATCATCTCTCGTGATTCGTCACCATCCGGATATAGTCTTCTTAAGAAAATGTGCAGCTTCATCGTGGTAAATGTTCCAAAATATAAGACTCAAAATAAACAAATGTAGGTATTATTACTCTTTGTATTTGAGGAAGTATCACGACATAAATACACCAGTTCAGTCCTGATTGTATAACTCGTTATATGTATATTTGTAGGATTCGAATATATATACGTAATGGAACTTTGTTAAGCAGAATGACTCAAACACATATACCAACCTGTTTCGCAGTTTTCACCAGTGTAGCCTGCGTCACAGGTGCAAGTGTGTCCGTTCACGTTATCGGTACAAGTACCACCATTCTGACATGGGCTGTTGGCACAATCATCAATGTCTACAACACGTTGACAAGTTTTCATTATAGGTACTGTTTCCAAGTAATATAATAAATTACTACATGTAGCATCGTTGGATATCCCTTATTGCATTATTCTTGTAATATGTTTTATGCACTGCGTCTGTACAAGATAATAAGTCACACTTACAACACGTTTATTTGACGGAGTTGTTCAAAGGATATACTCTGGGGAAATTGGAAATTAATCTAAACAACAAAGCGCTACAACTCATATTCACTTGTGTTATTTTATCAGCCTTATACACACAAAAATATTTCTGCGAAGAATAGAATTCGTATATGGATATTTACTGTAACCTAGTGACACGTCATAACAGGCACAAGCGTACGTACCTGTTTCGCAGTTTTCGCCAGAGTAGCCATCGACACATGTGCAAGTGTGTCTATTCACGTTATCGGTGCAAGTACCATTATTCTGACATGGGCTGTTGGCACAATCGTCTATGTCTACAACGCGTTGACAAGTTTTCATTAGAGTTACTGTTTCCACATCATATCAGAAATTATTACATATAGCATTATTGTCTATCAAAGATTTGATTGTTCTTGTCACATGTTTGTTGGAAATTGTCAGCACAATACGTCACACCTAAATTTGTTTATTTGAAGGAGTTGTCCAAAGAATAATTTTTTGGGTAATTATCAATGAATCCAAACCCGAAAGTGACACATCACATCATTTATCGTGTTTGGTCACCATCCGGATATATTCTTCTTACGAAAATGTGAAGCATCATCGTGGTAAATGTTCCAAAATATAAGACTCAAAATAAACAGATGTAGGTATTATTACTCTTTTTAATTGAGGAAGTATCACGACATAAATACACCAGTTCAGTCCTGATTATATAACTCGTTATATGTATATTTGTAGGATTCGAATATATATACGTAATGGAACTTTGTTAAGCAGAATGACTCAAACACATATACCAACCTGTTTCGCAGTTTTCACCAGTGTAGCCTGCGACACAGGTGCAAGTGTGTCCGTTCACGTTATCGGTACAAGTACCACCATTCTGACATGGGCTGTTGGCACACTCATCAATGTCTACAACACGTTGACAAGTTTTCATTATAGGTACTGTTTCCAAGTAATATAATAAATTACTACAGGAAGCATCGTTGGATATCCCTTATTGCATTATTCTTGTAATATGTTTTATGCACTGCGTCTGTACAAGATAATAAGTCACACTTACAATACGTTTATTTGACGGAGTTGTTCAAAGGATATACTCTGGGGAAATTGGAAATTAATCTAAACAACAAAGCGCTACAACTCATATTCACTTGTGTTATTTTATCAGCCTTATACACACAAAAATATTTCTGCGAAGAATAGAATTCGTATATGGATATTTACTGTAACCTAGTGACACGTCATAACACGCACAAGCGTACGTACCTGTTTCGCAGTTTTCGCCAGAGTAGCCATCGACACATGTGCAAGTGTGTCCATTCACGTTATCGGTGCAAGTACCATTATTCTGACATGGGCTGTTGGCACAATCGTCTATGTCTACAACGCGTTGACAAGTTTTCATTATAGTTACTGTTTCCACATCATATTAGAAATTATTACATATAGCATTATTGTCTATCAAAGATTTGATTGTTCTTGCCAAATGTTTGATGGAACTTGTCAACACAATACGTCACACCTAAAATTTGTTTATTTGAAGGAGTTGTCCAAAGAATAATTGTTTGGGTAATTATCAATGATTCCAAACCAGAAAGTGACACATCACATCATTTATCGTGTTTGGTCACCATCCGGATATATTCTTCTTACGAAAATGTGCAGCATCATATTGGTAAATGTTCCAAAATATAAGATTCAAAATAAACAGATGTAGGTATTATTACTCTTTTTAATTGAGGAAGTATCACGACATAAATACACCAGTTCAGTCCTGATTATATAACTCGTTATATGTATATTTGTAGGATTCGAATATATATAGGTAATGGAACTTTGTTAAGCAGAATGACTCAAACACATATACCAACCTGTTTCGCAGTTTTCACCAGTGTAGCCTTCGACACAGGTGCAAGTGTGTCCGTTCACGTTATCGGTACAAGTACCACCATTCTGACATGGGCTTTTGGCACAATCATCAATGTCTACAACACGTTGACATGTTTTCATTATAGGTACTTTTTCCAAGTAATATAATAAATTACTATATGTAGCATCGTTGTCTATCCCTTATTGCATTATTCTTGTAATATGTTTTATGCACTTCGTCAGTACAAGATAACACGTCACACTTACAATGCGTTTATTTGACAGAGTTGTCAAAAGAATATACTCTGGGGAAATTGGAAATTTATCTAAGCAACAATGCGCTACATCGCATATTCACTCGTGTTATATTATCAGCCTTATACACGCAAAAATATTTCTGCGAAGAATAGGATTCGTATATGGATATTTACCGTAACCTAGTGATGCGTCATAACACGCACAAGCATACCTACCTGTTTCGCAGTTTTCGCCAGAGTAGCCATCGACACATGTGCAAGTGTGTCCATTCACGTTATCGGTGCAAGTACCTCTATTCTGACATGGGCTGTTGGCACAATCATCAATGTCTACAACGCGTTGACAAGTTTTCATTATAGTTACTGTTTCCTCATCATATTAGAATTTAATACATATAGCATTATTTTCTTTCAAAGATTTGATTGTTCTTGTCACATATGTTTGATGGAACTTGTCAGCACAATACATCACACCTAAAATGTGTTTATTTGAAGGAGTTGTCCAAAGAATACGTTTTTGGGTAATTATCAATAAATCCAAACCACAAAGCGACACATCACATCATCTCTCGTGATTCGTCACCATCCGGATATAGTCTTCTTAAGAAAATGTGCAGCTTTATCGTGGTAAATGTTCCAAAATATAAGACTCAAAATAAACAAATGTAGGTATTATTACTCTTTGTATTTGAGGAAGTATCACGACATAAATACACCAGTTCAGTCCTGATTATATAACTCGTTATATGTCTATTTCTAGGATTCGAATATATATACGTAATGGAACTTTGTTAAGCAGAATGACTCGAACACATATACCAACATGTTTCGCAGTTTTCACCAGTGTAGCCTGCGACACAGGTGCAAGTTTGTCCGTTCACGTTATCGGTACAAGTACCACCATTCTGACATCGGCTGTTGGCACAATCATCAATGTCTACAACACGTTGACAAGTTTTCATTATAGGTACTGTTTCCAAGTGATATAATAAATTACTACATGTAGCATCGTTGGATATCCCTTATTGCATTATTCTTGTAATATGTTTTATGCACTGCGTCTGTACAAGATAATACGTCACACTTACAATACGTTTATTTGACGGAGTTATTCAAAGAATATACTCTGGGGAAATTGGAAATTAATCTAAACAACAAAGCGCTACAACTCATATTCACTTGTGTTATATTATCAGCCTTATACACACAAAAATATTTCTGCGAAGAATAGGATTCGTATATGGATATATACTGTAACCTAGTGACACGTCATAACACGCACAAGCGTACCTACCTGTTTCGCAGTTTTCGCCAGAGTAGCCATCGACACATATGCAAGTGTGTCCATTCACGTTATCGGTGCAAGTACCATTATTCTGACAAGGACTGTTGGCACAATCGTCTATGTCTACAACGCGTTGACAAGTTTTCATTATAGTTACTGTTTCCTCATCATATTAGAATTTAATACATATAGCATTATTTTCTTTCAAAGATTTGATTGTTCTTGTCACATATGTTTGATGGAACTTGTCAGCACAATACATCACACCTAAAATGTGTTTATTTGAATGAGTTGTCCAAAGAATACGTTTTTGGGTAATTATCAATAAATCCAAACCACAAAGCGACACATCACATCATCTCTCGTGATTCGTCACCATCCGGATATAGTCTTCTTAAGAAAATGTGCAGCTTCATCGTGGTAAATGTTCCAAAATATAAGACTCAAAATAAACAAATGTAGGTATTATTACTCTTTGTATTTGAGGAAGTATCACGACATAAATACACCAGTTCAGTCCTGATTATATAACTCGTTATATGTATATTTGTAGGATTCGAATATATATATACGTAATGGAACTTTGTTAAGCAGAATGACTCAAACACATATACCAACCTGTTTCGCAGTTTTCACCAGTGTAGCCTGCGACACAGGTGCAAGTGTGTCCGTTCACGTTATCGGTACAAGTACCACCATTCTGACATGGGCTGTTGGCACAATCATCAATGTCTACAACACGTTGACAAGTTTTCATTATAGGTACTGTTTCCAAGTAATATAATAAATTACTACATGAAGCATCGTTGGATATCCCTTATTGCATTATTCTTGTAATATGTTTTATGCACTGCGTCTGTACAAGATAATAAGTCACACTTACAATACGTTTATTTGACGGAGTTGTTCAAAGGATATACTCTGGGGAAATTGGAAATTAATCTAAACAACAAAGCGCTACAACTCATATTCACTTGTGTTATTTTATCAGATTTATACACACAAAAATATTTCTGCGAAGAATAGAATTCGTATATGGATATTTACTGTAACCTAGTGACACGTCATAACACGCACAAGCGTACGTACCTGTTTCGCAGTTTTCGCCAGAGTAGCCATCGACACATGTGCAAGTGTGTCCATTCACGTTATCGGTGCAAGTACCATTATTCTGACATGGGCTGTTGGCACAATCGTCTATGTCTACAACGCGTTGACAAGTTTTCATTATAGTTACTGTTTCCACATCATATTAGAAATTATTACATATAGCATTATTGTCTATCAAAGATTTGATTGTTCTTGTCAAATGTTTGATGGAACTTGTCAACACAATACGTCACACCTAAAATTTGTTTATTTGAAGGAGTTGTCCAAAGAATAATTTTTTGGGTAATTATCAATGAATCCAAACCAGAAAGTGACACATCACATCATTTATCGTGTTTGGTCACCATCCGGATATATTCTTCTTACGAAAATGTGCAGCATCATTGTGGTAAATGTTCCAAAATATAAGATTCAAAATAAACAGATGTAGGTATTATTACTCTTTTTAATTGAGGAAGTATCACGACATAAATACACCAGTTCAGTCCTGATTATATAACTCGTTATATGTATATTTGTAGGATTCGAATATATATAGGTAATGGAACTTTGTTAAGCAGAATGACTCAAACACATATACCAACCTGTTTCGCAGTTTTCACCAGTGTAGCCTTCGACACAGGTGCAAGTGTGTCCGTTCACGTTATCGGTACAAGTACCACCATTCTGACATGGGCTTTTGGCACAATCATCAATGTCTACAACACGTTGACATGTTTTCATTATAGGTACTTTTTCCAAGTAATATAATAAATTACTATATGTAGCATCGTTGTCTATCCCTTATTGCATTATTCTTGTAATATGTTTTATGCACTTCGTCAGTACAAGATAACACGTCACACTTACAATGCGTTTATTTGACATAGTTGTCAAAAGAATATACTCTGGGGAAATTGGAAATTTATCTAAGCAACAATGCGCTACAACGCATATTCACTCGTGTTATATTATCAGCCTTATACACGCAAAAATATTTCTGCGAAGAATAGGATTCGTATATGGATATTTACCGTAACCTAGTGATGCGTCATAACACGCACAAGCATACCTACCTGTTTCGCAGTTTTCGCCAGAGTAGCCATCGACACATGTGCAAGTGTGTCCATTCACGTTATCGGTGCAAGTACCTCTATTCTGACATGGGCTGTTGGCACAATCATCAATGTCTACAACGCGTTGACAAGTTTTCATTATAGTTACTGTTTCCTCATCATATTAGAATTTAATACATATAGCATTATTTTCTTTCAAAGATTTGATTGTTCTTGTCACATATGTTTGATGGAACTTGTCAGCACAATACATCACACCTAAAATGTGTTTATTTGAATGAGTTGTCCAAAGAATACGTTTTTGGGTAATTATCAATAAATCCAAACCACAAAGCGACACATCACATCATCTCTCGTGATTCGTCACCATCCGGATATAGTCTTCTTAAGAAAATGTGCAGCTTCATCGTGGTAAATGTTCCAAAATATAAGACTCAAAATAAACAAATGTAGGTATTATTACTCTTTGTATTTGAGGAAGTATCACGACATAAATACACCAGTTCAGTCCTGATTATATAACTCGTTATATGTATATTTGTAGGATTCGAATATATATACGTAATGGAACTTTGTTAAGCAGAATGACTCAAACACATATACCAACCTGTTTCGCAGTTTTCACCAGTGTAGCCTGCGTCACAGGTGCAAGTGTGTCCGTTCACGTTATCGGTACAAGTACCACCATTCTGACATGGGCTGTTGGCACAATCATCAATGTCTACAACACGTTGACAAGTTTTCATTATAGGTACTGTTTCCAAGTAATATAATAAATTACTACATGTAGCATCGTTGGATATCCCTTATTGCATTATTCTTGTAATATGTTTTATGCACTGCGTCTGTACAAGATAATAAGTCACACTTACAACACGTTTATTTGACGGAGTTGTTCAAAGGAATACCAACCTGTTTCGCAGTTTTCACCAGTGTAGCCTTCGACACAGGTGCAAGTGTGTCCGTTCACGTTATCGGTACAAGTACCACCATTCTGACATGGGCTGTTGGCACAATCATCAATGTCTACAACACGTTGACAAGTTTTCATTATAGGTACTGTTTCCAAGTAATATAATAAATTACTATATGTAGCATCGTTGTATATCCCTTATTGCATTATTCTTGTAATATGTTTTATGCACTTCGTCAGTACAAGATAATACGTCACACTTACAATGCGTTTATTTGACAGAGTTGTCCAAAGAATATACTCTGGGGAAATTGGAAATTTATCTAAGCAACAAAGCGCTACAACGCATATTCACTCGTGTTATATTATCAGCCTTATACACACAAAAATATTTCTGCGAAGAATAGGATTCGTATATGGATATTTACCGTAACCTAGTGACGCGTCATAACACGCACAAGCGTACCTACCTGTTTCGCAGTTTTCGCCAGAGTAGCCATCGACACATGTGCATGTGTGTCCATTCACGTTATCGGTGCAAGTACCACTATTCTGACATGGGCTGTTGGCACAATCGTCTATGTCTACAACTCGTTGACAAGTTTTCATTATAGTTACTGTTTCCACATCATATTAGAAATTAATACATATAGCATTATTTTCTTTCAAAGATTTGATTGTTCTTGTCACATATGTTTGATGGAACTTATCAGCACAATACATCACACCTAAAATGTGTTTATTTCAAGGAGTTGTCCAAATAATACGTTTTTGGGTAATTATCAATGAATCCAAACCACAAAGCGACACATCACATCATCTCTCGTGATTCGTCACCATCCGGATATAGTCTTCTTACGAAAATGTGCAGCTTCATCGTGGTAAATGTTCCAAAATATAAGACTCAAAATAAACAAATGTAGGTATTATTACTCTTTGTATTTGAGGAAGTATCACGACATAAATACACCAGTTCAGTCCTGATTATATAACTCGTTATATGTCTATTTCTAGGATTCGAATAGATACACGTAATGGAACTTTGTTAAGCAGAATGACTCAAACAAATATACCAACCTGTTTCGCAGTTTTCACCAGTGTAGCCTGCGACACAGTTGCAAGTGTGTCCGTTCACGTTATCGGCACAAGTACCACCATTCTGACATGGGCTGTTGGCACAATCATCAATGTCTACAACACGTTAACGAGTTTTCATTATAGGTACTGTTTCCAAGTAATATAATAAATTACTACATGTAGCATCGTTGTATATCCCTTATTGCATTATTCTTGTAATATGTTTTATGCACTTCGTCAGTACAAGATAATACGTCACACTTACAATGCGTTTATTTGACAGAGTTGTCCAAAGAATATACTCTGGGGAAATTGGAAATTTATCTAAGCAACAAAGCGCTACAACGAATATTCACTCGTGTTATATTATCAGCCTTATACACACAAAAATATTTCTGCGAAGAATAGGATTCGTATATGGATATTTACCGTAACCTAGTGACGCGTCATAACAAGCACAAGCATACCTACCTGTTTCGCAGTTTTCGCCAGAGTAGCCAACGACACATGTGCAAGTGTGTCCATTCACATTATCGGTGCAAGTACCACTATTCTGACATGGGCTGTTGGCACAATCGTCTATGTCTACAACGCGTTGACAAGTTTTCATTATAGTTACTGTTTCCACATCATATTAGAAATTAATACATATAGCATTATTTTCTTTCAAAGATTTGATTGTTCTTGTCACATATGTTTGATGGAACTTGTCAGCACAATACATCACACCAAAAATATGTTTATTTCAAGGAGTTGTCCAAAGAATACGTTTTTGTGTAATTATCAATGAATCCAAACAACAAAGCGACACATCACATCATCTCTCGTGATTCGTCACCATCCGGATATAGTCTTCTTACGAAAATGTGCAGCTTCATCGTGGTAAATGTTCCAAAATATAAGACTCAAAATAAACAAATTTAGGTATTATTACTCTTTGTATTTGACGAAGTATCACGACATAAATACACCAGTTCAGTCCTGATCATATAACTCGTTATATGTCTATTTCTAGGATTCGAATATATATACGTAATGGAACTTTGTTAAGCAGAATGACTCAAACACATATACCAACCTGTTTCGCAGTTTTCACCAGTGTAGCCTTCGACACAGGTGCAAGTGTGTCCGTTCACGTTATCGGTACAAGTACCACCATTCTGACATGGGCTGTTGGCACAATCATCAATGTCTACAACACGTTGACAAGTTTTCATTATAGGTACTGTTTCCAAGTTATATAATAAATTACTATATGTAGCATCGTTGTATATCCCTTATTGCATTATTCTTGTAATATGTTTTATGCACTTCGTCAGTACAAGATAATACGTCACACTTACAATGCGTTTATTTGACAGAGTTGTCCAAATAATATACTCTGGGGAAATTTGAAATTTATCTAAGCAACAAAGCGCTACAATGCATATTCACTCGTGTTATATTATCAGCCTTATACACACAAAAATATTTCTGCGAAGAATAGGATTCGTATATGGATATTTACCGTAACCTAGTGACGCGTCATAACACGCACAAGCGTACCTACCTGTTTCGCAGTTTTCGCCAGAGTAGCCATCGACACATGTGCATGTGTGTCCATTCACGTTATCGGTGCAAGTACCACTATTCTGACATGGGCTGTTGGCACAATCGTCTATGTCTACAACGCGTTGACAAGTTTTCATTATAGTTACTGTTTCCACATCATATTAGAAATTAATACGTATAGCATTATTGTCTTTCAAAGATTTGATTGTTCTTGTCACATATGTTTGATGGAACTTGTCAGCACAATACATCACACCTAAAATGTGTTTATTTCAAGGGGTTGTCCAAAGAATACGTTTTTGGGTAATTATCAATGAATCCAAACCACAAAGCGACACATCACATCATCTCTCGTGATTCGTCACCATCCGGATATAGTCTTCTTACGAAAATGTGCAGCTTCATCGTGGTAAATGTTCCAAAATATAAGACTCAAAATAAACAAATTTAGGTATTATTACTCTTTGTATTTGACGAAGTATCACGACATAAATACACCAGTTCAGTCCTGATTATATAACTCGTTATATGTCTATTTCTAGGATTCGAATATAAAAGCGTAATGGAACTTTGTTAAGCAGAATGACTCAAACACATATACCAACCTGTTTCGCAGTTTTCACCAGTGTAGCCTTCGACACAGGTGCAAGTGTGTCCGTTCACGTTATCGGTACAAGTACCACCATTCTGACATGGGCTGTTGGCACAATCATCAATGTCTACAACACGTTGACAAGTTTTCATTATAGGTACTGTTTCCAAGTAATATAATAAATTACTATATGTAGCATCGTTGTATATCCCTTATTGCATTATTCTTGTAATATGTTTTATGCACTTCGTCAGTACAAGATAATACGTCACACTTACAATGCGTTTATTTGACAGAGTTGTCCAAAGAATATACTCTGGGGAAATTGGAAATTTATCTAAGCAACAAAGCGCTACAACGCATATTCACTCGTGTTATATTATCAGCCTTATACACACAAAAATATTTCTGCGAAGAATAGGATTCGTATATATGGATATTTACCGTAACGTAGTGACGCGTCATAACACGCACAAGCATACCTACCTGTTTCGCAGTTTTCGCCAGAGTAGCCATCGACACATGTGCATGTGTGTCCATTCACGTTATCGGTGCAAGTACCACTATTCTGACATGGGCTGTTGGCACAATCGTCTATGTCTACAACTCGTTGACAAGTTTTCATTATAGTTACTGTTTCCACATCATATTAGAAGTTAATACATATAGCATTATTTTCTTTCAAAGATTTGATTGTTCTTGTCACATATGTTTGATGGAACTTATCAGCACAATACATCACACCTAAAATGTGTTTATTTCAAGGAGTTGTCCAAAGAATACGTTTTTGGGTAATTATCAATGAATCCAAACCACAAAGCGACACATCACATCATCTCTCGTGATTCGTCACCATCCGGATATAGTCTTCTTACGAAAATGTGCAGCTTCATCGTGGTAAATGTTCCAAAATATAAGACTCAAAATAAACAGATGTAGGTATTATTACTCTTTGTATTTGAGGAAATATCAAGACATAAATACACCAGTTCAGTCCTGATTATATAACTCGTTATATGTCTATTTCTAGGATTCGAATATATACACGTAATGGAACTTTGTTAAGCATAATGACTCAAACAAATATACCAACCTGTTTCGCAGTTTTCACCAGTGTAGCCTGCGACACAGTTGCAAGTGTGTCCGTTCACGTTATCAGCACAAGTACCACCATTCTGACATGGGCTGTTGGCACAATCATCAATGTCTACAACACGTTGACGAGTTTTCATTATAGGTACTGTTTCCAAGTAATATAATAAATTACTACATGTAGCATCGTTGGATATCCCTTATTGCATTATTCTTGTAATATGTTTTATGCACTTCGTCAGTACAAGATAATACTTCACACTTACAATACGTTTATTTGACGGAGTTATTCAAAGAATATACTCTGGGGAAATTGGAAATTAATCTAAACAACAAAGCGCTACAACTCATATTCACTTGTGTTATATTATCAGCCTTATACACACAAAAATATTTCTGCGAAGAATAGGATTCGTATATGGATATATACTGTAACCTAGTGACACGTCATAACACGCACAGGCGTACCTACCTGTTTCGCAGTTTTCGCCAGAGTAGCCATCGACACATATGCAAGTGTGTCCATTCACGTTATCGGTGCAAGTACCATTATTCTGACAAGGACTGTTGGCACAATCGTCTATGTCTACAACGCGTTGACAAGTTTTCATTATAGTTACTGTTTCCACATCATATTAGAAATTATTACATATAGCATTATTGTCTATCAAAGATTTGATTGTTCTTGTCACATATGTTTGATGGAACTTGTCAGCACAATACGTCACACCTAAAAAAAATTTATATTTGAAGGAGTTGTCCAAAGAATAATTTTTTGGGTAATTATCAATGAATCCAAACCAGAAAGTGACACATCACATCATTTATCGTGTTTGGTCACCATCCGGATATATTCTTCTTACGAAAATGTGCAGAATCATCGTGGTAAATGTTCCAAAATATAAGAATCAAAATAAACAGATGTAGGTATTATTACTCTTTGTATTTGAGGAAATATCAAGACATAAATACACCAGTTCAGTCCTGATTATATAACTCGTTATATGTCTATTTCTAGGATTCGAATATATACACGTAATGGAACTTTGTTAAGCATAATGACTCAAACAAATATACCAACCTGTTTCGCAGTTTTCACCAGTGTAGCCTGCGACACAGTTGCAAGTGTGTCCGTTCACGTTATCAGCACAAGTACCACCATTCTGACATGGGCTGTTGGCACAATCATCAATGTCTACAACACGTTGACGAGTTTTCATTATAGGTACTGTTTCCAAGTAATATAATAAATTACTACATGTAGCATCGTTGGATATCCCTTATTGCATTATTCTTGTAATATGTTTTATGCACTTCGTCAGTACAAGATAATACGTCACACTTACAATGCGTTTATTTGACAGAGTTGTCCAAAGAATATACTCTGGGGAAATTGGAAATTTATCTAAGCAACAAAGCGCTACAACGCATATTCATTCGTGTTATATTATCAGCCTTATACACACAAATATTTCTGCGAAGAATAGGATTCGTATATGGATATTTACCGTAACCTAGTGACGCGTCATAACACGCACAAGCATACCTACCTGTTTCGCAGTTTTCGCCAGAGTAGCCAACGACACATGTGCAAGTGTGTCCGTTCACGTTATCGGTGCAAGTACCACTATTCTGACATGGGCTGTTGGCACAATCGTCTATGTCTACAACGCGTTGACAAGTTTTCATTATAGTTACTGTTTCCACATCATATTAGAAATTAATACATATAGCATTATTTTCTTTCAAAGATTTGATTGTTCTTGTCACATATGTTTGATGGAACTTGTCAGCACAATATGTCACACCTAAAAAAAAATTATTTCAAGGAGTTGTCCAAAGAATAATTTTTTTGGTAATTATCAATGAATCCAAACCAGAAAGTGACACATCACATCATTTCTCGTGTTTGGTCACCATCCGGATATATTCTTCTTACGAAAATGTGCAGCATCATCGTGGTAAATGTTCCAAAATATAAGAATCAAAATAAACAGATGTAGGTATTATTACTCTTTTTAATTGAGGAAGTATCAAGACATAAATACACCAGTTCAGTCCTGATTATATAACTCGTTATATGTCTATTTGTAGGATTCGAATATATATACGTAATGGAACTTTGTTAAGCAGAATGACTCAAACACATATACCAACCTGTTTCGCAGTTTTCACCAGTGTAGCCTTCGACACAGGTGCAAGTGTGTCCGTTCACGTTATCGGTACAAGTACCACCATTCTGACATGGGCTGTTGGCACAATCATCAATGTCTACAACACGTTGACAAGTTTTCATTATAGATACTGTTTCCAAGTAATATAATAAATTACTATATGTAGCATCGTTGTATATCCCTTATTGCATTATTCTTGTAATATGTTTTATGCACTTCGTCAGTACAATATAATACGTCACACTTACAATGCGTTTATTTGACAGAGTTGTCCAAAGAATATACTCTGGGGAAATTGGAAATTTATCTAAGCAACAAAGCGCTACAACGCATATTCACTCGTGTTATATTATCAGCCTTATACACACAAAAATATTTCTGCGAAGAATAGGATTCGTATATGGATATTTACCGTAACCTAGTGACGCGTCATAACACGCACAAGCGTACCTACCTGTTTCGCAGTTTTCGCCAGAGTAGCCATCGACACATGTGCATGTGTGTCCATTCACGTTATCGGTGCAAGTACCAGTATTCTGACATGGGCTGTTGGCACAATCGTCTATGTCTACAACTCGTTGACAAGTTTTCATTATAGTTACTCTTTCCACATCATATTAGAAATTAATACATATAGCATTATTTTCTTTCAAAGATTTGATTGTTCTTGTCACATATGTTTGATGGAACTTATCAGCACAATACATCACGCCTAAAATGTGTTTATTTCAAGGAGTTGTCCAAAGAATACGTTTTTGGGTAATTATCAATGAATCCAAACCACAAAGCGACACATCACATCATCTCTCGTGATTCGTCACCATCCGGATATAGTCTTCTTACGAAAATGTGCAGCTTCATCGTGGTAAATGTTCCAAAATATAAGACTCAAAATAAACAAATGTAGGTATTATTACTCTTTGTATTTGAGGAAGTATCACGACATAAATACACCAGTTCAGTCCTGATTATATAACTCGTTATATGTCTATTTCTAGGATTCGAATAGATACACGTAATGGAACTTTGTTAAGCAGAATGACTCAAACAAATATACCAACCTGTTTCGCAGTTTTCACCAGTGTAGCCTGCGACACAGTTGCAAGTGTGTCCGTTCACGTTATCGGCACAAGTACCACCATTCTGACATGGGCTGTTGGCACAATCATCAATGTCTACAACACGTTGACGAGTTTTCATTATAGGTACTGTTTCCAAGTAATATAATAAATTACTACATGTAGCATCGTTGGATATCCCTTATTGCATTATTCTTGTAATATGTTTTATGCACTTCGTCAGTACAAGATAATACGTCACACTTACAATGCGTTTATTTGACAGAGTTGTCCAAAGAATATACTCTGGGGAAATTTGAAATTTATCTAAGCAAAAAAGCGCTACAAAGCATATTCACTCGTGTTATATTATCAGCCTTATACACACAAAAATATTTCTGCGAAGAATAGGATTCGTATATGGATATTTACCGTAACCTAGTGACGCGTCATAACACGCACAAGCGTACCTACCTGTTTCGCAGTTTTGGCCAGAGTAGCCATCGACACATGTGCAAGTGTGTCCATTCACATTATCGGTGCAAGTACCACTATTCTGACATGGGCTGTTGGCACAATCGTCTATGTCTACAACGCGTTGACAAGTTTTCATTATAGTTACTGTTTCCACATCATATTATAAATTAATACATATAGCATTATTTTCTTTCAAAGATTTGATTGTTCTTGTCACATATGTTTGATGGAACTTGTCAGCACAATACATCACGCCTAAAATGTGTTTATTTCAAGGAGTTGTCCAAAGAATACGTTTTTGGGTAATTATCAATGAATCCAAACCACAAAGCGACATATCATATCATCTCTCGTGATTCGTCACCATCCGGATATAGTCTTCTTACGAAAATGTGCAGCTTCATCGTGGTAAATGTTCCAAAATATAAGACTCAAAATAAACAAATTTAGGTATTATTACTCTTTGTATTTGAAGAAGTATCACGACATAAATACACCAGTTCAGTCCTGATTATAAAACTCGTTATATGTCTATTTCTAGGATTCGAATATATATACGTAATGGAACTTTGTTAAGCAGAATGACTCAAACACATATACCAACCTGTTTCGCAGTTTTCACCAGTGTAGCCTTCGACACAGGTGCAAGTGTGTCCGTTCACGTTATCGGTACAAGTACCACCATTCTGACATGGGCTGTTGGCACAATCATCAATGTCTACAACACGTTGACAAGTTTTCATTATAGGTACTGTTTCCAAGTAATATAATAAATTACTATATGTAGCATCGTTGTATATCCCTTATTGCATTATTCTTGTAATATGTTTTATGCACTTCGTCAGTACAAGATAATACGTCACACTTACAATGCGTTTATTTGACAGAGTTGTCAAAAGAATATACTCTGGGGAAATTGGAAATTTATCTAAGCAACAAAGCGCTACAACGCATATTCACTCGTGTTATATTATCAGCTTTATACACACAAAAATATTTCTGCGAAGAATAGGATTCGTATATGGATATTTACCGTAACCTAGTGACGCGTCATAACACGCACAAGCGTACCTACCTGTTTCGCAGTTTTCGCCAGAGTAGCCATCGACACATGTGCATGTGTGTCCATTCACGTTATCGGTGCAAGTACCACTATTCTGACATGGGCTGTTGGCACAATCGTCTATGTCTACAACTCGTTGACAAGTTTTCATTATAGTTACTGTTTCCACATCATATTAGAAATTAATACATATAGCATTATTTTCTTTCAAAGATTTGATTGTTCTTGTCACATATGTTTGATGGAACTTATCAGCACAATACATCACACCTAAAATGTGTTTATTTCAAGGAGTTGTCCAAATAATACGTTTTTGGGTAATTATCAATGAATCCAAACCACAAAGCGACACATCACATCATCTCTCGTGATTCGTCACCATCCGGATATAGTCTTCTTACGAAAATGTGCAGCTTCATCGTGGTAAATGTTCCAAAATATAAGACTCAAAATAAACAAATGTAGGTATTATTACTCTTTGTATTTGAGGAAGTATCACGACATAAATACACCAGTTCAGTCCTGATTATATAACTCGTTATATGTCTATTTCTAGGATTCGAATAGATACACGTAATGGAACTTTGTTAAGCAGAATGACTCAAACAAATATACCAACCTGTTTCGCAGTTTTCACCAGTGTAGCCTGCGACACAGTTGCAAGTGTGTCCGTTCACGTTATCGGCACAAGTACCACCATTCTGACATGGGCTGTTGGCACAATCATCAATGTCTACAACACGTTGACGAGTTTTCATTATAGGTAATGTTTCCAAGTAATATAATAAATTACTACATGTAGCATCGTTGTATATCCCTTATTGCATTATTCTTGTAATATGTTTTATGCACTTCGTCAGTACAAGATAATACGTCACACTTACAATGCGTTTATTTGACAGAGTTGTCCAAAGAATATACTCTGGGGAAATTGGAAATTTATCTAAGCAACAAAGCGCTACAACGAATATTCACTCGTGTTATATTATCAGCCTTATACACACAAAAATATTTCTGCGAAGAATAGGATTCGTATATGGATATTTACCGTAACCTAGTGACGCGTCATAACAAGCACAAGCATACCTACCTGTTTCGCAGTTTTCGCCAGAGTAGCCAACGACACATGTGCAAGTGTGTCCATTCACGTTATCGGTGCAAGTACCACTATTCTGACATGGGCTGTTGGCACAATCGTCTATGTCTACAACGCGTTGACAAGTTTTCATTATAGTTACTGTTTCCACATCATATTAGAAATTAATACATATAGCATTATTTTCTTTCAAAGATTTGATTGTTCTTGTCACATATGTTTGATGGAACTTGTCAGCACAATACATCACACCAAAAATATGTTTATTTCAAGGAGTTGTCCAAAGAATACGTTTTTGTGTAATTATCAATGAATCCAAACAACAAAGCGACACATCACATCATCTCTCGTGATTCGTCACCATCCGGATATAGTCTTCTTACGAAAATGTGCAGCTTCATCGTGGTAAATGTTCCAAAATATAAGACTCAAAATAAACAAATTTAGGTATTATTACTCTTTGTATTTGACGAAGTATCACGACATAAATACACCAGTTCAGTCCTGATCATATAACTCGTTATATGTCTATTTCTAGGATTCGAATATATATACGTAATGGAACTTTGTTAAGCAGAATGACTCAAACACATATACCAACCTGTTTCGCAGTTTTCACCAGTGTAGCCTTCGACACAGGTGCAAGTGTGTCCGTTCACGTTATCGGTACAAGTACCACCATTCTGACATGGGCTGTTGGCACAATCATCAATGTCTACAACACGTTGACAAGTTTTCATTATAGGTACTGTTTCCAAGTTATATAATAAATTACTATATGTAGCATCGTTGTATATCCCTTATTGCATTATTCTTGTAATATGTTTTATGCACTTCGTCAGTACAAGATAATACGTCACACTTACAATGCGTTTATTTGACAGAGTTGTCCAAATAATATACTCTGGGGAAATTTGAAATTTATCTAAGCAACAAAGCGCTACAATGCATATTCACTCGTGTTATATTATCAGCCTTATACACACAAAAATATTTCTGCGAAGAATAGGATTCGTATATGGATATTTACCGTAACCTAGTGACGCGTCATAACACGCACAAGCGTACCTACCTGTTTCGCAGTTTTCGCCAGAGTAGCCATCGACACATGTGCATGTGTGTCCATTCACGTTATCGGTGCAAGTACCACTATTCTGACATGGGCTGTTGGCACAATCGTCTATGTCTACAACGCGTTGACAAGTTTTCATTATAGTTACTGTTTCCACATCATATTAGAAATTAATACGTATAGCATTATTGTCTTTCAAAGATTTGATTGTTCTTGTCACATATGTTTGATGGAACTTGTCAGCACAATACATCACACCTAAAATGTGTTTATTTCAAGGGGTTGTCCAAAGAATACGTTTTTGGGTAATTATCAATGAATCCAAACCACAAAGCGACACATCACATCATCTCTCGTGATTCGTCACCATCCGGATATAGTCTTCTTACGAAAATGTGCAGCTTCATCGTGGTAAATGTTCCAAAATATAAGACTCAAAATAAACAAATTTAGGTATTATTACTCTTTGTATTTGACGAAGTATCACGACATAAATACACCAGTTCAGTCCTGATTATATAACTCGTTATATGTCTATTTCTAGGATTCGAATATAAAAGCGTAATGGAACTTTGTTAAGCAGAATGACTCAAACACATATACCAACCTGTTTCGCAGTTTTCACCAGTGTAGCCTTCGACACAGGTGCAAGTGTGTCCGTTCACGTTATCGGTACAAGTACCACCATTCTGACATGGGCTGTTGGCACAATCATCAATGTCTACAACACGTTGACAAGTTTTCATTATAGGTACTGTTTCCAAGTAATATAATAAATTACTATATGTAGCATCGTTGTATATCCCTTATTGCATTATTCTTGTAATATGTTTTATGCACTTCGTCAGTACAAGATAATACGTCACACTTACAATGCGTTTATTTGACAGAGTTGTCCAAAGAATATACTCTGGGGAAATTGGAAATTTATCTAAGCAACAAAGCGCTACAACGCATATTCACTCGTGTTATATTATCAGCCTTATACACACAAAAATATTTCTGCGAAGAATAGGATTCGTATATATGGATATTTACCGTAACGTAGTGACGCGTCATAACACGCACAAGCATACCTACCTGTTTCGCAGTTTTCGCCAGAGTAGCCATCGACACATGTGCATGTGTGTCCATTCACGTTATCGGTGCAAGTACCACTATTCTGACATGGGCTGTTGGCACAATCGTCTATGTCTACAACTCGTTGACAAGTTTTCATTATAGTTACTGTTTCCACATCATATTAGAAGTTAATACATATAGCATTATTTTCTTTCAAAGATTTGATTGTTCTTGTCACATATGTTTGATGGAACTTATCAGCACAATACATCACACCTAAAATGTGTTTATTTCAAGGAGTTGTCCAAAGAATACGTTTTTGGGTAATTATCAATGAATCCAAACCACAAAGCGACACATCACATCATCTCTCGTGATTCGTCACCATCCGGATATAGTCTTCTTACGAAAATGTGCAGCTTCATCGTGGTAAATGTTCCAAAATATAAGACTCAAAATAAACAGATGTAGGTATTATTACTCTTTGTATTTGAGGAAATATCAAGACATAAATACACCAGTTCAGTCCTGATTATATAACTCGTTATATGTCTATTTCTAGGATTCGAATATATACACGTAATGGAACTTTGTTAAGCATAATGACTCAAACAAATATACCAACCTGTTTCGCAGTTTTCACCAGTGTAGCCTGCGACACAGTTGCAAGTGTGTCCGTTCACGTTATCAGCACAAGTACCACCATTCTGACATGGGCTGTTGGCACAATCATCAATGTCTACAACACGTTGACGAGTTTTCATTATAGGTACTGTTTCCAAGTAATATAATAAATTACTACATGTAGCATCGTTGGATATCCCTTATTGCATTATTCTTGTAATATGTTTTATGCACTTCGTCAGTACAAGATAATACGTCACACTTACAATGCGTTTATTTGACAGAGTTGTCCAAAGAATATACTCTGGGGAAATTTGAAATTTATCTAAGCAACAAAGCGCTAAAAATATTTCTGCGAAGAATAGGATTCGTATATGGATATTTACCGTAACCTAGTGACGCGTCATAACACGCACAAGCGTACCTACCTGTTTCGCAGTTTTGGCCAGAGTAGCCATCGACACATGTGCAAGTGTGTCCATTCACGTTATCGGTGCAAGTACCACTATTCTGACATGGGCTGTTGGCACAATCGTCTATGTCTACAACGCGTTGACAAGTTTTCATTATAGTTACTGTTTCCACATCATATTATAAATTAATACATATAGCATTATTTTCTTTCAAAGATTTGATTGTTCTTGTCACATATGTTTGATGGAACTTGTCAGCACAATACATCACGCCTAAAATGTGTTTATTTCAAGGAGTTGTCCAAAGAATACGTTTTTGGGTAATTATCAATGAATCCAAACCACAAAGCGACACATCATATCATCTCTCGTGATTCTTCACCATCCGGATATAGTCTTCTTACGAAAATGTGCAGCTTCATCGTGGTAAATGTTCCAAAATATAAGACTCAAAATAAACAAATTTAGGTATTATTACTCTTTGTATTTGAAGAAGTATCACGACATAAATACACCAGTTCAGTCCTGATTATAAAACTCGTTATTTGTCTATTTCTAGGATTCGAATATATATTCGTAATGGAACTTTGTTAAGCAGAATGACTCAAACACATATACCAACCTGTTTCGCAGTTTTCACCAGTGTAGCCTTCGACACAGGTGCAAGTGTGTCCGTTCACGTTATCGGTACAAGTACCACCATTCTGACATGGGCTGTTGGCACAATCATCAATGTCTACAACACGTTGACAAGTTTTCATTATAGGTACTGTTTCCAAGTAATATAATAAATTACTATATGTAGCATCGTTGTATATCCCTTATTGCATTATTCTTGTAATATGTTTTATGCACTTCGTCAGTTCAAGATAATACGTCACACTTACAATGCGTTTATTTGACAGAGTTGTCCAAAGAATATACTCTGGGGAAATTGGAAATTTATCTAAGCAACAAAGCGCTACAACGCATATTCACTCGTGTTATATTATCAGCCTTATACACACAAAAATATTTCTGCGAAGAATAGGATTCGTATATGGATATTTACCGTAACCTAGTGACGCGTCATAACACGCACAAGCGTACCTACCTGTTTCGCAGTTTTCGCCAGAGTAGCCATCGACACATGTGCATGTGTGTCCATTCACGTTATCGGTGCAAGTACCACTATTCTGACATGGGCTGTTGGCACAATCGTCTATGTCTACAACTCGTTGACAAGTTTTCATTATAGTTACTGTTTCCACATCATATTAGAAATTAATACATATAGCATTATTTTCTTTCAAAGATTTGATTGTTCTTGTCACATATGTTTGATGGAACTTATCAGCACAATACATCACACCTAAAATGTGTTTATTTCAAGGAGTTGTCCAAAGAATACGTTTTTGGGTAATTATCAATGAATCCAAACCACAAAGCGACACATCACATCATCTCTCGTGATTCGTCACCATCCGGATATAGTCTTCTTACGAAAATGTGCAGCTTCATCGTGGTAAATGTTCCAAAATATAAGACTCAAAATAAACAAATGTAGGTATTATTACTCTTTGTATTTGAGGAAGTATCACGACATAAATACACCAGTTCAGTCCTGATTATATAACTCGTTATATGTCTATTTCTAGGATTCGAATAGATACACGTAATGGAACTTTGTTAAGCAGAATGACTCAAACAAATATACCAACCTGTTTCGCAGTTTTCACCAGTGTAGCCTGCGACACAGTTGCAAGTGTGTCCGTTCACGTTATCGGCACAAGTACCACCATTCTGACATGGGCTGTTGGCACAATCATCAATGTCTACAACACGTTGACGAGTTTTCATTATAGGTACTGTTTCCAAGTAATATAATAAATTACTACATGTAGCATCGTTGTATATCCCTTATTGCATTATTCTTGTAATATGTTTTATGCACTTCGTCAGTACAAGATAATACGTCACACTTACAATGCGTTTATTTGACAGAGTTGTCCAAAGAATATACTCTGGGGAAATTGGAAATTTATCTAAGCAACAAAGCGCTACAACGAATATTCACTCGTGTTATATTATCAGCCTTATACACACAAACATATTTCTGCGAAGAATAGGATTCGTATATGGATATTTACCGTAACCTAGTGACGCGTCATAACAAGCACAAGCATACCTACCTGTTTCGCAGTTTTCGCCAGAGTAGCCAACGACACATGTGCAAGTGTGTCCATTCACGTTATCGGTGCAAGTACCACTATTCTGACATGGGCTGTTGGCACAATCGTCTATGTCTACAACGCGTTGACAAGTTTTCATTATAGTTACTGTTTCCACATCATATTAGAAATTAATACATATAGCATTATTTTCTTTCAAAGATTTGATTGTTCTTGTCACATATGTTTGATGGAACTTGTCAGCACAATACATCACACCAAAAATATGTTTATTTCAAGGAGTTGTCCAAAGAATACGTTTTTGTGTAATTATCAATGAATCCAAACAACAAAGCGACACATCACATCATCTCTCGTGATTCGTCACCATCCGGATATAGTCTTCTTACGAAAATGTGCAGCTTCATCGTGGTAAATGTTCCAAAATATAAGACTCAAAATAAACAAATTTAGGTATTATTACTCTTTGTATTTGACGAAGTATCACGACATAAATACACCAGTTCAGTCCTGATCATATAACTCGTTATATGTCTATTTCTAGGATTCGAATATATATACGTAATGGAACTTTGTTAAGCAGAATGACTCAAACACATATACCAACCTGTTTCGCAGTTTTCACCAGTGTAGCCTTCGACACAGGTGCAAGTGTGTCCGTTCACGTTATCGGTACAAGTACCACCATTCTGACATGGGCTGTTGGCACAATCATCAATGTCTACAACACGTTGACAAGTTTTCATTATAGGTACTGTTTCCAAGTTATATAATAAATTACTATATGTAGCATCGTTGTATATCCCTTATTGCATTATTCTTGTAATATGTTTTATGCACTTCGTCAGTACAAGATAATACGTCACACTTACAATGCGTTTATTTGACAGAGTTGTCCAAATAATATACTCTGGGGAAATTTGAAATTTATCTAAGCAACAAAGCGCTACAATGCATATTCACTCGTGTTATATTATCAGCCTTATACACACAAAAATATTTCTGCGAAGAATAGGATTCGTATATGGATATTTACCGTAACCTAGTGACGCGTCATAACACGCACAAGCGTACCTACCTGTTTCGCAGTTTTCGCCAGAGTAGCCATCGACACATGTGCATGTGTGTCCATTCACGTTATCGGTGCAAGTACCACTATTCTGACATGGGCTGTTGGCACAATCGTCTATGTCTACAACGCGTTGACAAGTTTTCATTATAGTTACTGTTTCCACATCATATTAGAAATTAATACGTATAGCATTATTGTCTTTCAAAGATTTGATTGTTCTTGTCACATATGTTTGATGGAACTTGTCAGCACAATACATCACACCTAAAATGTGTTTATTTCAAGGGGTTGTTCAAAGAATACGTTTTTGGGTAATTATCAATGAATCCAAACCACAAAGCGACACATCACATCATCTCTCGTGATTCGTCACCATCCGGATATAGTCTTCTTACGAAAATGTGCAGCTTCATCGTGGTAAATGTTCCAAAATATAAGACTCAAAATAAACAAATTTAGGTATTATTACTCTTTGTATTTGACGAAGTATCACGACATAAATACACCAGTTCAGTCCTGATTATATAACTCGTTATATGTCTATTTCTAGGATTCGAATATAAAAGCGTAATGGAACTTTGTTAAGCAGAATGACTCAAACACATATACCAACCTGTTTCGCAGTTTTCACCAGTGTAGCCTTCGACACAGGTGCAAGTGTGTCCGTTCACGTTATCGGTACAAGTACCACCATTCTGACATGGGCTGTTGGCACAATCATCAATGTCTACAACACGTTGACAAGTTTTCATTATAGGTACTGTTTCCAAGTAATATAATAAATTACTATATGTAGCATCGTTGTATATCCCTTATTGCATTATTCTTGTAATATGTTTTATGCACTTCGTCAGTACAAGATAATACGTCACACTTACAATGCGTTTATTTGACAGAGTTGTCCAAAGAATATACTCTGGGGAAATTGGAAATTTATCTAAGCAACAAAGCGCTACAACGCATATTCACTCGTGTTATATTATCAGCCTTATACACACAAAAATATTTCTGCGAAGAATAGGATTCGTATATATGGATATTTACCGTAACGTAGTGACGCGTCATAACACGCACAAGCATACCTACCTGTTTCGCAGTTTTCGCCAGAGTAGCCATCGACACATGTGCATGTGTGTCCATTCACGTTATCGGTGCAAGTACCACTATTCTGACATGGGCTGTTGGCACAATCGTCTATGTCTACAACTCGTTGACAAGTTTTCATTATAGTTACTGTTTCCACATCATATTAGAAGTTAATACATATAGCATTATTTTCTTTCAAAGATTTGATTGTTCTTGTCACATATGTTTGATGGAACTTATCAGCACAATACATCACACCTAAAATGTGTTTATTTCAAGGAGTTGTCCAAAGAATACGTTTTTGGGTAATTATCAATGAATCCAAACCACAAAGCGACACATCACATCATCTCTCGTGATTCGTCACCATCCGGATATAGTCTTCTTACGAAAATGTGCAGCTTCATCGTGGTAAATGTTCCAAAATATAAGACTCAAAATAAACAAATGTAGGTATTATTACTCTTTGTATTTGAGGAAGTATCACGACATAAATACACCAGTTCAGTCCTGATTATATAACTCGTTATATGTCTATTTCTAGGATTCGAATAGATACACGTAATGGAACTTTGTTAAGCAGAATGACTCAAACAAATATACCAACCTGTTTCGCAGTTTTCACCAGTGTAGCCTGCGACACAGTTGCAAGTGTGTCCGTTCACGTTATCGGCACAAGTACCACCATTCTGACATGGGCTGTTGGCACAATCATCAATGTCTACAACACGTTGACGAGTTTTCATTATAGGTACTGTTTCCAAGTAATATAATAAATTACTACATGTAGCATCGTTGTATATCCCTTATTGCATTATTCTTGTAATATGTTTTATGCACTTCGTCAGTACAAGATAATACGTCACACTTACAATGCGTTTATTTGACAGAGTTGTCCAAAGAATATACTCTGGGGAAATTGGAAATTTATCTAAGCAACAAAGCGCTACAACGAATATTCACTCGTGTTATATTATCAGCCTTATACACACAAAAATATTTCTGCGAAGAATAGGATTCATATATGGATATTTACCGTAACCTAGTGACGCGTCATAACAAGCACAAGCATACCTACCTGTTTCGCAGTTTTCGCCAGAGTAGCCAACGACACATGTGCAAGTGTGTCCATTCACGTTATCGGTGCAAGTACCACTATTCTGACATGGGCTGTTGGCACAATCGTCTATGTCTACAACGCGTTGACAAGTTTTCATTATAGTTACTGTTTCCACATCATATTAGAAATTAATACATATAGCATTATTTTCTTTCAAAGATTTGATTGTTCTTGTCACATATGTTTGATGGAACTTGTCAGCACAATACATCACACCAAAAATATGTTTATTTCAAGGAGTTGTCCAAAGAATACGTTTTTGTGTAATTATCAATGAATCCAAACAACAAAGCGACACATCACATCATCTCTCGTGATTCGTCACCATCCGGATATAGTCTTCTTACGAAAATGTGCAGCTTCATCGTGGTAAATGTTCCAAAATATAAGACTCAAAATAAACAAATTTAGGTATTATTACTCTTTGTATTTGACGAAGTATCACGACATAAATACACCAGTTCAGTCCTGATCATATAACTCGTTATATGTCTATTTCTAGGATTCGAATATATATACGTAATGGAACTTTGTTAAGCAGAATGACTCAAACACATATACCAACCTGTTTCGCAGTTTTCACCAGTGTAGCCTTCGACACAGGTGCAAGTGTGTCCGTTCACGTTATCGGTACAAGTACCACCATTCTGACATGGGCTGTTGGCACAATCATCAATGTCTACAACACGTTGACAAGTTTTCATTATAGGTACTGTTTCCAAGTTATATAATAAATTACTATATGTAGCATCGTTGTATATCCCTTATTGCATTATTCTTGTAATATGTTTTATGCACTTCGTCAGTACAAGATAATACGTCACACTTACAATGCGTTTATTTGACAGAGTTGTCCAAATAATATACTCTGGGGAAATTTGAAATTTATCTAAGCAACAAAGCGCTACAATGCATATTCACTCGTGTTATATTATCAGCCTTATACACACAAAAATATTTCTGCGAAGAATAGGATTCGTATATGGATATTTACCGTAACCTAGTGACGCGTCATAACACGCACAAGCGTACCTACCTGTTTCGCAGTTTTCGCCAGAGTAGCCATCGACACATGTGCATGTGTGTCCATTCACGTTATCGGTGCAAGTACCACTATTCTGACATGGGCTGTTGGCACAATCGTCTATGTCTACAACGCGTTGACAAGTTTTCATTATAGTTACTGTTTCCACATCATATTAGAAATTAATACGTATAGCATTATTGTCTTTCAAAGATTTGATTGTTCTTGTCACATATGTTTGATGGAACTTGTCAGCACAATACATCACACCTAAAATGTGTTTATTTCAAGGGGTTGTCCAAAGAATACGTTTTTGGGTAATTATCAATGAATCCAAACCACAAAGCGACACATCACATCATCTCTCGTGATTCGTCACCATCCGGATATAGTCTTCTTACGAAAATGTGCAGCTTCATCGTGGTAAATGTTCCAAAATATAAGACTCAAAATAAACAAATTTAGGTATTATTACTCTTTGTATTTGACGAAGTATCACGACATAAATACACCAGTTCAGTCCTGATTATATAACTCGTTATATGTCTATTTCTAGGATTCGAATATAAAAGCGTAATGGAACTTTGTTAAGCAGAATGACTCAAACACATATACCAACCTGTTTCGCAGTTTTCACCAGTGTAGCCTTCGACACAGGTGCAAGTGTGTCCGTTCACGTTATCGGTACAAGTACCACCATTCTGACATGGGCTGTTGGCACAATCATCAATGTCTACAACACGTTGACAAGTTTTCATTATAGGTACTGTTTCCAAGTAATATAATAAATTACTATATGTAGCATCGTTGTATATCCCTTATTGCATTATTCTTGTAATATGTTTTATGCACTTCGTCAGTACAAGATAATACGTCACACTTACAATGCGTTTATTTGACAGAGTTGTCCAAAGAATATACTCTGGGGAAATTGGAAATTTATCTAAGCAACAAAGCGCTACAACGCATATTCACTCGTGTTATATTATCAGCCTTATACACACAAAAATATTTCTGCGAAGAATAGGATTCGTATATATGGATATTTACCGTAACGTAGTGACGCGTCATAACACGCACAAGCATACCTACCTGTTTCGCAGTTTTCGCCAGAGTAGCCATCGACACATGTGCATGTGTGTCCATTCACGTTATCGGTGCAAGTACCACTATTCTGACATGGGCTGTTGGCACAATCGTCTATGTCTACAACTCGTTGACAAGTTTTCATTATAGTTACTGTTTCCACATCATATTAGAAGTTAATACATATAGCATTATTTTCTTTCAAAGATTTGATTGTTCTTGTCACATATGTTTGATGGAACTTATCAGCACAATACATCACACCTAAAATGTGTTTATTTCAAGGAGTTGTCCAAAGAATACGTTTTTGGGTAATTATCAATGAATCCAAACCACAAAGCGACACATCACATCATCTCTCGTGATTCGTCACCATCCGGATATAGTCTTCTTACGAAAATGTGCAGCTTCATCGTGGTAAATGTTCCAAAATATAAGACTCAAAATAAACAAATGTAGGTATTATTACTCTTTGTATTTGAGGAAGTATCACGACATAAATACACCAGTTCAGTCCTGATTATATAACTCGTTATATGTCTATTTCTAGGATTCGAATAGATACACGTAATGGAACTTTGTTAAGCAGAATGACTCAAACAAATATACCAACCTGTTTCGCAGTTTTCACCAGTGTAGCCTGCGACACAGTTGCAAGTGTGTCCGTTCACGTTATCGGCACAAGTACCACCATTCTGACATGGGCTGTTGGCACAATCATCAATGTCTACAACACGTTGACGAGTTTTCATTATAGGTACTGTTTCCAAGTAATATAATAAATTACTACATGTAGCATCGTTGTATATCCCTTATTGCATTATTCTTGTAATATGTTTTATGCACTTCGTCAGTACAAGATAATACGTCACACTTACAATGCGTTTATTTGACAGAGTTGTCCAAAGAATATACTCTGGGGAAATTGGAAATTTATCTAAGCAACAAAGCGCTACAACGAATATTCACTCGTGTTATATTATCAGCCTTATACACACAAAAATATTTCTGCGAAGAATAGGATTCATATATGGATATTTACCGTAACCTAGTGACGCGTCATAACAAGCACAAGCATACCTACCTGTTTCGCAGTTTTCGCCAGAGTAGCCAACGACACATGTGCAAGTGTGTCCATTCACGTTATCGGTGCAAGTACCACTATTCTGACATGGGCTGTTGGCACAATCGTCTATGTCTACAACGCGTTGACAAGTTTTCATTATAGTTACTGTTTCCACATCATATTAGAAATTAATACATATAGCATTATTTTCTTTCAAAGATTTGATTGTTCTTGTCACATATGTTTGATGGAACTTGTCAGCACAATACATCACACCAAAAATATGTTTATTTCAAGGAGTTGTCCAAAGAATACGTTTTTGTGTAATTATCAATGAATCCAAACAACAAAGCGACACATCACATCATCTCTCGTGATTCGTCACCATCCGGATATAGTCTTCTTACGAAAATGTGCAGCTTCATCGTGGTAAATGTTCCAAAATATAAGACTCAAAATAAACAAATTTAGGTATTATTACTCTTTGTATTTGACGAAGTATCACGACATAAATACACCAGTTCAGTCCTGATCATATAACTCGTTATATGTCTATTTCTAGGATTCGAATATATATACGTAATGGAACTTTGTTAAGCAGAATGACTCAAACACATATACCAACCTGTTTCGCAGTTTTCACCAGTGTAGCCTTCGACACAGGTGCAAGTGTGTCCGTTCACGTTATCGGTACAAGTACCACCATTCTGACATGGGCTGTTGGCACAATCATCAATGTCTACAACACGTTGACAAGTTTTCATTATAGGTACTGTTTCCAAGTTATATAATAAATTACTATATGTAGCATCGTTGTATATCCCTTATTGCATTATTCTTGTAATATGTTTTATGCACTTCGTCAGTACAAGATAATACGTCACACTTACAATGCGTTTATTTGACAGAGTTGTCCAAATAATATACTCTGGGGAAATTTGAAATTTATCTAAGCAACAAAGCGCTACAATGCATATTCACTCGTGTTATATTATCAGCCTTATACACACAAAAATATTTCTGCGAAGAATAGGATTCGTATATGGATATTTACCGTAACCTAGTGACGCGTCATAACACGCACAAGCGTACCTACCTGTTTCGCAGTTTTCGCCAGAGTAGCCATCGACACATGTGCATGTGTGTCCATTCACGTTATCGGTGCAAGTACCACTATTCTGACATGGGCTGTTGGCACAATCGTCTATGTCTACAACGCGTTGACAAGTTTTCATTATAGTTACTGTTTCCACATCATATTAGAAATTAATACGTATAGCATTATTGTCTTTCAAAGATTTGATTGTTCTTGTCACATATGTTTGATGGAACTTGTCAGCACAATACATCACACCTAAAATGTGTTTATTTCAAGGGGTTGTCCAAAGAATACGTTTTTGGGTAATTATCAATGAATCCAAACCACAAAGCGACACATCACATCATCTCTCGTGATTCGTCACCATCCGGATATAGTCTTCTTACGAAAATGTGCAGCTTCATCGTGGTAAATGTTCCAAAATATAAGACTCAAAATAAACAAATTTAGGTATTATTACTCTTTGTATTTGACGAAGTATCACGACATAAATACACCAGTTCAGTCCTGATTATATAACTCGTTATATGTCTATTTCTAGGATTCGAATATAAAAGCGTAATGGAACTTTGTTAAGCAGAATGACTCAAACACATATACCAACCTGTTTCGCAGTTTTCACCAGTGTAGCCTTCGACACAGGTGCAAGTGTGTCCGTTCACGTTATCGGTACAAGTACCACCATTCTGACATGGGCTGTTGGCACAATCATCAATGTCTACAACACGTTGACAAGTTTTCATTATAGGTACTGTTTCCAAGTAATATAATAAATTACTATATGTAGCATCGTTGTATATCCCTTATTGCATTATTCTTGTAATATGTTTTATGCACTTCGTCAGTACAAGATAATACGTCACACTTACAATGCGTTTATTTGACAGAGTTGTCCAAAGAATATACTCTGGGGAAATTGGAAATTTATCTAAGCAACAAAGCGCTACAACGCATATTCACTCGTGTTATATTATCAGCCTTATACACACAAAAATATTTCTGCGAAGAATAGGATTCGTATATATGGATATTTACCGTAACGTAGTGACGCGTCATAACACGCACAAGCATACCTACCTGTTTCGCAGTTTTCGCCAGAGTAGCCATCGACACATGTGCATGTGTGTCCATTCACGTTATCGGTGCAAGTACCACTATTCTGACATGGGCTGTTGGCACAATCGTCTATGTCTACAACTCGTTGACAAGTTTTCATTATAGTTACTGTTTCCACATCATATTAGAAGTTAATACATATAGCATTATTTTCTTTCAAAGATTTGATTGTTCTTGTCACATATGTTTGATGGAACTTATCAGCACAATACATCACACCTAAAATGTGTTTATTTCAAGGAGTTGTCCAAAGAATACGTTTTTGGGTAATTATCAATGAATCCAAACCACAAAGCGACACATCACATCATCTCTCGTGATTCGTCACCATCCGGATATAGTCTTCTTACGAAAATGTGCAGCTTCATCGTGGTAAATGTTCCAAAATATAAGACTCAAAATAAACAAATGTAGGTATTATTACTCTTTGTATTTGAGGAAGTATCACGACATAAATACACCAGTTCAGTCCTGATTATATAACTCGTTATATGTCTATTTCTAGGATTCGAATAGATACACGTAATGGAACTTTGTTAAGCAGAATGACTCAAACAAATATACCAACCTGTTTCGCAGTTTTCACCAGTGTAGCCTGCGACACAGTTGCAAGTGTGTCCGTTCACGTTATCGGCACAAGTACCACCATTCTGACATGGGCTGTTGGCACAATCATCAATGTCTACAACACGTTGACGAGTTTTCATTATAGGTACTGTTTCCAAGTAATATAATAAATTACTACATGTAGCATCGTTGTATATCCCTTATTGCATTATTCTTGTAATATGTTTTATGCACTTCGTCAGTACAAGATAATACGTCACACTTACAATGCGTTTATTTGACAGAGTTGTCCAAAGAATATACTCTGGGGAAATTGGAAATTTATCTAAGCAACAAAGCGCTACAACGAATATTCACTCGTGTTATATTATCAGCCTTATACACACAAAAATATTTCTGCGAAGAATAGGATTCGTATATGGATATTTACCGTAACCTAGTGACGCGTCATAACACGCACAAGCATACCTACCTGTTTCGCAGTTTTCGCCAGAGTAGCCAACGACACATGTGCAAGTGTGTCCATTCACGTTATCGGTGCAAGTACCATTATTCTGACATGGGCTGTTGGCACAATCGTCTATGTCTACAACGTGTTGACAAGTTTTCATTATAGTTACTGTTTCCACATCATATTAGAAATTAATACATATAGCATTATTTTCTTTCAAAGATTTGATTGTTCTTGTCACATATGTTTGATGGAACTTGTCAGCACAATACATCACACTTAAAATGTGTTTATTTCAAGGAGTTGTCCAAAGAATACGTTTTTGGGTAATTATCAATGAATCCAAACCACAAAGCGACACATCACATCATCTCTCGTGATTCGTCACCATCAGGATATATTCTTCTTACGAAAATGTGCAGCTTCATCGTGGTAAATGTTCCAAAATATAAGACTCAAAATAAACAAATGTAGGTATTATTACTCTTTGTATTTGAGGAAGTATCACGACATAAATACACCAGTTCAGTCCTGATTATATAACTCGTTATATGTCTATTTCTAGGATTCGAATATATACACGTAATGGATCTTTGTTAAGCAGAATGACTCAAACAAATATACCAACCTGTTTCGCAGTTTTCACCAGTGTAGCCTGCGACACAGTTGCAAGTGTGTCCGTTCACGTTATCGGCACAAGTACCACCATTCTGACATGGGCTGTTGGCACAATCATCAATGTCTACAACACGTTGACGAGTTTTCATTATAGGTACTGTTTCCAAGTAATATAATAAATTACTACATGTAGCATCGTTGGATATCACTTATTGCATTATTCTTGTAATATGTTTTATGCACTTCGTCAGTACAAGATAATACGTCACACTTACAATGCGTTTATTTGACAGAGTTGTCCAAAGAATATACTCTTGGGAAATTGGAAATTTATCTAAGCAACAAAGCGCTTCAACGCATATTCACTCGTTTTATATTATCAGCCTTATACACACAAAAATATTTCTGCGAAGAATAGGATTCGTATATGGATATTTACCGTAACCTAGTGACGCGTCATAACACGCACAAGCGTACCTACCTGTTACGCAGTTTTCGCCAGAGTAGCCATCGACACATGTGCATGTGTGTCCATTCACGTTATCGGTGCAAGTACCACTATTCTGACATGGGCTGTTGGCACAATCGTCTATGTCTACAACTCGTTGACAAGTTTTCATTATAGTTACTGTTTCCACATCATATTAGAAATTAATACATATAGCATTATTTTCTTTCAAATATTGGATTGTTCTTGTCACATATGTTTGATGGAACTTATCAGCACAATACATCACACCTAAAATGTGTTTATTTCAAGGAGTTGTCCAAAGAATAATTTTTTGGGTAATTATCAATGAATCCAAACCAGAATGTGACACATCACATCATTTCTCGTGTTTGGTCACCATCCGGATATATTCTTCTTACGAAAATGTGCAGCATCATCGTGGTAAATGTTCCAAAATATAAGACTCAAAATAAACAGATGTAGGTATTATTACTCTTTTTAATTGAGGAAGTATCACGACATAAATACACCAGTTCAGTCCTGATTATATAACTCGTTATATGTATATTTGTAGGATTCGAATATATATACGTAATGGAACTTTGCTAAGCAGAATGACTCAAACACATATACCAACCTGTTACGCAGTTTTCACCAGTGTAGCCTTCGACACAGGTGCAAGTGTGTCCGTTCACGTTATCGGTACATGTACCACCATTCTGACATGGGCTGTTGGCACAATCATCAATGTCTACAACACGTTGACAAGTTTTCATTATAGGTACTGTTTCCAAGTAATATAATAAATTACTATATGTAGCATCGTTGTCTATCCCTTATTGCATTATTCTTGAAATATGTTTTATGCACTTCGTCAGTACAAGATAATACGTCACACTTACAATGCGTTTATTTGACAGAGTTGTCCAAAGAATATACTCTGGGGAAATTTGAAATTTATCTAAACAATAAAGCGCTACAACGCATATTCACTCGTGCTATATTATCAGCCTTATACACACAAAAATATTTCTGCGAAGAATAGGATTCGTATATGGATATTTACCGTAACCTAGTGACGCGTCATAACACGCACAAGCATACCTACCTGTTTCGCAGTTTTCGCCAGAGTAGCCAACGACACATGTGCAAGTGTGTCCATTCACGTTATCGGTGCAAGTACCACTATTCTGACATGGGCTGTTGGCACAATCGTCTATGTCTACAACGCGTTGACAAGTTTTCATTATAGTTACTGTTTCCACATCATATTAGAAATTAATACATATAGCATTATTTTCTTTCAAAGATTTGATTGTTCTTGTCACATATGTTTGATGGAACTTGTCAGCACAATACATCACACCTAAAATGTGTTTATTTCAAGGAATTGTCCAAAGAATACGTTTTTGGGTAATTATCAATGAATCCAAACCACAAAGCGACACATCACATCATCTCTCGTGATTCGTCACCATCCGGAAATAGTCTTCTTACGAAAATGTGCAGCTTCATCGTGGTAAATGTTCCAAAATATAAGACTCAAAATAAACAAATGTAGGTATTATTACTCTTTGTATTTGAGGAAGTATCACGACATAAATACACCAGTTCAGTCCTGATTATATAACTCGTTATATGTCTATTTCTAGGATTCGAATATATATACGTAATGGAACTTTGTTAAGCAGAATGACTCAAACAAATATACCAACCTGTTTCGCAGTTTTCACCAGTGTAGCCTGCGACACAGGTGCAAGTGTGTCCGTTCACGTTATCGGTACAAGTACCACCATTCTGACATGGGCTGTTGGCACAATCATCAATGTCTACAACACGTTGACAAGTTTTCATTATAGGTACTGTTTCCAAGTAATATAATAAATTACTACATGTAGCATCGATGGATATCCTTAGTACATTATTCTTGTAATATGTTTTATGCACTGCGTCTGTACAAGATAATAAGTCACACTTACAATACGTTTATTTGACGGAGTTGTTCAAAGAATATACTCTGGGGAAATTGGAAATTAATCTAAGCAACAAAGCGCTACAACTCATATTCACTCGTGTTATATTATCAGCCTTATACACACAAAAATATTTCTGCGAAGAATAGGATTCTTATATGGATATTTACTGTAACCTAGTGACACGTCATAACACGCACAAGCGTACCTACCTGTTTCGCAGTTTTCGCCAGAGTAGCCATCGACACATGTGCAAGTGTGACCATTCACGTTATCGGTGCAAGTACCACTATTCTGACATGGGCTGTTGGCACAATCGTCTATGTCTACAACGCGTTGACAAATTTTCATTATAGTTACTGTTTCCACATCATATTAGAAATTAATACGTATAGCATTATTGTCTTTCAAAGATTTGATTGTTCTTGTCACATATGTTTGATGGAACTTGTCAGCACAATACGTCACACCTAAAAAAAAATTATTTCAAGGAGTTGTCCAAAGAATAATTTTTTGGGTAATTATCAATGAATCCAAACCAGAAAGTGACACATCACATCATTTCTCGTGTTTGGTCACCATCCGGATATATTCTTCTTACGAAAATGTGCAGCATCATCGTGGTAAATGTTCCAAAATATAAGACTCAAAATAAACAGATGTAGGTATTATTACTCTTTTTAATTGAGGAAGTATCACGACATAAATACACCAGTTCAGTCCTGATTATATAACTCGTTATATGTCTATTTGTAGGATTCGAATATATATACGTAATGGAATTTTGCTAAGCAGAATGACTCAAACACATATACCAACCTGTTACGCAGTTTTCACCAGTGTAGCCTTCGACACAGGTGCAAGTGTGTCCGTTCACGTTATCGGTACATGTACCACCATTCTGACATGGGCTGTTGGCACAATCATCAATGTCTACAACACGTTGACAAGTTTTCATTATAGGAACTGTTTCCAAGTAATATAATAAATTACTATATGTAGCATCGTTGTCTATCCCTTATTGCATTATTCTTGAAATATGTTTTATGCACTTCGTCAGTACAAGATAATACGTCACACTTACAATGCGTTTATTTGACAGAGTTGTCCAAAGAATATACTCTGGGGAAATTTGAAATTTATCTAAACAATAAAGCGCTACAACGCATATTCACTCGTGCTATATTATCAGCCTTATACACACAAAAATATTTCTGCGAAGAATAGGATTCGTATATGGATATTTACCGTAACCTAGTGACGCGTCATAACACGCACAAGCATACCTACCTGTTTCGCAGTTTTCGCCAGAGTAGCCAACGACACATGTGCAAGTGTGTCCATTCACGTTATCGGTGCAAGTACCACTATTCTGACATGGGCTGTTGGCACAATCGTCTATGTCTACAACGCGTTGACAAGTTTTCATTATAGTTACTGTTTCCACATCATATTAGAAATTAATACATATAGCATTATTTTCTTTCAAAGATTTGATTGTTCTTGTCACATATGTTTGATGGAACTTGTCAGCACAATACATCACACCTAAAATGTGTTTATTTCAAGGAATTGTCCAAAGAATACGTTTTTGGGTAATTATCAATGAATCCAAACCACAAAGCGACACATCACATCATCTCTCGTGATTCGTCACCATCCGGAAATAGTCTTCTTACGAAAATGTGCAGCTTCATCGTGGTAAATGTTCCAAAATATAAGACTCAAAATAAACAAATGTAGGTATTATTACTCTTTGTATTTGAGGAAGTATCACGACATAAATACACCAGTTCAGTCCTGATTATATAACTCGTTATATGTCTATTTCTAGGATTCGAATATATATACGTAATGGAACTTTGTTAAGCAGAATGACTCAAACAAATATACCAACCTGTTTCGCAGTTTTCACCAGTGTAGCCTGCGACACAGGTGCAAGTGTGTCCGTTCACGTTATCGGTACAAGTACCACCATTCTGACATGGGCTGTTGGCACAATCATCAATGTCTACAACACGTTGACAAGTTTTCATTATAGGTACTGTTTCCAAGTAATATAATAAATTACTACATGTAGCATCGATGGATATCCTTAGTACATTATTCTTGTAATATGTTTTATGCACTGCGTCTGTACAAGATAATAAGTCACACTTACAATACGTTTATTTGACGGAGTTGTTCAAAGAATATACTCTGGGGAAATTGGAAATTAATCTAAGCAACAAAGCGCTACAACTCATATTCACTCGTGTTATATTATCAGCCTTATACACACAAAAATATTTCTGCGAAGAATAGGATTCTTATATGGATATTTACTGTAACCTAGTGACACGTCATAACACGCACAAGCGTACCTACCTGTTTCGCAGTTTTCGCCAGAGTAGCCATCGACACATGTGCAAGTGTGACCATTCACGTTATCGGTGCAAGTACCACTATTCTGACATGGGCTGTTGGCACAATCGTCTATGTCTACAACGCGTTGACAAATTTTCATTATAGTTACTGTTTCCACATCATATTAGAAATTAATACGTATAGCATTATTGTCTTTCAAAGATTTGATTGTTCTTGTCACATATGTTTGATGGAACTTGTCAGCACAATACGTCACACCTAAAAAAAAATTATTTCAAGGAATTGTCCAAAGAATAATTTTTTGGGTAATTATCAATGAATCCAAACCAGAAAGCGACACATCACATCATTTCTCGTGTTTGGTCACCATCCGGATATATTCTTCTTACGAAAATGTGCAGCATCATCGTGGTAAATGTTCCAAAATATAAGACTCAAAATAAACAGATGTAGGTATTATTACTCTTTTTAATTGAGGAAGTATCACGACATAAATACACCAGTTCAGTCCTGATTATATAACTCGTTATATGTCTATTTGTAGGATTCGAATATATATACGTAATGGAATTTTGCTAAGCAGAATGACTCAAACACATATACCAACCTGTTTCGCAGTTTTCACCAGTGTAGCCTTCGACACAGGTGCAAGTGTGTCCGTTCACGTTATCGGTACAAGTACCACCATTCTGACATGGGCTGTTGGCACAATCATCAATGTCTACAACACGTTGACAAGTTTTCATTATAGGTACTGTTTCCAAGTAATATAATAAATTACTATATGTAGCATCGTTGTCTATCCCTTATTGCATTATTCTTGTAATATGTTTTATGCACTTCGTCAGTACAAGATAATACGTCACAATTACAATGCGTTTATTTGACAGAGTTGTCCAAAGAATATACTCTGGGGAAATTGGAAATTTATCTAAACAATAAAGCGCTACAACGCATATTCACTCGTGTTATATTATCAGCCTTATACACACAAAAATATTTCTGCGAAGAATAGGATTCGTATATGGATATTTACCGTAACCTAGTGACGCGTCATAACACGCACAAGCATACCTACCTGTTTCGCAGTTTTCGCCAGAGTAGCCAACGACACATGTGCAAGTGTGTCCATTCACGTTATCGGTGCAAGTACCACTATTCTGACATGGGCTGTTGGCACAATCGTCTATGTCTACAACGCGTTGACAAGTTTTCATTATAGTTACTGTTTCCACATCATATTAGAAATTAATACTTATAGCATTATTGTCTTTCAAAGATTTGATTGTTCTTGTCACATATGTTTGATGGAACTTGTCAGCACAATACGTCACACCTAAAAAAAAATTATTTCAAGGAGTTGTCCAAAGAATAATTTTTTGGGTAATTATCAATGAATCCAAACCAGAAAGTGACACATCACATCATTTCTCGTGTTTGGTCACCATCCGGATATATTCTTCTTACGAAAATGTGCAGCATCATCGTGGTAAATGTTCCAAAATATAAGACTCAAAATAAACAGATGTAGGTATTATTACTCTTTTTAATTGAGGATGTATCACGACATAAATACACCAGTTCAGTCCTGATTATATAACTCGTTATATGTATATTTGTAGGATTCGAATATATATACGTAATGGAACTTTGCTAAGCAGAATGACTCAAACACATATACCAACCTGTTTCGCAGTTTTCACCAGTGTAGCCTTCGACACAGGTGCAAGTGTGTCCGTTCACGTTATCGGTACAAGTACCACCATTCTGACATGGGCTGTTGGCACAATCATCAATGTCTACAACACGTTGACAAGTTTTCATTATAGGTACTGTTTCCAAGTAATATAATAAATTACTATATGTAGCATCGTTGTCTATCCCTTATTGCATTATTCTTGTAATATGTTTTATGCACTTCGTCAGTATAAGATAATACGTCACACTTACAATGCGTTTATTTGACAGAGTTGTCCAAAGAATATACTCTGGGGAAATTTGAAATTTATCTAAACAATAAAGCGCTACAATGCATATTCACTCGTGCAATATTATCAGCCTTATACACACAAAAATATTTCTGCGAAGAATAGGATTCGTATATGGATATTTACCGTAACCTAGTGACGCGTCATAACACGCACACGCATACCTACCTGTTTCGCAGTTTTCGCCAGAGTAGCCAACGACACATGTGCAAGTGTGTCCATTCACGTTATCGGTGCAAGAACCACTATTCTGACATGGGCTGTTGGCACAATCGTCTATGTCTACAACGCGTTGACAAGTTTTCATTATAGTTACTGTTTCCACATCATATTAGAAATTAATACATATAGCATTATTTTCTTTCAAAGATTTGATTGTTCTTTTCACATATGTTTGATGGAACTTGTCAGCACAATACATCACACCTAAAATGTGTTTATTCAAGGAATTGTCCAAAGAATACGTTTTTGGGTAATTATCAATGAATCCAAACCACAAAGCGACACATCACATCATCTCTCGTGATTCGTCACCATACGGATATAGTCTTCTTACGAAAATGAGCAGCTTCATCGTGGTAAATGTTCCAAAATATAAGACTCAAAATAAACAAATGTAGGTATTATTACTCTTTGTATTTGAGGAAGTATCACGACATAAATACACCAGTTCAGTCCTGATTATATAACTCGTTATATGTCTATTTCTAGGATTCGAATATATATACGTAATGGAACTTTAAGCAGAATGACTCAAACAAATATACCAACCTGTTTCGCAGTTTTCACCAGTGTAGCCTTCGACACAGGTGCAAGTGTGTCCGTTCACGTTATCGGTACAAGTACCACCATTCTGACATGGGCTGTTGGCACAATCATCAATGTCTACAACACGTTGACAAGTTTTCATTATAGGTACTGTTTCCAAGTAATATAATAAATTACTACATGTAGCATCGTTGGATATCCCTTAGTACATTATTCTTGTAATATGTTTTATGCACTGCGTCTGTACAAGATAATAAGTCACACTTACAATACGTTTATTTGACGGAGTTGTTCAAAGAATATACTCTGGGGAAATTGGAAATTAATCTAAGCAACAAAGCGCTACAACTCATATTCACTCGTGTTATATTATCAGCCTTATACACACAAAAATATTTCTGCGAAGAATAGGTTTCTTATATGGATATTTAGTGTAACCTAGTGACACGTCATAACACGCACAAGCGTACCTACCTGTTTCGCAGTTTTCGCCAGAGTAGCCATCGACACATGTGCAAGTGTGACCATTCACGTTATCGGTGCAAGTACCACTATTCTGACATGGGCTGTTGGCACAATCGTCTATGTCTACAACGCGTTGACAAGTTTTCATTATAGTTACTGTTTCCACATCATATTAGAAATTAATACTTATAGCATTATTGTCTTTCAAAGATTTGATTGTTCTTGTCACATATGTTTGATGGAACTTGTCAGCACAATACGTCACACCTAAAAAAAAATTATTTCAAGGAGTTGTCCAAAGAATAATTTTTTGGGTAATTATCAATGAATCCAAACCAGAAAGTGACACATCACATCATTTCTCGTGTTTGGTCACCATCCGGATATATTCTTCTTACGAAAATGTGCAGCATCATCGAGGTAAATGTTCCAAAATATAAGACTCAAAATAAACAGATGTAGGTATTATTACTCTTTTTAATTGAGGAAGTATCACGACATAAATACACCAGTTCAGTCCTGATTATATAACTCGTTATATGTCTATTTGTAGGATTCGAATATATATACGTAATGGAACTTTAAGCAGAATGACTCAAACAAATATACCAACCTGTTTCGCAGTTTTCACCAGTGTAGCCTGCGACACAGGTGCAAATGTGTCCGTTCATGTTATCGGTACAAGTACCACCATTCTGACATGGGCTGTTGGCACAATCATCAATGTCTACAACACGTTGACAAGTTTTCATTATAGGTACTGTTTCCAAGTAATATAATAAATTACTATATGTAGCATCGTTGTCTATCCCTTATTGCATTATTCTTGTAATATGTTTTATGCACTTCGTCAGTACAAGATAATACGTCACACTTACAATGCGTTTATTTGACAGAGTTGTCCAAAGAACATACTCTGGGGAAATTGGAAATTAATCTAAGCAACAAAGCGCTACAACTCATATTCACTCGTGTTATATTATCAGCCTTATACACACAAAAATATTTCTGCGAAGAATAGGTTTCTTATATGGATATTTACTGTAACCTAGTGACACGTCATAACACGCACAAGCGTACCTACCTGTTTCGCAGTTTTCGCCAGAGTAGCCATCGACACATGTGCAAGTGTGACCATTCACGTTATCGGTGCAAGTACCACTATTCTGACATGGGCTGTTGGCACAATCGTCTATGTCTACAACGCGTTGACAAGTTTTCATTATAGTTACTGTTTCCACATCATATTATAAATTAATACGTATAGCATTATTGTCTTTCAAAGATTTGATTGTTTTTGTCACATATGTTTGATGGAACTTGTCAGCACAATACGTCACACCTAAAAAAAAATTATTTCAAGGAGTTGTCCAAAGAATAATTTTTTTGGGTAATTATCAATGAATCCAAACCAGAAAGTGACACATCACATCATTTCTCGTGTTTGGTCACCATCCGGATATATTCTTCTTACGAAAATGTGCAGCATCATCGTGGTAAATGTTCCAAAATATAAGACTCAAAATAAACAGATGTAGGTATTATTACTCTTTTTAATTGAGGAAGTATCACGACATAAATACACCAGTTCAGTCCTGATTATATAACTCGTTATATGTCTATTTGTAGGATTCGAATATATATACGTAATGGAATTTTGCTAAGCAGAATGACTCAAACACATATACCAACCTGTTTCGCAGTTTTCACCAGTGTAGCCTTCGACACAGGTGCAAGTGTGTCCGTTCACGTTATCGGTACAAGTACCACCATTCTGACATGGGCTGTTGGCACAATCATCAATGTCTACAACACGTTGACAAGTTTTCATTATAGGTACTGTTTCCAAGTAATATAATAAATTACTATATGTAGCATCGTTGTCTATCCCTTATTGCATTATTCTTGTAATATGTTTTATGCACTTCGTCAGTACAAGATAATACGTCACACTTACAATGCGTTTATTTGACAGAGTTGTCCAAAGAATATACTCAGGAGAAATTGGAAATTTATCTAAACAATAAAGCGCTACAACGCATATTCACTCGTGTTATATTATCAGCCTTATACACATAAAAATATTTCTGCGAATAATAGGATTCGTATATGGATATTTACCGTAACCTAGTGACGCGTCATAACACGCACAAGCATACCTACCTGTTTCGCAGTTTTCGCCAGAGTAGCCAACGACACATGTGCAAGTGTGTCCATTCACGTTATCGGTGCAAGTACCACTATTCTGACATGGGCTGTTGGCACAATCGTCTATGTCTACAACGCGTTGACAAGTTTTCATTATAGTTACTGTTTCCACATCATATTAGAAATTAATACATATAGCATTATTTTCTTTCAAAGATTTGATTGTTCTTGTCACATATGTTTGATGGAACTTGTCAGCACAATACATCACACCTAAAATGTGTTTATTTCAAGGAATTGTCCAAAGAATACGTTTTTGGGTAATTATCAATGAATCCAAACCACAAAGCGACACATCACATCATCTCTCGTGATTCGTCACCATCCGGAAATAGTCTTCTTACGAAAATGTGCAGCTTCATCGTGGTAAATGTTCCAAAATATAAGACTCAAAATAAACAAATGTAGGTATTATTACTCTTTGTATTTGAGGAAGTATCACGACATAAATACACCAGTTCAGTCCTGATTATATAACTCGTTATATGTCTATTTCTAGGATTCGAATATATATACGTAATGGAACTTTGTTAAGCAGAATGACTCAAACAAATATACCAACCTGTTTCGCAGTTTTCACCAGTGTAGCCTGCGACACAGGTGCAAGTGTGTCCGTTCACGTTATCGGTACAAGTACCACCATTCTGACATGGGCTGTTGGCACAATCATCAATGTCTACAACACGTTGACAAGTTTTCATTATAGGTACTGTTTCCAAGTAATATAATAAATTACTACATGTAGCATCGATGGATATCCTTAGTACATTATTCTTGTAATATGTTTTATGCACTGCGTCTGTACAAGATAATAAGTCACACTTACAATACGTTTATTTGACGGAGTTGTTCAAAGAATATACTCTGGGGAAATTGGAAATTAATCTAAGCAACAAAGCGCTACAACTCATATTCACTCGTGTTATATTATCAGCCTTATACACACAAAAATATTTCTGCGAAGAATAGGATTCTTATATGGATATTTACTGTAACCTAGTGACACGTCATAACACGCACAAGCGTACCTACCTGTTTCGCAGTTTTCGCCAGAGTAGCCATCGACACATGTGCAAGTGTGACCATTCACGTTATCGGTGCAAGTACCACTATTCTGACATGGGCTGTTGGCACAATCGTCTATGTCTACAACGCGTTGACAAATTTTCATTATAGTTACTGTTTCCACATCATATTAGAAATTAATACGTATAGCATTATTGTCTTTCAAAGATTTGATTGTTCTTGTCACATATGTTTGATGGAACTTGTCAGCACAATACGTCACACCTAAAAAAAAATTATTTCAAGGAATTGTCCAAAGAATAATTTTTTGGGTAATTATCAATGAATCCAAACCAGAAAGCGACACATCACATCATTTCTCGTGTTTGGTCACCATCCGGATATATTCTTCTTACGAAAATGTGCAGCATCATCGTGGTAAATGTTCCAAAATATAAGACTCAAAATAAACAGATGTAGGTATTATTACTCTTTTTAATTGAGGAAGTATCACGACATAAATACACCAGTTCAGTCCTGATTATATAACTCGTTATATGTCTATTTGTAGGATTCGAATATATATACGTAATGGAATTTTGCTAAGCAGAATGACTCAAACACATATACCAACCTGTTTCGCAGTTTTCACCAGTGTAGCCTTCGACACAGGTGCAAGTGTGTCCGTTCACGTTATCGGTACAAGTACCACCATTCTGACATGGGCTGTTGGCACAATCATCAATGTCTACAACACGTTGACAAGTTTTCATTATAGGTACTGTTTCCAAGTAATATAATAAATTACTATATGTAGCATCGTTGTCTATCCCTTATTGCATTATTCTTGTAATATGTTTTATGCACTTCGTCAGTACAAGATAATACGTCACAATTACAATGCGTTTATTTGACAGAGTTGTCCAAAGAATATACTCTGGGGAAATTGGAAATTTATCTAAACAATAAAGCGCTACAACGCATATTCACTCGTGTTATATTATCAGCCTTATACACACAAAAATATTTCTGCGAAGAATAGGATTCGTATATGGATATTTACCGTAACCTAGTGACGCGTCATAACACGCACAAGCATACCTACCTGTTTCGCAGTTTTCGCCAGAGTAGCCAACGACACATGTGCAAGTGTGTCCATTCACGTTATCGGTGCAAGTACCACTATTCTGACATGGGCTGTTGGCACAATCGTCTATGTCTACAACGCGTTGACAAGTTTTCATTATAGTTACTGTTTCCACATCATATTAGAAATTAATACTTATAGCATTATTGTCTTTCAAAGATTTGATTGTTCTTGTCACATATGTTTGATGGAACTTGTCAGCACAATACGTCACACCTAAAAAAAAATTATTTCAAGGAGTTGTCCAAAGAATAATTTTTTGGGTAATTATCAATGAATCCAAACCAGAAAGTGACACATCACATCATTTCTCGTGTTTGGTCACCATCCGGATATATTCTTCTTACGAAAATGTGCAGCATCATCGTGGTAAATGTTCCAAAATATAAGACTCAAAATAAACAGATGTAGGTATTATTACTCTTTTTAATTGAGGATGTATCACGACATAAATACACCAGTTCAGTCCTGATTATATAACTCGTTATATGTATATTTGTAGGATTCGAATATATATACGTAATGGAACTTTGCTAAGCAGAATGACTCAAACACATATACCAACCTGTTTCGCAGTTTTCACCAGTGTAGCCTTCGACACAGGTGCAAGTGTGTCCGTTCACGTTATCGGTACAAGTACCACCATTCTGACATGGGCTGTTGGCACAATCATCAATGTCTACAACACGTTGACAAGTTTTCATTATAGGTACTGTTTCCAAGTAATATAATAAATTACTATATGTAGCATCGTTGTCTATCCCTTATTGCATTATTCTTGTAATATGTTTTATGCACTTCGTCAGTATAAGATAATACGTCACACTTACAATGCGTTTATTTGACAGAGTTGTCCAAAGAATATACTCTGGGGAAATTTGAAATTTATCTAAACAATAAAGCGCTACAATGCATATTCACTCGTGCAATATTATCAGCCTTATACACACAAAAATATTTCTGCGAAGAATAGGATTCGTATATGGATATTTACCGTAACCTAGTGACGCGTCATAACACGCACACGCATACCTACCTGTTTCGCAGTTTTCGCCAGAGTAGCCAACGACACATGTGCAAGTGTGTCCATTCACGTTATCGGTGCAAGAACCACTATTCTGACATGGGCTGTTGGCACAATCGTCTATGTCTACAACGCGTTGACAAGTTTTCATTATAGTTACTGTTTCCACATCATATTAGAAATTAATACATATAGCATTATTTTCTTTCAAAGATTTGATTGTTCTTTTCACATATGTTTGATGGAACTTGTCAGCACAATACATCACACCTAAAATGTGTTTATTCAAGGAATTGTCCAAAGAATACGTTTTTGGGTAATTATCAATGAATCCAAACCACAAAGCGACACATCACATCATCTCTCGTGATTCGTCACCATACGGATATAGTCTTCTTACGAAAATGAGCAGCTTCATCGTGGTAAATGTTCCAAAATATAAGACTCAAAATAAACAAATGTAGGTATTATTACTCTTTGTATTTGAGGAAGTATCACGACATAAATACACCAGTTCAGTCCTGATTATATAACTCGTTATATGTCTATTTCTAGGATTCGAATATATATACGTAATGGAACTTTAAGCAGAATGACTCAAACAAATATACCAACCTGTTTCGCAGTTTTCACCAGTGTAGCCTTCGACACAGGTGCAAGTGTGTCCGTTCACGTTATCGGTACAAGTACCACCATTCTGACATGGGCTGTTGGCACAATCATCAATGTCTACAACACGTTGACAAGTTTTCATTATAGGTACTGTTTCCAAGTAATATAATAAATTACTACATGTAGCATCGTTGGATATCCCTTAGTACATTATTCTTGTAATATGTTTTATGCACTGCGTCTGTACAAGATAATAAGTCACACTTACAATACGTTTATTTGACGGAGTTGTTCAAAGAATATACTCTGGGGAAATTGGAAATTAATCTAAGCAACAAAGCGCTACAACTCATATTCACTCGTGTTATATTATCAGCCTTATACACACAAAAATATTTCTGCGAAGAATAGGTTTCTTATATGGATATTTAGTGTAACCTAGTGACACGTCATAACACGCACAAGCGTACCTACCTGTTTCGCAGTTTTCGCCAGAGTAGCCATCGACACATGTGCAAGTGTGACCATTCACGTTATCGGTGCAAGTACCACTATTCTGACATGGGCTGTTGGCACAATCGTCTATGTCTACAACGCGTTGACAAGTTTTCATTATAGTTACTGTTTCCACATCATATTAGAAATTAATACTTATAGCATTATTGTCTTTCAAAGATTTGATTGTTCTTGTCACATATGTTTGATGGAACTTGTCAGCACAATACGTCACACCTAAAAAAAAATTATTTCAAGGAGTTGTCCAAAGAATAATTTTTTGGGTAATTATCAATGAATCCAAACCAGAAAGTGACACATCACATCATTTCTCGTGTTTGGTCACCATCCGGATATATTCTTCTTACGAAAATGTGCAGCATCATCGAGGTAAATGTTCCAAAATATAAGACTCAAAATAAACAGATGTAGGTATTATTACTCTTTTTAATTGAGGAAGTATCACGACATAAATACACCAGTTCAGTCCTGATTATATAACTCGTTATATGTCTATTTGTAGGATTCGAATATATATACGTAATGGAACTTTAAGCAGAATGACTCAAACAAATATACCAACCTGTTTCGCAGTTTTCACCAGTGTAGCCTGCGACACAGGTGCAAATGTGTCCGTTCATGTTATCGGTACAAGTACCACCATTCTGACATGGGCTGTTGGCACAATCATCAATGTCTACAACACGTTGACAAGTTTTCATTATAGGTACTGTTTCCAAGTAATATAATAAATTACTATATGTAGCATCGTTGTCTATCCCTTATTGCATTATTCTTGTAATATGTTTTATGCACTTCGTCAGTACAAGATAATACGTCACACTTACAATGCGTTTATTTGACAGAGTTGTCCAAAGAACATACTCTGGGGAAATTGGAAATTAATCTAAGCAACAAAGCGCTACAACTCATATTCACTCGTGTTATATTATCAGCCTTATACACACAAAAATATTTCTGCGAAGAATAGGTTTCTTATATGGATATTTACTGTAACCTAGTGACACGTCATAACACGCACAAGCGTACCTACCTGTTTCGCAGTTTTCGCCAGAGTAGCCATCGACACATGTGCAAGTGTGACCATTCACGTTATCGGTGCAAGTACCACTATTCTGACATGGGCTGTTGGCACAATCGTCTATGTCTACAACGCGTTGACAAGTTTTCATTATAGTTACTGTTTCCACATCATATTATAAATTAATACGTATAGCATTATTGTCTTTCAAAGATTTGATTGTTTTTGTCACATATGTTTGATGGAACTTGTCAGCACAATACGTCACACCTAAAAAAAAATTATTTCAAGGAGTTGTCCAAAGAATAATTTTTTTGGGTAATTATCAATGAATCCAAACCAGAAAGTGACACATCACATCATTTCTCGTGTTTGGTCACCATCCGGATATATTCTTCTTACGAAAATGTGCAGCATCATCGTGGTAAATGTTCCAAAATATAAGACTCAAAATAAACAGATGTAGGTATTATTACTCTTTTTAATTGAGGAAGTATCACGACATAAATACACCAGTTCAGTCCTGATTATATAACTCGTTATATGTCTATTTGTAGGATTCGAATATATATACGTAATGGAATTTTGCTAAGCAGAATGACTCAAACACATATACCAACCTGTTTCGCAGTTTTCACCAGTGTAGCCTTCGACACAGGTGCAAGTGTGTCCGTTCACGTTATCGGTACAAGTACCACCATTCTGACATGGGCTGTTGGCACAATCATCAATGTCTACAACACGTTGACAAGTTTTCATTATAGGTACTGTTTCCAAGTAATATAATAAATTACTATATGTAGCATCGTTGTCTATCCCTTATTGCATTATTCTTGTAATATGTTTTATGCACTTCGTCAGTACAAGATAATAGGTCACACTTACAATGCGTTTATTTGACAGAGTTGTCCAAAGAATATACTCAGGAGAAATTGGAAATTTATCTAAACAATAAAGCGCTACAACGCATATTCACTCGTGTTATATTATCAGCCTTATACACATAAAAATATTTCTGCGAATAATAGGATTCGTATATGGATATTTACCGTAACCTAGTGACGCGTCATAACACGCACAAGCATACCTACCTGTTTCGCAGTTTTCGCCAGAGTAGCCAACGACACATGTGCAAGTGTGTCCATTCACGTTATCGGTGCAAGTACCACTATTCTGACATGGGCTGTTGGCACAATCGTCTATGTCTACAACGCGTTGACAAGTTTTCATTATAGTTACTGTTTCCACATCATATTAGAAATTAATACGTATAGCATTATTGTCTTTCGAAGATTTGATTGTTCTTGTCACATATGTTTGATGGAACTTGTCAGCACAATACGTCACACCTAAAAAAAAATTATTTCAAGGAGTTGTCCAAAGAATAATTTTTTGGGTAATTATCAATAAATCCAAACCAGAAATTGACACATCACATCATTTCTCGTGTTTGGTCACCATCCGGATATATTCTTCTTACGAAAATGTGCAGCATCATCGTGGTAAATGTTCCAAAATATAAGACTCAAAATAAACAGATGTAGGTATTATTACTCTTTTTAATTGAGGAAGTATCACGACATAAATACACCAGTTCAGTCCTGATTATATAACTCGTTATATGTATATTTGTAAGATTCGAATATATATACGTAATGGAACTTTGCTAAGCAGAATGACTCAAACACATATACCAACCTGTTTCGCAGTTTTCACCAGTGTAGCCTTCGACACAGGTGCAAGTGTGTCCATTCACGTTATCGGTACAAGTACCACCATTCTGACATGGGCTGTTGGCACAATCATCAATGTCTACAACACGTTGACAAGTTTTCATTATAGGTACTGTTTCCAAGTAATATAATAAATTACTATATGTAGCATCGTTGTCTATCCCTTATTGCATTATTCTTGTAATATGTTTTATGCACTTCGTCAGTACAAGATAATACGTCACACTTACAATGCGTTTATTTGACAGAGTTGTCCAAAGAATATACTCTGGGGAAATTGGAAATTTATATAAACAATAAAGCGCTACAACGCATATTCACTCGTGTTATATTATCAGCCTTATACACACAAAAATATTTCTGCGAAGAATAGGATTCGTATATGGATATTTACCGTAACCTAGTGACGCGTCATAACACGCACAAGCATACCTACCTGTTTCGCAGTTTTCGCCAGAGTAGCCAACGACACATGTGCAAGTGTGTCCATTCACGTTATCGGTGCAAGTACCACTATTCTGACATGGGCTGTTGGCACAATCGTCTATGTCTACAACGCGTTGACAAGTTTTCATTATAGTTACTGTTTCCACATCATATTAGAAATTAATACGTATAGCATTATTGTCTTTCAAAGATTTGATTGTTCTTGTCACATATGTTTGATGGAACTTGTCAGCACAATACGTCACACCTAAAATGTGTTTATTTCAAGGAATAGTCCAAAGAATACGTTTTTGGGTAATTATCAATGAATCCAAACCACAAAGCGACACATCACATCATCTCTCGTGATTCGTCACCATCCGGATATAGTCTTCTTACGAAAATGAGCAGCTTCATCGTGGTAAATGTTCCAAAATATTAGACTCAAAATAAACAAATGTAGGTATTATTACTCTTTGTATTTGAGGAAGTATCACGACATAAATACACCAGTTCAGTCCTGATTATATAACTCGTTATATGTCTATTTCTAGGATTCGAATATATATACGTAATGGAACTTTAAGCAGAATGACTCAAACAAATATACCAACCTGTTTCGCAGTTTTCACCAGTGTAGCCTGCGACACAGGTGCAAGTGTGTCCGTTCACGTTATCGGTGCAAGTACCACCATTCTGACATGGGCTGTTGGCACAATCATCAATGTCTACAACACGTTGACAAGTTTTCATTATAGGTACTGTTTCCAAGTAATATAATAAATTACTATATGTAGCATCGTTGTCTATCCCTTATTGCATTATTCTTGTAATATGTTTTATGCACTTCGTCAGTACAAGATAATACGTCACACTTACAATGCGTTTATTTGACAGAGTTGTCCAAAGAACATACTCTGGGGAAATTGGAAATTTATCTAAACAATAAAGCGCTGCAACGCATATTCACTCGTGTTATATTATCAGCCTTATACACACACAAATATTTCTGCGAAGAATAGGATTCGTATATGGATATTTACCGTAACCTAGTGACGCGTCATAACACGCACAAGCATACCTACCTGTTTCGCAGTTTTCGCCAGAGTAGCCAACGACACATGTGCAAGTGTGTCCATTCACGTTATCGGTGCAAGTACCACTATTCTGACATGGGCTGTTGGCACAATCGTCTATGTCTACAACGCGTTGACAAGTTTTCATTATAGTTACTGTTTCCACATCATATTAGAAATTAATACGTATAGCATTATTGTCTTTCGAAGATTTGATTGTTCTTGTCACATATGTTTGATGGAACTTGTCAGCACAATACGTCACACCTAAAAAAAAATTATTTCAAGGAGTTGTCCAAAGAATAATTTTTTGGGTAATTATCAATGAATCCAAACCAGAAAGTGACACATCACATCATTTCTCGTGTTTGGTCACCATCCGGATATATTCTTCTTACGAAAATGTGCAGCATCATCGTGGTAAATGTTCCAAAATATAAGACTCAAAATAAACAGATGTAGGTATTATTACTCTTTTTAATTGAGGAAGTATCACGACATAAATACACCAGTTCAGTCCTGATTATATAACTCGTTATATGTATATTTGTAGGATTCGAATATATATACGTAATGGAACTTTGCTAAGCAGAATGACCCAAACACATATACCAACCTGTTTCGCAGTTTTCACCAGTGTAGCCTTCGACACAGGTGCAAGTGTGTCCGTTCACGTTATCGGTACAAGTACCACCATTCTGACATGGGCTGTTGGCACAATCATCAATGTCTACAACACGTTGACAAGTTTTCATTATAGGTACTGTTTCCAAGTAATATAATAAATTACTATATGTAGCATCGTTGTCTATCCCTTATTGCATTATTCTTGAAATATGTTTTATGCACTTCGTCAGTACAAGATAATACGTCACACTTACAATGCGTTTATTTGACAGAGTTGTCCAAAGAATATACTCTGGGGAAATTTGAAATTTATCTAAACAATAAAGCGCTACAACGCATATTCACTCGTGCTATTTTATCAGCCTTATACACACAAAAATATTTCTGCGAAGAATAGGATTCGTATATGGATATTTACCGTAACCTAGTGACGCGTCATAACACGCACAAGCATACCTACCTGTTTCGCAGTTTTCGCCAGAGTAGCCAACGACACATGTGCAAATGTGTCCATTCACGTTATCGGTGCAAGTACCACTATTCTGACATGGGCTGTTGGCACAATCGTCTATGTCTACAAAGCGTTGACAAGTTTTCATTATAGTTACTGTTTCCACTTCATATTAGAAATTAATACATATAGCATTATTTTCTTTCAAAGATTTGATTGGTCTTGTCACATATGTTTGATGGAACTTGTCAGCACAATACATCACACCTAAAATGTGTTTATTTCAAGGAATTGTCCAAAGAATACGTTTTTGGGTAATTATCAATGAATCCAAACCACAAAGCGACACATCACATCATCTCTCGTGATTCGTCACCATCCGGATATAGTCTTCTTACGAAAATGTGCAGCTTCATCGTGGTAAATGTTCCAAAATATAAGACTCAAAATAAACAAATGTAGGTATTATTACTCTTTGTATTTGAGGAAGTATCACGACATAAATACACCAGTTCAGTCCTGATTATATAACTCGTTATATGTCTATTTCTAGGATTCGAATATATATACGTAATGGAACTTTGTTAAGCAGAATGACTCAAACAAATATACCAACCTGTTTCGCAGTTTTCACCAGTGTAGCCTGCGACACAGGTGCAAGTGTGTCCGTTCACGTTATCGGTACAAGTACCACCATTCTGACATGGGCTGTTGGCACAATCATCAATGTCTACAACACGTTGACAAGTTTTCATTATAGGTACTGTTTCCAAGTAATATAATAAATTAGTACATGTAGCATCGTTGGATATCCCTTAGTACATTATTCTTGTAATATGTTTTATGCACTGCGTCTGTACAAGATAATAAGTCACACTTACAATACGTTTATTTGACGGAGTTGTTCAAAGAATATACTCTGGGGAAATTGGAAATTAATCTAAGCAACAAAGCGCTACAACTCATATTCACTCGTGTTATATTATCAGCCTTATACACACAAAAATATTTCTGCGAAGAATAGGTTTCTTATATGGATATTTACTGTAACCTAGTGACACGTCATAACACGCACAAGCGTACCTACCTGTTTCGCAGTTTTCGCCAGAGTAGCCATCGACACATGTGCAAGTGTGACCATTCACGTTATCGGTGCAAGTACCACTATTCTGACATGGGCTGTTGGCACAATCGTCTATGTCTACAACGCGTTGACAAGTTTTCATTATAGTTACTGTTTCCACATCATATTAGAAATTAATACGTATAGCATTATTGTCTTTCAAAGATTTGATTGTTCTTGTCACATATGTTTGATGGAACTTGTCAGCACAATACGTCACACCTAAAAAAAAAATATTTCAAGGAGTTGTCCAAAGAATAATTTTTTGGGTAATTATCAATGAATCCAAACCAGAAAGTGACACATTACATCATTTCTCGTGTTTGGTCACCATCCGGATATATTCTTCTTACGAAAATGTGCAGCATCATCGTGGTAAATGTTCCAAAATATAAGACTCAAAATAAACAGATGTAGGTATTATTACTCTTTTTAATTGAGGAAGTATCACGACATAAATACACCAGTTCAGTCCTGATTATATAACTCGTTATATGTATATTTGTAGGATTCGAATATATATACGTAATGGAACTTTGCTAAGCAGAATGACTCAAACACATATACCAACCTGTTTCGCAGTTTTCACCAGTGTAGCCTTCGACACAGGTGCAAGTGTGTCCATTCACGTTATCGGTACAAGTACCACCATTCTGACATGGGCTGTTGGCACAACCATCAATGTCTACAACACGTTGACAAGTTTTCATTATAGGTACTGTTTCCAAGTAATATAATAAATTACTATATGTAGCATCGTTGTCTATCCCTTATTGCATTATTCTTGTAATATGTTTTATGCACTTCGTCAGTACAAGATAATACGTCACACTTACAATGCGTTTATTTGACAGAGTTGTCCAAAGAATATACTCTGGGGAAATTTGAAATTTATCTAAACAATAAAGCGCTACAACGCATATTCACTCGTGTTATATTATCAGCCTTATACACACAAAAATATTTCTGCGAAGAATAGGATTCGTATATGGATATTTACCGTAACCTAGTGACGCGTCATAACACGCACAAGCATACCTACCTGTTTCGCAGTTTTCGCCAGAGTAGCCAACGGCACATGTGCAAGTGTGTCCATTCACGTTATCGGTGCAAGTACCACTATTCTGACATGGGCTGTTGGCACAATCGTCTATGTCTACAACGCGTTGACAAGTTTTCATTATAGTTACTGTTTCCACATCATATTATAAATTAATACGTATAGCATTATTGTCTTTCAAAGATTTGATTGTTCTTGTCACATATGTTTGATGGAACTTGTCAGCACAATACGTCACACCTAAAAAAAATTATTTCAAGGAGTTGTCCAAAGAATAATTTTTTGGGTAATTATCAATGAATCCAAACCAGAAAAGTGACACATCACATCATTTCTCGTGTTTGGTCACCATCCGGATATATTCTTCTTACGAAAATGTGCAGCATCATCATGGTAAATGTTCCAAAATATAAGACTCAAAATAAACAGATGTAGGTATTATTACTCTTTTTAATTGAGGAAGTATCACGACATAAATACACCAGTTCAGTCCTGATTATATAACTCGTTATATGTCTATTTGTAGGATTCGAATATATATGCGTAATGGAACTTTGCTAAGCAGAATGACTCAAACACATATACCAACCTGTTTCGCAGTTTTCACCAGTGTAGCCTTCGACACAGGTGCAAGTGTGTCCGTTCACGTTATCGGTACAAGTACCACCATTCTGACATGGGCTGTTGGCACAATCATCAATGTCTACAACACGTTGACAAGTTTTCATTATAGGTACTGTTTCCAAGTAATATAATAAATTACTATATGTAGCATCGTTGTCTATCCCTTATTGCATTATTCTTGTAATATGTTTTATGCACTTCGTCAGTACAAGATAATACGTCACACTTACAATGCGTTTATTTGACAGAGTTGTCCAAAGAATAAACTATGGGGAAATTTGAAATTTATCTAAACAATAAAGCGCTACAACGCATATTCACTCGTGTTATATTATCAGCCTTATACACACAAAAATATTTCTGCGAAGAATAGGATTCGTATATGGATATTTACCGTAACCTAGTGACGCGTCGTAACACGCACACGCATACCTACCTGTTTCGCAGTTTTCGCCAGAGTAGCCAACGACACATGTGCAAGTGTGTCCATTCACGTTATCGGTGCAAGTACCACTATTCTGACATGGGCTGTTGGCACAATCGTCTATATCTACAACGCGTTGACAAGTTTTCATTATAGTTACTGTTTCCACATCATATTAGAAATTAATACATATAGCATTATTTTCTTTCAAAGATTTGATTGTTCTTGTCACATATGTTTGATGGAACTTATCAGCACAATACATCACACCTAAAATGTGTTTATTTCAAGGAATTGTCCAAAAAATACGTTTTTGGGTAATTATCAATGAATCCAAACCACAAAGCGACACATCACATCATCTCTCGTGATTCGTCACCATCCGGATATAGTCTTCTTACGAAAATGTGCAGCTTCATCGTGGTAAATGTTCCAAAATATCAGACTCAAAATAAACAAATGTAGGTATTATTACTCTTTGTATTTGAGGAAGTATCACGACATAAATACACCAGTTCAGTCCTGATTATATAACTCGTTATATGTCTATTTCTAGGATTCGAATATATATATACGTAATGGAACTTTGTTAAGCAGATTGACTCAAACAAATATACCAACCTGTTTCGCAGTTTTCACCAGTGTAGCCTGCGACACAGGTGCAAGTGTGTCCGTTCACGTTATCGGTACAAGTACCACCATTCTGACATGGGCTGTTGGCACAATCATCAATGTCTACAACACGTTGACGAGTTTTCATTATAGGTACTGTTTCCAAGTAATATAATAAATTACTACATGTAGCATATCGTTGGATATCCCTTATTGCATTATTCTTGTAATATGTTTTATGCACTTCGTCAGTACAAGATAATACGTCACACTTACAATGCGTTTATTTGATAGAGTTGTCCAAAGAATATACTCTGGGGAAATTGGAAATTTATCTAAGCAACAAAGCGCTACAACGCATATTCACTCGTATTATATTATCAGCCTTAAACACACAAAAATATTTCTGTGAAGAATAGGATTCGTATATGGATATTTACCGTAACCTAGTGACGCGTCATTACACGCACAAGCGTACCTACCTGTTTCGCAGTTTTCGCCAGAGTAGCCATCGACACATGTGCAAGTGTGTCCATTCACGTTATCGGTGCAAGTACCACTATTCTGACATGGGTTGTTGGCACAATCGTCTATGTCTACAACGCGTTGACAAGTTTTCATTATAGTTACTGTTTCCACATCATATTAGAAATTAATACGTATAGCATTACTGTCTTTCAAAGATTTGATTGTTCTTGTCACATATGTTTGATGGAACTTGTCAGCACAATACGTCACACCTAAAAAAAAATTATTTCAAGGAGTTGTCCAAAGAATAATTGTTTTGGTAATTATCAATGAATCCAAACCAGAAAGTGACACATCACATCATTTCTCGTGTTTGGTCACCATCCGGATATATTCTTCTTACGAAAATGTGCAGCATCATCGTGGTAAATGTTCCAAAATATAAGACTCAAAATAAACAAATGTAGGTATTATTACTCTTTTTAATTGAGGAAGTATCACGACATAAATACACCAGTTCAGTCCTGATTATATAACTCGTTATATGTCTATTTGTAGGATTCGAATATATATACGTAATGGAACTTTGCTAAGCAGAATGACTCAAACACATATACCAACCTGTTTCGCAGTTTTCACCAGTGTAGCCTGCGACACAGGTGCAAGTGTGTCCGTTCACGTTATCGGCACAAGTACCACCATTCTGACATGGGCTGTTGGCACAATCATCAATGTCTACAACACGTTGACAAGTTTTCATTATAGGTACTGTTTCCAAGTAATATAATAAATTACTATATGTAGCATCGTTGTCTATCCCTTATTGCATTATTCTTGTAATATGTTTTATGCACTTCGTCAGTACAAGATAATACGTCACACTTACAATGCGTTTATTTGACAGAGTTGTCCAAAGAATATACTCTGGGGAAATTGGAAATTTATCTAAACAATAAAGCGCTACAACGCATATTCACTCGTGTTATATTATCAGCCTTATACACACAAAAATATTTCTGCGAAGAATAGGATTCGTATATGGGTATTTACCGTAACATAGTGACGCGTCATAACACGCACAAGCATACCTACCTGTTTCGCAGTTTTCGCCAGAGTAGCCAACGACACATGTGCAAGTGTGTCCATTCACGTTATCGGTGCAAGTACCACTATTCTGACATGGGCTGTTGGCACAATGGTCTATGTCTACAACGCGTTGACAAGTTTTCATTATAGTTACTGTTTCCACATCATGTTAGAAATTAATACGTATAGCATTATTGTCTTTCAAAGATTTGATTGTTCTTGTCACATATGTTTGATGGAACTTGTCAGCACAATACGTCAAAACTAAAAAAAAATTATTTCAAGGAGTTGTCCAAAGAATAATTTTTTGGGTAATTATCAATGAATCCAAACCAGAAAGTGACACATCACATCATTTCTCGTGTTTGGTCACCATCCGGATATATTCTTCTTACGAAAATGTGCAGCATCATCGTGGTAAATGTTCCAAAATATAAGACTCAAAATAAACAGATGTAGGTATTATTACTCTTTTTAATTGAGGAAGTATCACGACATAAATACACCAGTTCAGTCCTGATTATATAATTCGTTATATGTATATTTGTAGGATTCGAATATATATACGTAATGGAACTTTGCTTAGCAGAATGACTCAAACACATATACCAACCTGTTTCGCAGTTTTCACCAGTGTAGCCTTCGACACAGTTGCAAGTGTGTCCATTCACGTTATCGGTACAATTACCACCATTCTGACATGGGCTGTTGGCACAATCATCAATGTCTACAACACGTTGACAAGTTTTCATTATAGGTACTGTTTCCAAGTAATATAATAAATTACTATATGTAGCATCGTTGTCTATCCCTTATTGCATTATTCTTGTAATATGTTTTATGCACTTCGTCAGTACAAGATAATATGTCACACTTACAATGCGTTTATTTGACAGAGTTGTCCAAAGAATATACTCTGGGGAAATTGGAAATTTATCTAAACAATAAAGCGCTACAACGCATATTCACTCGTGTTATATTATCAGCCTTATACACACAAAAATATTTCTGCGAAGAATAGGATTCGTATATGGATATTTACCGTAACCTAGTGACGCGTCATAACACGCACAAGCATACCTACCTGTTTCGCAGTTTTCGCCAGAGTAGCCAACGACACATGTGCAAGTGTGTCCATTCACGTTATCGGTGCAAGTACCACTATTCTGACATGGGCTGTTGGCACAATCGTCTATGTCTACAACGCGTTGACAAGTTTTCATTATAGTTACTCTTTCCACATCATATTAGAAATTAATACGTATAGCATTATTGTCTTTCAAAGATTTGATTGTTCTTGTCACATATGTTTGATGGAACTTGTCAGCACAATACGTCACACCTAAAAAAAATTATTTCAAGGAGTTGTCCAAAGAATAATTTTTTGGGTAATTATCAATGAATCCAAACCAGAAAGTGACACATCACATCATTTCTCGTGTTTGGTCACCATCCGGATATATTCTTCTTAAGAAAATGTGCAGCATCATCGTGGTAAATGTTCCAAAATATAAGACTCAAAATAAACAGATGTAGGTATTATTACTCTTTTTAATTGAGGAAGTATCACGACATAAATACACCAGTTCAGTCCTGATTATATAATTCGTTATATGTATATTTGTAGGATTCGAATATATATACGTAATGGAACTTTGCTTAGCAGAATGACTCAAACACATATACCAACCTGTTTCGCAGTTTTCGCCAGTGTAGCCTTCGACACAGGTGCAAGTGTGTCCATTCACGTTATCGGTACAAGTAGCACCATTCTGACATGGGCTGTTGGCACAATCATCAATGTCTACAACACGTTGACAAGTTTTCATTATAGGTACTGTTTCCAAGTAATATAATAAATTACTATATGTAGCATCGTTGTCTATCCCTTATTGCATTATTCTTGTAATATGTTTTATGCACTTCGTCAGTACAAGATAATACGTCACACTTACAATGCGTTTATTTGACAGAGTTGTCCAAAGAATATACATTGGGGAAATTGGAAATTTATCTAAACAATAAAGCGCTACAACGCATATTCACTCGTATTATATTATCAGCCTTATACACACAAAAATATTTCTGCGAAGAATAGGATTCGTATATGGATATTTACCGTAACATAGTGACGCGTCATAACACGCACAAGCATACCTACCTGTTTCGCAGTTTTCGCCAGAGTAGCCAACGACACATGTGCAAGTGTGTCCATTCACGTTATCGGTGCAAGTACCACTATTCTGACATGGGCTGTTGGCACAATCGTCTATGTCTACAACGCGTTGACAAGTTTTCATTATAGTTACTCTTTCCACATCATATTAGAAATTAATACGTATAGCATTATTGTCTTTCAAAGATTTGAATGTTCTTGTCACATATGTTTGATGGAACTTGTCAGCACAATACGTCACATCTAAAAAAAATTATTTCAAGGAGTTGTCCAAAGAATAATTTTTTGGGTAATTATCAATGAATCCAAACCAGAAAGTGACACATCACATCATTTCTCGTGTTTGGTCACCATCCGGATATATTCTTCTTACGAAAATGTGCAGCATCATCGTGGTAAATGTTCCAAAATATAAGACTCAAAATAAACAGATGTAGGTATTATTACTCTTTTTAATTGAGGAAGTATCACGACATAAATACACCAGTTCAGTCCTGATTATATAACTCGTTATATGTCTATTTGTAGGATTCGAATATATATACGTAATGGAACTTTGCTAAGCAGAATGACTCAAACACATATACCAACCTGTTTCGCAGTTTTCACCAGTGTAGCCTTCGACACAGGTGCAAGTGTGTCCGTTCACGTTATCGGTACAAGTACCACCATTCTGACATGGGATGTTGGCACAATCATCAATGTCTACAACACGTTGACAAGTTTTCATTATTGGTACTGTTTCCAAGTAATATAATAAATTACTATATGTAGCATCGTTGTATATCCCTTATTGCATTATTCTTGTAATATGTTTTATGCACTTCGTCAGTACAAAATAATACGTCACACTTACAATGCGTTTATTTGACAGAGTTGTCCAAAGAATATACTCTAGGGAAATTGGAAATTTATCTAAATAATAAAAAGCGCTACAACGCATATTCACTCGTGTTATATTATCACCCTTATACACACAAAAATATTTCTGCGAAGAATAGGATTCGTATACGGATATTTACCGTAACCTAGTGACGCGTCATAACACGCACAAGCATACCTACCTGTTTCGCAGTTTTCGCCAGAGAAGCCAACGACACATGTGCAAGTGTGTCCATTCACGTTATCGGTGCAAGTACCACTATTCTGACATGGGCTGTTGGCACAATCGTCTATGTCTACAACGCGTTGACAAGTTTTCATTATAGTTACTGTTTCCACATCATATTAGAAATTAATACATATAGCATTATTTTCTTTCAAAGATTTGATTGTTCTTGTCACATATGTTTGATGGAACTTGTCAGCACAATACATCACACCTAAAATGTGTTTATTTCAAGGAATTGTCCAAAGAATACGTTTTTGGGTAATTATCAATGAATCCAAACCACAAAGCGACACATCACATCATCTCTCGTGATTCGTCACCATCCGGATATAGTCTTCTTACGAAAATGAGCAGCTTCATCGTGGTAAATGTTCCAAAACATAAGACTCAAAATAAACAAATGTAGGTATTATTACTCTTTGTATTTGAGGAAGTATCACGACATAAATACACCAGTTCAGTCCTGATTATATAACTCGTTATATGTCTATTTATAGGATTCGAATATATATACGTAATGGAACTTTGTTAAGCAGAATGACTCAAACAAATATACCAACCTGTTTCGCAGTTTTCACCAGTGTAGCCTGCGACACAGGTGCAAGTGTGTCCGTTCACGTTATCGGCACAAGTACCACCATTCTGACATGGGCTGTTGGCACAATCATCAATGTCTACAACACGTTGACGAGTTTTCTTTATAGGTACTGTTTCCAAGTAATATAATAAATTACTACATGTAGCATCGTTGGATATCCCTTATTGCATTATTCTTGTAATATGTTTTATGCACTTCGTCAGTACAAGCTAATACGTCACACTTACAATGCGTTTATTTGACAGAGTTGTCCAAAGAATATACTCTGGGGAAATTGGAAATTTATCTAAGCAACAAAGCGCTACAACGCATATTCACTCGTGTTATATTATCAGTTTATACACACAAAAATATTTCTGCGAAGAATAGGATTCGTATATGGATATTTACCGTAACCTAGTGACGCGTCATAACACGCACAAGCGTACCTACCTGTGTCGCAGTTTTCGCCAGAGTAGCCATCGACACATGTGCAAGTGTGTCCATTCACGTTATCGGTGCAAGTACCACTATTCTGACAAGGGCTGTTGGCACAATCGTCTATGTCTACAACGCGTTGACAAGTTTTCATTATAGTTACTGTTTCCACATCATATTAGAAATTAATACGTATAGCATTATTGTCTTTCAAAGATTTGATTGTTCTTGTCACATATGTTTGATGGAACTTGTCAGCACAATACGTCACACCTAAAAAAAATGAATTTCAAGGAGTTGTCCAAAGAATAATTTTTTGGGTAATTATCAATGAATCCAAACCAGAAAGTGACACATCACATCATTTCTCGTGTTTGGTCACCATCCGGATATATTCTTCTTACGAAAATGTGCAGCATCATCGTGGTAAATGTTCCAAAATATAAGACTCAAAATAAACAGATGTAGGTATTATTACTCTTTTTAATTGAGGAAGTATCACGACATAAATACACCAGTTCAGTCCTGATTATATAACTCGTTATATGTCTATTTGTAGGATTCGAATATATATGCGTAATGGAACTTTGCTAAGCAGAATGACTCAAACACATATACCAACCTGTTTTGCAGTTTTCACCAGTGTAGCCTTCGACACAGGTGCAAGTGTGTCCGTTCACGTTATCGGTACAAGTACCACCATTCTGACATGGGCTGTTGGCACAATCATCAATGTCTACAACACGTTGACAAGTTTTCATTATAGGTACTGTTTCCAAGTAATATAATAAATTACTATATGTAGCATCGTTGTCTATCCCTTATTGCATTATTCTTGTAATATGTTTTATGCACTTCGTCAGTACAAGATAATACGTCACACTTACAATGCGTTTATTTGACAGAGTTGTCCAAAGAATACACTATGGGGAAATTTGAAATTTATCTAAACAATAAAGCGCTACAACGCATATTCACTCGTGTTATATTATCAGCCTTATACACACAAAAATATTTCTGCGAAGAATAGGATTCGTATATGGATATTTACCGTAACCTAGTGACGCGTCGTAACACGCACACGCATACCTACCTGTTTCGCAGTTTTCGCCAGAGTAGCCAACGACACATGTGCAAGTGTGTCCATTCACGTTATCGGTGCAAGTACCACTATTCTGACATGGGCTGTTGGCACAATCGTCTATGTCTACAACGCGTTGACAAGTTTTCATTATAGTTACTGTTTCCACATCATATTAGAAATTAATACATATAGCATTATTTTCTTTCAAAGATTTGATTGTTCTTGTCACATATGTTTGATGGAACTTGTCAGCATAATACATCACACCTAAAATGTGTTTATTTCAAGGAATTGTCCAAAGAATACGTTTTTGGGTAATTATCAATGAATCCAAACCACAAAGCGACACATCACATCATCTCTCGTGATTCGTCACCATCCGGATATAGTCTTCTTACGAAAATGTGCAGCTTCATCGTGGTAAATGTTCCAAAATATAAGACTCAAAATAAACAAATGTAGGTATTATTACTCTTTGTATTTGAGGAAGTATCACGACATAAATACACCAGTTCAGTCCTGATTATATAACTCGTTATATGTCTATTTCTAGGATTCGAATATATATATACGTAATGGAACTTTGTTAAGCAGATTGACTCAAACAAATATACCAACCTGTTTCGCAGTTTTCACCAGTGTAGCCTGCGACACAGGTGCAAGTGTGTCCGTTCACGTTATCGGTACAAGTACCAACATTCTGACATGGGCTGTTGGCACAATCATCAATGTCTACAACACGTTGACAAGTTTTCATTATAGGTACTGTTTCCAAGTAATATAATAAATTACTATATGTAGCATCGTTGTCTATCCCTTATTGCATTATTCTTGTAATATGTTTTATGCACTTCGTCAGTACAAGATAATACGTCACACTTACAATGCGTTTATTTGACAGAGTTGTCCAAAGAATATACTCTGGGGAAATTGGAAATTTATCTAAACAATAAAGCGCTACAACGCATATTCACTCGTGTTATATTATCAGCCTTATACACACAAAAATATTTCTGCGAAGAATAGGATTCGTATATGGATATTTATCGTAACCTAGTGACGCGTCATAACACGCACAAGCATACCTACCTGTTTCGCAGTTTTCGCCAGAGTAGCCAACGACACATGTGCAAGTGTGTCCATTCACGTTATCGGTGCAAGTACCACTATTCTGACATGGGCTGTTGGCACAATCGTCTATGTCTACAACGCGTTGACAAGTTTTCATTATAGTTACTGTTTCCACATCATATTAGAAATTAATACGTATAGCATTATTGTCTTTCAAAGATTTGATTGTTCTTGTCACATATGTTTGATGGAACTTGTCAGCACAATACGTCACACCTAAAAAAAAATTATTTCAAGGAGTTGTCCAAAGAATAATTTTTTGGGTAATTATCAATGAATCCAAACCAGAAAGTGACACATCACATCATTTCTCGTGTTTGGTCACCATCCGGATATATTCTTCTTACGAAAATGTGCAGCATCATCGTGGTAAATGTTCCAAAATATAAGACTCAAAATAAACAGATGTAGGTATTATTACTCTTTTTAATTGAGGAAGTATCACGACATAAATACACCAGTTCAGTCCTGATTATATAACTCGTTATATGTCTATTTGTAGGATTCGAATATATATGCGTAATGGAACTTTGCTAAGCAGAATGACTCAAACACATATACCAACCTGTTTCGCAGTTTTCACCAGTGTAGCCTTCGACACAGGTGCAAGTGTGTCCGTTCACGTTATCGGTACAAGTACCACCATTCTGACATGGGCTGTTGGCACAATCATCAATGTCTACAACACGTTGACAAGTTTTCATTATAGGTACTGTTTCCAAGTAATATAATAAATTACTATATGTAGCATCGTTGTCTATCCCTTATTGCATTATTCTTGTAATATGTTTTATGCACTTCGTCAGTACAAGATAATACGTCACACTTACAATGCGTTTATTTGACAGAGTTGTCCAAAGAATACACTATGGGGAAATTTGAAATTTATCTAAACAATAAAGCGCTACAACGCATATTCACTCGTGTTATATTATCAGCCTTATACACACAAAAATATTTCTGCGAAGAATAGGATTCGTATATGGATATTTACCGTAACCTAGTGACGCGTCATAACACGCACAAGCATACCTACCTGTTTCGCAGTTTTCGCCAGAGTAGCCAACGACACATGTGCAAGTGTGTCCATTCACGTTATCGGTGCAAGTACCACTATTCTGACATGGGCTGTTGGCACAATCGTCTATGTCTACAACGCGTTGACAAGTTTTCATTATAGTTACAGTTTCCACATCATATTAGAAATTAATACGTATAGCATTATTGTCTTTCAAAGATTTGATTGTTCTTGTCACATATGTTTGATGGAACTTGTCAGCACAATACGTCACACCTAAAAAAAATTTATTTCAAGGAGTTGTCGAAAGAATAATTTTTTGGGTAATTATCAATGAATCCAAACCAGAAAGTGACACATCACATCATTTCTCGTGTTTGGTCACCATCCGGATATATTCTTCTTACGAAAATGTGCAGCATCATCGTGGTAAATGTTCCAAAATATAAGACTCAAAATAAACAGATGTAGGTATTATTACTCTTTTTAATTGAGGAAGTATCACGACATAAATACACCAGTTCAGTACTGATTATATAACTCGTTATATGTCTATTTGTAGGATTCGAATATATATGCGTAATGGAACTTTGCTAAGCAGAATGACTCAAACACATATACCAACCTGTTTCGCAGTTTTCACCAGTGTAGCCTTCGACACAGGTGCAAGTGTGTCCGTTCACGTTATCGGTACAAGTACCACCATTCTGACATGGGCTGTTGGCACAATCATCAATGTCTACAACACGTTGACAAGTTTTCATTATAGGTACTGTTTCCACATCATATTAGAAATTAATACATATAGCATTATTTTCTTTCAAAGATTTGATTGTTCTTGTCACATATGTTTGATGGAACTTGTCAGCACAATACATCACACCTAAAATGTGTTTATTTCAAGGAATTGTCCAAAGAATACGTTTTTGGGTAATTATCAATGAATCCAAACCACAAAGCGACACATCACATCATCTCTCGTGATTCGTCACCATCCGGATATAGTCTTCTTACGAAAATGTGCAGCTTCATCGTGGTAAATGTTCCAAAATATAAGACTCAAAATAAACAAATGTAGGTATTATTACTCTTTGTATTTGAGGAAGTATCACGACATAAATACACCAGTTCAGCCCTGATTATATAACTCGTTATATGTCTATTTCTAGGATTCGAATATATATATACGTAATGGAACATTGTTAAGCAGATTGACTCAAACAAATATACCAACCTGTTTCGCAGTTTTCACCAGTGTAGCCTGCGACACAGGTGCAAGTGTGTCCGTTCACGTTATCGGTACAAGTACCAACATTCTGACATGGGCTGTTGGCACAATCATCAATGTCTACAACACGTTGAAAAGTTTTCATTATAGGTACTGTTTCCAAGTAATATAATAAATTACTATATGTAGCATCGTTGTCTATCCCTTATTGCATTATTCTTTTAATATGTTTTATGCACTGCGTCAGTACAAGGTATTACGTCACACTTACAATGCGTTTATTTGACGGAGTTGTCCAAAGAATATACTCTGGGGAAATTGGAAATTAATCTAAGCAACAAAGCGCTACAATTCATATTCACTCATGTTATATTATCAGCCTTATACACACAAAAATATTTCTGCGAAGAATAGGATTCGTATATGGATATTTACGCGTTATAACACACACAGGCATACCTACCTGTTTCGCAGTTTTCCCCAGTGTAGCCATCGACACATGTGCAAGTGTGTCCATTCAGGTTATCGATGCATGTACCACCATTTTGACATGGACTGTTGGCACAATCGTCTATGTCTACAAAGCGTTGACAAGTTTTCATTATAGTTACTGTTTCCACATAATATTATAAATTACTACATATACCATTATTGTCTATCAACGATTTGATTGTTCTTGTCACATGTTTGATGCAACGTGTCAGCACAATACGTCACACCTAAAATGTGTTTAATTGAAGGAGTTTCCAAAGAATACGTTCTTTGGTAATTATCAATGAATTCAAACCAGAAAGCGACACATCATATAATCTCTCGTGTTTCGTCACCACCGGATATAGTCTTCTTACGAAAATGTGCAGCATCATCGTGGTAAATGTTCCAAAATATAAGACTCAAAATAAACAGATTTAAGTATTATTACTCTTTGTAATGGCGGAATTATCACAACATAAATACACCAGTTCAGTCCTGATTATATACCTTGTTATATGTATATTTCTAGGATTCGAATAAATATATATGTAATGGAACTTTGTTAAGCAGAATGACTCAAACACATATACCAACCTGTTTCGCAGTTTTCACCAGTGTAGCCTGCGACACAGGTGCAAGTGTGTCCGTTCACGTTATCGGTACAAGTACCACCATTCTGACATGGGCTGTTGGCACAATCATCAATGTCTACAACACGTTGACAAGTTTTCATTATAGGTACTGTTTCCAAGTAATATAATAAATTACTATATGTAGCATCGTTGTCTATCCCTTATTGCATTATTCTTGTAATATGTTTTATGCACTTCGTCAGTACAAGATAATACGTCACACTTACAATGCGTTTATTTGACAGAGTTGTCCAAAGAATATACTCAGGGGAAATTGGAAATTTATCTAAACAATAAAGCGCTACAACGCATATTCACTCGTGTTATATTATCAGCCTTATACACATAAAAATATTTCTGCGAATAATAGGATTCGTATATGGATATTTACCGTAACCTAGTGACGCGTCATAACACGCACAAGCATACCTACCTGTTTCGCAGTTTTCGCCAGAGTAGCCAACGACACATGTGCAAGTGTGTCCATTCACGTTATCGGTGCAAGTACCACTATTCTGACATGGGCTGTTGGCACAATCGTCTATGTCTACAACGCGTTGACAAGTTTTCATTATAGTTACTGTTTCCACATCATATTAGAAATTAATACGTATAGCATTATTGTCTTTCAAAGATTTGATTGTTCTTGTCACATATGTTTGATGGAACTTGTCAGCACAATACGTCAAAACTAAAAAAAAATTATTTCAAGGAGTTGTCCAAAGAATAATTTTTTGGGTAATTATCAATGAATCCAAACCAGAAAGTGACACATCACATCATTTCTCGTGTTTGGTCACCATCCGGATATATTCTTCTTACGAAAATGTGCAGCATCATCGTGGTAAATGTTCCAAAATATAAGACTCAAAATAAACAGATGTAGGTATTATTACTCTTTTTAATTGAGGAAGTATCACGACATAAATACACCAGTTCAGTCCTGATTATATAATTCGTTATATGTATATTTGTAGGATTCGAATATATATACGTAATGGAACTTTGCTTAGCAGAATGACTCAAACACATATACCAACCTGTTTCGCAGTTTTCACCAGTGTAGCCTTCGACACAGGTGCAAGTGTGTCCATTCACGTTATCGGTACAATTACCACCATTCTGACATGGGCTGTTGGCACAATCATCAATGTCTACAACACGTTGACAAGTTTTCATTATAGGTACTGTTTCCAAGTAATATAATAAATTACTATATGTAGCATCGTTGTCTATCCCTTATTGCATTATTCTTGTAATATGTTTTATGCACTTCGTCAGAACAAGATAATACGTCACACTTACAATGCGTTTATTTGACAGAGTTGTCCAAAGAATATACTCTGGGGAAATTGGAAATTTATCTAAACAATAAAGCGCTACAACGCATATTCACTCGTGTTATATTATCAGCCTTATACACACAAAAATATTTCTGCGAAGAATAGGATTCGTATATGGATATTTACCGTAACCTAGTGACGCGTCATAACACGCACAAGCATACCTACCTGTTTCGCAGTTTTCGCCAGAGTAGCCAACGACACATGTGCAAGTGTGTCCATTCACGTTATCGGTGCAAGTACCACTATTCTGACATGGGCTGTTGGCACAATCGTCTATGTCTACAACGCGTTGACAAGTTTTCATTATAGTTACTCTTTCCACATCATATTAGAAATTAATACGTATAGGATTATTGTCTTTCAAAGATTTGATTGTTCTTGTCACATATGTTTGATGGAACTTGTCAGCACAATACGTCACATCTAAAAAAAATTATTTCAAGGAGTTGTCCAAAGAATAATTTTTTGGGTAATTATCAATGAATCCAAACCAGAAAGTGACACATCACATCATTTTTCGTGTTTGGTCACCATCCGGATATATTCTTCTTACGAAAATGTGCAGCATCATCGTGGTAAATGTTCCAAAATATAAGACTCAAAATAAACAGATGTAGGTATTATTACTCTTTTTAATTGAGGAAGTATCACGACATAAATACACCAGTTCAGTCCTGATTATATAACTCGTTATATGTCTATTTGTAGGATTCGAATATATATACGTAATGGAACTTTGCTAAGCAGAATGACTCAAACACATATACCAACCTGTTTCGCAGTTTTCACCAGTGTAGCCTTCGACACAGGTGCAAGTGTGTCCGTTCACGTTATCGGTACAAGTACCACCATTCTGACATGGGATGTTGGCACAATCATCAATGTCTACAACACGTTGACAAGTTTTCATTATTGGTACTGTTTCCAAGTAATATAATAAATTACTATATGTAGCATCGTTGTATATCCCTTATTGCATTATTCTTGTAATATGTTTTATGCACTTCGTCAGTACAAAATAATACGTCACACTTACAATGCGTTTATTTGACAGAGTTGTCCAAAGAATATACTCTAGGGAAATTGGAAATTTATCTAAATAATAAAAAGCGCTACAACGCATATTCACTCGTGTTATATTATCAGCCTTATACACACAAAAATATTTCTGCGAAGAATAGGATTCGTATACGGATATTTACCGTAACCCAGTGACGCGTCATAACACGCACAAGCATACCTACCTGTTTCGCAGTTTTCGCCAGAGAAGCCAACGACACATGTGCAAGTGTGTCCATTCACGTTATCGGTGCAAGTACCACTATTCTGACATGGGCTGTTGGCACAATCGTCTATGTCTACAACGCGTTGACAAGTTTTCATTATAGTTACTGTTTCCACATCATATTAGAAATTAATACATATAGCATTATTTTCTTTCAAAGATTTGATTGTTCTTGTCACATATGTTTGATGGAACTTGTCAGCACAATACATCACACCTAAAATGTGTTTATTTCAAGGAATTGTCCAAAGAATACGTTTTTGGGTAATTATCAATGAATCCAAACCACAAAGCGACACATCACATCATCTCTCGTGATTCGTCACCATCCGGATATAGTCTTCTTACGAAAATGAGCAGCTTCATCGTGGTAAATGTTCCAAAATATAAGACTCAAAATAAACAAATGTAGGTATTATTACTCTTTGTATTTGAGGAAGTGTCACGACATAAATACACCAGTTCAGTCCAGATTATATAACTCGTTATATGTCTATTTCTAGGATTCGAATATATATACGTAATGGAACTTTGTTAAGCAGAATGACTCAAACAAATATACCAACCTGTTTCGCAGTTTTCACCAGTGTAGCCTGCGACACAGGTGCAAGTGTGTCCGTTCACGTTATCGGCACAAGTACCACCATTCTGACATGGGCTGTTGGCACAATCATCAATGTCTACAACACGTTGACGAGTTTTCTTTATAGGTACTGTTTCCAAGTAATATAATAAATTACTATATGTAGCATCGTTGTCTATCCCTTATTGCATTATTCTTGTAATATGTTTTATGCACTTCGTCAGTACAAGATAATACGTCACACTTACAATGCGTTTATTTGACATAGTTGTCCAAAGAATATACTCTGGGGAAATTGGAAATTTATCTAAACAATAAAGCGCTACAACGCATATTCACTCGTGTTATATTATCAGCCTTATACACACAAAAATATTTCTGCGAAGAATAGGATTCGTATAAGGGTATTTACCGTAACATAGTGACGCGTCATAACACGCACAAGCATACCTACCTGTTTCGCAGTTTTCGCCAGAGTAGCCAACGACACATGTGCAAGTGTGTCCATTCACGTTATCGGTGCAAGTACCACTATTCTGACATGGGCTGTTGGCACAATCGTCTATGTCTACAACGCGTTGACAAGTTTTCATTATAGTTACTGTTTCCACATCATATTAGAAATTAATACGTATAGCATTATTGTCTTTCAAAGATTTGATTGTTCTTGTCACATATGTTTGATGGAACTTGTCAGCACAATACGTCAAAACTAAAAAAAAATTATTTCAAGGAGTTGTCCAAAGAATAATTTTTTGGGTAATTATCAATGAATCCAAACCAGAAAGTGACACATCACATCATTTCTCGTGTTTGGTCACCATCCGGATATATTCTTCTTACGAAAATGTGCAGAATCATCGTGGTAAATGTTCCAAAATATAAGACTCAAAATAAACAGATGTAGGTATTATTACTCTTTTTAATTGAGGAAGTATCACGACATAAATACACCAGTTCAGTCCTGATTATATAATTCGTTATATGTATATTTGTAGGATTCGAATATATATACGTAATGGAACTTTGCTTAGCAGAATGACTCAAACACATATACCAACCTGTTTCGCAGTTTTCACCAGTGTAGCCTTCGACACAGGTGCAAGTGTGTCCATTCACGTTATCGGTACAATTACCACCATTCTGACATGGGCTGTTGGCACAATCATCAATGTCTACAACACGTTGACAAGTTTTCATTATAGGTACTGTTTCCAAGTAATATAATAAATTACTATATGTAGCATCGTTGTCTATCCCTTATTGCATTATTCTTGTAATATGTTTTATGCACTTCGTCAGTACAAGATAATACGTCACACTTACAATGCGTTTATTTGACAGAGTTGTCCAAAGAATATACTCTGGGGAAATTGGAAATTTATCTAAACAATAAAGCGCTACAACGCATATTCACTCGTGTTATATTATCAGCCTTATACACACAAAAATATTTCTGCGAAGAATAGGATTCGTATATGGATATTTACCGTAACCTAGTGACGCGTCATAACACGCACAAGCATACCTACCTGTTTCGCAGTTTTCGCCAGAGTAGCCAACGACACATGTGCAAGTGTGTCCATTCACGTTATCGGTGCAAGTACCACTATTCTGACATGGGCTGTTGGCACAATCGTCTATGTCTACAACGCGTTGACAAGTTTTCATTATAGTTACTCTTTCCACATCATATTAGAAATTAATACGTATAGCATTATTGTCTTTCAAAGATTTGATTGTTCTTGTCACATATGTTTGATGGAACTTGTCAGCACAATACGTCACACCTAAAAAAAAATTATTTCAAGGAGTTGTCCAAAGAATAATTTTTTGGGTAATTATCAATGAATCCAAACCAGAAAGTGACACATCACATCATTTCTCGTGTTTGGTCACCATCCGGATATATTCTTCTTACGAAAATGTGCAGCATCATCGTGGTAAATGTTCCAAAATATAAGACTCAAAATAAACAGATGTAGGTATTATTACTCTTTTTAATTGAGGAAGTATCACGACATAAATACACCAGTTCAGTCCTGATTATATAATTCGTTATATGTATATTTGTAGGATTCGAATATATATACGTAATGGAACTTTGCTTAGCAGAATGACTCAAACACATATACCAACCTGTTTCGCAGTTTTCACCAGTGTAGCCTTCGACACAGGTGCAAGTGTGTCCATTCACGTTATCGGTACAAGTACCACCATTCTGACATGGGCTGTTGGCACAATCATCAATGTCTACAACACGTTGACAAGTTTTCATTATAGGTACTGTTTCCAAGTAATATAATAAATTACTATATGTAGCATCGTTGTCTATCCCTTATTGCATTATTCTTGTAATATGTTTTATGCACTTCGTCAGTACAAGATAATACGTCACACTTACAATGCGTTTATTTGACAGAGTTGTCCAAAGAATATACTCTGGGGAAATTGGAAATTTATCTAAACAATAAAGCGCTACAACGCATATTCACTCGTGTTATATTATCAGCCTTATACACACAAAAATATTTCTGCGAAGAATAGGATTCGTATATGGATATTTACCGTAACCTAGTGACGCGTCATAACACGCACAAGCATACCTACCTGTTTCGCAGTTTTCGCCAGAGTAGCCAACGACACATGTGCAAGTGTGTCCATTCACGTTATCGGTGCAAGTACCACTATTCTGACATGGGCTGTTGGCACAATCGTCTATGTCTACAACGCGTTGACAAGTTTTCATTATAGTTACTCTTTCCACATCATATTAGAAATTAATACGTATAGCATTATTGTCTTTCAAAGATTTGATTGTTCTTGTCACATATGTTTGATGGAACTTGTCAGCACAATACGTCACACCTAAAAAAAATTATTTCAAGGAGTTGTCCAAAGAATAATTTTTTGGGTAATTATCAATGAATCCAAACCAGAAAGTGACACATCACATCATTTCTCGTGTTTGGTCACCATCCGGATATATTCTTCTTACGAAAATGTGCAGCATCATCGTGGTAAATGTTCCAAAATATAAGACTCAAAATAAACAGATGTAGGTATTATTACTCTTTTTAATTGAGGAAGTATCACGACATAAATACACCAGTTCAGTCCTGATTATATAATTCGTTATATGTATATTTGTAGGATTCGAATATATATACGTAATGGAACTTTGCTTAGCAGAATGACTCAAACACATATACCAACCTGTTTCGCAGTTTTCACCAGTGTAGCCTTCGACACAGGTGCAAGTGTGTCCATTCACGTTATCGGTACAAGTACCACCATTCTGACATGGGCTGTTGGCACAATCATCAATGTCTACAACACGTTGACAAGTTTTCATTATAGGTACTGTTTCCAAGTAATATAATAAATTACTATATGTAGCATCGTTGTCTATCCCTTATTGCATTATTCTTGTAATATGTTTTATGCACTTCGTCAGTACAAGATAATACGTCACACTTACAATGCGTTTATTTGACAGAGTTGTCCAAAGAATATACATTGGGGAAATTGGAAATTTATCTAAACAATAAAGCGCTACAACGCATATTCACTCGTATTATATTATCAGCCTTATACACACACAAATATTTCTGCGAAGAATAGGATTCGTATATGGATATTTACCGTAACCTAGTGACGCGTCATAACACGCACAAGCATACCTACCTGTTTCGCAGTTTTCGCCAGAGTAGCCAACGACACATGTGCAAGTGTGTCCATTCACGTTATCGGTGCAAGTACCACTATTCTGACATGGGCTGTTGGCACAATCGTCTATGTCTACAACGCGTTGACAAGTTTTCATTATAGTTACTCTTTCCACATCATATTAGAAATTAATACGTATAGCATTATTGTCTTTAAAAGATTTGATTGTTCTTTTCACATATGTTTGATGGAACTTGTCAGCACAATACGTCACATCTAAAAAAAATTATTTCAAGGAGTTGTCCAAAGAATAATTTTTTGGGTAATTATCAATGAATCCAAACCAGAAAGTGACACATCACATCATTTCTCGTGTTTGGTCACCATCCGGATATATTCTTCTTACGAAAATGTGCAGCATCATCGTGGTAAATGTTCCAAAATATAAGACTCAAAATAAACAGATGTAGGTATTATTACTCTTTTTAATTGAGGAAGTATCACGACATAAATACACCAGTTCAGTCCTGATTATATAACTCGTTATATGTCTATTTGTAGGATTCGAATATATATACGTAATGGAACTTTGCTAAGCAGAATGACTCAAACACATATACCAACCTGTTTCGCAGTTTTCACCAGTGTAGCCTTCGACACAGGTGCAAGTGTGTCCGTTCACGTTATCGGTACAAGTACCACCATTCTGACATGGGATGTTGGCACAATCATCAATGTCTACAACACGTTGACAAGTTTTCATTATTGGTACTGTTTCCAAGTAATATAATAAATTACTATATGTAGCATCGTTGTATATCCCTTATTGCATTATTCTTGTAATATGTTTTATGCACTTCGTCAGTACAAAATAATACGTCACACTTACAATGCGTTTATTTGACAGAGTTGTCCAAAGAATATACTCTAGGGAAATTGGAAATTTATCTAAATAATAAAAAGCGCTACAACGCATATTCACTCGTGTTATATTATCAGCCTTATACACACAAAAATATTTCTGCGAAGAATAGGATTCGTATACGGATATTTACCGTAACCCAGTGACGCGTCATAACACGCACAAGCATACCTACCTGTTTCGCAGTTTTCGCCAGAGAAGCCAACGACACATGTGCAAGTGTGTCCATTCACGTTATCGGTGCAAGTACCACTATTCTGACATGGGCTGTTGGCACAATCGTCTATGTCTACAACGCGTTGACAAGTTTTCATTATAGTTACTGTTTCCACATCATATTAGAAATTAATACATATAGCATTATTTTCTTTCAAAGATTTGATTGTTCTTGTCACATATGTTTGATGGAACTTGTCAGCACAATACATCACACCTAAAATGTGTTTATTTCAAGGAATTGTCCAAAGAATACGTTTTTGGGTAATTATCAATGCATCCAAACCACAAAGCGACACATCACATCATCTCTCGTGATTCGTCACCATCCGGATATAGTCTTCTTACGAAAATGTGCAGCTTCATCGTGGTAAATGTTCCAAAATATAAGACTCAAAATAAACAGATGTAGGTATTATTACTCTTTTTAATTGAGGAAGTATCACGACATAAATACACCAGTTCAGTCCTGATTATATAACTCGTTATATGTCTATTTGTAGGATTCGAATATATATACGTAATGGAACTTTGCTAAGCAGAATGACTCAAACACATATACCAACCTGTTTCGCAGTTTTCACTAGTGTAGCCTTCGACACAGGTGCAAGTGTGTCCGTTCACGTTATCGGTACAAGTACCACCATTCTGACATGGGCTGTTGGCACAATCATCAATGTCTACAACACGTTGACAAGTTTTCATTATAGGTACTGTTTCCAAGTAATATAATAAATTACTATATGTAGCATCGTTGTCTATCCCTTATTGCATTATTCTTGTAATATGTTTTATGCACTTCGTCAGTACAAGATAATACGTCACACTTACAATGCGTTTATTTGACAGAGTTGTCCAAAGAATACACTATGGGGAAATTTGAAATTTATCTAAACAATAAAGCGCTACAACGCATATTCACTCGTGTTATATTATCAGCCTTATACACACAAAAATATTTCTGCGAAGAAAAGGATTCGTATATGGATATTTACCGTAACCTAGTGACGCGTCGTAACACGCACACGCATACCTACCTGTTTCGCAGTTTTCGCCAGAGTAGCCAACGACACATGTGCAAGTGTGTCCATTCACGTTATCAGTGCAAGTACCACTATTCTGACATGGGCTGTTGGCACAATCGTCTATGTCTACAACGCGTTGACAAGTTTTCATTATAGTTACTGTTTCCACATCATATTAGAAATTAATACATATAGCATTATTTTCTTTCAAAGATTTGATTGTTCTTGTCACATATGTTTGATGGAACTTGTCAGCACAATACATTACACCTAAAATGTGTTTATTTCAAGGAATTGTCCAAAGAATACGTTTTTGGGTAATTATCAATGAATCCAAACCACAAAGCGACACATCACATCATCTCTCGTGATTCGTCACCATCCGGATATAGTCTTCTTACGAAAATATGGAGCTTCATCGTGGTAAATGTTCCAAAATATAAGACTCAAAATAAACAAATGTAGGTATTATTACTCTTTGTATTTGAGGAAGTATCACGACATAAATACACCAGTTCAGTCCTGATTATATAACTCGTTATATGTCTATTTCTAGGATTCGAATATATATATACGTAATGGAACTTTGTTAAGCAGATTGACTCAAACAAATATACCAACCTGTTTCGCAGTTTTCACCAGTGTAGCCTGCGACACAGGTGCAAGTGTGTCCGTTCACGTTATCGGTACAAGTACCACCATTCTGACATGGGCTGTTGGCACAATCATCAATGTCTACAACACGTTGACGAGTTTTCATTATAGGTACTGTTTCCAAGTAATATAATAAATTACTACATGTAGCATATCGTTGGATATCCCTTATTGCATTATTCTTGTAATATGTTTTATGCACTTCGTCAGTACAAGATAATACGTCACACTTACAATGCGTTTATTTGATAGAGTTGTCCAAAGAATATACTCTGGGGAAATTGGAAATTTATCTAAGCAACAAAGCGCTACAACGCATATTCACTCGTGTTATATTATCAGCCTTATACACACAAAAATATTTCTGTGAAGAATAGGATTCGTATATGGATATTTACCGTAACCTAGTGACGCGTCATAACACGCACAAGCGTACCTACCTGTTTCGCAGTTTTCGCCAGAGTAGCCATCGACACATGTGCAAGTGTGTCCATTCACGTTATCGGTGCAAGTACCACTATTCTGACATGGGTTGTTGGCACAATCGTCTATGTCTACAACGCGTTGACAAGTTTTCATTATAGTTACTGTTTCCACATCATATTAGAAATTAATACGTATAACATTACTGTCTTTCAAAGATTTGATTGTTCTTGTCACATATGTTTGATGGAACTTGTCAGCACAATACGTCACACCTAAAAAAAAATTATTTCAAGGAGTTGTCCAAAGAATAATTGTTTGGGTAATTATCAATGAATCCAAACCAGAAAGTGACACATCACATCATTTCTCGTGTTTGGTCACCATCCGGATATATTCTTCTTACGAAAATGTGCAGCATCATCGTGGTAAATGTTCCAAAATATAAGACTCAAAATAAACAAATGTAGGTATTATTACTCTTTTTAATTGAGGAAGTATCACGACATAAATACACCAGTTCAGTCCTGATTATATAACTCGTTATATGTCTATTTGTAGGATTCGAATATATATACGTAATGGAACTTTGCTAAGCAGAATGACTCAAACACATATACCAACCTGTTTCGCAGTTTTCACCAGTGTAGCCTTCGACACAGGTGCAAGTGTGTCCGTTCACGTTATCGGCACAAGTACCACCATTCTGACATGGGCTGTTGGCACAATCATCAATGTCTACAACACGTTGACAAGTTTTCATTATAGGTACTGTTTCCAAGTAATATAATAAATTACTATATGTAGCATCGTTGGATATCCCTTATTGCATTATTCTTGCAATATGTTTTATGCACTTCGTCAGTACAAGATAATACGTCACACTTACAATGCGTTTATTTGACAGAGTTGTCCAAAGAATATACTCTGGGGAAATTGGAAATTTATCTAAACAATATAGCGCTACAACGCATATTCACTCGTGTTATATTATCAGCCTTATACACACAAAAATATTTCTGCGAAGAATAGGATTCGTATATGGATATTTACCGTAACCTAGTGACGCGTCATAACACGCACACGCATACCTACCTGTTTCGCAGTTTTCGCCAGAGTAGCCAACGACACATGTGCAAGTGTGTCCATTCACGTTATCGGTGCAAGTACCACTATTCTGACATGGGCTGTTGGCACAATCGTCTATGTCTACAACGCGTTGACAAGTTTTCATTATAGTTACTGTTTCCACATCATATTAGAAATTAATACATATAGCATTATTTTCTTTCAAAGATTTGATTGTTCTTTTCACATATGTTTGATGGAACTTGTCAGCACAATACATCACACCTAAAATGTGTTTATTTCAAGGAATTGTCCAAAGAATACGTTTTTGGGTAATTATCAATGAATCCAAACCACAAAGCGACACATCACATCATATCTCGTGATTCGTCACCATCCGGATATAGTCTTCTTACGAAAATGTGCAGCTTCATCGTGGTAAATGTTCCAAAATATAAGACTCAAAATAAACAAATGTAGGTATTATTACTCTTTGTATTTGAGGAAGTATCACGACATAAATACACCAGTTCAGTCCTGATTATATAACTCGTTATATGTCTATTTCTAGGATTCGAATATATATATACGTAATGGAACTTTGTTAAGCAGAATGACTCAAACAAATATACCAACCTGTTTCGCAGTTTTCACCAGTGTAGCCTGCGACACAGGTGCAAGTGTGTCCGTTCACGTTATCGATACAAGTACCACCATTCTGACATGGGCTGTTGGCACAATCATCAATGTCTACAACACGTTGACAAGTTTTCATTATAGGTACTGTTTCCCAAGTAATATAATAAATTATTATATGTAGCATCTTTGGCTATCCCTTATTGCATTATTCTTGTAATATGTTTTATGCACTGCGTCAGTACAAGGTATTACGTCACACTTACAATGCGTTTATTTGACGGAGTTGTCCAAAGAATATACTCTGGGGAAATTGGAAATTAATCTAAGCAACAAAGCGCTACAACTCATATTCACTCATGTTATATTATCAGCCTTATACACACAAAAATATTTCTGCGAAGAATAGGATTCGTATATGGATATTTACGCGTTATAACACACACAGGCATACCTACCTGTTTCGCAGTTTTCCCCAGTGTAGCCATCGACACATGTGCAAGTGTGTCCATTCAGGTTATCGATGCATGTACCACCATTTTGACATGGGCTGTTGGCACAATCGTCTATGTCTACAAAGCGTTGACAAGTTTTCATTATAGTTACTGTTTCCACATAATATTATAAATGACTACATATACCATTATTGTCTATCAATGATTTGATTGTTCTTGTCACATGTTTGATGCAACGTGTCAGCACAATACGTCACACCTAAAATGTGTTTAATTGAAGGAGTTTCCAAAGAATACGTTCTTTGGTAATTATCAATGAATTCAAACCACAAAGCGACACATCACATCATATCTCGTGATTCGTCACCATCCGGATATAGTCTTCTTACGAAAATGTGCAGCATCATCGTGGTAAATGTTCCAAAATATAAGACTCAAAATAAACAGATTTAGGTATTATTACTCTTTGTAATTGCGGAATTATCACAACATAAATACACCAGTTCAGTCCTGATTATATACCTTGTTATATGTATATTTCTAGGATTCGAATAAATATATACGTAATGGAACTTTGTTAAGCAGAATGACTCAAACACATATACCAACCTGTTTCGCAGTTTTCACCAGTGTAGCCTGCGACACAGGTGCAAGTGTGTCCGTTCACGTTATCGGTACAAGTACCACCATTCTGACATGGGCTGTTGGCACAATCATCAGTGTCTACAACACGTTGACAAGTTTTCATTATAGGTACTGTTTTCAAGTAATATAATAAATTACTATATGTAGCATCGTTGGATATCCCTTATTGCATTATTCTTGTAATATGTTTTATGCACTTCGTCATTACAAGATAATACGTCACACTTACAATGCGTTTATTTGAAGCAGTTGTCCAAAGAATATACTCTGGGGAAATTTGAAATTAATCTAAGCAACAAAGCGCTACAAAGCATATTCACTCGTGTTATATTATCAGCCGTATACACATAAAAATATTTCTGCGAAGAATAGGATTCGTATATGGATATTTACGCGTCATAACACACACAGGCATTCCTACCAGTTTCGCAGTTTTCCCCAGTGTAGCCATCGCCACATGTGCAAGTGTGTCCATTCACGTTATCGGTGCAAGTACCACCATTCTTACATGGGCTGTTGGCACAATCGTCTATGTCTACAACGCATTGACAAGTTTTCATTATATTTACTGTTTCCACATAATATTAGAAATTACTACATGTAGCATTATTGTCTATCAACGATTTGAATGTTCTTGTCACATAAGTTTGATGAAACACGTCAGCACAATACGTCACACCTAAAATGTGTTTATTTGAAGGAGTTGTCCAAAGAATAAGTTCTTTGTTAATTGTCATTGAATCCAAACCACAAAGCGACACATCGCATCATCTCTCAAGTTTCGTCACCATCCGGATATATACCTCGTCATATGTCTATTTCTAGGATTCGAATATATATATATACGTAATGGGACTTTGTTAATTGGAACGACTCAAACACATATACCAACCTGTTTCGCAGTTTTCACCAGTGCAGCGGTACTGCTTCCTTGTAATTAATAAAATTACTACAAGTAGCTTCGTTGCCTAAGCATGATGGCATTATTCTTATCACCTATTTGGAGCAACGTGTCAATTCAAAATAATACGTCACCCTTACAATACGATTATTTGACGGAGTTGTTAAAAGAATATGTTCTAGGGAAATTAGAAGTTATTCCAAACCACAAAGCGATAGAACACTTCATCTCTCGTGTTTCGTCACCATCCTGATATAAAGTATTCTTATAAAGATGTGCTGAGTCGTCATGGTAAATGTCCCAACATGTAAGACTCAAAATAAACAGATGTAGGTATTATTATCCTTTGTAATTGAGCAAGTATAACGTCATTAATACACAAGTTCAGTCCTTTTTATATACCTCATTATATGTATTTCTTGTGCTGAATGGGGTAAACTAAATCACTATGACAAATGAGCAAATCTCCCATGTTGGAATGTATACCATGTCAACTTGATTTACCTGTAGGTAGTAAAAGAAAGTGGTATTAATGGAAATTTGCCACAAACGTGGTAACAGTTACATTCTTAAATAGCGATGTATCCAATCACTGGCACAGTCCAAAGCGCTGTGTGTTTAAATCCAACGCCATATATATATATATATATATATATATATATATATATATATATATATATATATATATATATATATATATATATATATATGTCGCATAGGCTACAATGTCAGTAACAATATATAACATGACTTTATTGTTATTGTTTACATATATTTGACTGGCATTCTGGATTTTAAATATTTAATCTGTATAGTACATACATATATATATATATATATATGTATGTATGTATGTATGTATGTATGTATATATATATATATATATATATATATATAGTATGAAACGATTACTTTAACTATATAGGACTTTAGGGGAAATCACATTGGAAATTTGACTTCAGGTCAAGGTCATTATTGATCATGAGAAGAAATGGTTAAAAAATGTTTACACTTACTCAGGAAAGTGCATTAACAATGGTTGCCACATAATATCAACGGGACGCCAAATCTGATACTTTGCCACACATTTACCTTTATTTTTCCTAGAATGTTCTAGTTTCGAAGAACTAATATTGAAGGTACTCCCAGTTAGTACATGACGTATAAGGGGATTATTATATAACACCATTTCGACAATGCCTGCTGAGTTTGTGGTTTGATTTGATCCATCAAACATTTAACATTAATGCTATCAAGAATAGCAATTGCTAGTGAAATGTTTTATCGGTATAATGTTTTTAATATGTTAGTACGTTACATGGTGTCATATGACAAACGTGAATAAATGCGTTAATAATAATACTTAGCTATCAAAAATATATTAAACTAGGCAACTTAATTGTTGGTGATGCGAATACACAGAAAGGTGTATAGCCAAACTCTTTTTCAGTTGTTTCTCTCGGCAGTACTACAATTTGTACAACAATATTATCATAATGTAGCGATGTTATAGCACAACCTGGGTAAACAAATACATGGGGAATAGACGGGGAATTGTCATGGAATTTCCTGCGAATATTCTGTGTTCGTTACCCGCGGCTGTTTAGAGAACGTTCTTAGAGCATTAAATAATTACTTTCATGTTGATGCCTAAGTACTAATACAATGAACAACGCTTATTTATGTACTAATGATTCGTTATTTTTATTATGATTTTAAATGTTACATGGCTACTTCCAACTTAAAGATTATACCATTACAATCTCACAACGACCCCAAAACGTAATGTTTACCATTGCCAATATGGTACTTCCAAGGGCCGTCCTGGGAACGATTTGTATTTGATGGGAATGACACTTTTATCGGTAAGATTTGTAAAAGAAACTGCACATGAAGCTGCACCAAAACTCATGTTGCTTATCGTCTATTATAATACAACGATGAATTGGGATGGTGTGTTTTATTGGTAGTGGTTTATTGTATTTTATTACGACATAGCTATATTTAACTTACTATGGTGTGTACACACAGCTAACATTACTAGACTGCTTAGATGCGTATTGCCACAAGAGAGACGAAGTCACTATACGTGAAGGGAATTTAAAAGCGATTTCAAAACAGTACTACGGATTACTATCAGACACGACACATGCAATTGCTCAGCCATAACAGTTAGGTAAACAATTAATGACGACTTTACATTAGAAATACATATGCTAAGCTGGGTTGGATTAATTGTCCATCTCCGTGCCGAGTCGCAGCAACGAGGACTTAGTAGAACAGAAAAGTCCGCAAGATGCCGCTACTATAATTGAAGGTATTATAGTAGCGGCGTCTTGCGGACTTACAGTGAAGCTCACGTTGCAGCGGCTTTGTGAAATGTAGATTCTGACAGTTATGTAAAAAAGTAAGTGTGATGTTACTATCACGTCACATGTGTAGATGCATGGTACATATCGATATCGGTACTTTTGCAATATATATACCACTTATAAACTGATGTACTT
>OY759263.1:13281514-13468184 GCA_963662155.1 Lamellibrachia columna
CAGTTTTGAAACATTTATTTTTAAGGCAGGTTCAGTAGAATGTTCAGTCATAATACTGAATAAAATACAGTATACAATTATACACAGGTTGTTTTTCTTTCATAGGATGGTACATCAACAGTCTTCACGAAAAGTCTCCAATCGTCACAGGACATAAGCCTTAGGTCCTGTGAACTGAACAGTTTTGCTGATGTTTACGGGACCTGATTTTACCCTAGCCTAGAGAAACTTTAACCAGTCTCCCGATTAATTCACCAGAAGCGCTCCGCGCACCATGGAGATAATTAAATCTAACTATAATCGAGATAGCGTATATTTTTATGTATGTACGTTTATATTTGGTTATATATATCCCTATCAGGGATTGATCTACGACCCCACTAATGAAACGTAACGCCCTTATTTTTTCGAAATACCCCATATATCAAGGATTCTTAGTGGTTTTTATGGTAAATCAAATGTTCACTGTGTAAAACGTTAACTTCCAACAATCGCATAAACCACGCGCACAGCGGCGAATACTTCGGTACGTAAATCGTTTGAGAGTACGTAGCGCCATATAGGCGGTTAATATTATTATAGTAGAAAGCACGCAGCCACGTATTGGCCCGAGGTCGCAGACCAATACACAATAAAAAGACAGTAGAAAGCAGATATTCTACTATTCATCAACCAACACAAGTATCCACGCGATCTTCTATATTTTGAACATTCAACGAGTATTGCATCACGTGTGTGACGCGGTAATATGTTCGAGCGTATTGATGGCATATTGCCTGAGGCATTTGGTAAACATTGCTATCATGACTGTCACATATAAACTAACACATAAACCCGTCCTGGCGACGGGCATTTTTCTTGTATATATAAAAGTGGCGCCACGCGGCACCAAGACTATTAACATGACCGGTTATTATTTCAATGTAGAATGACCGTTCAGTTACACGTTGAGCGTCGATGTGGTTGATTAAAAATACAATGAATGCTCCCTATTGATATCGCTTCGGCTACGCCTGGTTTGGCAAAATTTCTTGCAATGTCAAACGTGTCACAAACACACGATTTATGGTTAACATATATCCAGGACTACACTTCTGAGATGTTTATTGACATTCCGTTTATTTTTGCTGGGTCTAAAATATTGCAGCTCCGTAAATATTTCGAGTCGCCATCCGGGCTACTGTAGTAAAACATTTAAGTCGCCCGAAGCCAGTTTTGGGCGCCATTGGCGACCGGGCGACCGCTAAATATAACCCCTGTATATATATATATATATATATATATATACATATATATATATATATATATATATATATACATATATATATATATATATATATACATATATATATATATACATATATATATATATACATATATATATATATATATATATATACATATATATATACATATATATATATATATATATATATACATATATATATATATATATATACATATATATATATATATATACATATATAAATATATATATATATATATATATATATATATATATATATATATATATATACATATATATATACATAACACATAAACACACATAAACAGACAAACGCACACACAAACGCACACACACATAAACAGACAAAAGTGCCTTTAAGTATTTAATGTCATTACTCCATGCACAGCTTGCTGCCTAAAACATGAGAACGCCCATAACGAGTAACGGTCAGACACAACACGATCACCTGACAAGATAGTTGTCGCCATTTCGGTAGGAGTAGCTGTACCACCATTTTCCAGACTTGCTCTTGTATTCTATTGGGTCCGTGTGGTGCGCCACATCTCTGTGATTGTGTGACTGTGTATACAACGCTCACACCAGTTACGATACACGATCTGCTTCGACGGTGAGTTCTTTCTGGTTTGTTTTCAATGAGCTGAGCCTTAGGCTTAGACTTAGTTGTTGAGCAAAGCCCTCGATTGGGCGATCTTTACTTTCTGACCTAACCATGAAAACGACCACGTAAAGCACCAAAAGCACCTCATAACGATCAAAATTCACAAAAAAAAGTAAACCAAAACATCGCCAACTCCTACGACGCCCACGCGAAGCGCCAAAGCTACCGTAATAGCATATGCATATGACAAGGCGTCGTTCAATTTCACCAAAAATCCGTGCGGCGGCGCTGTTATTACAATTACGTATTTCTGTGTTTTAATTGTGCGTGCGTGCGTGCGTGCGTGCGTGCGTGCGTGCCTCAGTGCGTGTAATTATGTATGTGTTTCAGTATTACTTGTATTTTTTGTGTGTGCTATATATGACATGTCATGTTCTTAGATAATTAGTTTTATTCATATTATCATCAGATTGTATTATATATATATATATATATATATATATATATATATATACACGTGTGTGTATACGTATGCATACACATATGCATATACATATATACATATATATATATATATATATATATATATATATATATATATATATATATATACACACACACATATATATACATATATATATATATATATATATATATATATATATATATATATATATATATATATATATATATATATATATATATATATATATATATCAAAGTAGTAAAGTAATAAAAATAGTAAGTAAGAAACATTGTTGTGGTTGAAGAAAATCTTAATTTATATATATATATATATATATATATATGTATGCGTGCGTGCGTGCGTGCGTGCGAGTGTACTGTAACTAGTCAAATGTCATAAGTTGAAGTTATCGTAAATTAAATAATTGGTGATGATTACATGTATTAATATTATGTGATGTCTGGGTGTGACACTGTTTTATCGATATATTTTTGTATCTATGAAATATCTTCATGCCGAATAAAAACACTCTATTTTCCTGTATAATGCGTAACATGCTGCAGTCCACGCGCATGTGTGTTATTTTGTGTTAAACTTTATACTGATTATGGGAGGCAGCAGCCGCTGATTTCTAGATAAATAATTAAATGGTATCAATATATACATACTAGTAACTAATTTGTTACAAAGTAATTATAATATTTTATTGAGATCATTTGTATTAGATTTGATAGTGCGCTTTAAATTATGCGTTAATACTGGTGTCAACGTAACTACTGTATTTAAAAAGGCAGTTTTAGTTGGTATTAAAATAGCGCCGTAAATCTGGACGAAGTCCATGCAGCAGTGCTTAAAATACATATATAACACAATCTGATGATAATATGAATAACACTTATTATCTAAGAATATGACATGTCATATATAGCACACAGAAAAAATACAAGTAATACTTAGACATATACGTAATTACACGCAATGAAGCACATACGCACGCACGCACACTTAAACCACATAAATACACAATTGTACGATGTTTGATTTCAATCATAGCAGCTCCGCCGCACGGAGTTTTTGTGAAACTGAACGACGCCTTGTCATATGCATCGATTTTACGGTAGTCTTGACACTACGCGTAGGCGCCGTAGGAGATGGCGATGTTTTGGTTAATTTTCTTGGCACATTTTGATCGTTTTGATAAAGTAAATGTACTGTTTTGACCACGTGACCTATGTATATGTATAGTAGATATATGAAGAGATGTTTCGGTGCTCTAGGTGGTCATTTTCATGGTTAGGTCAGAAAGTAAAGGGTTCAGCCTACTGTTACGTTTCCCATTGGTGACCATGTTAACGTTTTGCAAGATTATAAGAAAACGAGACCATCAAAAATTCTGAAACTTCTTACTTGCCGTTGTCATCGTCTTATTGACATGCTGGTCGAGTGTAGTAAAAAGCACGTATTTCTAACTGGTGTGACACCCGTCAATGTTGACCAATGTCGGCATAAATTACTACGCACAAGGGCCTTGTGGCGAACAAAAATCCTTCCGCCTATTGACATCAACTAAAAATCCACAGTTACACTGCCAACATGCTCTACCAGCAAACTTGCCAATGTGTCTGCTCAAATGCAGTTATGTTAAATTATATGATTTTTTTTTAATTACACATATTGGTTAGAATAAGTATTACTATTACACATATACTATATACATACCCAAACTTCTTATAGACATATATTAAGAAACTGTTCTTGTTAACAGAGGCAGTATTTTTCCCGGACTCAAACTCAACGAGCGATAATTGGGAGTTTGTTTACAGGCATTTAATATGCAGCAGTTGTAGCAACTTCGTCATGTCCGGGTGTGAGAAGTCCTGGGCTGAAGTTCAGGCGGATAGTTTTAGTTTTGAGTGTAGGGGATGTTCGAGGATGAAGGAACTTGAGGTGGAGTTGGAACAGCTAAGGCTGCTCTGTGTGGCAGTGGTGGGACGGGAGCAGGTGGGTTGTGCCAGTGGATCTGGTTGGGGGACAGTGGATAAAGTGGGGGAAGGTGACGAGAGAGATGCTAGAGAGAGCTCACTTAAGCCTGGGAGGAGGTTGAGAGGAGGTAAGGTGACAGGTCGTTGGGAGACAGGACGGAAAGAGACGGGATGTAGGGAGACAGGACGAAAGGAGACGAGAAGGAAAGAAATGGAAGGGAAGACATATGGATCGAAGGAAAGGGGAGTGAGGGAGACAGTAGGGAAGGAGTCGGGGGGAGTCGATAGTTAAGGCGATGTGAGTGAGGGAGACGGGAGGGAAGGTGTCAGAAGGGAAGGCGGCGGGAACGCAAGTTAGCCAGGAGACGGGAGGGAAAGGTTACATGTTGATGAGTGAGAGAGATCCTGATAACAGTCTGCCACCAAGTGACAAGGCTGTAGGACATAATGTGATGGAGGGGATCCATCGGAAGAGCTATTCCGAGGCAGTGATAGAGGGGGTGAGAAAGAGAGCGAGGGTGTTTGTGAGGGAATCAATAGTTAGGAAGACCGACAGAGTCCCAAACAAGGGAGATGACGTTGTAGTTTGCTTGCCTGGGGCCAAAATAGAAGTGATAACTGAGAGGGTAGAAAACATCTTGGGTTCGGGCAAGGGTGGATCTGTTTTAGTACAACTATGGAAAAATAACGTAGAGAAGGAGGGTACAACTGCCATAGTTAGGAAATACAGGAATTTGGTCAGAACACTAAAGCAGACGCGGGTTTAGCAGGTAATACTGTCAGGGATTGTACCAGTAATAGGAAGGAAGGGACATAGATATCGAAATTGCCGGGGGATTGCAATTAACATGCTAGTCGAGAAGCTATGTATGGAAGAGGAAGTGGGTTTTGTGGATTTGTGGGAAGGGCTGATGTTGGAAGGGCTGATATGTACATGAAGGACGGGCTTCATCTAACTGGAAAGGGGCAGCAGTATTGGCGGATGGACTGATAGCAGCAGTAGACAGTGGCATGGGTAGCATAAGGAATATGTTTGGTAGTCAACACTATTTAAACTAGAAGCGCAGGGGATTACTTGGATATGCATCAAACAAGGCAAGAGGCCACTAGTACAGATAAACCAATAACAAAATATTCGAAAAACTTGTCTAAAGCAGGTTATAGATGCGTGTGTTTAAATGCTAGTAGTACGCATGTGGCATGAAGCCAGTGATTGTGTTAATTTTGGAGGTGTCACTAAAGTTTGCATATGTCAGTTGTTATACCGTGTAAATCCTCCTTCGATGCCGAGGGGCGCAGCTGTTCGGCATCAACTTCGCCTCGGTTACAACCTGTTGGTCGATGACGTAAATAGGGAATTCCGTCGGCTAATCTCTTTCTTCCACTTTTTGAAGCACAGTGGGTTGCTTTTCGATGGGTATTCACTATTGATCAATGACGGTACTAATCTGAATACGAATGGCGAGCGCTTGTGCCAGCCCTCTGTAGCTCTTGTCGTTGACCCTCCTTCCTCTCACTTGATGCTCATTTATTACACCACTTACTATCTGGCCCAGTGCTTATGGTACTATGCTGTTCAGAAATTGACAATCTCACGATGAAATTGTATGTCACACTGCATTTTGTTGTTGATATGAGAACACTTCCACATGCACAGCCTCTAATATAATAATTTGGCTATGCATTGAGTGGTGATCAATTATCCAGATGGCGCCACTGTAATGTTGATAATGTATGCCCTTGGTGTGTTGTGGGTGTAAGTTAGTTTGATATGCTTGTTGGTGTCCTTGGACCCTATGCCTTTGTTACAATTTAGCCCTGGTAACGTATGTGCCAGGTTAACACTTGTTATCAGTTGACTTCTCACTGAGAATGCCATGTGTGTGCCTATTTATCAGTGATACTTTCATTTGGCCCTGGTCACTTATATGCCAGGTTAACACTAGTGATAAGTGGGCTTCTCTCTGACTGTGCCATGTATGCGCCTGTTTATCAGTGAGAATTCCATTTTGGCCCTGGTAGCTTATATGCCAGGTTCATACTGTTATCAGTGGGCTTCTCACCGATTTTGTCAGGTTTAAGCCTGTTTATCTGTGAGAATTTCAGTTATGCCAGGTTTTACACTGTAATCGGCAGCCAACACATTTATGCCCTGGTCACTGTGTGTGTATATATATATTATATATATATATATATATATATATATATATATATATATATATATATATATATATATATATATATATATATATATCACTAGATATCAATTTGATACATTCTAAGCGGTAGTTAACAGCTTGCCTGGAGGGCAAATTAAACAGTACATTAAACATTAAACAGTGACCATTATGTGAGTTGCTTTGCAATACAATCTAGCCACGTCACATGCTCCTGTGGACAAGTTATCATTGAGAAGAGTTCTGCGGTTTTGTTGACATTTTGAGCCAAGGTGTTTTTGTACAAAATAAGAAGAACGTTTTGGCCTTGTCTATGAGTTATATTAGGCCAAATTGCTGGCTGTGCAACATTGTCAATAGAATCGACGCGCTTCGCTGCCTCAGCTCGCTTCAGGTGCACGTCAGTGACTAGCAGCCCGGTCTGCCAATGCTGCTATTACGAAATACTCGACGGGCTGTAGACTGCCCTGTAGACTGGTCAGAATGACAACATAGTGTATGTCAAGATATCGTTCGTGTCTGCAGCGTTACCATTCGTAAAACGGCATCCCTCGGATTTTCTACTGTTTGATAGCCTTGGAACTGTTACATTTTGTGATCATATGATTTGTGAATGGTTGCTGACCATCTGTACCAAAATGATAGTTGATATATGTACATCGAGAACAAGAATTGGACAATTCCACTTGTCTTCAAAGTCTAGCAGGACCAGAAACAAGAGGAAGCCACTGGCGATTAGTCTCCTCACCTTACTGTGCATCACCTGGCTTTATGGTTTCCTTAAGCCTCTTTGCCTGTAGGCAGATGAATGAGGTCAGTGGAGCATGCAGTCTTGCACACAACAACACCAATGATAAATGTATAACACCATAGCAGGTAAATGCGACCTTAGGTGAACAAACCTCAGTGCTCCACAACAACATTAACTACCATTTTAATGGATGGGACTTTCTACCCTACCTTAGAGTTTCGGCATGGTGGACTTGGGGTTAAACAGCAAACCCAATCCCATACGTAGAGCAACCAACTTACACATCCTACCTGGATTATAGGTTATTAAAGGAGGGAGATGTTCAGCTTAAACCAGGATCCACAGAGAATGATTGCCATGTTTGCAGCAAGGAAGTGGAAATACAACATTGTCTACAATGTGACACCTGTGATGTTTGGCTGCACCCCAGCTGTGTTAACGTTAACTTTTTAAACGGTGCTTTTTAAACTTGTTACATCCACTTTGTATGTTCAAGATGTGAATGGGAAAAAAGCGACACCAATGACATATCATGTTATTTGTTTAATGGCAGTGATAGGTACTCAATCATTGGCATAATATGCTGATGCACAAACAACATTAGACCCCCACTGTCGCTTGTCTATCTTTTGGTCATATTAATGTAAAAGGTATTGATGTTGAGGGTCGGATAGATGAAATGAGACATACTTGTTCAACGAAAGCCTTTTGACATTATTGTTATCCACGAAACAAAACTCACTAAAGATATGCCCACTAGTAACTTTGAGATTGCCGGATATAAATTATTCCGATAGGAAGAAAGTGGGTAAAAAGTCAGGAGGAGGATGTGCTCTCTATATTAGTGATAATGTAAACATTGATGAAAAACCAGAACTGATACCACAATATATTGAAGGTATATGTGGAGTAGTCACATTCCCAAGCAAACGTAACATTATTGCTGCCCTAACATTATATAGACAACGTAATGAGAAGATAAACTGGTTTGATAAAATACTTGATAATGTTAGTAACAATAAACTTAATCATCAATGGTGATTTCAACTGTGATTTGTTAAAACAACCATTATAAAATCACACTAAACACTTTGTATATACTTGTGAATCACATCAGTTAACTCAGCTTGTTAACAAACCCACTAGAGTAACATTCACCAATCGTACCTTGATTGATGTGATTATGACTACTGAACCAGATAAGATAGTGGAGAATGATGTCATATTTGGTGGAATTGCATACCACCAACTTGTCTATTGTGTGACCTCTTATAAGTCCAATACACCTACACGTGACACTCTTATGCAGTTATACTTTGTAATATATCATCCCCACTTCGATTACGGAAATGTAGTTCATGATTCAGCCGCAATAACATGCAAAGCCAGACTCCAGAAACTACAATCTAATATCTGGGTCTAGTCCTCGACAAAATAGAAACGCTATGTTCAAAGAGCTAGAATAGCTATCAGTCAATACAACAAGGAAGGAATTTTCATAAATGTGTTTTTATGTATAAATGTATGAATGGTCTAGCACCATAATATGTGTATGACATATTTTACATCAAATAGTCACTCATATAATGCCAAAAATGCATCACAGCCAAAACCACCTAAAGCCATAACTGCCTACTGTCAACGCAATTTCAGTGTGTCCGATTTGAAGTTGTGGAATAGCTTACCACAGGATATTCAAAGCAGCCAGTCTTTTGCAAACTTCAAGAAATCACTACACATAACTAATATTTGAGCGCTACGCCACCATTTTGAATATTCTCTGTTTATTTAATTTTATGTATGTTATGATTTTTATTTTTTTACTTTTAGTCCTATGTACAAATGTAAAGATATGTTGTAAGATTGATATGTAAATGATGCGTGAATGGCTCGGCCATCGAAAATAGTGTACAACTAAGTATGTTACCGAGTGAATATAAAATTATCAATCAATCAATTAGTTTTGCAGATACCACCAAGGAAACGAGGTGCACCGCAGCCACCCAGCAGTCGTACAGCGAAGGTGCGCATCGTCCTGCACGCCCGACTGCCACCACTATGCGAACATCTATACGTGGAAGACGTCGGTCTGCTTCGGCACATGCGACTGCGACAGTCTACCGGCAGGATGCGGCTGTCGACGACGGCAGATGCTATCGCTGCAGCTGTGCTCTTGTGACTAGAACAGTCTGAGCGTTTTCTGCCAGCGATATCGCCTGAGGCCGCCCATCCGCGCCCGTCTTCGCATATGCTTGACACCAGTGATGTCAACTTATCACTACGTGATGATGCATAATATGATGATACTGATGACCCTGAACAACTAAACAAGCCACTCGGTGTTCATATATCCTCCCACTTACGCCGAAATATTAATGCCGGCAACTATATCAATCTATCTCGGCTGCTGCTGGCTGATGGATTAGCTGACCAGCAGCACCAAGAAGTGACCTTGCATGTGATACCATGTGATACCTGTGACCCACGTTTGTCAGTTGACAAAGAAATCAGCAATATTTCACAGTGGTCATCCGCATATTGCATATATATATATATATATATATATATATATATATATATATATATATATATATATATATATATATATATATATATATATATATATATATATATATATATATATATATATATATATATATATGCTGTGCTGACTGAGCGGTTCATATATGCTGCTGTGCTGACTGAACGGTTCAGACAGCGCACTCCCGATTCGTTTAATCACATGTCTGTGACATGGCCCGCAATTTCGGGGGGTTGCCATGGAAGTCATGCGGAGAGTGTTTCCGTCGCGATATGCAGACCCACTCCCTCCATTTCTTCCAGATTCATTGGGATTTGCGTTTTCGATGTTTAGAGAAGAAAGCATCATTCAGTGGTAATTCCTTTCGGAATGTGGGACAACCTGGGGTCGCCCACTTCACAAACCGCGGTCCTATTAGACAGGCCAGTGCTTCCGGTTTGAGCAGTCCGGTGCATACGCCAAGCCAGTATATCCATTCCATCATGCCTGTGCCATATGTTCAGGCAAACACCCATCAATTCGATGTGGGACCCGCTCTGCCTAACAGTTTGGCCCCTGTCGAGGCAGGCACCAACAACCCACCCAAGGTCCCAACACCAATAAACAGTACATGTCCGGTTATGGCAATCAGACAGCAGTTTTCTGTTAGAGGGTTTTTCACATGGTTTTCCGTTGCACTACGATGGGCCACAACATTTGTGACTTACTCGAAATCACAAATCTGCACTACAGGCAGCCGATATTGTTGCTGATAAATTACAAACAGAGATTAGGTTGGGCCGTATGGCTGGTCCTTTTGAAGACCTCCCCCTTTTTCTAATTGTCATGCTTCACCACTTGGTCTTGTCGCAAAAACACGACCCTGACAAGTTCTGACTGATACATGATTTGTTAGTTCCAATGGTAAATCTATCAAGTGCTATACTTCCAATGATTTCACCACCGTACATTATGAGACACTAGATTCAGTTGTGGAAATGGTCAAGTATCCAGGCAGACTCATTGCCAAAGCTGATATCCAGGAAGCCTGTAGTATAATTCCCATCAGATCAGACCGCAAGACTAACTATTACTGGGGATCATGTGGGAAGAAAAATTTTACTATGACAACATTCTGCCGACAGGTTCTTCAATCATTCGTGAACCTGTTCATCAAATTGGTATATATATATATATATATATATATATATATATATATATATATATATATATATATATATATATATATATATATTAGGAAAATAAAATAGATAAATCCAAAGATATGGTCACACTCCCGTATGTCAAAGGAGTAACTGGACCTATACAAAGAATTTTAAGACGCCATGAGATCGCAACATCGGTTAGACCTTATCAAAACATCAAGAGAATACTAGTGCATCCACAGGACAAAGTGGAAGATAGCAAAAAGACAGACTGTGTATACAAATCCCTTGTAAGAGCTTTAACCACACATATATCGGCTAAACAGGGAGAACATTAGGAACAAGACTAGAAGACCACCGTAGACATCAACCCAGCAAATGTCTTCCACCACGCTGACCGAAGGACTAGAGCAGCGCAACGCCTGCTCTAGGAACAAATCAAACACCCTGCCCTCTTTCACTCTTTCTTCTCCATTACAGTGTCTGGGTGGAACAACCTCCCAACATCTATCTCCTCAGCCCCTTCACTGGAGTCCTTCCAGATTCGGCTAGGCTGCAGTCTCCATAAACTGCAGCCAGTCATCATCACTCCATAAATAACTTCAGATCGTGTATGAAACATGTCTGCTCAGCCTGGGCTGAGGGCCGGGGGGGGGAGGGGGGAATAATGATACTCTGCTTTGTTTTATACGTAAATGTTAGTCCGTAGTTGACCATTTCGCCAGTTCATAACACTGTTCTAATATATTTCTTCAGTCATTGCAGTCTGCTCAGCCGATGCTGAGGGCTGGGATCATGGTGGGAATAAGTATTGTTCTTATTACTGTAGCGATTAATACGGTCAGCTTTGTCTGGGTGATTGAAAAAAGATAGCCACAAGCAATCATTTGGTATTGCGAGGCTATTCAATACAGATAACGCAGGGCTGAGTATTGTAGGAGTATTTCCTTTATGTACAGCATGTTCATAGCGGATGTATCCTCATCGCTCAATATTGGCCTCACCTTTGATGTTTTTAATGTCATGTTTAATATGCATTGCGTTGTTTTAGTCTCCACTTTGAACACTAATTGGTTCATTGTTTCACTACAATTGCACTGATTTAATATATGCCATGACATTTTATGAAAGGAAATAAATTGCCCATTTATAACATGCACATTGTTTCTGTTGCTGTATACATCAAAAAAGTTGCGGCCATTAAGATTGTATCTTCAGTATATTAATTAATTGTAGCTATTACCCGGCAGAAGACATACATGTATATTGTGTGTGTGTGCGTGCATGAGTGCGTGCGTGCGTGCGTGCGTGCGTTTGAAAACGCAGGGAACAGTGCATACCCACAAAGCGTCGCCCGATAACCCGGCTAGTATATAATTTATGTGCATTATAACTGCACGTGCATGTGCTCGAAACTCATGTGACATAGTACGACAGGAGTATACGTAGACATACCTGTTTCGCAGTTGACACCACTGTAACCGTCAGTACAGGCGCAAGCGTATCCGCTCGTTTCATTAGTACAGGTGCCACCATGTTGACATGTGACGCTGTCACACTCGTTCGCAATTACTAAAACATATCCGGCAATTACCAGTATAATTGCAGTTTTCATTCAGATATTATTAGGTAGGGGAGACCGGGGCTAGTTGTGACAAAGTTAAGTTTTAACATGTACTATAGACAAAACTTATACTGCATATTACTTCGCAAGGTAACATGAGTTTCATCAATATTTTAAGCATGTCACAAGGATCCGTTGCAAAATTTCAAAACTGGGCCATTTTCAAGAATAAACGGTAATTTGTTATACTCTCGCTACTTTGTTTGTTAAGGTGTTGTGTGCACGTGACTTTTTACATATGCATTTTTTGGAAGTTCTAGTCATGAACATATGCTCTAGCTGTTACACAGCGGATTCATAAACACTAAGCCATGTAAAGATACATGCATTAAACATTTGTTTTTCGTATATACGATTTATTGATTTGGAAGATGATGTAACATGCATTAACTGATCCACCCACTATTTATTATATATCCACATGGTATCTGGTGATATACGACCCGGTAACCATTGATGACCTCCCGTAGCAGACGGTAATACCGTATTACTGACCTTGCGTGTTGACGATATATGCCAGACACACAACCGCCAAGAGGTACCACTCAGCATCACGGTTTTTCGACATGTCGGCTCCGCCCAACGAGCTTCTGTAAACATTCATGCATAAATCACACTTGTAAAAACGTCGTACTTGATGTGTATTATTAGATTTAGCAAGATGACCATACAAGCCAACAAACAATAGACAGTACGTGAACAACCCTATCAGACATATGTATGTGTTATGTATGACCTGTTAGGTGTAAACTATATACTGCTAGCATTAACTCAATCAGTATATATTATTGTCCATTCATTAATCGTCTTGATATAGAATGGGGATATTCATATATATTTACCAGTAGAGCTTTCCCCACCTTGTCAAGGCGGCTACATCAGTACAAATGAAGATGATGTCATGGTACGGAGACGTCATCATAGACGTGTAGAAATTGGTAGTTCCTCTTACTTATATTGATAATTTTGTCTTCCGTATTCATATCGCTTGTTTAGGTGTTTTCTCCTTCTGTGTGACTCATTGTGTTTTATGTGAGGGTGACTTGTTTAGTGGTGGATCGAGACAGTTTCTATCCGCTCCTCGCGTAATATTGGAGCATTTTTCATACCTTTCATGTGTTCATATAGTCTGGTGTTAAATAATCTCCCTGTCTCACCAACTCGAACACGTGATTTCATGTTCTAATCTGTCCTTTGGATGTACTAACAAGCGTCTGATGAATGCGTGGGGACGCTTGGATGTGGCCACCCCGTACGTATTCAATACCCAACCCTTTCTGAGACACCTTCTACATATTGGATGACGACATCCTACCAGGAAGTCAACGTCATTAGTAGTAATACAGTTACCTTAGCAAGGGGGCGAAAGCTCTACTTTAGAGCTAAGCACAAGCCTATTGGATATGGTGAAAGTATTTGATGATGAAAACGAATTTTCCTTTGGGATTGTGTAGACGGCATTCTCACTACGAGTCTTATCGTCTTTAGTAGGTGAATCGGTGACGTTCTTCATCCAAATAGTTATCAACACGCCATCCTCTTTATTGTGCTCATGTATTAGGCATATATGCCACTGATCCTCGTTAACTTATGTCACATAGTCTCAATCCCCCAATTTAACGGCGTTGCCTTGTCCATTGCCTCTCGTGTCAAGTCTTGTCGGTTGCCTTCCCCGTGTTGTCCCCTGTCCACCCCTTCCTTTCCTTTGTCGCTCCCATTCTCACCGATGTGTCTCGCATCCTCTTTATTGTCTTCCACATATTGTGTATTATGTCGGCCAAGATACCCGGCTGCCTTCTCCTTTGACGTGTACATGTTTGCCGTGTACAACTGTTTGCCTTCCAGGAAAACTGTTCATTTGCGTTGCAGCATGTATCGTGCCGTGGTGTTTCCTTACCAAAGTAGGTTCCTTGAAAGGCAAGTGGTCATGCACCTTCTTCATACCTATGCACGTCATGTTCCAGACATACGTTATTGTTGGCTTTAATTTACTCCTGGTTTGCACTTTGGTGCACAATAGGTCAGGTAAGCAAAACATGTTGCATTTTGTTATAAAAGCATCACATTTTGCATAGTGTTATAAAATACACTGTACAGCTGTGGAACCACGTTGGTGCTTACATATCTTGACATTGAACTGGACCCATTTTCCAATATGGCCTCATTCGTAGGTGTCGAACAGTTCTACAAAGATTCTTGTCGAATGTTTCGATTTCAATGTATACTCTTCAATAACATACCTGGAATACTGCACAGCCTCTAACATTCGCACATTTAACATTTATATTGTGATGGATGGTGAACTGCAGATCGAACGAAGGTAATTTCGAATTCAATGTAAAAACGCTGAACAAGATTACGACATGAATGTTTGCATTCCATTGAACCAACTGTAGAGGTGGCCAACAGTACACATAACATGCATTACTCGAAAATCATCACACCGTCTTCGTAGCGTTATATGCAGGAATGTTTATTGTACACAAAACTGGAAGCATTTTTTCAATGATGCATTTGATCAGTCCATTGAACAGATTAATGCTTTGGCCAAAGGAATTGGGAAAGTTATCAACTTAACACAATATCCCGGTGAACTGAGACGCTGGATGATGTCAAAGTTGTGAGTGATCACTGAAATTGAAGATGTTATTGAACTCGCCGATATTGGTATATGAGATCGCCATCATGATCAGTGCCAGGAGGATGCAGGGTAATATGTAGGGTATTTATGTGGAAGAAAATCTTAAAGCATTGACCAGATAACGAAAGGAAAACCGTGTTAGACGTTCTGCGCATCAGTGGAAACAAAACAAAACTGTTAAACCCTCTGTCGCTGCAGAGCAATACTTATCTCACATCAGAAGACATGGGGTTTATGCTACCAGTTATCGCGATGTGTTCTCTGCCGATACCAGACTTGGAAAAGTTGAGTGTTTTCTCACGGTCTTCATGCATGTAGCGAATGCTGTTAACAAAGGATGATTGATGTGTGTGTGTGTGTGTGTGTGTGTGTGTGTGTGTGTGTGTGTGTGTGTGTGTGCGTGCGTGCGTGCGTGCGTGCGTGCGTGCGTGCGTGCGTGCGTGCGTGCGTGCGTGCGTGCGTGCGTGCGTGCGTGCGTGCGTGCGTGCGTGCGTGCGTGCGTTCGTGCGTGTGCAATTTAAACACATATTCACTGGTGGTTGCTGCTTTAAACAACATCCGTTCTAAGGAATTATGGGTGGCATTTTTTTTAACATTGAAATATATATGCATAACGTTCCATGAAATACTACATAGAATGAATCCTCGATACGCTGCTTTCCCACCAGGCGTCCTTGCATGCATGAGTGTGCCACGGCGTCAGCTTTGAAATTGAAGCGGTATAATGATGTCACTGTATAATGATATCACTACATCATTTGAGGAGCTCAGTCGTACAACTGATCAACTCGAGACGAAACGCCCTTCTCCCTGATAGATAGCTTCGTCGTCCGCTTTCATGTTCCGACGAGTGATGTCATTGTCATCGATGTCAGAATGGATTTTTTTACAATGAGGTCAAGAAGTATGGGGAACATTCCTCCAACGCAAGCTGCATTTACGCAACATGAGAAACATGCTAGCAGCCAGAGCCAATGTTGGATCCATGCCAATCAGCAACATTTAAATCCGGCTAACTATTTCGTGGGCTAATGATGCTACATGATGGCAGCCACTGTGGAAAACACTTCCCCAAGCCACGCAGTCATGTTAGTAACTTTTGTATTGTGGTTGCACGAAAGTGTGCAATGGAAACTGCAAATGTTCAACTGCAGCACTGAAATGCGCTGCCCAGTGTATATATTCCGGAGACTGTTAGACCAACAGTATCACGTTTACGGAACGGCTGCTCTTATTATGATTAAGCTTATACATAGTATACATTCATGACTGGAACGTTACCTTCAAGGTTGTAAATGCTGTACATAAACGTATTAACAATAATGATGTACCATTGTAATCAGTGAATAACTGTTAAGCACTAAATGACCTTGCGCTACATTGTCAAGGTCAATAAAAGGTCACCAAAGACAAGAGTCAATGTGGCCCTATAGCTAAGAATGATCTGCATCACATGATGACGCAATACTGAAAATGTGGCGTTTTATCACAAAATGCACAATTCGTCTGATATGTTTAGCTTGCCTAACCTGCTAAAAGGCACAATTACTAAACTGCCCTTGTCCGTGGTTACCTCTCCTGCCTTAGCAACAATGTCTACTATCGTATTCAGTGTCCTGCTCTGTAGCGAACCATGTTGGTGATTGAAATACTATACAATTAATAATTACAATACATATGCGGCATATTAAATTCATAGTCCACAACGTCCCAACCACCCACAAACTACAAAATTCGTATAACTTTTATTGACCCCAACAGTAATTTTTCAGAAGGTTCGATCTATCTCACGAAACCCTCTAGTTTACGTATCGTATCCCCATTTATTCGCAATAATTAAACTATTTTGACAGCTAACTACGAAAGTTATTTTTTGGGTTAGGCAACAACGTTTACCCCACTAAATCAACAATATACGATACCAGCATTACTTATTTCAGTTGATATCATCTTTCTAAATGGATTAGATATGCATTCTAACCTTATCAATTAAAGAATCCGTCATATGAAAGTACAACATATATTTAGTATTTATTTTATATTTATTCTACGTATCTAAGTACAAAATGTATATTATTCTTGCTATTTCACACAACTAACGCATATACTTACATGGTTTTGCTCACCCGTACTAAGTTGTAAAAAGGCCGATCTGCCTTACGAATCCAGTGCCGGGTTTATTTTCCTTTTGAGCAGTCCTAAATTTGGGATTCGCAAGGCATATGACAATTTATCCAAGGAAATAAAATATTACATTTTGAGATAGAAATATGATGTTTGAGGTAGAGTCAACATGTTGGTAGCGTCAAAATCATTGGAAGTTGACGGTTCGATCGCAGTGACTGTATTTTATGTTTGTGTATACTGGTCTTACATGTAAATTAATTAGAAGGAAAGTATGAAGGAAACATAGCGCATTGTATTATATTATGTCCCACGAAACCAAGATGTTTGACGCACTCGTTTTTTTAGCATGATTGCTACATTCATTTACGAGGTTCTCTTTTCGTCTGGAACACGATTGAAAAGGACAGCTGTCAGTATGCCATGCATCTTTCCAATGACTGGTGTTCAGGTCACCCACAAGGAAACATAGGACTCCTTCGTTCAGTAAAATGTCAATACATACAGATAACATAACACGAACAAACGTAGCATGCTCAGTCGACTGGTATGAATTATGCAAAATATATGAACACAGAGTTATTCGAACACAGAGCACTATATTTTTCAGAAGGTATTTCTCGTTCGTTGATCAATACTCTCCACAGACAACCTCCACGGTCGTAGTTAACTAAGAATAAACGTTACACCATGTCACACAAATATGACCATTCACTCGAAAATAATGTAGGCGATCTTCGATGAACTAAAATGGCATATTAGCAAGCATTTTATATAGTCAATTTAAATTCCACGTTGTCGCCATTTTCTTTAATAAACTAACGATGCGTTTAATCGCCATGTGATGGTCCTCACCGCCATGAATTTATGACTATATCAGTATCACTGTCAGGTAGACCTGTAGAAACGCTACATATGGGAACTTAACTTTAATTGGGATACGGGAGTTGGTGGCGATGTAGATCATCTTTCTCATTGACTGTCTTTACAAGCACGCCCCATGGCGCAACGTGCGTGTAAGAGACAACGCGCCACATCCCTGGTACGACTGTGACATCGATGACGCCAGGAAAAAGAAGCGGAAACTGGAGAATGTGTGGAGGAAAATTTAACTGAACATTCATCGGCAATTATATGTCATCGCCCGGGAAGAATGCACTCCTCTGATTTCCACACGCAAAAAAGATTACGATCAAAACCGCTTAAAAAAGGCAAACAACAAAACTGTGTTCGTCTATTGACATCCCTTGATGGCCAGCGCATACAACAACATCCCGAACTCCACTCGTCGGCCCAAGGAAGTGAACTATTTTCACATTTCTTCAGTGAAAAGATCGATAAACTCCTGTCGGGTCTGCAGTGCTTCAACACCATCGATAGAACGTTGTTCCACCGACTGTATCCATGTGTTTGATCCAACTACGAACGCAGAAATCACAGTGATTTGTGGAATTACTGATAAAACGTGCGTATTGGATCCTCTGCTGATCAGCTAAGGGACCATATCACACTAATTACAAATGCCTCTCGGGATGCGGCAGACATGCCAATGCCGCTTAAGCATTCAATTGTCCGTCCATCGCTGAAGCCATTGACAAATACATCCTGAGCAACTATCGACCAGTAATTAATCTCACACAATTTTATCCAAGGTAATTGAGAAAGTATTCGCGCTTAGGATGATGACACCCATCTCTGATCAGCAGATGGTCCAGTGCACCAAAGTCCGCGGCTGCACTCGTTGACGGCAATGTGATTCGCGTTGGTGTTTCTACAATCACAGCTTCGCGATGTGTTCGAAATATCGGTGTCTTCATTAACAGGCATCTATATATGAAAAAAGCAAGTGTCACAAACCGTCAGCACATGCTCATTCTACCTCCGCCACATCAATCAAATCAACCGTTTTCGGTCCAAACTGACAAAGGAACGCGTAGTCAATGCCGTCAACACATCGCGGCTTGACTACTGCAAAGCACTCTTATACGGCACGTCTGTGGGCAACATCTCGTACCCGCAACGAATGCACAACTCGGCTGCCAGATTGATTCTGCGTCGTCCACGTAGCGACAGTGCCAGGCCCCTGATAAAAAACTTCACTGGCTGGCCGTGGCACACAGAGTCGATTTCAAAATACGGGTACTTACTTACAGTCATGCATGACGAAGCGTCCGTGTATCTGTGTGAATTCGTGCGCCCATGTCAACCGGTAAGAGCAATGCGTTCTGCTCGTTCGCAATGGCTGCGTCCCTGTGGAACACTTTACCTAACTTTATTAAAACCTGTGACACTATCGCCAGCTTCAAATGTCGCCTAAATACACATTTCTTTCGTATAGCATATTAGCGTATATTCCAGATGAACATTGTCCTATACTCATAGCAATTTAATTATGACTATTCCGGTAATCTTATGCATGATAGTTAACATTATTTTTTCAATAATTTGTATCAGTTCAAATATTATTATATAAATATTTTATTAAATTATTAAATTATTTATTATTATTATTCGTACGTATACATTTATTTATTAATAGTATTGCATTGCTATATAATGATTGTGCTATATTAATGTATAATAATTCTTATTACTATATATATATATATATGCATATATATATATATATATATATATATATATATATATATATATATATATATATATATATTTATATATATATATATATATAGTTATTTCTTAATTAGCAATTATAAAAAAAAATTGTGCTGTATTTGCTTTAAATAATTTATATTACTGGTACTATGTTAAATACATTTATTCGTTGATTTTGCAATTCTACTCTATTTTATGTATTTTAATATATAGTGAAGCGCCACAAAATTTTTTTTATCTGGCGCTATACCAAATAAAATGTAGTTATTATTAATCAGTTGCGGACACGTCGCCTGTGGTCGGACAGGTGATGATAGGCATTACTTGGACACATTCTTTGAAGCTTAGGCGCGGATGCGTCCGGCTACTATAAACACGTCGACCAAGACAGAAAGTGGAACGAAGCACAAATGAATCAGCGTACATCCATACATGGCGTGGGATAAACTAGCACATCCACTTTTCAACAAGTCGATATGGCAGTGATACCATAACACAACTACTAAACCTGGCTAGCGAGAATGGATGTAATCTGTCTTGATGGAAGGTTTCCGAGTGTTCATTCAATAACTGCCATCAAAGCGAGAAATAACGATTATGCCTTATAGGCGTACATTGATGGAGGGATGCCCATCAACCAAAATTGTCAGATAGGTAGCATATAAAATGCTGCGATAATTTTGTAACTTGATACTGACAAGTAAACTTAAAATAATAAGTTTAACTGCACTTGTGTGCTCATTGGCTCTCTCTCTCTCTCTCTCTCTCTCTCTCTCTCTCTCTCTCTCTCTCTCTCTCTCTCTCTCTCTCTTCTCTCTCTCTCTCTCTTTCTCTCTCTCTCTCTCTCTCTCTCTCTCTCTCTTTCTCTCTCTCTCTCTATTTCTCTCTCTCTTCTCTCTCTCGCTCTCTCTCTCTCTCTCTCTCTTTCTCTCTCTCTTCTCTCTCTCGCTATCTCTCTCTATATATATATATATATATATATCTCTCTCTCTCTCTCTCTCTCTATATATATATATATATATATATATATATATATATATATATATATATATATATATATATATATATATATATGTATATATATATATATATATATATATATATATATATATATATGTATATATATATATATATATATATATATATCTTCCGCAGATATGCGTGTCATGCAATCATGCATAATATCAGTGCATGATATCAGTGTATCATGCAACTGTATTTATGTATTCTACATTTAACAATGTGGAAGCTTTTGTCATGTCTATGTAGATACCGTAAACAAGAATGTAGGTCAGTGGTCTCCGTTCTGCCGCCGACACCCGATGAAACAAACAATCCCAGCCCTACTGAACGCATATTGTTTTCCGCCAATGGACTAGCTTCAGACTCCATGACCGAAAGTGCTGTCATAACATGATCGTGGCCGACGTTCGTCCCCCTTTGGGCAGGGATTCTGTCAAGATGACTAGGGGAAACGCTTTAAAGTCGATCTGCTTTAATGCTGCCTTACTGATCGCGTCACCTTAGCAGAGCTCTAGTTGATGAATATACCCGGCTGTGGTTGGCATTTTTGTAAAGCAACCGAGCCCAGCATGAGCAAAATCGCTGCCATAATTACGCCTCTCCACATTAAGACTGATGGGCCATCGGTATACACACCACACCGAACACTTCATGACGAAAGGAAGGCAAATGACGACAGTAGAACAGAGAAAAAGTAATTGAGCGGTGTGAATCTAATTGGGCATCACCGATCTACAGAGTAATGAAAGCAGATGACTCATGTCATGTACGCGGGGACTTACGGCGACTGAACACTATAACAAACTCGACAGATATCTGCTTCCGAGTTTCAACGAGCAGCTGGCGGTTTGCACCGTGTTAAGCAAGATCGACCTATCACAGGCATTTCAACAAGTGTGCGACGAAATGGCAAAATGCGTAGCCTCTTCCAGAAACTCAAGGGAAAAGGTACTTCCTCAACAACAAGACATGTCAGCTTGGCCGGTCTGCTCTCGCGTTTTTCGTCCAGGTCGGTGATTCGCAGAAACAGTGGAAGCCATAAAAAGGTTTCCGGTACCTAAATCGCCCAAAGACCTTGAGCACTTCCAGTGTATGTACGCGTTGTTTCCACCAGTTCGTAGGACATGCATCCGGGAAAATTCAACTCAACAACATATACAGAAAAAGTATTTTGAGGAGGCTTAGTTTCCGGTACACTATCGGGCCTTTTGCCTGTGATCTACTACAAAAAAAAATATAAACGGAAATCTGGTGCGATGCGTCCAATGTCGCGGTTGGGGCCTCCATGGTGCGATTCAAGCGTGGAATGTGGAAACCGCTAAGCTTCCGAAATATGCAGCTTAAGGATCACATGCAAATACTCCAGAAATCGTGATATATGATAAAAAGCAGTTGTATTAGTAGTTTGGAATGCATTAACAAATAATGTTATTGGGTACTCTTCAATAAAAACAAATTATATTTGGCAAGCCAATGAAAAAGCGAAACAGCTCTACTCAAAAGTTAGATCGACACAGCTGTTAAAAATTGCATATATCAAGATATTTCGACAGAAAAATCATACCGTGTCCACATATTTCCCCATGTGTTCCAATATTTCTAATCGAACCACAGAGTAACGCAAAGACAACGTAGGGCGTTGGTCCAACTTCCAAGCCTAGGTTTAGGCTAGGGATAGGCTAGACTCGACGACTGTGTCTACTAGCTTGTACAAACTAAACATGGAATTTAAAAACAGTTTGATAATTAAATACGCATGGTACTACCAAAACGTTACCATTGTATATACATTTATGTTATTTTTTAGGTTTTTGATCCTGGGCATGTGTTTACTGCGGCGTGAATCCGAAGGCTTCGGTCAATAAATCAGACCTGGTTTGACACAACTCGTTGTCGCTATTAATTTCGCTTTTGTGACTGTGACCGCGTTAAAGGTTAAGTGCCTATGAACACACACACACACACACACACACACACACACACACACACACACACACACACACACACACACACACACACACACACACACACACACACACACACACACACACACACACACACACACACACACACACACACACGCGCGCGCGCGCGCACACACACACACACGCGCGCGCGCACACACACACACACACACACACACACACACACTCACACCCGCACGCACGCACGCACGCACACACAAACACACACTCACACACCCGCACGCACGCACGCGCGCACGCACACACTAAATATAGTTTAGCATTGGGCTGACTAAGCTATGGTCTCATTTGGCGTTGGGTGAGTTGGCACTGGTCCAAGTTGGCAGTGTGCCGACATGGTCAGGAACGGCAGGTATGCAACAAACAGTAGCGTCAGAGAACATTTAACATGATTATTCATGTTATGTTTGCTGTAAGAAGAGTGTGCGACTGAATACTGGCGAGGTTGGCCCCGCTCCTCCGGCGGTTCATATATCAAGTTATTTTTTCGCCGGAGTTTATTCTTCCACATACTCACATGTTCACACTACAATATTTCTTTGATTGGGTGATTCGTTAAAAAATATGTACAAACGTTAATGATAAATGTGTTGTAGAACTTGTAAAATGTTCCAAACCAAAAGGACGATATAAACGCTTGTTAAACAAGTGTATGTAGCGTATAATGAAATAAAACGTTGATTGAATGTGTGTATACACGTATGAGTATCCGTGCCGATATTCTCAACATGTGTCGCGCCTAGTTGATCTTGCAATATAGTCAGAATGTCAATAATCACTAATAAGGTGGTTGTTAGATAGTATTTGTTTATGACAAGTCATACAACTTCGACGAAATTGTCGTACAAGTCACAAAGGCACTGTTTGCCAATTGACGCAGCGCAATACTTTGAACGACCAATTTGGAAAATCTACAATTATAGACGTTCGGTAGAGGTGTCCACTCTCGCCTGTTCTCTTCAACGCATTCCTCGAAAACATCAATACAACTAATGGGACGGAACTCAACTCAGAATAAATACTAAGTGCTCGTCAACAGTACCAATTAGAAGACACCCATTAACATTATGGCGAATAACAATAACTTTGACGAAGTCGACTTATTCAAATATATTGGGTCTACTTTATGCAAAGAAGGCACCTCAGAAAAATAAATAAAAAAAAGATCGCCGTAGCCAAGTCTGCTATATCAAGAATAAACTCCACACGGAAAAGCAAAAATATGAGCTTTCCAATCAAGCATATGCTCTGCAGACCACCCGTAGTATCCATCCGCCTATGTGGATGCGAGAGCTTCACTTTGACAACATAAACATATAAACGAGAACAATTATTTGAAATGATAAGCTTCATAATACTCCTCTCGTGTTTTAACCGAGCAGAACACTAATGAATATGAGATAAAGCAAGTTGAACACACTTGTTGGAAAACAATAACCCTTCTTGTCGATTTGATTTGTTAAAAGGCACTCTAGCGGGCAATAGAAGACGGGCCGTCAGAAGCAAAACTGACTGGACATCATAAATTAATGGCCTGGTCTAAGCTTATACCGGCCCTGCTATGCACAACTGAAGAGAGAACAGGCTGACGTAGACTCTCCGTGAAAATGACATCCATACGACCGTCCAGGTGAAAGAATGAAATCAAATGAGGCGAAGACGTTATTTACATAAACTGCCACATGATAAAATGACTATACTTAGCTTATGCAGTAAAAACTTACTTCGATTATTTAACTAAATACAGGTATGCAGCCTTTTTCACTGATAGAGCCATGCTAATTATAAATAATATGATTTTGAGATATATGCATAGCTTTACCCGATTTTCAATTGTTGTCAATAAATTGTAGTTAAATTGGCAACATTAATTGTAGTTAAATTGGCATTATTATTCATGGTATGTCCCAAACATGATGCAAACACCGCTATAATATGAAGCCGTTGACATCATATGTATAATTTCAAGTATGACAATCGATGCAGTGCAGATCTACTGATGTGCCATTTGTACATAGTTTATTATTGTAAACACTATATGGATGGTCTATCAAAACGTTAATTTTCGACCTTGAATTGTTAGGTGACCTTGTCCAAAATATACAATACATCATGTTACATATACACGCACATCAACATTGACTTTATGACACACAAAACTAATTATATTTTCATATTTCATCAAGTTTCAAAGTTTCAAAACTAAATTCAGGTAGTAACCGTGGCAAACGATTTTTGCTACTTTCCAATCTCGATTCGTGATTTTGCTATATGTGGGAGGGGTTTTTGTCAGTTTGATTACTTTCGAATGTGGACCATTTGATCTTGTTGAATGAATGGGTCTCTAAGCGAATAAACATCGGGTGTTAACACATTAATATTTCAGCTGATGCACTTGTGAAGGTTCACACCCGCGAACGAATAAACCTTCTTCCGGCGCCTACTAGATGAAAAATTACTTAGCGCATTCATGCATTGTCAACGCAATGAAATACGGCGACAGGCGTTATTCCTTAGTTGTGTATTTGTCATTGCATACACATACAGTAAACAAAGCTAGCTTACTTGAACTTGAGATATTTGCGTCGAAACACACCCCCTTTCAATGTTATGTTATGCGCATTTTGTTATGGTGGGATGGTCCGACGCTGAACATAGCCGTCGGTTAGTGTGCGGCACACTGAGGTCAGTGGACCTTAATACTTCTTGATCACGAGCTAGCAACTGTGGCGTAATTTGGAGGGCTAGCATCAACTGCACGATTTGGAGGGCTATCACCAACTCCACAATGAGTATTCTATTATCAAATACGATACGCCAAGTTGATGGCAAGCCATTATGCCTTCATGTATAAATATCGGGTTGCCCCGGTATGTCATTTTTAGTTAATGTTCTACTCGGGACAATGTCCTGTCAAAACATAGTAATATTTCAGTGACATTTCCAGGGGCCCCTTACCAAGTGAGTGCACATTTCGAAATTAACAAAGAATATTTGTACATCAAAATAGAATTTGACCAATTAATTATTTAGGTTACGACGAGTTCGTCTCGATTCAATGGTCAATCGGCATGGAGTGGTCTCGAAAATTCGTTGAAGAACTATCGGTCAAAGGTGGCTCTTGACGCTGACATGCTTGACTAACAACGTTTTCCCACCCAGCATATATGGCTGAGTTTCCTTCTGAAGTGGAGGAGTTCCATGGGTTGGTCTGCATTGGTAGCACTCGGCGGTAGAGCAGCCGTGCTGGTCGGCGACATCCAGCATATATGCAAACACTAGTCAACACCGCTTCATAGAATGGGCACAACTGCGGTGTTTCCCACGTTTTGGTCCAATCAATCCATTTTTTCAATGTATTGTTATACTCTTTCGTTGGACCATCTCACTGCCTGACTCACGGGATGGACTCTACTGCAGTTGGACACGACCATGATCAAGATGCGGCCATGCCAGCTATTAACAACAAACTCGCCGTGTATGTCATGCTTATACGACGTGGTCCCTCTTTCCATCTTTTTTGAGCTGATCAGACCGACACAGTTGGTCTTTACATGACCGCCTTATGCGCTCGATCGTACGGGTAGAACGGTCGGTGGCTGCCACAGCTTTCACCTCCTTGTTACCAGGCTTTTGCATTACAGTAGCCTCAGCAACAGCCAGAAATTGTCTACCAGACATGATTTTTACAAAGCCACCAAAACCATAATCTCCTCTGCCCTTATATGTCCGTATACTGATGGATTTACGAGAATGTCTACTGACTGAAAATGTCACTCTTCTTCCAATATTGCCAGCACATCACTGACATTATAACTATTGAAATAGAACAAAGTCCGGGCCGTGTAACTCCCAGTATATGTGGACTACATAAGCATACTTTGACTTCGTCCATACCTAACGTTTAAATAAACCAGCCAACTTAACGTATTTTTTATGATCGTGTCTACTCTACTGTGGCCGAAGCAGCTCGCTAGAACGAAAGAACGATGGCCGAACGCAGACTCGTCTCTGGACTACGATTGCGGCACCACGGATGGAGCCGGATGCTAGAAACGACAGCAAACAACTGAATGGTCTATGCACGAGGTTCGCGCCACGACGGCCGTAGCCTTACGACAGAACGACAGCAGACACCCGAATCCTATCTGCACGGAGGCCGCAGACAGCCACGTCAGAGGGATAAATGCGATGGTTTCCGCGACCCGCCACCGTGCGCCTGCGGTTGAATGAAAGGTTCGTAATAACATAGAAATCGGGTTGAACTTCAGGCATAGAGGTCTCGGAACTGACTTTGTTGTTCTTAGAACATGGTTTTGTGAGAGTAAGACCTATCGAGGAACTTAAGCAAACCATGATGAGTATAACGATACAGCTTCCTGGGATTTGTGTTTGGATTGCGATGGGTCATGTCAGACGCTGTCAGTAGTTATTTTGCATTGCTAATAATTTCCTGGCCGATTACAACAGAATCGGAGACCAGGTATTGTCCATGGTAACAATGGTTTGTTTTGACGAATATGTCATCCCGTTGTACACATTACTACAAAGAAGTGGACGTTTATCCCAATGATTTGGCTACTTTATTAAGACACCAAGAATAGATATGTAATATCGAAAACATGTTTGCAGTTTGTTTGGTTATTATCACCCTCATAAATGACGACGGCGAAAACACAGACAGAAGCAATCATTCACATAGGCGCACATAAGTTGACATATAAAATAACCTGATTTCCTCCTGCTGTGTTGTTAATTAATACAGTAGGCACATCATAACTACTCACCTTCTACGTGAAACGTCCCATGCGACAGAGATTGCTGACTAGCGAGAGAACGTCCGACTGGTATGAAACGAATACCAAACTATCCCTTCAGGGTGAAACTGTCAGGTCTAACAGCGGTGACGAGGGGGTTCCGCTTTGTGATTTTCATTGATACCGCGGTACACATATCCTTGGAGGTGGCAACACAGCGTAACACGGAAGGATAACGTATCAACGGCGTGACACATACCTTGGTTGTGACAACACAGCGTGACTCAGAACCATAACGTATCAACGGCGTAACACAAACTTGATGGTGGCAACACAGCGTAACACGGAAGGATAACATATCAACGGCGTGGCACATACCTTGGTTGTGACAACACAGCGTGACACAGAACCATAACGTATCAACGGCGTAACACAAACTTGGAGGTGGCAACACAGCGTTACACAGAACGACAACGTATCAACGGCGTGACACAAACTTTGGTTGTGACAATACAGCGTAACACAGAACCATAACGTATCAACGGCGTAACACAAACTTGGTGGTGGCAACACAGCGTAACACGGAAGGATAACGTATCAACGGCGTGACACACACCTTGGTTGGGACAACACAGCGTGACACAGAACCATAACGTATCAACGGCGTAACACAAACTTGGTGGTGGCAACACAGCGTTACACAAAACGACAACGTATCAACGGCGTGACACAAACCTTGATTGTGACAACACAGCATAACACAAAACCATAACCGTATCAATGGCGTAACACAAACTTGGAGGTGGCAATACAGCGTGACGCAGGACATTCGTTTATCAACGGCGTGACACAAATCTGGAGGTGGCAACACAACGTGACACAGAACCATAACATATCAATTGCGTGACACAAGCATTGCTTGTTACAACACAGCGTATTGCAGAACCATAACGTATCAACGGTATGAAACAAACTTGTAGCTGACAATGATTTGACTTAAACCTGCATATGACAGTGGCGTGACCTAAACGTGGCAGTGATACTTTCGTTATACATACCTAGAAGTGGAAAGAGCGCGATACATACACGGCGTGAAATAAATATGTGGATGTGGAAAAGGCGTGACACATATGGGAAAGTAACAATATCGTGATACACGTCTAGAGATGACAAAGTCGTGACATATACATGAAATTGGCAAAAGCGTGACATTCAGGCGTGAGATATTCCTGGAGGTGCGTGACACATATGTGAAGATAATAAGAACGTGACAAATACCTGGAGGTGGCAAAGGTTTGACACATAATGGGAGGTGACAAAGGCGAAACAAAAGTTATCATGTTAGGCATATGATCATTTAATAAGAGTTTCTAAAACATAACCATACAACTACAATAAAGAATATTACGACAGTGCTTTATTATGCAACATATGTTGGCTTTTTTCTACTAAACTCATCCAGTTCTGACACAGCAGCTCGTTTGATTGAGAGTTTGCAGTGCTTCCGACGACCCTTCGGTTTCAGTCGAAGGCAATTAATGCCTCTCTCTTGAATTCGCTATTATAAAACTACCAGGCGTGCATTGGTCGCACAATAAACATGTCAGCCGCCATACTAACATAATATATTTGACCAGAATCTCCCACTTTTGAATAATTTCTGAGAAAACCACTAGCGTGATATTCTTGAGTTTTGTTGCGAGTGGTTTGTTTTGTGTTTAAAAAAACCATCACTTTTATTTCGCTTTAATAATATATGTTTTTGATTATAAAGGTAAGGTAACACACTTTCTCACACCGGTGTGCTGTCGCAGCAGTTGACAATATCGGAGACTGGATGTAATGCCTCCAGCAAGGAAGCGCCACAGAAACATGCATCACGGCGCCAACTAAGCATATACCAATTTCACAAGAACAAATGCGTGCCGTACAGGGTGTGGCTTATAACTACTGAGGACACTGCGTTGCTAGAAGTTACGGGCACCCGAGCGAAATTACATCAACCCGCCAGTACAGTTTAGAGTAAGGTGCATCCATTTATTGACACATATCCTTTGTGGTGTTGACATATTCTTGGCGACTCTTGAGACATCGTTAAATGACACACGCACGCACGCATCCGAAGCGTTTGCTTGAATGCTAAATTAATGGTCCGTCAATCATGGTTATTTGAGTCGTGGGCCCGGACAGAGTTTGCCAGTTGCCTGCAGATCACCGATCTGCTGTTACTGCCCCGTCAGTTAAATAAGAAAAAAACAGTTGTAAACGAAACAAAATATATTGTGTCCAGTTGCAACAATAACGTGTGATTATCTAATTATTTATGTACCATGTTCATCGGTATCTTATGACAATATCCTCGTCGACTGTATTTGAATGTTTCGCTTTGTCCAATATTGTTGATTAGTGTTCAGGTGGTTAAAAAAATACATCTCTAGCAATGTATGGAAATAATATTTCGCCGGCACTATTCGTGTTATTGTCTTCAATGAAACTTTATTTATTGTGTACTATTCCGGCAGCATTCAATGCAACAAACGTATCAATCAAGAGGAGCATAACGTTCTGCAATGCAGAACGATTGAGTGGCTATGTAATACCTACGTCTCGATAATCTTAAATACGATTCGCCTTGTGCTTATCCACGAGGCCTGATCAATGTAATTACATTAGGGGAAGGTTTGTGAGTAGAGTAAGTGCGCATCGAGTGCTGAAAGCTAGAACACTCCCCACGTGCAATGTTGAAAGTTTGAATCGAAGACTAAAATGCTTAGTTTAAACAACTGTGGCAGAGGTTCTGTATTTCACGATGTTTCTGCAAAAGTTACCAATTTATATTAAAACAACAATATAAGTAAAATTGAAATAAGTGGAGTGGGAAATGTGCTACCACGAAACGTACTACAACAACCATCAACACGACCACTGCCATTGCTGTTGTTAGTTGCCATTGCTGTTGTTTGCTGCCATCGCTGTTGCTTTTGGTAATAATGTTGCTGCTGCTGATACCACTACAGCAATTACTGATGCCAATACCACAACAACTTTGTGTTGTGATGTTATACAGGATATCAGGCCAACGTCCTCATAACCAACAATGTCATCATATACTACTGTACGCGAAGTGCATTTGCCGATGCGAATCGTGGACTATAACAAAACACTTGAAACACAACTGGAGTGTTGCGAACGTTTAGCAATCTCTGACAGCAACGTACCACAAACGTAGAACTAAGCGGTGGGTTTACCAAATTAACAAACACAATAGGGGACAGGAGACTAGTATTACTTGTACACCGCCTTAAGCGCACATATGATATATGTTTTGTTATGACACCCCGCGGAGCAGCGCGCGGTAGAGCAAGTCAAGGCACACCAGCCTTCACGTTCCCCGACTCACTGAATGATCTGGACCTATAACCTTGGGAGCTGCCTACGACAATGAGTGTCATACAGGTTTGGAGACAGATTGTTGGAGCCAGCAAAGGTCAACACCAGCGGCTGACACGATGATGTTGATCGACGATGAATAACATCCTCTTCGCGAGTCGGAATCCTTCCCACAACAGCAAAATGCGAATGCGCAGTTACCCTCGTGATCTTTTGACCCCGCTGTGTCTGGCGTCGGGGTTCGTTCCTTCGCTAACAACACGTTGGGCAACAATGTACAGCCATGTCTACAGCTTGAGAGGAAGTAAATTGCTCACGAACGTTATTGTGCTGCCCAATTAATTATGTTTTTGTAGCACAGTAAACATGACTTAAAACTGCACCCTCAACTGATTTAGCCTATCGCGAATCCGGTTCTTTGATGTCCTAATATGTAGTGAGTGAATAGTTTAAGTAACATCCGGTTCTTTGATGTCCTAATATGTAGTGAGTGAATAGTTTAAGTAACATCCAGTTTAATTAAAAAGAGCGTATTTTTTTCAAATCATCGAAAATATTGACTTAATCGCTAGATCTGGCAAGGGTCAAAATAGTGAATATCTAAAACGGTAAAGCTGTTATGGGGTCAAGACTGATCAATAATAGTTTGTCCGATGATTTCACACACACACACACACACACACACACACACACACACACACACACACACACACACACACACACACACACACACACACACACACACACACACACACACACACACACACACACACACACACACACACACACACACACACACACACACACACACACACACACACACACACACACACACACACACACACACACACACACACACACACACACACACACACACACACACACACAACTACATTCGCAAGTTGCACAAACGAGCTAGCATGCCGTACTGGATACTAGGTAGGTTTGAATTTTCACAAAATGAATTTGAAATGAGAAAAGCAAAAAAATCGAAATGACGAGGCACCTTTAAACAGCCGTCTGTACTATTGTCATTGTCAGCACGCTGTTTGTATCAACTGACGCGTCGCTGCCTCTAAGACATGATGCCAGGCGCTCCGCCACCCCGCTGATCAAAGTCTCAAAACAGGTGGCACACTATTCTTGTTTCTTCTGTTAGAAGTCATGAACATCCACATGCACGCACGCACGCACGCACGCACGCACGCACGCACGCACGCACGCAAGCAAGCACGCACGCACACACTCACGCACAACACATTTATTAGTATATATATATATATATATATATATATATATTATCGGAACAGTATATCAGAGCGAATACCCTTCCCTACATGCACACTAAACATTACCATTCCCCAATGAAATAATATACTTGCAGTTATTCGCTATCGTGAATACCAAACGTAACATCGGTATAATCACAAATAATCAAGAACCATTACATATCAGCCACGCACCCATTCGCCGACATAATATCATATTTAAAACGTCGATCATTACCAAATTATAACATACATATATACATTTAAACAGAGTATAACATATATATACCTCCTGGTAATATCTTCATAGCAAATTTGCAGCCCTCACTGACTGGTTCACGTTACTTCGAATGCGGACACCGCATAAACTGATAGTCGGACTAACTAGAGCCCCATCTCTGTGCTCTCAGAACTGTCTCGATTCTCCCCTCTATCCGTACTGACCACGGACAAAACCCCCTATCACCAGCATGTGACCTCCACATCCAATAACGGACATATCAATCAATTAACCCGTCCAACGTGTAAGACAATCAATCAATATGCCTTGAACCACCCATTTTTGCATAATTCCCATATGTTTTAAAATTTTTCCATATATTGTTACAACGGAACCAATATATATATATATATATATATATATATATATATATATATATATATATATATATATATATATATATATATGTATATATATATATATATATATATATACACACACACACACACACACACACACACACACACACACACACACACACACACACACACACACATATATAACCACTTGAGTCACCTCAAAATTAACAATGTTTTAATCCTAAATCCTATCTACCTACCTTAATGCACAGTTCCATACAGGTAACCCTGCAAAATCAAAACTCAGGTCAACTTCGTCCGCCTTTACAGTATTGTGTAACCACTGACTGGCCATGCTATTACTACCAATGTAAACACTTTCCCAAAAATACTTGTCACCTAGATATGCACACAGCATATATATTTTTCTATATCACCGGTCACACATGTTAAATTCGTCAAACCGCAAACTATTTACAACATCACATTAGTAAAAAGCAGCAACATCGTTTAATTGTGATATAGTAATAGCGATACCGTTTTGTTTCAGTCGTATTTCATTATTTCCATCAGGCCAAAAAACTATTTCAGGTCGTTGCCGTGGCAAAAGATTTTGATAATGTTCCACATCCATAATTCTTCTTAGCTGGCAGCGTGTTTTTTATCAGATTGCCTAGACTGAATGCCTACTTTCAAATGTACACCAATATATCTTAAAATGTGTTGACTAAATGGGCCTCTAGTTGAATTAACATATGAACCATTGCGCCTGAAAAGGAACAAACCCGCGAATGAGTCATCCAGGCGGGTGCTAGGTGAATGATTACGTTGCGCTCTCATGTCATTGTCAACCCTAGTGAGCTGTCGAAGAAATACGGTGAGAGGCGTTGGTGTAATTTGTGACGGTGAAATGGGTTGACGCAGACAATAGCATTCGGTTAGTCTGCGCCATACCGAGATGTGAGGTGGCGATGAAAGATGGTGAGAAGTGTTCTTCTTTATTTGTATCAACGCCTTGCCTTTTTACCATAAACACGGTCAAAGCTATTTGATTTGTGGTCGGTATATTATATGGAGGGATGACATCAACGCCACGATAATTGCATACACCAATGACTTGCTGTTAATGACAAGACAATCTGCTTTGAGATCGTCCTGACACGACATGATGCTATTCCAATGATATTTTTTAAATTATCCGTGTCTCCTGAAACCGTGGATGCATCAATGTAAAATCGAGAGTTCGCCTGATTCCTGCCTTTAATAATTAATAATACATACTTTATAAACTATGTATTAAAAAAATTACAGCTCTTTGTTTGCTTTAATTATATAGGTTTCACAAACGGAAAATACAACCCACTTTGAAAAACTGAGATCATGTAACGTTTATGCCATTTTTTATCAGAATACTATTTAATGTTTCTTTATTCATTGGTTAAACATTTCAAGCATGAATGAATGCGTCGGCCTTGGTTGGAGTCGACTAATATTACGGGATGTGTTTGCTCAAGCATATCCATGCATGTCCTACGATGTGGGTTGTTTATCTTACATAATAATGCCTATTAAGTAGGCAAGGACAGGAGGGTTAGAGGTGTTTACTCTAATATTTAATGAGTGGTTTCTTAGTGGACTACACCAGGAGACGGTGATTGGTGAATTAGTGTGATGCGTTATCTCATAATCAATGAGTATAAGCAAGACAAGATACACATGTGAGGTATCTCGGCGAGCCAGATCAGATGTGAAAGTAGAGTGGTCGTATTGCACAGCGAGGGCGCCCGGGTGCCAGACGAAGGACACGTGTGAGTCAACTACCTGTAAGGTGTAACTGTGAGGCGATGCTAAAATGCCACTAGCGAGACGACACCCCTGTTGCGAAGAAAGACGGTCGCGACAAACCGTAGCAGAACGACAGAACGACGGCAGAGCGCAGAATCGTCTCCACGCTACGAGCGCGGCATTATGGCCGAAGCAATACGCCAATACATAGACCAACGACCGATCGCAAAATTATCTCTGCACTACGATCGCGGCACGACGACCCGAGCCGTATGTAAGAATCAACTACACACAACCGAATCGTCTATTACAACCAGTAATGTAATAATCAACCAGTAATGTAATAATCAACCAGTAATGTAATAACCAACTACATGTTGGCAAACGATAGGACCGAGTATGCAATAGTGGTAGGGAATAAGGGGGTCATTAGAAAGGGTCGCCTCAACAAATGTAATCTACACTCAAATAAGGGATCACCTCAAACAATTATTTAAGAGATAATTAATTTTTTTAGACAATAACTGATCATTATTTGATCAAATTAAGGCGTCATATCAAAAAACATAGGGGAAATTTCAAAATGCAATGTTATATTATATTAGAAACTTAAGCTTAATGGCAAAATACTAAAATAAGGGATCAGGTTAAACAATTAAGGGGTTATCTCAAAAATGTAAGTTAAGGGCAATATCAGTCAACTAAAATGTTCATCTAAACAATGAAACGGCACCTAAAATATAAAAAAATATATCTAAAAGTAAGGGGTTTCATCAAAAACACGTTAAAGGATAATTTAAAAAGGAATCATTAAGGGGTTATTTAATAATGAACTAGCTGATCATCTCAAAACATTACGGGGGTCATCTCATAAAACCAAGTGATCGTCAAAAAAAAAAAGTTAAATAAATTAAGGGGTCATCTCATAAAATTAATGGGTTTTCTCAAACAAGTTAAGGGATCGTCACAAAATATGTAAGAAGTAATTAACAAGTGAACTAGTGAACAAATTAATGGGGTATTCCCAAACGGTAACTTCATATAATTATGGGAAATCTAAACATGTAAGGATTCATAACAAAACACAAACTTAGGGGGTCATACAAATTATGGGATACCATCGAAAATATAAGGGGTTATCTCAAATAAATTAAACGGATTTTTAAAAATAAATTAAGGAATCATTTTGAAAAATGTAACTAGCTGATCATCTGAAAAAGTTAAATTGGACCATCAAGCATTAAGGAGTGATCTAAAAAATGTAATAACAGGGCATATAAAAATCAGCCTCTTATTTTACGTTTTGAGATGATCGCTTTTACCTTAACGATACCTTTTAGTTTTGGGGATGACCTCTTTATGTCGTAATTTTTAAATGTACCCCTTAATTTTATATTTTGCTTAATGATCACTTAAATAGAAAGAAAAGGCAATTTGTGTAGCTATGCAGCTAAAAGAATGAATACAAACTAACCATATGCAACATAATCAGCAATATCACGCCAGTTGTTTTTATTAGGACAAGCTTGTTGAACACACAGCAACCTTATTTCGTGGGCCGTGGCACTGATGTCGATAAACCTGCATAGCGAGTTTCTGCTTATTTCTACAACTAGTTTTCAACACTTCCGATATATGACGTTTGTTCTTTTTAATGACTATTAACATTTTTAAAATTACCTCTTACCATTTTTGAGAAACCCCTTTATGTTATGAGATGATCACTTAATGTGTTGAGACAATCATACAGTTCTTTGGAAACCACACGTCTATTAAAAAAAAATATCGATTAACCTTTTTGGATAGATCCATTTTCATGAGATGACCCTTTAATGTTTTTAGATGATCTTTAAATGTATTGAGACGATCAGTTTGTTCTTTTTTAATGAACATTTACATTTAGTGCGAAATGACACCTTAAGTTTTTTGAGAAGACCCTTTTATTTTATGGGAAGACCCCTTAATGTTTTGAAATGACACCTGAATGCGTTATGACGATCAGCCTGTTCTTTTTAATCTCCACTTCTATTTTTTTTATTATTATCGAACTTGCTTGAAAAAACCACTTTATTATATTCGATGACCCTTTAATATTTTAAGATGTTTTAGTTAGTGAAACGATCAGCTAATTATTTTTTTTATGAATATCTACAGTTTTTTTATGATCCTTTAAATTTTTGAAGATCCCTTTATTGTATGAAGTGACCTTTTAATGTTTTAAGATGACCCCTTAGTTTATTGAGACGATCAGCTGATTTATCAATAATGAGGGCTTGCATGTTTTGTGATCCCATAGCTTATGCTCCTTTAAAAAGATTTTCTAAAAAAACATGCAACTACAATCACGAATAGACCTGGTGATAACTAATTATGTATTGTCGTAAGCGATACAGCAATGTGCTCAAATATATCCATGTAACATTTCGCCTTCACTATTGGTGTTGTTGTCATCAATGGAACTGTATCATTGTGTACTATTCCAGCAGCATTAAAAACGTTTGAATGGCTATGTAATATCTACATTTCGGCAATCTTATATACCATTCGCCGTATGCTTATCAACGAGACCTGATAAATTGCATTAGAGGCAGATTTGTGAATATCGGAGTAAGCGCATCGAATGCTGATAGCTAGAACACTCCCCACATGCAATTTTGAAACGTTAAATCGAAAACTCAAAATGTTTAATTTAAACAACTTTGGCAGAACTTTCTGTATTTCATGTTGTTTCCCCAAAGCTGCCAATTTATTTTACAACTACCTGTAATATAAGTAAAATATTACTCACATTTCATGGGTAGCTGCTGTTCTACGTCATGTGTACGTTGAAATGAAACAAATGAGGTTAAACAAAGTATTACACGTGTTTGCAATGACCTTCTTGGTTGTTACAACTTCTTCGTCATTTATAAATGACTTATGAAAAGTTTTTTTCGTGTTTTCTAGAAAGCATATTATGTTTAGTTTCCCAATTCTGTTTTTTATTTTTTAAATTGTTAAGACAATATTCATAATGCATTTGTTTGACTATACGTATACTTTTTTAAGAATGCTAGTATACGTCATCAGGTTAATCCGAATTGAAAAGTGTTCTGCGTCGTTTTGAGTTTCTTATATAATTTTTTTCTGTATCGTATAAATTTGAGCAAACCCAGTACAATTCATGTTGATTTAATAGCTTATTGAACTTTGAAAATATGAGTTTTTGAGCATTTAATGGATTCATCTAGGATGTTATAATTGATGTTTGGGTCTGCAGGAGGCGATTTATTAAGTTTAATGTAAACATCTGATGAGATGATTTCATGTATGAAATTGGATATTACTTTTATACGTTGTATGTTAATCTTAATATGTTTTGGTGGTGGCTCTTTCTGAGGAACTGTGTTTAGAAAGGTAAAATACGGCTGATGATCTGATAATTGTTCCGTTAGAATACTCGACTTAGGCTTTTTTCGTAGATTAATTTATATCAAAGGCTATCTATTATAGTTCCATTACTGTTTGATAACCTTGTAAGAATTGTAATATGGGGGTAAAAGATATAAGATATTAATATATCAAAACAATCGCAAAAAAACTAGTTTTCATTCATTAAGAAGGTTTATATTAAAATCACCTGCAATAAGCGGCTTTTGTTTTGTCAAAGGATGCGATAATTGGTGTGAATTCACACAAGAAATATCTATGAGGTCGGTAAATATTACCAATTATTATATATTTTAGGAGCCCACCACCAGTTATTTTTATGATGATCGATGATGAATAGCATTGTTTTCGCGTGGCCGACTCCTTCATACAACAGTAACAAGCGAACACACAGTGAGCGTCGGTATTTTACGACGTAATAGTGTTGTGTGTGACATTGATGTTTTAACCCGGCTGTGAACCGCATCGGGGATCGTTCCTACGCGAACATCGCGTTGGGCATAAATTTATAGTCATGGTTACAGCTTGAGCGGAAATAAATTTCTCACGAACGTTGGTCTACTGCCCAATTTATAATGTGTCTGTAGCACACTAAACATGATTTAAAGCAGCCGTCTACACTAGTGTCATTGTCAGTACGCTGTTTGTCTCCACTGCCGCGTCGCTGGTTCGAAGGCATGGAGTCAGGTGCTCCGCCACCCCGCACATAAGTCTCAAAATAGGTGGTACATTATTCTTGTTTCTTCCGATAGAAGTAATGGACACACGCACGCACGCACACACACATGCACTCATGCACACACACATACGCGCGCGCGCGTAGACACACTCTCACACACACACACACACACACACACACACACACACACACACACACACACACACACACACACACACACACACACACACACACACACACACACACACACACACACACACACACACACACACACACACACACACACACAATCGCACTCACGCACGAACGCATACACAGTAACATTGTAACATTACAGTGAGCTGAAATATGGTTGTCCACGCGTACACAACTATTCTGCCGCTAACATAACAACCTTAACAAATATAATGACATATGTCTATAAAGCTTTATCCTCCTAAGCAAAACCTTAGCAAAAATTTGCGTATGAAATGACTGAAAAGGTAAACACGAATTGTTTGTGTATCACATATATGGGATATGATTTGTTTAAAGATGTATGTTACATGAATAGTCAGTTATTAATTAATAAGAACATAATTTTAAATTCATTACATATGATTAAATTCGAATACCAAAGTTTTGATGCAAACCTAATATATACAATTGTCAAAACCGCCAGGTAGTTCCCTGACAACACGTGAAACATAATCGTAATCATGACCGAAACAACCTCGCAGCGGCCATGTGACGCTCGATGGGGACCGAAGATAAATCAGTATAACTCAGTATCACATTCGTTGTCTATCGAAAAACATTTACCCTGATTTACACTATGTATGACGCATAATGTATAAACGATTAATGCCACATTACATTATAATGCATGATTTTTGCTACCCCGAAACCGTGGATTGTCGTCACGACGTAGTTGCAATTAACAATGTATCGTGTTTTGTACCACCCCGTCGTGTACTGGTTGTGCGACGACGTTTCAAAACAGATCATTCGTTAGTTGGTAAGATATGTCGTTATTCAGCATTATCTGGTCAACATGTCTGTACTAAGCCGATGTAAATATTGGAAAAAAACGACGACGGGTCAAACAAGTCACAGCCACTATAACGGAGAGCACATACTTTAAAGACTTTAAAACACACTCCCCACCGGTGGCGACACTCAGCGTATCACCACTCGCACAACTTGATTATAAATTTTAAAAAATGGGCAGTTACCGAGTTGTATAAATGATTGGTTGGCTGGGCAATGTGATTGTTGTTTACGACTTGTTACGTCATTGCAATTGTGCATTTAACTAAGTGTCAAACAAAACCGAACTTTATAGTGTTTCTACACACATTCTCAATATAGACATTATCCATGTTTGTCTGCACCTGAAACTGGGAGATCTTTTGATACAAATTATGAGCTTACTTAAACTTAAAGTACGACGAAGTCAAGAATGCATTCCTGCTTGAGCTGATAAATCGATTTAGCGCCGTGGAGGAAGAACACTAAATTAAAATAGCCAACTTCCATCATGCAATCCGTCAAGCAAGAGTGAAAGTCCTGGGATACAAGACAAACAAAAGGAAGGAATGGATGGTGCAGGACACTTGGTCAAAAATGTCAGAAAGGAAAGATACCAAACTGAAAATTAATGCAACCAGGTCGCAGAGGCTGAAGGACAGACATAAAAGCAAATATGCTGAGCTGAACAGAGAGGCTAAGAGGATGGCAAAAACAGAAAATAAATCTTTCATGGAGGGACTTGCAGGGGATGCTGAGGAAGTAGCTAAAAACAGGACCTTAAAGGGGAACTGAAGCAATTTTGTGTTATGCCGTATATTTAAATATATATTATCAAACTATGCATTAATGGTGACAGATACCTGCTAATTTATAAGATAAACTGAAAAACTGACTTTGTTCGAGACAAAAATCGACAAAATGCATCACTGCGTATCGCCATCTTGTTGTCGAAACGAGTGGTTTGAGTCGCGTATATCTAATCAATGTAAATTTTCGATTTTTTGCGATTTATTTCGTAAATAGGCATTCTGGAGCGAAAAAAAAGATATGGGTCTCTGTTATATATACAAGTGTTTACACACGTGAACAAAATAGCGTTTTTGTTCGTTCCAAATAAAAAAGTTAAAGAAATTACAACAAAACACGCAAAAAATCGTGGAAAACGCCACACTTCTCGAACGCACGAGACGCTAACCAACGAGAATATGCGATAACGTAATACCGGAACTATTTTTTATTTGTTGACAAGATAGATGCATCGCTTGTGACAGTTTTACCAGATCTGCTACTAGCGATTAGTTGTTTACTGAACTTCCGTAATAGTTGTCTATCTTTGGAGAAATGGAAACCACAGACGAAGAGTCTACTTCGACAGGCCACACGGAAACAACGGTTGACAGTCGTAAAGTGTCACCGAGTGTGCGAGTCACGCTCCAGACTCCAGGTCGGCTTCGCCTTTGTTGACGTTGGATTCAGGAAAAATTACAACAGCGCTTTGACTGTCAACGATTCCTGACTAGGTAATGTGATGTGGTGAACCTGTGGAAATTGCGTCCCGATGTCTGCGCACGTTTACGTTGAGTCATCATGCTGCGCCGAGGAAGCTACCATGCCTAGGGCTAGCCTATGGCTATGGCTATGCAGCACTGTGTGCCCGACCGCGTTGGTGCTTGCATCACCGTACGAAGGCGAAGCGATGATTTTGTAGTGATATGCACAAACAGAGCAGTGCTAGATGTTGGTCTGCTGTCATTGCATGATTTGCGTGCCGACTCATTGATTCGTGGGCAGGTCAGTAATTCAATTGTTATCGAATCATTGCCATTTTTTATAATCATATTTTTTCTGCATATTTCTTTTACCTAGCCTGAGGGCGAGATCCGAACTACAATGGCAATGCAAGCAGGCTTTTCTCTTTATTTTGTATCTAATCTAATGAAGTGTACCGTGACTGTATTTTAATATTGTGTTTGATTTTGTGTTGAATAACATTGATGACAATAATAACATGAAGGTTTATTTAATTCATTATGTGAATATATATATATTCTTAAATGTTACCGTAATCGTGATTGTAATCATGACTACATTAGCAATTGTGATTGCAATAATTACTGTAATCATGATTACATTAATATTCGTACTTGTAATCACCCCTCTCTGTAGCACACCACAACACCTTGTTGTTTGGTGCAATGTAATAATTTAAATAACAATAATTAACTACTGACAGTATGTAATGTTCACAGTTTTGCAACTATTATGGTAATTATGGAATTAGTGCTATCAACTAACCCAGACAAATTATATTTCAGGCTCAGGAAAGGCAAGACAAGTAATCCCATCCTGCGATGTGGGAAGGATCTGTGATGTCTATTCTGAACCGAATTGAATTGATGGAAAGTTTAGCTATGGAGATTGACCTGACACAGGTGAGTGTACTAATAGTCTGTTATAGACAAATTGTGAGGCACCCACAGTATGCAGCAGGTCGAAAAACAACCTGGAAAACTACAAAAATTCCCACTAAAATATTAATAACTGAATGATGTGAATGCCTTCTTATCTATATCCCATTTCTGTCAACAAAAATGTTACCTGCAGCATCTTGCATGTCACTACACACAATTTCATTTATATTGAGACCAACATAAAATATATCAAACGTTTATTCACATAGTAAAACAATTACCAAAGAAATAAGGCTAACTAGAACGACTGAAACCAAGACTAAACATTGACCTAAAACAGTGACTTCTACCACCGGGAAATACAACCTGGAACATGGAAATCACAGTTACACACATCATTATTATGCCACAACATATCAAATATACTGGTAGTTTAGCTTAGGAAATAATTAATCTTTATAAAGCCAAGGCATTTGAACTGTTTCACCATCATCATCTGTACCAATGGCAATAGACTACTTGTTTTGATTGGACAGTAAATGTACACCAATCATGTGTAACAATATTACTTGTTCTGACTGACAGTAAATGTACACCAATCATGCATACCAATACACTACTTGTTCCTACCAACAGTAAATGTACACCAATGATCTCATTCTGGAATCTGCACCATTTCACTACTTCTTCTGACAGTAAATGTACACCAATCATGTGTATCCAATATACTACTTGTTCTGACTGAATCTACTACTTGTTCCTACCGACAGCAAATGTAAACCAAGCGTCTCATTCTCTACCAAATACACTACTTGTACTGACAGTAAATGTACACCAATCATATGTATCAATACACTACTTGTTCTGACTGATAGTACTTGCACACCAACCATCTGTTCCAATACACTACTGGCAGTAAATATACACCAATACACTACTTATTCTGACTGATAGTACATGTACACCTAACATATTCAATTCACCTTTCACTTATCCAGGGGTAGAAATCAGCACACTTTCCTCTGACAGACACCCCAGTATCCGAAAGACCTTGGCTGATAGATCAGACATGAGTACAACCTGTGTCACAGTTTATGGCTGTTTGGTGTGTGGCAGGTGCAGAAAAGTGACATAAGTTTTTCTCACGAATGACAAACTTCTTCTCTTTCTCATAGGTGTCGGAGCTGCTTGAGTCACCCTCGGTTATGTCGCTGTTATCACATAGTGTGCATCATCTGCACCAATGTCTTTATTCTCACTGAATCTGATGGAAGCTTCACATAGGAGTAGTCATGATCAACGTTCATTGGTGCAATAATGTCATCCATGACTACAGCAGCATTCGCGAAGTGTCGCACTTGAAATATCGTTACCGGATCGATTTGCATTTCAGCATCAGTTGTATGTGGTGCCACAGCAGTAGTAGCAGTGATGGCACTAAAGGTGACATCCGTAATGTAAAGATTGACGGCATCACCCGTAGCGCTGGACGCTTCAAAAGTAGTACCTGTACTTGTACGAACCAATGGTGAATCCTTCATCTGAAAAGATTACACATACAGTGACTTGAAAATTTTACAAAATTCATCTTTTGCATAATAAAAATTAATCACAATGTGAGAAACTTTCTCTTGTATATATTATTTTTAGAATATAAGAGTGCCAGTGTCATATAGAATATATAAAGTAATCAACCACAGGGAAAAGCATTTTCCCTATGGAGCCATGTTAATTCAACCAATGGGTCTTTCACTGATCTCTTAATGTTTTTAATGAATCTGTTTGGTTAGTTTGACGAATGCCACTGGTAACATAACCAAACGCATGTAACCAAAATTGTAGCATCCTAGCTCCAAAGTGTATTATATTATCTAATCAACATTGCACTGTTTTCAATGGGCCAGGGAGGTCAAAATTCTATAAGGGGTCCAAATTCCATAACAAAATATGGACCCATAGGTATACTTTCTATGGGGTTCCTTATTTTATATCTGACACTCGATTTAGATAACATAATGCATGAATATTGTTATTGGACCAAATGCAGATCTATGCTTATGACATCTTTACCTTATAAATGCTGCACGCACACACACATACCTGCCCACACGTATATATATATATATATATATATATATATATATATTTATATATATATGTAAATATATATATAATTATTAGGTATTATACTGAAAGCATCTGCTAGATAGTATGGTGCATGGACAAAAGCCCCTCCCAACAAAAGCCCCACAGACAAGCTTGTTTCAATTCAATTATACTGTTCATGACTGTTGCTGTAGTACACAGAGACAAGTTATTGTCATGAATATACTTCAGGCATGTGGTCAATTCCATTCCGGAATTGGAACTGACCCTCAATTCCAGTTCCAGAATTGGAATTGACTTCAAAAATGTTTTTTTAATTGGAATATATATATATATTTATATATATATATATGTATATATGTAAATATATATATAATTATTAGGTATACTGAAATATATATATATTTATATATATATATATATATATATATATATATATATATATATATATATATATGTATATATGTAAATATATATATAATTATTAGGTATTATACTGAAAGCATCTGCTAGATAGTATGGTGCATGGACAAAAGCCCCTCCCAACAAAAGCCCCACAGACAAGCTTGTTTCAATTCAATTATATATATTTATATATATATATATATATATATATATATATATATATATATATATATATATATATATGTATATATGTAAATATATATATAATTATTAGGTATTATACTGAAAGCATCTGCTAGATAGTATGGTGCATGGACAAAAGCCCCTCCCAACAAAAGCCCCACAGACAAGCTTGTTTCAATTCAATTATACTGTTCATGACTGTTGCTGTAGTACACAGAGACAAGATATTGTCATGAATATACTTCAGGCATGTGGTCAATTCCATTCCGGAATTGGAACTGACCCTCAATTCCAGTTCCGGAATTGGAATTGACTTCAAAAATGTTTTTTTAATTGGAATATATATATATATTTATATATATATATATATGTATATATGTAAATATATATATAATTATTAGGTATACTGAAATATATATATATTTATATATATGTATATATGTAAATATATATATAATTATTAGGTATTATACTGAAAGCATCTGCTAGATAGTATGGTGCATGGACAAAAGCCCCTCCCAACAAAAGCCCCACAGACAAGCTTGTTTCAATTCAATTATATATATATATATTTATATATATATATATATATATATATATGTATATATGTAAATATATATATAATTATTAGGTATTATACTGAAAGCATCTGCTAGATAGTATGGTGCATGGACAAAAGCCCCTCCCAACAAAAGCCCCACAGACAAGCTTGTTTCAATTCAATTATACTGTTCATGACTGTTGCTGTAGTACACAGAGACAAGATATTGTCATGAATATACTTCAGGCATGTGGTCAATTCCATTCCGGAATTGGAACTGACCCTCAATTCCAGTTCCGGAATTGGAATTGACTTCAAAAATGTTTTTTTAATTGGAATTTTTTTTTTCAAATTTTTTTTTTTTGGAATTGGAATTGATTTTGTTGGAATTATTGACTTGATACTGTTAATATTTACCCTTATATTTACTTATATTACTTTTAAAATCATATTTGTCTGCTATTAGCATGTCACCCTGAATCTGGTAACAGCCAGGAAGTTGTCAACATTACAGCATAGACACTGTCTACTCTGGTATTGAAACATTGTGACCAAGAACAATATAATCAAGCATTTGCATCAAAAAGAAATACTAAGTTACTGTAACAGACAGTAAAACCAAAATCAGACCATTCAGGCCTCATTTTCTTTCTCAGTGTACAAGGTTTATTTACAGAGATTGCCAATTAAGGGCACCTGTCTGCTCATTCCCTTTGTGTGAGAGAGGAAGCCTGCCCCACTTGAATGCAGCCCCTTGTTTATCCAAGCCTAATGTTCAGCCCACAAGTTTCCCATACTAAACATATCACTGGTCACCTGTACAATGCTGTTACATGTGGCTGTAGGGTTTGCCCTTTGTAGTAATTAAAAATGTCCCCATGGAGAATACATGTTGGAGATTAGGATGTTGAAGACTCAAACTTTCCAGTAAATTTTATGAAATATCAATGATACCACAACTGATAGCGATATAAATCTGCCTCCTAGTATATTTGCTCCCCCCCAGGACATCTGCCCCTTTTTTCTATGATAGTTGACAAGTGAAAATCAGTTTGCAGTTTTATCATTATTACTACAATAACAACATTCAATGACAAGTCGAAGTCACTTTAGCCTAATGCAATGGCCTATCCCCTGGAGTGTGTATGAGATCATCTTGTCACCAGTTGTCTTCCAGGTATCATTGATAGTCAGATCAGTGGTGGAAGATGGGTTCTTGGGGTGATGCTTCCATAAACAGTGGTTTGGAGTGCCCCTGGTATTAGCTGCCTTAGTTTTCAGGTCCTTACGGACCTTGGCAGCTTCTATCTGTGCCGTGTCACCATCATGGTTGCAGGCAGTCTTGTTGATCACATTCTGGATCTGGAGATCAGATCAGTGACCACAGCACCCTTGCATGATTAGGATCGACGCTGGCTTCACTCCCATTGAAGAGTAATCTTGTTGGTCCCCCTTCTTGGTGTAGGAATGACACTCAAAACAGCTTCTGACCTCCTCAGATGCTAGTACTAATTTCCATGATGAAGTTATAAGTGTTTTCTGACAACTCTGGCTTGTGCATCCAGTTTTATAGAAAAATGGAGTCACTCCAACTCTCCATGGTAAATGCAATTCAAAAGAAACCTTGTTGAGATGGCTTCTTTCAAATATCCTCAATTGTCCTAACATGTCCTGGTCCTAATGTCACTGACTTCTTCCACAATTGCAATAAAGATAATCCTTTGATTACAGGATCATCTCCAACTACATAAAGTAATTTACTTGGCTGATCTGGCACAAAGAACATTAATTGCAATTAGGGTAATATATATCTTGAATTCATGTTCAGAAATAAAAAAAATAAGTTAAAAAAACATTTCTTAAAAAAACTTACAAATAATCCAGAAGCTACGGACAGGGGGCAAATGTCCAGATTTTGAATAAGGCAAAGGGCTAATGTTTGGGGGGCAAGTGACAAAGGGGCAAATGTCTGGGAGGGGGGCAAATGACCTGGACCCAATATAAACAGGGGAAACTGTTCAAAACTCATATTAATGACCCAACTGTCCAGGGCTGTCCAAAATGTCTGGTTTTTTTAGCAAAAATCCAGGAGAGGTGTCGCAGCAAAAAGTACATATGAAATGGCTGGATGCCATTTTAAAGTTTTTTATGGCAAACTTGATATATATATATATATATATATATATATATATATATATATATATATATATATATATATATATATATATATATATATATATATATATATATATATATACATGTGTGTGTATGTGTGCATTTAACGAACAATAATTTTTTATCATATCTAATTAAATATGATTGTGCACACGTGACAAATAAAACTGTGTTAAAACGAATTGGATTTGAATTTTTCTTTAGCCTAGGATTTGAACAGTTGGAATTGATTTTTTGCAAGGCGGAATTAGAACTGATTTTTTGGAATTGACAAAACAGAATTGACCCCATGCCTGATATACTTCCTTCATATGTATAGCTTGTACTAATACTATTGTGGGTTGCCGACAGTTGCCCCCTCCCCCACGATATTCATTACAGTGTTATCAGTCGTGTTAGAATAAAATGTAATTAATACATCTCTTTATGAACTTCCGGTTATTACATGTGGGGTTTAATCTGATCAATAAAGCAAATTCATTTGATATAATTTTGCCTTATTGTCAAGTCACAAGAATTCAGACAGAAATTGTAAAGTGTCATTAGAAAAGCAGACATGTAATCTGACAGTGTTCAACTGGGTAGATGACGATGCCTTAGTTTCCTTTCCAGCTAGACATTGCATGGGTGAAATGCATTTTACTTAAATATTTAAATACTTTTAAAAAGTTTTTGTAACTGCATTTGCACTTAATCACAATGAAAGTATTTGTATATTTAAATATTTCCATAAAGAATTTGAAATGTAAACAGCAACAGTAGGCTTCTGTTGCACTATAGTCTATACTGTCTTTTCGTCGTGTTTCTCCCATGCTGCAGTATATCCTGTAGCACTTACTGAGTTATTGTTATTGTTTTGAGTACGGCCACGTATTGTCTATTGACGGTACATCTGATCACGTCGAAAATAAATCGGCGGATTGGAAAACACTCGTAATTATATCAAACTATTAACACTTACTCGCACTTTATTGTATTCATACATTTCGATTTACTGTGGGTCATATATATGCTGACGTTGAAGCACAGCTGTGCTTATTGGGGTGGAACTATATTGTAATCGTAGTGATAAGTCACAATGGTAACGGTAATACAATTTACTAACCTGGTTTCGGCTCGTCGCTTCCTACGCATCGCTCTGCCCTCTGATATCTGACGTTTCCTTGTCGCAGAATAGTCTGTAGATGCATGGTCATATGCGGAAAAAAAGATCTAAGATGGAACGGTGTCTTTGACCAAGAATGACATCTTGATGCTCACCGTCTGTCCATGCTCATCACATACGTCTTTTGTCTTGTAATCTGCATCGGAAAAGTGGTCACTCGCAGAGCCTGCGGCTGGCGGACACGGCAATTTCCGCATTTGCAACCACCTTTTCCGCTGCAAATTCTTCCTCGAAAGTCGATCAAAAGTTTTTTCCTTGCATTTGTAGTACTAGTTGATATATCCAGGAGCCATCCAGTGCACACCAGTTTTCTTTTTATTCGATTTTCCATGCGTTTCGGCCGTTTTTCCGAGAGGTTTTTACTGTGTGAACGCGGTGCCAGGAGCTCGTACTCAAACCACTCTGCCGCTGAGCCCCCCGCAGAGCAATATGGCGCCGCCCAGGGAAGATATTGGCAAAGTTTGAAAGGATATTACAAAATTACCGTGGCGTTGCGCCCATCATATAAGGGTGATATATACTGTAAATGGTATGTTATTATGTTTGGGCTATGGTTGTTCGAGTGCTTCACCCCCCCTTTAAGATCTATAGGATCACAAAAACACTTAGCAGTGGATTGAAAAACAGTTATGTACAAGTCAAAGATACAAATGGAAACCTCGTCTCTAGTGAAAAAGGGAAATTGGAATGCTGGAAAGAACACTTTCAGATTATTTTTAACAAGCCGGAGCCAACAGAAACAGCCCAGATACCAAGATATCAAAAGCAGCGGAAGACGTGTACGTGAACACAGACAAACGAACACTTGAAGAGGTGAGCATGGCCATAAAGGTGATGAAGAATGGATCGGCCCCATTATCTGATGGAGCGACAGCTGATATGTTGAAGGTTGAAGATACAGTCCCACCCAGACTTCTGACACAGATCTTCAATGATATTTGGAAAACAGAAAACATACAAGAGGAGTGGAAAATGGGGCTGATAATAAAATTACCCATAAAAGGAGACTTATCCAACTGCAACAACTGGAAAGGTATCACCCTTCTATCACTCTCAAGCAAAGTCTTTAGTAAAATTATTCAAGAAAGACTGACCAATGCATTGGAACAGCACACCAGGGAAGAATAGGGAAACTTCAAGAAAGGGAAATCTTGCAGTGACCACACATGTACTCTGAGGCAAATACTAGAGCAAAGCAAGGAATGGAATACAATACGCTAATGTCATAGACTGAAAAAGCTTTTGACAGCCTTGATCGGGAATTTTATGGAGCATCATGAGACACTACAGAATTCCTGCCAAGCTTGTCAACATCATCAAAATGCTGTATATATATTTTCAGCACAAATAATATGCAGCAACCGTCTGACAGATACATTTGAAATAAAAGCATGGCTATATCCTCTTGCCATTTATGCTTATGATGAGCATGAATTGTATCATGCGAAAAGTAGAAAGTGCAGGCAGGAGAAGGATTAAATGGACGCTGACAACTCAGTTAGAGGATCTGGACTTTACATATGAAATCTGCCTAACATCCCACCGCCTCTCAGACATGCAGTCAAATACATAAGAGCTTTCCACTACCGCACACAAAATTTGACTCAAAGCCAACATAACAAAGATCAAGCACATAATACGAATAGCAGGACAAACGAAACACTGAAGAAGTGGAGGATTTCACGTACATAGAATCCAAGATGACTGCTGATCGAAGTTCTAAAAGAGAAATACGCGCAAGATTGTCAAGAGCTGGCCAAGCATTTGCTACACTCAGAAACATATGAAAATCTGGGAAAATTTGTCAAAAAACAAAAATACACCTTTTCAAGGGCAATGTTCTTATTATCCTCCTTTATGGTTCAGAATACTGGAAAATGCAAAGAATATCAACCACACTTGAAGTCTTTGAGAACATATGCCTTAGCAAAATACTCAAGATAGTCTGGCCCAACACCAGAACTCCATAGAAGAACATCAGCCCAGCCCATCACATTGGAGATAAAATGACGCAGATGCAGTGGATTAGCCACGTCTTAAGTATGCCGCAGACAGCAATAGTCCGAACTGCTCTCAGATGGACACCAGATGGAAAACGTGTGAGAGGAAGACCGAAAGAAACCTGGAGAAGAACGGTGGAGCGAGAAATGAAAGAACATAACCTGACCTGGGGAAAGCTCGAGAAAACATCGAGAGGTAGACTGCAGTGGCGTGCTCTGGTGCCGGCCTTGTGTACACCTCGGCATGAAGAGGATTAAGTAAGTAAGTTAGTAACTTAAACTTAATGTAAGTTGTGGCAGTTCTGAAAATGCGAATGGCGCCACTGGTGGTTAGTTTGAATCAAGTTGTGACAGCGGTTATATGCTGGGTGGCGCCACTGTTGGGGAGTGTGCATCAGTAAGTGGCATGTTTCCGACCGATGGGGCAACATGTTGCTGTGCGAAACAAGGTGGACACAGACAGGACAAGTCAGGCTGAACATAGGAAAGATGATACTATACTCATGTCATGAAGAGGAAGATGCCCATCATACAGAAGGAGTTGCACTCATGTTGACACAAGAGGCACGGAGCCCCCTCGTCAGCTGGGAAACAGTAGGACCAAGGATCATCTACGCCTCATTCAAAGCAAAGAAGAAAAAGACAAATCTAAGCATCATTCAGTGGTACACACCAACAAATGAGAAGGATGAAGAAACAAATGAGATCTTTTACAACAGACTGCAGCAACACAGAACGTGAAGAGGTCATGGGCAGACAATGACTCAGGACGATGAACGAGAATGGCGAGATGATTGTAGAGCTTTGCACATTCAACAGATTGATAATCGGTGGTACTGTATTTCCACACAGAAGAACACACAAAGCAACCTGGACATAACCAGACATAGAACCGAGAACCATATTTACCATATCTGTATAGGACAAAATTCAGGAGATCGATGCAGGACGCAAGAGTACAGAGAGGAGCAGACACCATATATTGCTGGCTAGAATGAAGAAGAGAGCGAGATATATAAAAAGGAGTACCAGAAAAAAGATACAACGTGGATTTCCTAAAGGACAGAGAGATTCCGACTCACAGTCAACAAAAACGTGAAGCCCTACAAGACCTTATCGAGGAAGAAAACATGTACATCGACACCCAGTGGCAACATATAAAGGAGATATGGACCAGCACATGTAAGGAAATCCTGTGAAAGAAAAAGTGCCAAAATAAGGAGTGGGCCTCTACTGACACTATCAGCAAAGTGAAAGTCACGAAGGAAAATAAAGGTGTTATAAACAACAGCCGATCTAGAGCAGCTAAATCAACCCGGAAACAGTATGCAGAGGCAAACATGGCATTTACGAAAAGCATAAAAACAGACAAAGAAAACTTAATATACAGCCTTGACAAGGATGCAGAGGATTCCGCAGCCCAAGGAAACATGAAACAATTGTACGACACAGCAAGAAAGTTAGAGGGAAAGTACAAGCAGGCAGACAGGCCTAACAAAAAGACAAGAAAGGCAACGTACTCACCAGTGATGGAGATCAGTTGATGATATGGAAGGAACATTTCGAAGAACTGCTGAACCGACCAGCACCAGAGAACAGACCAGGCATCCCACTAGGAGATGAAGTACTCCAGATGAACTGCGAATGACCAAGCAATGCAAATATAGAGAAAGCCATTCATCACATGAAGAGAGGGAAAGCTTCCGGCACGGATGAAATTCCCGCCGAGGTAATCATGGCAGACATGGATACCTCTACAGAGATGCTGCATGATATAATTGGGAAAATACGGGACACAGAAGAAATACCGACTGAATGGAAAGAAGGGTACCGTGTCAAGATCCCAAAGTAAGGAGATCTGCAGAGGGATAATGCGCGGAGAGATCGTCAAAAGAGTCATCTTGGACAGACTGAAAACAGTAGTGGACGCCAGACTCAGAGACAACCAGGCAGGCTTCCGTAAAGATAGATGAAGCACCGACCAAATTTCTACGCTCCCAATCATAGTTGAACAATCCATGGAATGGAACTCATCCTTGTACATCAAGTTTGTAGACTATGAGAAAGCATTTGACAACCTCGACTGGGAGACACTATGGAAGCTTCTACGACAATATGGGGTACCAGATAAATTAATTCTTTGATACGAAGTTCCTACGAAGGCATGACATGTGAGGTCATTCATGCAGGACAAACGACATACTCATTTATGGTGAAGACAGGAGTGAGGCAGCGATGCCTTCTGTAAAATTTCCTCTTCATGCTAGACATAGACTGGATAATGACGAGGACCACAGAAAACAGGAAAAATGGTATACAGTGGACGCCGTGGAGCCAGTTGGAATACCTGGATGTTGCGACTTCGCTCTCCTGTCTCCCAGTCACCTGGCAGAGAGACACCGAAAACGAAAGAAAGAATATGGACACAATGGCTACAAACAGACAAGAGTTGAGGACCATGGTCGATGGTCTATGCTCCCAGCGAGCAAACATGCCAAAATAAGTAAAGTGAGATTTTAACACAAGTCAATTGTAAATTATTAGAAAGGTTAACTAAAAACCATATGTTGGACTTCCTTGTTAAGTTATGTTTTTGGAAGGAATCACTTAGTGGATAGACGTATATTATATATTATATATTTTCAGAAAGGTTTTGATAAAGTGCCACATCAAAGATTATTACTTGAATTAAACGCCCATGGTATCGGGGATGGCATATTCGACTGGATAGAATCATGCCTGACTGACAGAAGTCACCGTATTGTAGAAGATGGGGAGGTTTCATATTGGAAATCAGTTTTGAGTGGGGTACCACAAGGATCAGTATTAGGGTCTTTATTATTTTTAATATATATATATATATATATATATATATATATATATATATATATATATATATATATATATATATATATATATATATATATATATATATATATATGCTTGAACGACTACAGAGGAGAGCAACTGAAATTATTCCAGAACTGAGAGATCTTAGTTGTGAGAAACGATGTGGTTAAGAGGAGATTATATTACAGTTTTTAAGATATTTATTGGATATTAAAATAGTAAGAGAAATATGTTTTTTTCTCACTAAAAAATGGACATGCGATAACATTAGTAAAGGATCAGTGTAATGGGATATCAGGAAGTACTCGTTCTCACAGAGGACAAGAAATGAACGGAACACATTATCTACATATTGTGCAATTGCTAGCAATGTGAATATGTTTAAAAGCAATGTTGTACACTTTTCTCGTGAGTGCGGGTTGCATATCTATGAAACATGTTGGACTACCGTTAAGCCAATGGCTTCCTTGTCGACTTGCCACATGGGCAATGTCAAGTCTTTTTAAAATAAACATTCATCAATAATCCGATAATCCAGTAATGTCCAATCTATACAATCTGTAAAATATGTAGGAATAGGCAGTGTTAGTGTTTTTACTCACATAAACTTGTATTTTTGTTAGTGTGTGTTTGTGTGTGTGTGTGTGTTTGTGTGTGTGTGTATGTGTGTGGTGTGTGTGTATGTTTGTGTGTGTGTGTGTGTGTGTGTGTGTGTGTGTGTGTGTGTGTGTGCGTGTGTGTGTGTGCTTGCGTGAGCATTGAGGAAACACAGTTTTTTTTTATTAAATGTATATTTGATTTGTACCCTCAACCTTCTTTAAAAAACGCGACGCCATATTCTTGGAATATCATTTATAAACAAAATGGCGTCAGCTATATCAGTCAACATTAAAATATATAGTTATGTGTCGATTTGAACAATAATCGAGGGAAACGTTAGCAACAGCTACCTAGTTTCGCGAATAATCAAAACACATTTTCCTTTTTTCAGTTGATACATGGATTTAGTTGTCCAAATTCAAGTGATGTGGATTTTGTAGAAATTTACACAACTACAATATAATCATACCAACATACTGAAAAAGTTACACCCTTATATACAATGATAGTTACCGTGTACAAATATAGATATCACTACCATGCCCCTAACTGTACCATGAACTGTAATTATCACCACACCCTTAACTCTACTCATAACTGTAATTATCACCATACCCCTAACTTTACCCTTAACTGTAAATGTCGCCAAACCCTTAATTCTACCATTAACTGTAATTATCACCACACCCTTAATTGTACTCCTAAATGTAATTCTCACCATACCCCTAACTGTACACTTAACTGTAATCATCATTACCATGCCCCTAACTGCAGCGTTAATTTTAATAATCACCATACCTATAAATGTACCCTTAACTGTAATTATCACCACCATACCCCTAAGTGTACCTTTAGCTTTATTTAACTGTACCTCTAGATGTAATTATCACCATATCCATAACTGTATCCTTTAATAACTGATATTTTCGCCATACCCGTAACTGTATTTCTCACCATGCCCTTAACTGTACTCTTAATTGTATTCCTCATCATACCCTTAATTGTAATTTTCACAAAATCCTTAACTGTACCCTAACTGTAATTATCACCATACGAACAACTGTACTCTTACCTGTCTTTATATTTATACTTAACTGTACACATAGCTGTACTTATCTTGTATTTCTCAATATGCCATTACTGATACTCTTGTATTTCTCACTATCATTATAAGTATTCTTACTTCAATGTTTCTCCATTCAAGCCTATCAGCACTATTTGTTTATATTTAATATGTACATCTAGTTTGTTTGATCTGCTTGAATAAGCGCTTTTGATTAATTGATTGAACTGTAATTGTCACCACCATACTTTAAGTGTACCCTTAACTGTAATTATCCCTTACCTGTAATTCTCACCATACCGTTAAATGTACCCTTTACTGTAATTCCCATCATATTCTTAACTGTAATTATCACAACAGCCTTAGATGTACCCTAACTGGCATGAAAGAAAAGTAACACATAAATTACAATATTCAGTACAACTTTTTGAAAATGTGGTGTAATATAAACGTGTGTGTGTGTGTGTGTGTGTGTGTGTGTGTGTGTGTGTGTGTGTGTGTGTGTGTGTGTGTGTGTGTGTGTGTGTGTGTGTGTGTGTGTGTGTGTGTGTGTGTGTGTGTGTGTGTGTGTGTGTGTGTGTGTGTGTGTGTGTGTGTGTGTGTGTGTGTGTGTGTGTGTGTGTGTGTGTGTGTGTGTCGAGATCCATCATTAGAGAACAGTTATGGGAATATGCTATCACAAATGTTTCAAAGGGCAGATGATTTAAATCCGCACGTAAGTTGAGGACAATTCCTTGCATTAGTATGGCAAAATATTGTTATAAAAGTAATATTTTCACAATTTAGAAATATGTGTGCGCACATTATATAGTTACGATATGGTTGCCAAAAAAAGGTTGGCACACTCATACCATGGAATAACTTTCTCAGCGACACGGGGGGTTACTAAGGCATCGCAGAGGCTTCTCTTTGAAAACAATATATTCGATGGGGCGAACACATAACCCAGGGCGGGGCACACGCTTAATACAGTGTGGGCCGCACCATAACCATGATTTATTGAAGCTAAAATATTTGGCTTGGATTTATGCACAACGACATCAAAGAGTACAACGTATAAATATAATTAATGACATTTTCACGACATGAAGTAGCTATACATTTGGACCTGTATGCATAGACTTATTTAAGTCAAATAAGTTATTGCCCGACATAATGCCACTCTGATACGGACATAAAGGACCTACATTAATATACTGCCGTTTAGAAAGAGTTTAAAATGTTTCCATGTCCGCAAACGTGGTGACGACGCTCATATTAAAAGTGAATAAGCTGGTTTGCATAATCCCTTTTGCAGAAATATGTGTGACGACACCGACAAGTTGCACACAGTCGGCATTAAAATGACAATATATTTGTATGGAAATACTTATCCTTATTCGAGTCTACACTTTTCTGTAATGTTCCATAAAAACCAATCACAATCACAGTTAAAATATATGTTTTATAGATTGAGACCACAGGCTATGTGAGTCCACAACGTAAGAGGGACCATGAGTATTTAGTGTATGATCCAACAGAAACAGGTAAAGTGGGATGAACGAAGTTGAGCAGTAGTTGAACTGAAGAATCCAGATAAAACATACCTTATTATTATTGGCACTAAACCACAACGAAATAGAGTAATCAACCATTTTCCAGTTAAACTGCTTGGCAGTGATACATTATCATGATATATTGTTCGTAATATAGGTGTTGTTTTTTATATTGACTTCAACTTTCGCCAGCATATTTCTTAAGTATGTAAATCCTGTTTCTATCACATACCTACCGCCGAGCTACACCGAAGTACGGTCACTTTTGTTTACTGCTCTTAACATATTGGCAAGACTATACTTATCCGTAATCGTATCAACCTATTTGCATGTCGCCTCTCAAACAGCAATGCACAGTCAACGATATATATATATATATACACGATATATGACATGAGTTATAAACGGCAATACGCTAATAGTATTACCCATTAACAACTTATATGTTTCCACAATTTGTTTATGATATACATCAAACGAGCTGCGGCGATTAGATTGACGATTAATGAATAGATAGTTAGAGTGATACCTTGGCAGAAGATATATATATATATATATATATATATATATATATATATATATATATATATATATATATATATATATATATATATATATATATATATATATATATATATATATATATTGTACAAATAATATATATAATTAAAGCCATTGCGTAATTATGTGACGCTTTGATGTCACCTTAAAAATACAGCATGTTGCATTTGAGATTCAGATGTTCACAACATCACCGACTAATGATGCGAAATAAACGTAGCCTTTGCGACAGAAATGTATGAAACAAGGGTATTAAAAATATATCGCGGTGTATCATAAAATATTCATGCAAACGATTTGGAACATTTCTCAAACTGTAGTACATATATACCCATCCAAAGTTATTCCTGACTTATCTTCACGTTTATTTAAGACATAGCCGAAAATTCGGCCATTAACATATTCCACTAGCAAATGTTATTGTATCAGTATCAACCAACAAGAACATTATACGGAGGAAAATATCAGCAGCGATTTATTTATTTGACGAGTGTGCTACGTTTATGCAATACAACAGTGTTAACTAATTGTCAGATACAAGTCTATGACGTCACAATCGTAATTATTATGAACACTTTTTGCTATGTAGCAAGAGCTATCTATCAACCTAAGTCATTACCAATTATCGGTGCAACCAGAGTTGCAAAAGTACGACTTCGTGTAGTTTTCTAGTAATCACCGACGGAGTTGTAGAGAATACCCCTTTATAATATTACGCGGCGTGATCCGGGGGTTCCACTCGCTATTAGTATAACACGTTGGATGGCAGAACCTCGCTGCTCAGTCCGTTTACATATAATTAACTGTTGAACATACATAACTTGCAATTGGGGAGAACACCGATAAGAATATATTACATCCCACTGGGAGTCAGCTGCTGCAATTGGGAATGCAGCGTGCGTGCTGCCCCATAGTCTTTCTTATTATGCCCTATTGGCGGCACTTGTTGACGTTTGAAGGAACTAGAGGTGGAGTTGGAAGAGCTGAGGCTGCTCGTTGTGGCAATGGTGGGAAGGGAACAGGGGAGTTGTGCCGGTAGTTCCGGTGAGGGAACAGTAGACGATAAAGTGGGGAAAGACACAAGAGATGCTAGGGAGAGCTCACCTCAGCCTGGGAGGAAGCTGAGAGGAGGGAAGGTGACAGGTCATAGGGAGACAGGACGTAAGGAGACGGGAAGGAAAGGAACGGGAGGGAAGACAACCGGGGTGAAGGAGAGGGGAGTAGGGGAGACAGGAGGGAAGGAGAAGGGAGTGGGGGAGACGGGAGGGAAGACAACCGGGGTGAAGGAGAGGGGAGGGAAGGAGAAGGGAGTGGGGGAGACGGGAGGGAAGACAACCGGAGTGAAGGAGAGGGGAGTAGCGGAGACAGGAGGGAAGGAGACGGGAGGGAAAACAACCGGAGTGAAGGAGAGGGGAGTAGGGGAGACAGGAGGGAAGGAGAAGGGAGTGGGGGAGACGGAAGGGAAGGGGTCAGGACAGAATGTGATGGAGGGGATCGAAAGGAAGAGTTATTCTGCAGCAGTGATAGAGGGGGTGAGGAAGAGAGCGAGGGTGTTTGTGGGGGATTCGATAGTTAGGAAGACCGACAGAGTCTTAAACAAGGGAGATGATGTGGTGGTCTGCTTGCCTGGAGCCAAAATAGAGGCGATAACTGAGAGGGTAAAAAACATCGTAGGCTCGGGTAAGGGTGGATCTGTTTTAGTACATGTAGGGACAAATAACGTAGAGAGGGAGGGTACAACTGCCATAGTTAGGAAATATAGGCAGTTGGTCAGAACACTAAAACAGACGCGGGTTGAGCAGGTAATACTGTCAGGGATTTTACCTGTAATGGGCAGGAGGGGTCATAAATATCGAAATTGTCGGGGGATGGCAATTAACATGTTAGTCCAGAGGCTGTGTAGGGAAGAGGAAGTTGGATTTGTGGATTTATGGGGAAGTTTTGTTGGGAGGGCTGATATGTACATGAAGGATGGGCTTCATTTAAGTGGAAAGGGGGCGGCAGTATTCGCGGACAAACTTTCAGCAGCAGTAGATAGCGACTTGGGTACAATGACAAATATTTTTGGAAGTAAACATTCTTTAAACTAGAAGTGCAGGGGGGTTACCTAGAGGTGTCTCAAGCAGAACAAGAGGCCACTAGCACAGATAAACCAATATCAAATCATCCGAAAATCATCTCTGAAAAAGGTTATAGATGCGTATGTTTAAATGCAAGGAGCATAGTAAATAAGAAAAACGAATTAAACATTATGGTAGAAGATATTGACCCTCACATAATTGGTATAACTGAATCATGGGCTAACATAGATATAACAGATGCTGAATTAGGACTGACAGGATATGTAATGTTTAGGAAAGATCGAATAGGAAGAAGGGGCGGGGGAGTTATTTTATATGTTAAAGAATCTATTCAGGCTTATGAAATAAAACTAGAAAGGGAAGCAGATTGCGATGAAGCTGTTTGGTGCAAAATTGTTTCAGGAAATTCAAAATTAACTATTGGATTAGTTTACCGAAGTCCAAACATAAACGAAGAGGACAACACAAAAATAAAAAACGCTATAAAGGAAGTTAGTAAAGGGGAATGTATCATAATGGGAGATTTTAACCATGGACACATACAATGGAATTCTCTAGAGAGCACAGGGATTGAGGATCAACAATTTCTATGTTTAATCCAGGATAGCTTTCTTACTCAGCACGTACTAGAACCAACCAGGGGAGAAAATGTATTAGATATAGTTTTGTCATCACAACAAGAATTAGTGGACAATGTAAAAATATTTGAACCATTGGGTAATAGTGACCATAATCAAATACATTTTGACATCAATGTAAAATCAGAAAGTAAAAATAAGAAAACGTACAAGAGAAACTTCCATAAAGGTAACTACAAAGATATGAGAAAATACTTAGCACAGCTAGATTGGAATAACATGCTGATGGATAAGACTGCAATTGAATGTTGGAATATTCTAAAATATGAAATTGAGAGTATCATTGATAAATTTGTTCCCTTCCGAAAACAAGGAAAACGGTGTAGAAAGAAACACTTGTCAAAAGAGGCAATTAGAAAAATAATGCTAAAACAAACTATGTGGAGGGTTTATAGGCGTACCAGAAAGGAAGAAGACTATGCAAAATACAAAGAGGCACTTAATGCAGCTACAACTGAAATCAGACAATCTAAAAGAAGCTATGAGCAAAAACTGGCATGTAACATAAAAACTGACAGCAAGAGTTTTTATGCATATGTCAGGAGTAAACAAAACGTACAAGACAAGGTTGGACCTATAGAAGACAGTGCTGGAAATATAATATCACAGGGGTTTTTAATGGCGGAAGACCTAAATGGTTACTTCAGTTCAGTGTTTACAAAAGAAGATATTAGTTCATTACCAGTTGCTGATGCTAAATTTCAGGGGGCTAAATCTGACTATTTAGGACCGTTAGTTGTAACTCCAGAATTGGTAGCTAGGAAAATAAAGGCAATGAAGGATAACAAATCACCGGGAGTGGATGGGATTCCTCCAAAATTACTAATGGAAACAGTAGATCAAATCAGTATACCACTTGCAAGAGTATTCAACTTGTCATTAAAAGAGGGAGTTGTTCCGTTTGAATGGAAAGAAGCAAACATCATACCATTATTTAAAAAGGGTTCGAGAAATAAGTCAGAGAATTACAGACCAGTGAGTTTAACGTCAGTGATTTGTAAATTATTAGAAAGGTTAATTAAAGACCATATGGTGGACTTCCTCGTTAAGCATAAATTATTAAATTCATCTCAACATGGATTCCTTAAAGCGAGGTCATGCTTAACAAATATGTTATGTTTTTTGGAAGAAATCACTAAGTGGATAGACATGGGATCGCCAGTAGATATTATCTACTTAGATTTTCAGAAAGCTTTTGACAAAGTGCCACATCAAAGATTGCTACTTAAATTAAAAGCCCATGGTATCGGGGATAGCATAACTGACTGGATAGAACAATGGCTGACTGACAGAAGACAACGAGTTGTAGTAGATGGCGAAGTTTCAAATTGGAAATCGGTTTTGAGTGGGGTACCTCAAGGATCAGTATTAGGACCTATATTATTCTTAATTTATATCAATGACTTGGACGAGAGTATAACAAGTAACGTACTGAAATTTGCGGACGACACAAAACTGTTTAGAAAGGTTAATACTGATGGTGATAAACAACATTTACAAAACGATCTAGACAGATTAGTGAAATGGTCTGAGAAATGGCAGATGCTGTTCAATTTTGGGAAATGTAAATGCCTACATACAGGACATGGGAACTTGAATGTAAACTATAAAATGGGAGCTACTGTTCTTGGTACTACTGTAAAAGAAAAGGACTTAGGAGTTACAATAAGCGCTGATATGAAAGTTTCAGAGCAGTGTGGTATTGCAGCTTCAAAGGGTAATCAAATTCTTGGATTGATTAGAAGAAACATAACATATAAGGGAAAAAAGTTAATTATACCTCTTTATAAAGCAATAGTTAGACCTCATTTAGAATACTGTATACAAGCATGGAGACCATATCGTAAGAAGGATATAGATACGCTTGAACGCATACAAAGGAGAGCAACTAAAATGATTCCAGAACTTAGAGACCTTAGTTATGAAGAACGCCTGAAAGAATGTGGTTTAACAACTCTAGAGACAAGGAGGTTAAGAGGAGATCAGATTGAAGTTTTTAAGATATTGAATGGGTATGAAAATATTGATAGAAATATGTTTTTCTCACTCAAGAAGGATAGCAGAACTAGAGGACATGAGGTAAAATTAGTAAAGGATCAATGTAGATTGGACATCAGGAAGCACTCGTTCTCACAGAGGACAATAAATGAATGGAACAAACTGTCTACAGATTGTGTAACTGCTAGCAGCGTGAATATGTTTAAAAACAAGGTTGACACATATATCAGGAGGGCGGGTTATAAGTAGGTGAACATTGTTGGACTCTCGATAAGCCAATGGCTTCCTTGTCCACTTGCCATCTGGGCCTTTGGCTTGGATGGCAAATCTTGTTAAATCTAAATCTTGTTTCAGCCAAGCTCCGTGTTCTCGCGTCGATCACGGTCCGCAGCAAGCCCTGAGGCTCGATGCGCAGTTGTGGTCCAGCCACAACCAGCGGCGCCTGTTCGTGGCCTTCCCGAAGTGCCGTTGTCTCGTCGCAGCTGTAAACTCGTGTCATACATCGTGCCAAGTTCCCCACCAATGGCGCCACTCATCATTTCATCACTGCCACAACTGCACATCTTTATTAATTTGGTAAACTCCTCATGTTTTAAATGTTGCAATTTCAATCAATTATGTATTATGTATATATTGAGCATGTGAAGAAACACAATAACGTTGTTTGAAACTAAGCTACATTACTCAATTGCCTGTTGCTATGACAAAACAACATAAGTTATATTAGTTACTATACGTAATAATGTAAGCATCAGAGCAGTGTGGTATTGCAGCTTTAGAGAGTAATAGCATTTTTGGTTGATTAGGAGAAATATAACATGCAAGAAAAAACTAATTATACCTAAGTAAAAAGCAATAGCTAGGCATCATTTAGAATACTGTATACAAGCGTGGTTATCATATCGTAAAGAGGGCGTGTATACGCTTGGAACAAATACAGAGGAGAGCAACTAATATTATTCCGGAACTGAGACACCTTAGATATGTAGAATTCCTAAAAGAAAATATGAAAATATTGATATTGCTATGTTTTTCTCACAGCAGAAAGATAGTAGAACTAGAGGACATGAGGTAACCTTGTATATTGGATATCTGGAAGTACTCGTTCTCACAGAGGGCAATATATTAATAGAATAAATTATCTTCAAATTGTGTAACTGCTCGCAGCGTGAATATGTTAAAAAAAGTTGACACATATCTCAGAAGGGCAGGTTGCACATAAAAGAACAATGTTAGAATAAAAAAAAAAAAAACAATGATATCCTTGTCCGCTTTCCATCTGGGCATTAACCTCGGGTGGCAATATTGTTAAATATCGTCTTGTTAAATACATAATACTTACTCCAGTCTTATTAAACAATATATTTTCTGAAAAGCGAAATTATGTTATTGAACACAAAGGAAACTAAGCAATAAAGCGCAACGTTTGACAAATGTGTTCATATAACCGCAAAAGCCGTTTAATAACACCTCACTTCTTAACAAATTGTTCATTTTAACACCAAAACAATTGTCCTACGGAACCTACAGCGGCGCTGCACTTACTGCTGTATCCTTACCGTTTGTCGTGTTGCTCTTGGCAAAAGCAGGTCTTGGCGGCGACGAGAAGTGAGCAACCCATTACATCCAATGTAACAGAGCGAACTGCCCTCCACTCACTGTTGCGTATGACCTCATCCAGCCGAATAGTGTTTGTGATCATGCAGTTTGATGGTTTCATACAACTGCCCAGTGCCACTCAACAATCGTAAATTATACTTTCCCATCATGCAATATCCGTACAAGTTCATACAACTTCGCCACATTGACACCCGTCGCTTGCAAAGCCGATACAGGCGGTATAAGCAGATATGCGGACGACATCATTCATGACTGACAGTATTAATTCACTACGTCAAAGCGCGGTTTGTGTTAATACGTCTGCGGCCATTGGAAAGTAGTATTACGTTGCATAGAGATTATTCTTCACTAGACATGTTGCTAGTACTTTTCAATCGCTTGGGTTGTTGTTCTGAAAAGCTAAAGGTGATCTGTGTAGATTTTAACAAGAGATTTAACAAGATTTGCCATCCAAGCCAAAGGCCCAGATGGCAAGTGGACAAGGAAGCCATTGGCTTATCGAGAGTCCAACAATGTTCATCTACTTATAACCCGCCCTCCTGAGATATGTGTCAACCTTGTTTTTAAACATATTCACGCTGCTAGCAGTTACACAATCTGTAGACAATTTGTTCCATTCATGTATTGTCCTCTGTGAGAACGAGTGCTTCCTGATGTCCAATCTACATTGATCCTTTACTAATTTTACCTCATGTCCTCTAGTTCTGCTATCCTTCTTGAGTGAGAAAAACATATTTCTATCAATATTTTCATACCCATTCAATATCTTAAAAACTTCAATCTGATCTCCTCTTAACCTCCTTGTCTCTAGAGTTGTTAAACCACATTCTTTCAGGCGTTCTTCATAACTAAGGTCTCTCAGTTCTGGAATCATTTTAGTTGCTCTCCTTTGTATGCGTTCAAGCGTATCTATATCTTTCTTACGATATGGTCTCCATGCTTGTATACAGTATTCTAAATGAGGTCTAACTATTGCTTTATAAAGAGGTATAATTAACTTTTTTCCCTTGTATGTTATGTTTCTTCTAATCAATCCAAGAATTTGATTACCCTTTGAAGCTGCAATACCACACTGCTCTGAAACTTTCATATCAGCGCTTATTGTAACTCCTAAGTCCTTTTCTTTTACAGTAGTACCCAGAACAGTATCTCCCATTTTATAGTTTACATTCAAGTTCCTATGTCCTGTATGTAGGCATTTACATTTCCCAAAATTGAACAACATCTGCCATTTCTCAGACCGTTTCACTAATCTGTCTAGATCGTTTTGTAAATGTTGTTTATCACCATCAGTATTAACCTTTCTAAACAGTTTTGTGTCATCCGCAAATTTCAGTACGTTACTTGTTATGCTGTCGTCCAAGTCATTGATATAAATTAAGAATAATATAGGTCCTAATACTGATCCTTGAGGTACCCCACTCAAAACCGATTTCCAATTTGAAACTTCTCCATCTACTACAACTCGTTGTCTTCTGTCAGTCAGCCATTGTTCTATCCAGTCAGTTATGCTGTCCCCGATACCATGGGCTTTTAATTTAAGTAGTAATCTTTGATGTGGCACTTTGTCAAAAGCTTTCTGAAAATCTAAGTAGATAATATCTACTGGCGATCCCACGTCTATCCACTTAGTGATTTCTTCCAAAAAACATAACATATTTGTTAAGCATGACCTCGCTTTAAGGAATCCATGTTGAGATGAATTTAATAATTTATGCTTAATGAGGAATTCCACCATATGGTCTTTAATTAACCTTTCTAATAATTTACAAATCACTGACGTTAAACTCACTGGTCTGTAATTCTCTGACGTATTTCTCGAACCCTTTTTAAATAATGGTATGATGTTTGCTTCTTTCCATTCAAACGGAACAACTCCCTCTTTTAATGACAAGTTGAATACTCTTGCAAGTGGTATACTGATTTGTTCTACTGTTTCCATTAGTAATTTTGGGGGAATCCCATCCACTCCCGGTGATTTGTTATCTTTCATTGCCTTTATTTTCTTACCAGCATACAACATTGACCAGCATACAACATTCTACCCTTTAGATGTCAGTCACGCTTCGTTAGAAGGGCATATTGTATTGAGTGTATTTCATCGAACACTTTTGTACGAGCAGATCTGGGTAACCTATATATATTTAAAAATTACTTTCAGGGTCGGGTTTTGGTGCGAAGCCTATCCCTAACAATGGCGTTGCGTGCGGCCTGAGTCGAACCGAGACAGGGGTCTCCACTGAGTCCTGAATAATACCGCGCAGGCTGACACTGATTTGACTAAAATTATCTGCCATATTGCGTCGATTCCCATAGAAGGACAACGTCTCATCCGGAAGTTGTTGTCAGATACCCTACCACCCAAACATTCAGTCCTCCGCCGACTATCTGATAAGTAGCGCCCCGTCGATGTTGTTCAGAGCAATGAGGGAAACACCAATGATATGCAACGCATGAAATATTATCCGGTGGGGCATAATTATAGTGTGACTATAATATGTTATATGGTTGTAAATATGTATTGTTGCGTAGGTTGATTCGTAGTTACAGTCAGTTGGTTAGTTTTGCGCGATCCCAAGGATATGAAGCGGATCTTATTTTTATATACTTTAGTTAATTTATTTTGTTTAGTGAATAGTATTCATTATTTGATAGATGTCCAGCAAAATATATAATACGTAAGGAAACTATTGGGCGTTATGTAAATATAATAATTTGGAAACCGTATAATCTACAACACTCGTAATCTGAACAAATAAAGATCGTGTTTCACCTGGCGTTCGTGACACCATACACGACTGTGCAGGCAACTGCAAATTTACCCGTGACTGCGCTAGAATGTCCCGGGTCGGACGATTAGTCTGTCGCTAACCTTACCAGTCACCAATCACCGTGACGATCACATGCGCATAGCGTATGCCCGAAATGAGATTGGCTAAGCTGTTATTTTGTATATCGGCAAACGCTTTTGCGACGTCCTGCATGCCAACTGATTACACATTGAGTTGATGTCTTCGCTGAACCAGTTTTCGAAATAGATAAGATAAGCCAACATCTTAGTTGGACCCTCTCTTGGACATATTGACATGTACGAATTCACATAAACGTATATTATGTAATTGCAAAAATATACATTGGAACGCTAATATGTGTATGCTAGAACAAGGTATTAAAATTAGTAACAATAAACTAAATCAATAGTGTACTACAAGCTTAACCTTTGTTGTTGCCTTGTCATGACGATAAATAACTTTTGTGCTGTTCGGTAAATTATCCCTTGCACCTCACACGTCTATAACATTAGCAATACACAAGGTGAGGCAACGTGTCTTTATCAGATTGTCCTGGTAGTAATAACACATTGACGCGTCTTTTGTGTAATCAAGAGGCGATCTCTGGTGTATAGCTAAGACAACACATTGGATATATTGCCTGAATGTACTGGCCTCATGTGTTGGTCAACTAACTGGGGAAGCAGGGTCTTTAAAAAAACGACTAAGGTCGAAAAGTTTGCTTACTGCGTTCCCGTCTACGGGGAATGCGCTTCTTAAAAGGTTGTTGTCCAGTTTAACAAAGTTAATGTTTTAGTTATTCCATTTTAATATACCTTGCAAAATACTCTTTATTGTATTGTAGTTGTCAGCATATTTTTAGGTAATATGATCTGGATCTAAATTCGTCCGGCGGTATGCAAGTAACGTAACCCATTTAGGCATTCTGTTTCAGCTACATAGTCAAGTCAGTTTGTACAGTTTAACCGTCGCCATTCAAGATCCGTCCAGTAGTTGGCGTCTGACCAGTAAATGCCTATCTTAACGTTAAATTGATGATAGGGAATATACGTATGACAAATCAAGTTCTATCTTACAACAAAAGTGTGCCCAAATAAGATCATTCATGCCTTAGTCGAGTGGTCAGTCAAAGTCATTGTTACCAGCGACCAGACAATAACGTTGTTTCAATTAGAGTTAAGGGTGGTGGTCATGTCTTACGGTTGACGTGTGATCAGTCCAGTCTTACAGTTGGGTGTGGTCAGCTTTGTCTTACAGTTGACGTGTGGTCAGTCAAGTCTTATAGTTGAAGTGTGATCAGACAAGTCTTCCAGTTGAAGCATGATCAGTCAAGTCTTCCAGTTGAAGTGTGGTCAGTCAAGTCTTATAGTTGAAGTCCTCCAATTAAAATGTGGTCAATCAAATGCAGTATGGCAGTTGATGAATGTCAGTTAATTGTTTAGGTTGCTCATAAATGTTGGCGTTTGATAGCACGCCATACAAGACGCAACATGCAAGAGTATCAGCACAATTGCTTTAATCGTGACTTGAGTCTGGTTAATCAAACACTACACTAGTGTTGTCTCCAGCAATATGAATCACTGACAACATCGAACAACTTGAATAATATCGTAATATACTTGAATAATATTAGTCCATGTGATGAAATCACATTCTGGCGATGTGAAGGTAAACTCCAATTTCAAATACTTTTCCAGAACATATATTAAATACATTAACGATTATTAATGCAACCGCAGCTTGTGCAATATCTCAATATTCCAAATGTAACTGTCACGCCATTATTTGCGGCACACCACCAACTTTATGATATTCCGCTAGCACAAAAACAAGCTGCTCTCTATGTACTTTGTTTCCGGAATTTGCCTGTCCGCCGTGTCACTTATCTCGTGCGGTTCCGATGTCGTGGAAATCGCTGTTCCTTTGTCGTTTCCCGTATTGGATTCTTCGGGTTCAGCAGACCGATTAATCGGCCTATTTCCACGACTGCAATTATATAACCGATTGACATTATTTGTTCCACAGTAGCCAACCGTCTTGGCGTGTTGAATGTATTTAGAAGAAAACATGACATACTAGGCAGCTACCGAAGAGAGTTTTGTAAATTTGTCAGGGCTTGGCAACATATGATTAAGAATATGTATATCGTGCATATCCTTCTTATTTATGTCATAGTATTATTTTATAGTGAGAGCTATTGTAGTTACTTTGTAATCGTGTATGCTCATGACGGACATTTTCTTGGATCGGTAGTAACATTCTGTAGTAATCGATGGTGAAAACATTGAAAACATTCGAAATTTTACTTTTTCCCAGTTGTTGCAGCAATCGACGCTTATTCGGGGCCGTCCATTCCGACTGTGGACCAGTCGCAGCTAACCGAACAACTAATGTATGGCACAGTTCTCGATTGTTGTCATAGCATATGCACGGCCAACACAATATGGACGTTTCCTTCATATACACAATTAATAAGGTAGAATATTTGTTCCGCCCAGTCACCAGATATGCAACTCACCCAAACATCGTTGCGTCGGTGCGCGGGGGCATTCCGTTGAAGCATGTCGCCTTGTTGGCCCAGGTTCCGCTTGGCAAAGTTTCGCATTATGCTCCAGTCCTACAACACATCAACTATCACCGAGTGGTATCTCATGTGGCAACTGGGGATTTGTTTTTCATATGCAAGCAATGCGACAGCCAACTACATACAAGAGACAGCCAACTACACACAAGACACAGCCAACTACATACAAGAGACAACCAACTACACACAAGAGACAGCCAACTACATACATGAGATGGGGATTTGGATAAGTTCCACTGTAAATCGTACACGATCATTGATTTTTTCCATTCGCCATTAGGAACATCCACGCGTACAGTCGACACCCCACTCGAGACAGCAATGTTGAACGTAGACGGAAAACAACTCACAACGTTTGCTACTTTGTCCATTGCTCTGCTGATTACGTTCATCCGCTGGCGATCGTATCTATTTTGTTGTAGCGGTGCAGTGTCAACGGGGGGCATCGTCGGCTTTCTCTCCTGCCACAACATATGTCGCTTCAGCGCTGTCGGGCTGTAACTACCCGTCAAATACACGTACATTGTATAGGGATTGATGAGTCTGATGATGTTAGTGCTGGCATAGATTATAGCGAATTCCTAATTTTTTATTTTATAGTGTGGTATTATAATTTATGTTTCGCTTAATTAAACCACAATTGTATTAATGATACCGATAATGACTATTGATATGGCGATGATAACAAATACAATAATGACAACAGTGATAACAACAATAACACGACGATTATAAGTCCACTCGTCCCTATTTTTGCTTGCCTCCTTGGGCCAGTGACTTCTGATCTACCTATTGGCGATATGTTAAAAACACACAAACGTAGTTATTTAGAATTATTTACATATGTGTTTGCAGCTCGCCTGATATGCTTTTCTACCTGTCGGAGAAATATGGAAACTGGGCGAATTGCATTGTGAGCCATTCTCCAAAGGGCGTAACTTCTGTACCGGAATATATGGGATGTGAGCTGGTTTTATTATTATAATTATCATCATCATCATCATCATCATCATCAACATCATAATCGTCATTATTATTATTCTTATATGACGATGTTTGTGCTGATGAGGAATACCTATAGACAGTGTTGACATCGTCGTCTTCCGACTCGCGGTGACGCAACTTGGCCTGTCTGAACTTGCGCACGGTGAAGACGACGAGAATGACGACGAGGACGAGTAGGACGACGGACAGGATCGTACCGAGGACCACGGCCAGCCACGGGACAGACGAACCTGCAAGCGACAGTTGGAGACAACAGTAACGACGACTACAACAAAGTCGTAGAGAATACTGTGTATTGTGGTGTTGTGTAAATAATAATAATAATAATAATATATTTATGTGACATATTAAATTATTGATAATTATAATAATAATTATTCAAATCAGACATCGGTTGTGGGAAATGTAGCTATGTTGCAAGCCAGTGTTAAAATAGGAATACGGACTCATCAAATGTTAGGTTTATCCAAGCTGATGATAAACGTCAGCTGAAATCGACAGCTATTTACCTGTTCTTCCAAACGTTTTGTCTGAAACAGGAAAGCGAAAACATTAATATTTATGATAGCATTATTAAATTGCACGTATAATCGGAACGAGTGGCATAATAACGAAATTTAGCAGCATTATAACATGCCGTAGCACAACAAATGAGATTATGCAAATGATTGTGTGTACAATATCTAACATCTAGCTGGATACACATTATGTATTATAAATATCAAGAACAAAATAAATTGGAAATAAATGTCACCACCTTTATTTAAACACTGCATCGTTTTTATTGGGACGGACAATGTTGAACTTACCAGACAACCTGATGCTGTCTCGATCCACAATAAAGCCTCCTATCTTAAAATCGGTTTGATTGACGAGAATTTGTCTCAGCACATCCTTGTCGGTGATGGTGGCATCAACCAAGAGGGTAAAGTCGACAATTACGCTGCCTTTCCTGTTACACAGCACACAGTACACATTGTTATTACAACACAGCGGAAACATTTATAAAAAGCCCTGCCATTGGACCATAAATGTAATAGACTTATACTTAAGTTCAATGACATTGCCTGACTCGAAGCTATTAATACATTGATTATGAATACATAAATGCATTGAGATAAACTAGAACAAATATGTCGATATACAACAGAGTGTTCATGGTTATAGTGTTGCTGTTAACCTTAAGAAAATATTACGTACGTGAACGTTATGTCCGACACAGCGACCAGCTTTGAACCAACTTCTTTACTCTCACGGTATATTCCTGTAATCTGACAAAAAAATGTACATTGTTATCATCCTGCGGGAACATAATTACACATACCTTCGCATTCAGTATAAACATTTCTCAAATAAGCATCATATGTTCCACAGTCGATCTGATACCTGCACTGCGACATCTACAAGAAGAGGCCACAGAACAACACTATATATAGTATTTGTGGATTTCTCAAAGGCTTTTGAGCCCATACATAGACCAACACTCAAGAAAATACTCACCTTGTTCAGCTATCTTAATAAACTCTTCAACCCAGTGAAGAGACTCCATGATGATATGAATTCTACGGTCAGTGTTGGAGAAAAGAAAGCAAAGCCATTCGTGTGAATCAGCAAAGATACGACCGAGCAATCGTCCTCTTTGCAAATGTCCTCATAGCCGTGCTCAAAACCATTGATGAGGTCCAACGAAAGCTATTGTTTAGAACAAGAACTGACAGAGACCTTTGCCATGTAAGAATATTCTATGTAAACACCAAAGTACGTGATAGCTGCTTAATAGAGCTACTATTTGTACATGACACATCCTTGATAGCATCAAGATATACAGCGCATATCGGTTATTTTTAGTCAAGCTTCCATATCATTAGGCCTCTCAATAAACATCAAGAAGACCGAACTTTTACAACAGGCAACTACTAACTCACAGACTGATGTGCTAATGTCTATTCTTCTAAATGGGAAACAAATAAGCGCACTATGCAACTTTACCTACCTTGGTAGCACTGTATCGGACACCAACTCAACATTCAGTAAGTGAAATCAGTAATAGTACCATATGCAAACTCTTCACAGTAAGAATTATTACAGCGCTTATGTATTCTTTAGAAACATGCACGTAGTACATAAATCACGTCTGCAAATTAAAAAGCGTGCACATCAGACGTCTGCGTAATTTCCTTAACTTCAAGTGGCAAGAAACAATCCCTGTCACCGAAGTCCTGAAAAGAGCTAACATGCCCAGTGTTGAAACCTTGTAAACAACTGTCCAACTCCGCTGGGCTAGACATGTGATTCGGATCCGGGTTGAAATATATCCGAAAACTGTGTTTGTATCGAACTAAAAGAAGGAGATCAGCGGAGATCAGCGGGAGGACAACGGATCCAATACAAATACTTCTTGAAGGGGCACCTCAAAGCTGCTGATACCAGTATCAACATCTGGGGACGTGACGCAGAGATCCGACCAGCTCAGCGAGCGAGGCTTCACAATGTCCCAATGCTCCCGGTTGCACAAATATATATAACCTACCTGCATAGAAGATGCACACGCCATGCTCACCATTCCAGCACAGACGCCACCCATCCCTGGACCTGCCAGCACTGCAAACGTGCATTCCGCTCCAATGTTGGTGTATCCCCCCCAATTGGACAGACGGACAGACGATGATGATGATGATTATAAGCATCACTACGTTCGAATTTATTCAAAATGTTGGTGTTCGTTTACATAAAATAAACAATGCATACACTAACAAAACACTCTCTTCCGACAAATATATAACAACATCGAATACATGTGTCGAATGATTGTCCCGATGTTTGCAATAATATGTTTTGTTCAACTCACCACGTGTGTGACATTTGCTGCCAAAGCTTTATAGTCGTCCTTTGTGTTGACAGCAAGGTTAGGAATGTACTTCAATCCTGGCACCCGGAACCGCCCGTAGTATTTGGTCGTCTTCAACTCTAAGAAAGTATGAAGAAATAATATTTGTTTACAACAGTCATACTATTATCATGATCTAACCAGATTTCGTAGGTAAGTATTTATTATAGGTAATTATTTTAAATTAAACCAGAAATCCATCATGTGCTCACGTAACCGCATTGCATTATAGCAAAACGGTTCTTGTGTACTTCACCCGATGAAGATCATAACTTGTCTGATTTGCTTTTACCCATCATTTATGGCTGTGACAATATCAAACATATCAGATACATTTCTGAATCTGCTTCGTATAGAGATGCTGCTCTCAGCACATCAGATTGTACAATGGATATCATGCAACAAGAAATGAACAATCTTTTTGTTTGGTTTTAGATCTGCGCACACCTTTACTCAAATGTAGTTGCAAAATATGGTTGCAAATCGAAACCGAATAAATGTGTGCTAATAATAAAAATTATTATTGTTATTAACTACAGTAAATTTATGTTAGCTCTGAATTAAGGCAACGTCTAGCAGTTACCATTCATTACGAGAACGATATTGGAAGCTGTTGTCCGAAAAGGTAGAAACAACATATCTGGAGTTACTGAACTCGATAATGTTAGTGATAAACCAGTCTGCAAAACCGTTATCACAATACAGTTATAGCGGCATTCAGCTTCAATCACTTGTTTCGCAACGTTCTCCTGTGAATCCCGGCAGACATCGGCAGGAGAATCTGTTGAAGTTAGGAGTGGAACAATTCGCTCCGTTCTGACATGGGTTGCTCGTACATTCGTCGAAGTCTGTGTAACAAACGATACAGTATAATGCACACTTACCCGATACCTTTTTGATATTTGTTGCATTTATAGTGCGATGTACGTACGTACGTACGTACGTACGTACTACGTATTACTGATACTGTTGTTATTATTATTATCATCAGTATTATCATCATCATAATCCAGACTTCCGATGGTCATGTTTGTTATATTCTATGTCCGTCGACTTCATCTGTTCTACTAAACCAAGAACACAAACTAAAGATCAGTATCGACGATGCCCCGAGGAGGACGTACCTGTTTCACAGGTAGATCCAGTGTGTCCGCTGATGCAGTTGCAAACAAACCCGTTCACCTGGTCCTCACAAGTGCCGTTGTTCACACATGGGCCATTTTCGCACTCGTCGATGTCTACACAAAAACAGTTTGGCCCACATCACGGACTGTCGCAGTGGCATATCTGGAGGGTTGGGGGGTGGGGTGAGGTGGGGCGGGGGTTGGACCGTGCCCCTTTCGATTAATTTTTTTATTTGTTTCGTATGTAACCAGTTGCGCCAATACATGTTAGCAGGTGACTAAGCTAGGCCCCGTCTTTGGCCTACACTCTACTGGACTGACACCTGTGGATAGGCTTTGCATTAGGTGCATATATAACAAGAAGTTAATGAGCATAATATATTACTGAACCTGCTTCTGGTAGTGATACTGCTACTGGAGATCATGCTGATCAAGTCAACATATTATTGTTGTATGACTAACATTACGTAAAACTGTCATAACATCATGCAACAAGTAAATTATAATGTCCTTTGGTTTTGGATCTGTATAATATGTAATTCACTCCAGTATAGTATTTCAGTTCTACGGATTGCAAATCGAAACAGAATATACATTATCATTATTATCATCAGCATCATCATTGTTATTTTTTTTATTACTATTAGGATTATAATTAATATTATAATACTTATTATTACTTATATGTCTACAATTGTAGTGGCTACCATGCGTCATGACATGAGTAACATGGCGGTGTAGGAAAAGTTAGAAAAATATTTCCTAGAGTTACTTAACTAAATGTTATCATTGATACAAAAACGTTCCACGGTATTGATGTGACTTTTATTGCGGCACTAGGCTTCACTGACTTGTTTCGCAACATTCTCCTGTGAATCCCGGCAGACATTGGCAGGAGAAACTGTTGAAGTCGGGAGTGGAACAATTCGCTCCGTTCTGACAAGGGTTGCTTTTACATTCGTCGAAGTCTGTGTACCAAACGATACAGTGCAATACACATTTGTCTGGTGTAGTTTTTATATTTGTCCAAGTAACAGTACGATATATGTAAAGCGCATTAGAGAATTTGAAATGATCTACCGCAACATACTATTGATTCAACTATTACTACTACATCAATCGTTATTGTAGTTTTAATATTATTATTATTATTGTTTCATTATTATTATTATTATTATGACCATCATCATCATCCAGTCTTCCGGTGGACATGTTTGTCACATTCTGTGTCAGTCGACTACATCTCTTCTAGTAAACCAACAATACAAACTAACTATTGCTGTCGACAACGCTCCGAGGAGGACGTACCTGTTTCACAGGTAGATCCAGTGTGTCCGCTGATGCAGTTGCAAACAAACCCGTTCACCTGGTCCTCACAAGTGCCATTGTTCATACATGGGTCATTTTCGCACTCGTCGATGTCTACACAGAAACAGTTTAGCACACTTCACGGACTTATGCATTTGGAAGTCTGTCATAGTAATGTGTTTTGTTTTGTGGTGCTATAAGTAAACCAACATTTGGTTTGGTTTTCAATTTGTATAATATGCTGTTAACTCCATTATAGTATTCGTTTTTTTTACGGAATGCAAATAGAAATATAATATACAATGTCATTATTATTATTATTATCATCATCATCGTCATCATTAGTATGATTATGTATATAATTGTAGCGATTACCATGAGTATGATTATGTATATAATTGTAGCGATTACCATGCGGCATGTCAATGAACATGAGAAACATGCCAGTGCCGGTTAGATACATATTTCATGGAGTTACCGAACTAAATAATATAACTGATAAAAAAACATTCCGCGAAAGTGATGTGGCCTTTTATTCTTGCATTCAATTTCCCTCACTTGTCATGCAATGTTCTCCTGTGAATCCCGGCAGACATTGGCAGGAGAAACTGTTGAAGACGGGAGTGGAACAATTCGCTCCGTTCTGACAAGGGTTACTCGTACATTCGTCGAAGTCTGTGTAACAACCGACACTGTGTATCATACAATGATGTATAATTTTCTTTATTTGATATGGCGGCGACGCGTGGTGTATACGTTCTGTGAACGTTCTCTTAGTTGTTTGACTTACGTACTTGCATTTATTCGTAACACGGTGTTCATTGTATGCAAAATACGAAATCAAAATACAAAATGGAAATCATTATGATTACATACAAAACTATTATGGTGTTCAACCAGCTAGGTCACGGCGACTCATGTTGTGAGTATGAAGCCTGGCATATAATTATCATTCACAAATAACTTAACAATGATGACAATTAAATGAACAATGATGACTGAACTAACCTGTTTCACAGCTGTGTCCGCTGTACCCAGCTACGCAGTTACAACGGTAGTTGCCGTTGTCCTGACTGCAGCTGCCGTTGTTCTTGCACGGGTTGCTATCGCAAATGGCGATTTCTGGTACATAGACACAATGCATTTGCCTATTTACGATGTATTACGATCTAGAAGCTTTTAATTAAATATTCCCTCCAAAATGCGTCATTCCTCAGTCATTTAACATGTAAAGTTGATGGTGTGTTTAATTCACTAACACGTAGCAATTGAGGTTACCAAACAACGATATAAATTCTGACCAAGAAGGCTGCGTTTAATTACAGTTGAAGCGTTATCAATCAAACTGTTCTAACCAGGTACTATGCAAAAGGATCTTCGGTTTAAAATGCGACACAACTAATATTGTGAAGATGCGATAGCCTTAATCATGCAATATATATGACACATTTACGAAATTTAAACTTAACCCCTAAACATAACGGTTTGCTCGAAAACCACCAAAACTACAATTGCTGTAATAATTATTTCATTCATATAATTGACAGATATTATTCCGTAAAAATGTATGAAGTGTGACAATGCTGAATAAACGTCAGTATATTCCAACATCTCGGATACCGCGCCCCGCACTAAGGCCTACTTACCGGTCTCGCAGTCCCTGCCTCTAAATCCTCGCACGCAGGTGCAGCGATATCTATTTGTCATGTCTGTGCATGTCCCATTGTATTGACATGGTGAACCGTCACAGTCATCGATATCTGAAAATGTCACTGATTTGTAATCGAGAACGTACATCATATATCAGTCGCCACATTTTGATTAAGGCTGATTGTATGATGATAACGAGTATATAATATTAGTATTAAATGTTCTTTATGCCTGCCCGTGATAGGCGATAGATGACCTATCTTATATTCGTGTTAGAAGAAAATGTATTACTAGAGTGGTGATCATATAAATGCTTCATCAATAGTTAAGGTTTGTTTCTTTATTTAGACGCAGATATACTTTGTCTGCTTTATGTACGTATAACGTCACTGTTCAGTTTCTTTCTCTGACCTGTTTCGCAGTTTCTGCCGGTGTACCCTGACACGCAAGTGCACATATATTCTTTGGCCCCGTTCTTGCATTCGGCTCCGTTCAAGCACGGGTCACTTTCACTTTCATCGAAGTCTATATTCGAAAAAAAAGCATATTAATTGTTTGCATTATATAATACTTGTAACAGGCTGAATTTCCTAAAACACTGTAAATGCAGTAGGAACTGAATATAATCAACATAACTGTTGAATTGTGCATGTTTCACCTCAGAAGAAGCTTGGCTTGTATATGACTCACACAGTGTCGCTATTAAGACAGTTGCAGTCAAGAAGACAATCCTTTCCCCAAGTGCCGCTCGGACATGCTGCAATAGAGCACAACGTCCACATAGGCTGGTTGTTGTCTCACACAAGCTTACTAGTGCTATGCTGCAGAACAATTAATGTTTATGTTTCACTAAAATTGTCTGTATAAAAAATAATTGCTCAAAGTCGAAAACAACGGTGCTTCTTACGTAACACCAATAACGTTGAACATTAATTTCACAAAACGCCATGTTGATTAATAAACAATGCATATACTTCATACATATGCATATGACAAGTCCTCAGATACATACGTTTACAGCCTTTCTTGTCGTTCATCAGTCGGAAGCCGTCGTTGCAGCTGCAATTGAAGCCACCCTCGAAATTCGTGCAGTTATGGACACAACCGCCGTTTCTCATTCCACACTCGTCTACATCTACAAAACATGTATAGGCAGGTTAAAACATGACTATAAACGATGTTGTAGAACGTTGTTATAATACAACATTTTGTCAAATAGTGAACTCTATGTCACATTATCCACATAATGCAGTGTAGAATAAAACGAATAAAAAATTATCAACCCTGAATAATATATCAGTGTTATTGTGGTGTTTATGTCCCTACTTATTCAATAACCGAGTCAGTGCTCGCATGACACCAGCAGTATAGGTTTACTCACCATCACAAGTAGTGTTGTCGCTGTTGAGAGTGTATCCAGTTTGACATATACAAACGTAATTGTTTGACTGATTTTTGCAACCGTATGAGCAGTTCATGTGACTGCATTTGTCATTCAGGGTTTGACCTGCAAAAAAAGAGGAAGTACAACGTTTCTCTCATACTGTCCATTCGGTAAAATGACATTGACACATATTATGGGTAACACGCCCACGTGCATGCATGTGTGTATGTATGTATGTATGTATGTATGTATGTATGTATGTATGTATGTATGTATGTATGTATGTATGTATGTATGTATGTATGTATGTATGTATGTATGTATGTATGTATGTAAGTTGATCAAAGTCGCTACAGTTGCAAACAAAATGTTCCGTTAGTGTGTGTGTGTGTGTGTGTGTGTGTGTGTGTGTGTGTGTGTGTGTGTGTGTGTGTGTGTGTGTGTGTGTGTGTGTGTGTGTGTGTGTGTGTGTGTGTGTGTGTGTGTGTGTGTGTGTGTGTGTGTGTGTGTGTGTGTGTGTGTGTATCTATCAGTATAATACATTACAATTGCCTAAAACAGATTGACATAATAAAGTAAATGAGCTAACAAATTAAATAACTAAAATAAATATAAATAAATAACGTGCTTAAATTAGTTAAATGTTTGTGGTGGGTAAGTAGGTAGGTAGGTAAGTATATACATGGTCGATTTTAACGAAGTTGAGGTAATTTTGGCATATTTGTTGTTTTGTGGTACACAGGGACTCAACAATGTATTTGTTGTTTTGTGGTACACAGGGACTCAACAATGTATTTGTTGTTTTGTGGTACACAGGGACTCAACAATGTATTTGTTGTTTTGTGGTACACAGGGACTCAACAATGTATTTGAGGTGTGAAAATTGTTATGTCTGCTTTATAAAGAAATGCATAAATTAGAAAATAAAATATTCTTGTCCTTATCATTTCCGGATGTTTTGGTATGAGCAAAATCAAATAGCAATCCGTCAATGAATATGAATATATAACAACTCAAAAAACATCGATAATGTTTGAGGTATATCGGAGATATATGAAATTACTCTGGTTTATTATTTATATTGCTTGATATACACACGAGAGCAGACGTATTGACAAAGTAACTAAAATGTGGCAATAAGTACAAATCCAAAACAAATGGTTGCTAGAAATTAACAACCAGAGCTAATTTAGTTTAGAATACTTGCCGACTTGAGGGCTTATCAGCAGTCTTTCTTTGTGCACGGTCTAGGATGTAACGCCACTGTTTACTTCACTAAGCCGAACAGATTACTTTGAGGTGGAATCGTACCTGATGGGATTCGTACTTGACGCTTATTAATGTCAATTCTGGAAAACCAATCCATGATGTAAAAAGCATAAAATGATGTCATAACTTTGAAAATAGCATATTTGTGTGGGTTATGGAATACATATGGATTCGCATTGTAACTTCCTTAAATAAAATATACCTGTCCTTAAATCGTTGACCAAAATTACGGAATGTTTGGAAATTATGTAGTTTTTGAATGTTGGGAGCCTACTAAGCTGCACTATAAACCAAGGTAGAGGAAAATACTCCAACATGTACTACACACATTTGATTGCGAATCCACTTATGTTTTACAATGTAATTATTATTATTATACAGCAATACCAAAACGTCAATACACACGTCAAGTACGAATCCACCCATCAAGTTCGCCCTCTGATCATATCGGTCATTAATATTGATTTAATAGTGTTTGTTTCATGAAAACCAATGAACACACTAGTCATAGCTACACATATAGTATGTTTTATGAGCAAGTCCGATCACTTGAAAATTATGTAACCTTTCTAGGGGTCATATGTGTTGATCACAATTAGTGAAACTATATAAACTGGTACTATTTTGTATTATAAACTGTTATCGCACTTTCTTCTAAATATATGCATCAAGTACGAATCCATAGTACAAAATGGTCGTAACCTATTAATATTCACGACTGAACCCAATATGATCATACTATGATGCCTTACTCTAAAGTAAATACGTTCCTGATGTAGGTACATATTAATCATGATTTGCAGGCACCCTAGTATGCATATGGCAAACTTTTAAAAGGACCTGTACTTTGAAAAACCTGCAGAATGACTTAGTAAATTGTCCAAATGGAATCCCCAGTTTAAAGTTTAATAGGAGTATCAGATTGTTCCTAATATTCGCGAAATGACGGCACATTATTGTTTAACCCCCCATTAAGCCCCAGCATTTAAAAAAAACATGTTCCCCTGTTCCCAGGATTTCTGGCAAATTTCGAGCGATTTTACCTCCTTAAGTTCAGAAATCTGTAGAAAAAAAACATTCAATATTGACAATTACAAGTTGTGTTTATTTTGAAGAGTAGTAATTTCTTCACATGACTGTATACATAAAAATACGATATATTAATCAAATGTTGACATTTGATCACAATTTGCAAAGACAAAATAGTAAATGTGTTAAAACTTTGAAAGTTACGACTGACATTTGACAATGATCCCATGCTATAACCCTATGCAACCCAACGAAGAAAATGTAGCTATATGTGTTAGCTTTGCACCACTGAAAACGTTTTCAAATTCTGACGGTTATTAAAACCGATGAAAATCAAGATTTCCAAAACGGCAACCAATGCACGTAACGCGCTGATGTTGTTGCAAAATGTATCCGCTAGGATGTGGCAACATTTGGTAGCATTTAGTTCAGTAGTTAATCGTCAGGATTTTTTTTAATAGTAGGTTCTGTATGCGGCCGGCGGCGGCCGTTCCAGGACTTGACAGAGCGGCCGGCCGCGGCCGCTGCGGACTCTGATGGGTTAAGAACTTTAGTAAAAATGATGTATGTTATGTATGACAATATTTCAGTGTTTGCGTGAGTGCGTGGGTGTGCGTGTGCGTGCGTGTACGTGCGCGTGTGGGTACGTGTGTGCGTGCGTGCGTGCGTGCGTGCGTGCGTGCGTGCGTGCGTGTGTATATGCGTGTACATATGCGTGACCTGTGTGCTTAGAACAAATAATCACACCTCTGATATGTTCTGGCGTGCCTTGCGTCGGTGGCAAAATGGCCATACGTCCAATAATACAGCACAAATCGTCTAAGTTGGAGATTTTACTATGTAGATGCAGTGAAAGCCACGATGTGGTAACCGTGTGACTTGGGGACCCACGGCACATCTTAACTTGCTTGCTACATTATATTTATGATGTGCTCCTTGCGACAGGAACCCGATTGAAAAAGTCGTCGGTATACCATCTATCTTTCCCAAGCTGGACACCCACAACATAAAGAAAACCTCCCTTCGTCAGCACACACGTAAGGCGAGCAGCAATGATCTAAAAATACCTTTAAAAGTCGACTTGCACGAATGTCACAACCAGTAATGTAATATATCGATCGGTAATGTAATATATCGATCGGTTATATAATATATCGATCGGTAATGTAATAAGCGATCGGTAATGTAATATATCGATCGGTAATGTAATAAGCGATCGGTAATGTAATATATCGATCGGTAATGTAATAAGCGATCGGTAATGTAATATATCGATCGGTAATGTAATAATCGATCGGTAATGTTATATATCGATCGGTAATGTAATAATCGACCGGAAATGTAATAACAATTATGATGATGTTAATGATGATGTTAATGATGATGTAGAAAGTGCTGATGAGGTGATACACGATTATGATGATGATGACAATGAAGGGGTCGTCTTAGTGACGATGATGATGATGATGATGATTATAACGATGATGATGATGATACTGATTATGATGATAATGATGATGATAACGACGGTGATGATGAGGGTGTTAAATGGTTATGACGAAGATAATGACAATGAGGGTGATAATTATTACGATTATGAGAACGAAGACAATGCCATCCTCAGCCTCATCATCCTCCTGACACCCACTCGACATTCACAAACGTATGATTAACATAGGAATCTCAGATATTATCATAAACAATTTAAAGGATAATTTAAAAAGTAGTCATTAAGGGGTAATTTAATAGTGAACTAGCTGATCATCTCATAACTTTATGGGCCATATCATAAAATAAAGTGCTCATCTCGAACAAAGTTAATTAAATCAAGGGGTCATCTCATTAAATGAATGGATTTCCAAAAAACATTTAAAGGATCGTCACAAAATATGTAAGAAAGTTAAATAGCTAACTTGATCGTCTCAAAAAGTAAGGGATCATCTAAACAATTAAGGATGTCTTCTCAAGAAAGTTAAGGGATCATAACAACAAGTGTAACTAGTCATTACAAAAGAACCAGCTGATGGTCTTAATAAATTAAGGGATAATTTATTTTTAAATAATGGGATCTTCCCAAGCGGTCAATTCATATAATGAAGGGAAATCTAAACTGGTAAGGATGCATAACAAAACGCAAACTTAAGGGATCTTAAAAAAAATTATGGCATCACTTCGAGAATATAAGGGGTTGTCTCAAATAAATTATACGGATTTAAAAAAAGGAATCATTTTGAAAAATGTAAGGGTCGTTTAACAAAGTAACTAGCTTAAAAAGTATCATCTGAAGTTAAGTGGGCTATCAAATCATTACGGAGTCATCTAAAAAATAATCTAAAAAATCACCCTCTTATTTTAAGTTTTGAGGTGATTTAAAGATTTTTTTTTACTTTGCTTGATTATCCTTTAAATGAATACAAACTAACCGTTTGCAACTACAATCAACAATATCACGCTAATGGTTTATTAGGAAAAGCTAATTGAACACACAGCAACCATATTTCATGGGCCCCGCCATTGCTGTCGATAAACCTACGTAGCGAGTTTCTGCTTATTTCTACAACAAATTGTTCGCACTTTCGACATTTGGCATTGTTCTTTTCAATAAATATTTACATTTTTGAAATTACCCCTTATCTTTTTTTAGAAATCCCCTTTATTCTATGAGATAACCACTTAATGTTTTTAGATGATCCCTTAATGTGTTGAGACGACCAGCCATTTCTTTTTAATCAACAGGTGTATTTTTTGAAAAGATCCATTAAATAATTTGTTTGTGTAGAACCCTTTTTATGAGATGAACCTTCATGTTTTAAGATGATCTTGCCGTATGCTATCTAAGAGGATATATAAACGGCAATCCATGTGTCCTCCCAGAAAACAAGTCGCTGAATCGTTCTGAGAATCTTCTTTTATGTATACTTTAGTAAACGTCGAGTGGATGTCAACATGGTTAGCCATGATACGGGTGAACATTAGGATGTTGAGGAGGAGGAGGAGGAGGAGGAGGAGGAGGAGGAGGAGGAGGAGGAGGAGGAGGAGCAGGAGGAGGAGCAGGAGGAGGAGCAGGAGGAGGAGCAGGACGATGAGGCTGATGAGGATGATGTAGTTGTCTTCATCATCGTAATAACTATCATCCTCATAATCATCATCACTGAGATAAACCTATCTTCATATTTCGCCTCCTATTCATCATCATCACTACCATTTATCATCATCATCATCATCATCATCATCATCATCATCATCATCATCATCATCATCATCATCATCATCATCATCATAATCATCTTAATATTTGTTATTACATAATCGGTCGACATATTACATTACTGGTCGATTATTACATTACCGGTTGTTACAGCCGGTAATGTAATAATCGACCGGTAACATAAACAAATCGACCGGTAATGTAACAATCGACCGGTAATGTAATAATCGACCGGTAATGTAATAAAAACGATGAAGATGATTATGATGGCGATGATGAAGAAGATGTTAAATGGTAATGATGATGATGAATAGGAGGAGAAAAATGAAGATAATTAAGGGTTTATCTTAGTGATGATGATTATGATGAAGACAATTATTACGATGATGAAGACAACTATGTCATCCTCATTAGCCTCATCGTCCTGCCCCTCCACCTCCTCCTCAACATCTTCATGTTCACCCTTGTCATTGCTAGCATAGCTGTTTTTAACCTTGTCGTCGTTCCCGTAAATAAATGTACCTTTTTGCCCATTTCAAGGGGCGATTTCGGGGACAATCCACCACCCCAGACACAACAGCAACTCATTTGTTAACAAAATATATGTTACCAGGCGAATGAAAGAGCTAGAAGCACCACTATACCGACAAACATTGTGATGGATCCATCAATTATCTTGACGCGTTGCGCCATCTTACTCAAGTGAGATTGTAAATCACACATCCTACAGCTATCGAAAAGACTATTGTAGCAAGACGTACAATGCCGATCATATATTCACGACATCGATGTATATATGATCGGCATTGTACGGTTCGCAAGGGATTGATTTTGTCTGCCTTTATCTGTGTATACTCAGGCGTTCCCGCGCTTCTGAGATCATGTGTTCCCGTTCCCGCGGTCCGTGTCGGTGTTTCCACGTGCTCTTGCGTTCCCACGTCTAAGCGCGGACGTTTGAATACAACGGCAGTAAGCGCGGACGTCTGATTACAGCAACATATACCTATCATAATTATATTTTATTATTATGTAATCAAAGTATATACATATAAGAAGGCCGACTCGTGTGTTTGCCCACGAATTATGCAAGACAAATAATAATTTAGACATTTAGTCTGAATCATCAGCCCACACACGGACTGATTATATGTAGTAAATATCAATTGATTGTAGTTGCTATTAAAGGGGTTTGTCTAAACAATTAAGTGAGCAACTCAACAAATAAAAGTTAGGGGTACATTTAAAACTTACAGCAGGAAGAGGTAATTCCCCAAACTAAAGTGTATCTTTAAATTAAAAAGCGATCACCTCAAAACATAAAATAAGAGGCTGATTTTAAATGACCCTCTTACTAATTTAAAAATTACACCTTAATCCTTGAGATAACCCATTAATTATATGAGATGACCCCTTAACTTTTTTCAGAAGATGAGCTAGTTACTTTGTTAAATAACCCTTACATTAAACAAAATATTCCTTCATTTATAAAAAAAATACTTTTAAATTATTTGAGATAACACCTTACATTTTCGATGTGACTCTATAATTTATTTGATGGAATCTTACGTTTGTGCTTTGTTTTGAATACTTACATGCTTTGATTTCTCTTAATTATATGAAGTGACCGCTTTATTTCATAATTGATCGATCGATAATATATATAGTTTTTAAATGATCCCAATTTTTTTTTAATGATCCTATACCTGGTTTGGAAAAAAACATTTTATTTTATGAATGTATCCCTTAATTTATTGAGACGATCAGCTGGTTCATTTGTAATGAATAGTTACATTTTTTAAATATGATCGCTGAACTTTTTTGAGAAGACACTTAATTTTTGACATGATCCCTTAATGTGTTGAGACGATCAAGTAGTTAACTTGTTAATTACTTCTTACATATTTTGTGACGATCCTTTAACTTTTTTGAGGAGACCCATTCATTTTATGAGATGACCCCTTAATTCATTTAACTTTTTTTTAGACGACCACTTGATTTAATGAGATGACCCCATAATATTTTGAGATGATCAGCTAGTTCATTATAGAATGACCCCTTAATGACTCCTTTTTATATTATCCTTTAGCTTCTTTTTTATTAAAAACCCTTAATTTTAATAATATTTCTAAATACTTTAGATGCCCTTTAATCGTCTAGATGAACATTTTAGTTGACTGAAATTACCCTTAACTTGATTTTATCGATAACCTCTTAATTGTTTCAGCTGATCCCTTATTTTATTATTTTAAGCGATTTAAGTTTTTAATATACTATAACGTTGCATTTTGAGATTTCCCCTAAGTTATTTGATATGACGACTTAATTTGATCAAATTATGATCAGGTATTTCTTTTTTAAGCATTTCCCTTAAATAATTATTTGAGATGATCCTTTAATTGAGTGTAGATTACCTCTTTCATTTGTTGAGGTGACCCCCCATTTTAATAACCCCCTTCTTCCTTAGCACTCTGTCTGACTCGGTCCTAATGTTCGCTAACATGTAGTTATTGCCTGCGTTACCTGGAAGGTTATATGAACGGCATTCCATATGTCCTCCCAGAAAACATGCGGCTCACTCGTTCTGAGATTCCTATGTTAATCATACGTTTGTGAACGTCGAATGGGTGTCAGCATGGCTAGCCATTATAAGGGTGAACATGAGGATGATGATGAGGATGAGGAGGAGGAGCAAGATGATGTTGAAAATGTGATTGTTTTCGTCCTCGTAATCGTAATAATGATCAACCTCATTGTCATTATCTTCGTCATCATCATCTTCGTCACTAAGACCGCTTAATTGTCTTCTTCCTCATCATCAGCATAACCATTAATCACCCTCATCATCACCGTCGTTATCATATTATTATCATCATCATCATCATTTCCATCATTATCATCGTTACTAAGATGACACCTTAATTATCATCATCTTCATAATCATTTATCACCCTCATCATCACCTTCCACATCATCATCATCATCATAATCATCATCATCATCGATTTATTACATTACCGGTCGATTATTACATTACCGGTCGATTTATTTCATTACTTGTCGATTATTACATTACCGATCGATTATTACATTAAATATTGACTATTACATTACCGGTGGAATATTACATTACTGGTTGTAACACACGAATAATGCACAATGTTGGAATATGCAGTTCCACTAATTATGTTTGTTTTCTGACGTTTCATATCGTTATATGATCAATATATAATATATAATAAATCTCTCAATGTTTTCCACAGGGAATCAGTAACTGAAGCTGCCTCTTCACCTGGCGATATATAATCAACATACCAACTAATTAAAATGTTTATTATTTATACCCACCTCGTTATACTCATTGCAACACTGGCGCCTGTTTGAATGATATGTTTCGTGTACAAATGAGATTACGAAGATTCCAATCATGAAACTGGCAGTATTCGGACAAGGTCCTACAATGCTATTACTTAGACAACCCGTAGTAATATTGATTAATTATTTAAAGTGTTAGGGCACGTTCGATGTAGCTACTTTGTTAGCAGAAATTCATGAAAACTTTCCGGGTTTTTTTTCTCCATTTTTCCATTTTTCCTATTAGTACATGCATACGATCACCTTTAAAATTTAAACGTTAGACATAAATAATGTTTCACTGGACGTTAACGACCATCATGCACTCATAATAACCTGATGGTTCGAATGGCCAACGAAGTATTGGGCTGACTAAACAGCGTTCCCATTTGGCACTGGGCCAAGTTGGCAGTGCGCCTATGTGTTCAGGAATGCCAACTATGAAACAAATTCTACCGTCTGCAAGAGGGACATTTAGCATTTAGCATTTAGCATACACAATATAACTGCTTGTGTTGCACGATGTCGAGCTTAGGGTGTGTCACTGAATACTGATGCGGCAGGGTTTTTGCTGGCGTTCGACGTTTCAAGTGGAGTTTTTTTTCGGAGGCGTTTATGGGTGTAACCTGTTTTCGTTTACGTTTTTATATCTCCACAATCGCACCTGGAAGTTTAAAGCGAATGTCACTGTTCTGATGCTAAGCACAGAAATAATAAAAAACAAACCACGCGCAACTAAAGTCAAGAATAGCACATAAGTGATTTACTCAGATGCGCAGTTCTATGAAATCGTGGTACAAGTGACGTATTTTAAAAGGAATGCCGGCAAACACTGAGCAAACAAACACTGTATCAAACAAACGAGACTTTTGCCAGAAAGAGGACCTGTTTAGTAAACAAAATATATTTTTGTTGAGTTTAGATATAGACAGAATGGCCATATCCCATTGGCAAGCATAGGAATAAGTGCATACAAATATAGTTTAATTTGGCGAGCGAATATTGCCAGAATACGACATTCGTGACGTAGTGTTATCTAACACTATGGCGTAGTGTTATCTAACACTATGACGTAGTGTTATCTAACACTATGGCGCGGCGCACGATATTAACATGTTGGGTGCTCGAAAAGGTTTTCCTTGTTAACTACTTGCGTGATATTCTTAATTGTACTAACAAATTGTTAAGTTTTAGTAACTCGTATAGGTACATAGGCCGATAAGCTTTAATATTTAACATGTTATTTTGTTCAACCATGAACTGAATAAATTAAAACATTTATTTTTTAATTTATTCAGTTCAGAGCGGAGTGTGACACTACGGACATTTATTTATCAACGGTATTTTGTTAGTGAACATTAACGCAATTCCAAAGCATATTTATCATGTGTTTGTTCAAATGAACTCTTTAAAACTCACCCAGCGCCAAACGCGATCGCTACTTAGTCAGCACAATATGATTGTCGATGTGGTGCTGATCCAGACATATGCCATTTTTACACAGATTATTATTTTAGCCAATGTTTGAACTATCAAAACATTGAATGTTGTTCTTGATTGTTTAGATGGCCCTGGCACTGGAACACCAATTTCATATCACCACACGATAGAAAATATCATATTACCCACAATTGTACATTTACGTCATTGAGATGATATCACAAATAGTTAATTGTATATTTATTTTTTATTATTTCCATCAGGCCCAAAAATAAGTTCAGGTCGTTGCCGTTGCAAAATAATTTGAGTATGCTCCACAACCTTGATTCACCTTCACTGTCAGCACTGTCAGCATGTTATTCTACAGGATTATCACATTGACAAGAATAATTTCCCTACTTTCGAATGTACACCGATGCATATTGAAACGTGTCGTCTAAATGAGTATCTAAATGAATTAATATATGAACAACTGTGCCCGAAAAGGAACAAACCCGGGATCGAGTCATCCCGGCAGGTAGTAGGTGAATGATTACTTTGTGCACTCTTGCATTGTCAACGCTAGTGACCTGCCGATGAAAAATGGTTGCATGCGTTCTTCCTTATTTATGTCATTGCTGTACTTTTGTGCTATAAAAAGGTCATTCAAAGCTGGTTGAATTGCGCGTGAGAAATTCGTTTTTCAGTACGCACTTTATCTGTGCAATGGGTGACAGTGAAATTGGATGACGCTGAAAACAGCCGCCTTCGGTTAGTTTGCGCCACACAGAGATGTGAACTGGCTATGAAATATGGTTATCGGCTTTCTTACTTTTTCGTGTCAGTGCCTCGCCTTTGTACCATGAAAAGGGTCCAAGCTAGTTGAATTGTGCTTGATAAATTATTTGGAGCGCTGACATCGACGCCACGATGATTTCACATACCAATGGCTTGCTGTTACTGACAATTACTTTTTCGTGTCAGTGCCTCGCCTTTGTACCATGAAAAGGGTCCAAGCTAGTTGAATTGTGCTTGATAAATTATTTGGAGCGCTGACATCGACGCCACGATGATTTCACATACCAATCGCTTGCTGTTACTGACAATTCTATCTGTTTTGAGATCGTCTATACAGAGATTACAAAGATATTTGTTAACGTTCTACCCGGGACAATATCCTGATATAAGGGACCAAGGTAATTGACTTGTGCTTGAGATATTATTTGACACCGACGCCTCGACCAGTGCATATACAATAGCAAAACGAGTGTGCACGAATATCAAATCCAGAGTTCGCCTGATTCGTGACGTGAAGGCGTGACACAAACATGGAGATGGCAAGGGCTAGGTAGACTCGTAACCTGGAGATCGGCACCTTTGCAGTGACATTTTTTTATATTTCTGTAATTATTTTCTTCACAGATACATTATAAATTGTGTTCATATAAAATCAACATATGTGGAATAAAGGCATAGTTTTACATGTTAGACTAGAATTACACATGTTGAACGTAAGTTAAGGCGAAACAAACTTTATGGTTGTGTCCCTACGCTCCTTTAATAAGAGTTATTAAAATATAACCAGTTGCAACTACAATCAAGAATATAACGCCAGTGGCTTACTAGGAAAATTATTTTTGTAAACAATTAGTCATATACTATGGTCATAGTGTTTGCCTCTAGTATCGACTTATGCAACATATTTTAGCTTCTGTTTACTAAACTTATCCCGTTTTGACTTAGTAGATTGAGAGTTTGTGTTTTTTTCGACGGCCCGTCGATTTCGGTCGAAGCCCATTAATGCGTCTCACTTGAAATCGACTTCATACAATTACCAGGCGCTTAATGGTCGCACAATAAACATGTCAGCCGCCAGAATTACAGAGATTTGACCAACAACTCCCACTTTTAGAACAATTTCTGAAGAAAAAAAACGCTAGCGTGATATTCTTGTTTGTAATTCCAAATTGTATGTTTTGTTCACTCTTTTTGCATTGCCCAAAACTTTGCCTTTTGTTTCGGTTTAGTGTTCTTGATAGGTAACGTTCTGTCAACACCTTCAGCAAGGCAGCGCCACGGAAACATACATTACGACGCAATCTAAGCATCTGCCACTTTAAACTATCCGATCAGACGATCACATCCACGGAAAATCACCATACCAAATGCGTTCTACTCGATATGGCGCGGCTTATAACTTTTGATGAAATTGCGTTGTGAGAAGTTCCGGGCATCCGAGCGAACTGACGTCTAATCACCTGTACACTGTAGAGAGGCTGTGCTGTAAGAAGCACCCATATATTATGTGGTGTTGATATATTCTTTGCCACTCTTCCTACATCTTTAAATAACCCACAAGCACAAACATCCGAAGCGTTCGCTTGCATACAAATGGCCGTCAATCATGGTTGTTTGTGTCATGGGCCAGTCAGAGGTTGCCTATTTCCAGCAGCTCGCCTTTCTTGTCAGTGTCATAAATCAGAAAAACAGTGGTAAACGAAGCAAAGCACATGTTGTCAGGCCGCTCCGATATGGTGTGAATATCGAATTATTTATGTTCCATGTTCATCTGTATTTTAACACATTATCCTTGTCGATTGTATTACGACATACAGCAATCTGCTGAACGATACAATTTCATATAGCATTTCACCTGCAGCCTGCAGCCGTGGTGTTACTGTCTTCAGTGGAATTGTATTTATTGTGCACTATTCCAGCAGCATTCAAAAAATTAAGAGGAGAATGCAACGCAGAACGTTTGATTGGACATGTAATGCCGTGTCTAATCTAATCAACTATGACATAGGTTTCTGTATTTCATGTTGTTTTCTACAAAATCTACCAATTAATTTTACAGTGACCTGTAATATAAGTAAAATTTTACTCACATATCATGAGTAGCTGCAGTTCGAAGACATGGATACGTTGACATGAAATAGTTGTAGTTAGAAATTGTTACTTGCCGTTGATGCTGCTGCTGTTGCTCCGGGTGCTGCTGTTACTAGTACCTCAACAGCAACTGCTGATGCCAATACCCACAAAGCTGCGTGTAGTGATGTGATACATGATGTCATGCCAACGTCGTCATAATTGACGTTGTCATCATATAATTCTGTATACGCTTGTACATTTACCGAGGCGAATCGTGGAAAATAACAGAACACTTGAAACATAATTCGAGAATGCTCAGAACGTTTAACAATCTATGGCAGCAACATACGACAAACGTTGAACTAAGAGGTGGATTTTACCAAAGTCACATGTATAAGACTAGTATGTCTTGGGCACTGCCTAAAGCGCACATATAATAATATGTTATGACATCCGGTGCAGCAGCGGGAGTAAGAGCAAACCAAAGCCGGCCAGCTTTCCGATTCATCGTCTCAGCCTTGGGAGTTGCCTACGCCAATGAGGGGCATACAGGTCTGGAGACAGATTGCTGGAGCAAGCAGAGTTCAACACCAGCGGCTGACACAATGATGTTGATATGATCGATGATGAATAAAATCGTCTTCGCGAGAATCTTTCACACAACAGACAAAAGCGAACACGCAGTTGCCCGCGTGATTTTTTTGACTGCGCTACATGAAGCATCATGGATCGCGTCGGGCAAACATTGATAGCCATGTTTATGGCTTGAGCAGAAGTAAGTTGCTCACAGACGTTTTTGTACTGCCCAATTTTTTTTTTGTGTGTAGCACAGTAACCACGACTTAAAGCAGCCGTCTGCACTAGTGTCATTGTCTGTACGCAGTTTGTATCCACTGCCACGTCAATGAATCTAAGACACCTCTTCGCCAAGTATCACAATATATGATACATTATTTTTGTTAGGTCAAGAACGCACAAACACGCACACACGCACATTTGCACACACACACACACACACACACACACACACACACACACACACACACACACACACACACACACACACACACACACACACACACACACACACACACACACACACACACACACACACACACAGGCACACAGGCACACACGCACACACGCACACAAGCACATACGCATACACGCACACTGAAATAAGGCTACAGCTATTATGCCTCAACGTTGACGTCTATCTAACATAACAAACTTAACAAATGTAATATAAGGAGCATATAGAGCTTCATCCTCTTAGAAACTTAGCAACAGCATTGCGTGTGAAATGACTGAAAATGTCAAGACAATTGTTTTTACTGTCACATATATTTAAAAAGTACTTACGATACATGAATATGCAGTTGCTAATTATTTTTTAATATCATAAATTAATAAAAACATGGTTAACAATTAAATTCGAATGCCAAACATTGGCTTAAATCACTATACTACTAAGCTTTGAAGCAAACCCAACATGTGCAATCATCAAAACTGCCCTGACCACATGTGAGACATAATCAGAATCATTACCGAAACGACCTCAGTAGTTATAGTGCAGGAATGACCGAGCCAAAGAGGCGACCAGTATGGGAGGGTCAAGTGACTTCCGGTCGCAGAGCCTTCTGGGTATCGTGAGCGCCCCCTGGCGGCGACCCATATCCATATGCATAACCCTAGAGCGCCCCCTGGCGACTGGAGCTAACCCTAACCGTCTAGAGCGCCCCCTGGCGACTGAATTTTAATTTTAATTTTAATTTTAATTTTAATGTTAATTTTAATTTTAATTTTAATTTTAATTTTAATTTTAATTTTAATTTTAATTTTAATTTTAATTTTAATTTTAATTTTAATTTTAATTTTTATTTTAATTTTAATTTTTATTTTTATTTTTATTTTTATGTTAATTTTAATTTTTATTTTTATTTTAATTTTTATTTTTATTTTTATTTTAATTTTTATTTTTATTTTAATCTGAATTTTTATTTTTATTTTAATCTGAATTTTAATTTTAATCTGAATTTAATTTTAGAAGTAAGTAGGAGTATGTATTAGTTACCATTCGTGCAAACAACGACTGAGATAAGTCCGGCAGCAGGCATCGCTTTAGACGCATACGCAAACGCACACGCACACACACACACACGCGCACACGCACACACACGCACGCACACGCACACACACACACACACACACAAACGCACGCACACACATCATGCTTGCTTATATAACACAGTTGTTTCAATAAAGCACACATATGTTGCTACCTCCAGCCACATCCTGGCTATTTACACACTGCCTCCATCATAAAGTCCTCTGTCTCTCCTACCTCCAGCCACATCCCTGCTCCGTACACGCTGCCTCAACCATACAGTCCTCTGTCTCTGCTACCTCCAGCCACATTCTGACGCATTACACATTGCCTCCACCATAGAGTCCTCTGTCTCTCCTACCTCCAGCCACATCCTGGCTTCCGATACATTGCGTCCACCATACTATCCTCTGTCTTTCCTACATACAGCCACATTATTGCTCCTGATAAATTGCCCCCACTGTCTCTCTTACATACAGCCACATCATTGCTCCTGATACATTGCCCCCACCATTCAGTCTTCTGTCTCTCCTACCTCCAACCACATCCTGGCTCCTTACACACAGCCTCCACCATTCAGTCTTCTGTCTCTCCTACCACTAGCCACATCCTGGCTACTTACACACTGCCTCCGCCATACATTCCTCCGTCTCTACTACCTCCAACCACATCCCTGCTCCTTACACATTGCCTGCACCATATATTCCTGTGTCTCTCCTACCTCCAGCCACATCATTGCTACTTACACTTACTTCTACTTAGTCGCCAAGAATATGTCAACACCACAAAGGATATGTGTTAATACATGGGTTCACCATAGCCTCTTTAAAATTAGCACTGATTTCAGTTCGCCCGGATGCATGTAAGTCAATTGCCAATACAATCAAAGTTGCGTGTAGTGATTTGATACATGATAACATGCCTTTTTTGTGCATTTACCGATCCGAATCGTGGACAATAGCAAAACCCTTGAAACATAACTCGAGAGTGCTGCGAACGTTTCACAATCTCTGGCAGCAACATACGACAAAGGGAGACATTAGCGCACATAAGATATGTTTGTTACGGCATCCTGTGGCAGCAGCACGCCGAAGACCAAACCAAGACAGGCCCGACAATGAGGGGCATACAGGTCTGCAGACAGCTTGTCGGAGCCAGAAGAGTTCAACAACAGCGGCTGACACGGAGATGATGATGATCGATGGTGAATAACATCGTCTTCGCGCGTCCGACTCATAACAGCAACACGCTAACACAAGTTACCCGCGTGATCTTTTGAACCCGCTGCGTACGTCTTCGGGGATCGTTCCTACGGGAACATCGCGTTGGACAACATGTATAACCATGTTTACAGTTTGAGCGGTAGTACGTTACGAGCGTTGGTGTACTGCCCAATTAATCATGTTTTGTAGCACAGCAAACATGACATAAAACAACCGTCTGCACTAGTGGTATTGTCAATACGCTGTTTGTATTCACTGTCACGTCGCTGGCTCTAAGATATGGTGTCAGGCGCTCAGTTGAAGTAGAACATAGAAGGTACATTAATACTGCTAGGTCATGGCCAAACACGCACACACGCACGCACGCACGCACGCACGCACGCACGCACGCACGCACAAACAAACAAACAAACAAACAAACAAACACGCCCACACACACACACACACTCACACACACACACACACACACACACACACACACACACACACACACACACACACCCGCGCGCGCGCGCGCACACACACATACACACACACGAACAAACACGCGCACACACACACGCGCGCGCGCGCTCGCGCGCACACACAATAACCACATATTACTACAGTAAACTGAAATGAGGCTACAACTATTCTGCAGCAACATTGACGTCTATCTAGCATGACAACCTTAACAAATATAATGAAAGGGGTCTATAAATATGTATCCTCTTGGAACCTGTGAAACGACTGAAAATGCCAAATGCCATATTTTATGTCACATATCTGCGAAATAATAGTAAAAATGTGCATATGTTACATGAATAGGCAGTTGTTAATTAATAAAAAATATGACAAATTAATTAAAACATGATTGACAATTGAACTCCAATGCCAAACATTGGCTTAAATCAACATGCTACTAAGCCTTGATGCAAACCCAACATGTGTAATCATCAAAATTGCCAGGTAGTTCCCTAATCACATGTGAGACATAATCAGAATCATTACCGAAACTCGTGGGTCCGAAGATAAATCAGTTTCTCTCCAATTGGACCAATGTTCGCCAGAGGGCAGCAACTATCGGGGTACATTTTCATTGTCAATGGACAAGCACTTCCCCGAATTTACATAATTGTGACACATAATGTATAAACGGTTTGTGTTGTATTACGTTTTGTTGCCTCGACGCCGTGGATTGTCGTGACAACATAGTTGCGATTGAAAATGTATCGTGTCGTGAACTGGTTATGCGGCGACGTCTCAATACAGATCATTGGTTAGTTGGTAAGATATGTCGTTGATTAGCGTTATCTGGTCAACACGTCTGTATTGAGCCGATGTCAAAAACTGAAGAAAAAACGACGACAACAACTCACAGCCACTGTAAAGGAGGATATTTATTTAACCACGATAACACATACATTAAAACCCAACCTTGGCGCCACTCAGCGATTCACCACCGCCACAGCTTGATAAAAATGGGCAGTTGCAGAGTGTCATAAATAATTGTTTGGCTGGCAACGCGGTTGTTGTTTACGACTTGTTACGTCACTGCAATTGAAGTAGTAGTTTCAAACAAAGCCGCACGTTATTGTGTTTCAAGACACATTTTCAATATAGACACTATCCACGATTGTATTCAGTTGAAACTGGGACATCTCTTGACAGCAATTATGAGCTTACCTAAAATTAGCAGAAGCAGCAAAACAAATGTGATTTGTGGCAGTTCTGAACCGATGAGTGGCGCCACTGGAGGGGTGTTAGAATCAAGTTGTGACAGTGGTGGTATACTGGGTGGCGCCACTGTTGGGGAGTATGCATTTGTCAGTGGCATTTTCCCGACCGATGGGGCAGTCGGCCGACCTGGATACTCAGGATCACAGGTGACTCTGTAGAAGACGTGATGCTAACGAAAACGAGCACAACCTGTGATATTTGTCTATGTCGTGGTTTGTGCAGATGTTATTTCTCTCGAATTGTTGTATGGCAGCCTGCTGGCGACCTGGTCACCTGCAATACCAGGAGTTTAAGTGGTGTCTCATACCTTCCATCCACACATAATCTGGCGATGCCCACCACGGGGAGCATAAAGACACTGTTCAACATAAGCTATTAGAAAAAAAATGCAGATAATTACAATATTCAACACATCAAATGTGGTGTAACGTAAACCTGTTTTTTGACGAGATCGATCACTAGAGTTATACACTTATGGGAATATGATATAACAGATTACTTAAATAGTCACTTGAGTTCATGATAATTCCTTGCATTATTAGGGTAAAAATATATAGAACAGTGATATTTACCCAATTCCGAAATATGTGTCCGCACGTAATTTTAGTTACGGTATGGTTGCCAAAAAAGGTTGGCACATTCATATCATGGAAGAACTTTCCCAAACGATACGGCCATCGCAAAGGCTTCTCTTTGAAAGCAATATATTCGATGGGACGAACACATAACTCAGGGCGGGGCACACGCTTATCATAGGGTGGGCCGCACGGGTACCTCTCCTATCAATGCGCCACAACCACGATTTATTGAAACAAAACTATTTGGCTCGGTTTTATGCACAACGCCTATAAATGCAATGCATAAATACAATTAACGACATTTCCATGACGTGAAGTAGCGATAAAACAAACACTTTATTACTCGTATTATGTCACTACGATACGAACATAAACTACGTAAATAAATATAATGCCGTTATAAATAGTTTTATATTTTCCTATCCGCAAACGTGGTGACATTATCACGGCGTTCATATAAAGCTTGTACAGGTCGGTTTACAGAACCCTTTTTGTCGAGACAAATGTGAAACGCCACAGTTGTTGTGAAACGCCACAGACAAGTTGCTCACAATCAGCATTAAAGTGGCGACATGTTTGTAAGAAAATCCTTATTCGTGTCTACACGTTTCTGCAATGTTCTCTAAAAAGACAACTGCAATAAAAGCTAAAATAGGAAGGTGTTTTATAGATTGATACCACTGGCTCTGTTAGTCCACAACATGTTTTGTTCCCTTCCCTTTGTGGGGTATCTCACTTCCACTGGCACATACACCAGGTAGAAGGAACCATCAGCTTTTATGATTTCATCCAAAAGACGCAGACAAAGTGGGTTGAACGAAATTCAGCAGTAGTTGAGCTTAAACACATGGCCTTCTCAGTCGACAATACGGCGGCCTACCTCCGAGCTACTGCGACCCACGGTCGCTTTTGCTTACTGTTCTTAACATATTGGACCATACGTGTCCTTATTCCTTATTCGTATTCGTTGTGCGCTTCTGAAACAGGAATACACAATCAATGATGAAAATCAATGTTATATAGTTTTTTCCAGAAACACAAGGCAACCTGCCATTGCTGGGAGAAACGAGCGTGTCAACGACACTATTGCTACGTAGGAGACCCCGTTATGCATGACATATTATGAGAAAACTGCAAATTAGATTAAGGTTTAAATCAGTAGAGCGTTCGACCGCGTGCTAAACGCTATATACAACATAACGTGACCGATATATGCATATCAGTGAGATGTAAAAAAAACAATTGGACTGCTTTTCGGAAACACACATTAATATGAGAATGGTTGTACAAACACAAATAACAACTTCTGAGAAAGAAGGAAAGCTGGAGGAATAATTATAGAGAATGGGCATTCAGAGGTAGAAGTGCAACGTCGGATACAAATGGGAGCGAATGCTTGGAGAAAGGTAGAGGGAGTCATGTTGGACAGAAACAATTCGAAAAAGCTGAAAGTGAAATTCCTGAGAGCGTGTGTTACACCGGCATGCCTGTATGGTCTGGAGAAAGTGGCCTTGACACAACAACAACAACAACAACAACAACAACAACCACAACAACAACAACAACAACAACAACAACAACAACAACAACACCAACAACAATAGAAGCTGCAAGAACAACTGGGTTCGTCGAATAACAAGAACAAAGAGGGAGGACAAAAGAAGGATGAACGACCTGGGGAAAGAGGTTGGTAGGCAATGCAGCCTAACATGAAGATTGGTGAGAAGCAGGGTGAGATGGGCAGGCCAATTGGTAAGGATCGCTTCAGGAAAACTAGCAATGAGAGTTGAGGTGCAAAAACATCAAGGACGAAGGAAAATGGGAAGGCCACAGCTGAGATGGGAATATTGCGTGAGCAGGGAAACAAAACGATCGGGGGGAGGAGTGTTTCAACTTGCCTCATGCCTAGTTTATACAACGCCGTAAACTACCTTAGCAACTACTTATATGACATGAATATATATATATATATATATATATATATATATATATATATATATATATATATATATATATATATATATATATATACATATATATATATACATATATATATATATATATATATAAATATATATTTATAAATATATATATATATATATATATATATATATATATATATATATATATATATATATATATATATATATATATATATATATGGATATATGTATATATTTATATATATATATATATATATATATATATATATATATATATATATATATATATATATATATATATATATGGATATATGCATATATGTATATATATATATATATATATATATATATATATATATATATATATATATATATATAGATATATATATATAAATATATATATATATATATATATATATATATATATATATATATATATATATATATATGCTGGAAACGTATGCGTGTGAACTTGTGTGTCTATATACTAGTCTACATTACCTCCACGCTGCGACGTGAGGTAGAACGACACGAATAAATGAGTGTTGTTTGTACAGCCAAGTGAAACGATTTATAGGTTGGTGGGTCCCGCAAGGTTATTTGGTGCAGTCGACCCCATCTGTCATTTTCGGCCGAAACACTTTATTTCATGTCGGGTAAACCAGTCGTTGTCAACACTGTTTAACGTTGCATGTTACTGTGCTCATATGTATTATTATAATTATTATTTTATGTTTAACAAATGTAGGTGTTTATCCAAGAGTAGGCCAAAAGAAAAACAGCGCTACAACAAAGGGTCACGTGCGACATCGTCTTTACTACAGCTTGTAAGTAAAAAATCACACACTGACATCGAGCACGACCAAGGAGACCTGGAGCAGTATGACTGGAGTTCAGCGGTCAACAACCATGCAAATTCGTTCCGAAAAAAGTCTCATGGATATTTCCATTGACATATTCCGAAACATTGGTGTGAAGAGTTGCAGTTCTATATATATATAAATATATATGTATATATATATATATATATATATATATATATATATATATATATATATATATATATATATATATATACATATATATATATATATATTACGATGTGTGTGCGTGTGTGTGTGTGTGTGTGTGTGTGTGAAGATAATGTATGCTTTCTGATATATTATCGACACTATTCCTTCATTAACGTTACTTCGTGTGACCTAGTTCTTCTTATAAATGGTTTCATGCCCATTCAATATCTTAGCCATTTACATGCCTCTTTTCTACATTGTTCTGTAAGATAATATTGTAATGACGTTACCGTTTCATTTGTTTTTTATTGCGTTTGTTTGTCTGTTGAAATAAATAAATATTCATTAATTCATTCATTCATCCATTCATTCATTTCATTCTCAGATATTAAATAAAACACCCGTCACCGCTAAAACGTGTATATAAGAAAATTCGGTGTTCGTTACCATTATTCGAAATGCAAGGTACTGCATGCGTCCATAGTAAAAATTCAAAGCCCAGGTTTATTTATGGGCGCGCTTTTTAATTTGACAGTTGTACGGATCTCTGGGTAGGGGCATGAAAAGTGGCAAGTACATTTAAGTGAAGCGTCTATTCAATAAATGTTGTTAGGGACAATAAGCGACATCTCTGCGTCTCGTCCAGCACACAGCAGTCAAAGTCGTTTGATTCATAGCCGGAATGGAACGGTGAAATTGATGAGTACGAGCCTGCATCCTGAAATAATATATGCGACTGTGATAAATACGTATATCCTGCAAATAGGATAGTAATCGTTAACATCGGTAATATAGAAAAACTGTTACTCCTTATACTATTACGTCCCCTGGAACTACGTTTTAAATAACTTGTGTTTCTATTACTGGATACGACTCGCGAGGTTTATTTTAGTAATCGTTATTAAGTAATGCATAAAACAAATAGAACGCATGTCAAATATCTTAAAAGAACACGTTCGAAGACAAATCCTCACGAATATTCAGCTGTGAGCAGTCGGCTGTGCCAAGGTCATGCAAGATCCAATCAATACACCCCAGCTTGCCTGGCCAGCTAAATTTGAACATGCGCAGCAAACCAGCGGACGTAGCTTATTATGTGGGTTGGTTTGCGGTCTTTCGGATTTCGGTTGGTAGACTTACAGGTGTTCACCATTCACGGTTGGCATCTACTATGTGATGTATTGCCACGCGCTGAAAGGTGGTGTGACGGGAGGAGTGGCTTCATGGAACACGTGGTGTTTTAATGATATGCGCACTTTAGATAACAGTTTCGTCCAACCCACTCGAAATCCTTTATATTAGACGCGGTGGACTGCACCAGGTAGATGACACTTGGCTGAGAACACGACTCAACGCCAACAACGTTCACATCGAGAACATCCCTGCAGATTCCGTTTTGCACGAGGTAAGTATGTTTTAGCGCTGAGGGCTGAATCGTTTGCAACGGTTTCTTCTGGCTGGTAGTTTTGTTTGGTCTGGCTGGAATGTTGTTGTTCTGGCTTGTAATCTTGGTGTTGTTTTTACTGGTAGTTTTAGCGACGTATGTGTTGTTCTGGCTGTAGCTTTGGTGGCGTATATGTTGTTCTGGCTGGTAGTTTTGGCAGCGTATGTGTTGTTCAGGCTGTAGTTTTACCGGCGTATGTGTTGTTCTGGCTGTAGCTTTGGCAGCGTATGTGTTGTTCTGGCTGGTAGTTTTGGCGGCGTATGTGTTGTTCTGGCTGTAGTTTTGGCGGCGTATGTGTTGTTCTGGCTGTAGTTTTGGCGGCGTATGTGTTGTTCTGGTTTGTAATCTTGGCGGCGTATGTGTTGTTCTGACTGTAGTTTTGGCGGCGTATATGTTGTTCTGATAGATAGTTTTGGTGGCGTATGTGTTGTTCTGGCTGGTAGTTTTGGCGGCGTATATGTTGGTTTGGCTGGTGGTCTTGGTGGTGTTTGTGTTGTTCTGACTGGTAGTCTTGGTTGCGTATATAGTGGTCGAGTTGGTATGTGTGGTGGTGTTATATTGATATGCTTGGTAGTTGTGGTGGTGTATATTATGTTCTGGCTGGTAGTCTTGGTGGCGTTTTTGTTGTTCTGGTTGGTAGTACTGATGATGTATGCGTTTTCGGGCGCATCTATGTTTTTGATGGTATTAATGTGGTTCTGGCTGGTATCTTTGGTGACGTGTATTTTGTTCTGGCTGGTAGTTTTAGTATACGTGGGCATTGTATGCGATCGTGAAATAGTGTTCCTGACATTTAACATACGTATTTTAATATAACTTCATACATTGTTTCTGAAAGTTTTTGCTGAATTAGTTTTACTGCAGTAGAGATGTCTCAAAGAAAATATATAATGTGTTCTTGCTTGTCTTCGTTTCTGATAGTGGAAATTGCACACACACACACACACACACACACACACACACACACACACACACACACACACACACACACACACACACACACACACACACACACACACACACACACACACACACACACACACACACACACACACACACACACACACACGTATATATATATATATATATATATGTATATATATATATATGTATATATATATATATATATATATATATATATATATATATATATATATATATATATATATATATATATATATATATATAAGATACGTTTTATTACCAAGTAGCAAGTACAATAAAGTTGTAGTATTGTGGCGTTAGCACAAACATACATTCATGCACCCAATAACAAACGGACTAAACGTTATATATCGCCCATCTTAATACTAAAAACAGTTGAAACAAACGAGGTTATATAATAGATTAAACCATTTAAAACCCGACATTGCAACTACCTGCCAGAGGCAAGAGGCAATATTTATGATGGCTCTCCGTTTAAAAATCTCAGCGCTTGAGGATAGAAACTATTGCTGAATCTCGTCATTTTACTTTTTATGCAACGGTAGCGCTTATTTGAAGGAAGGAGTTCAAAGAGGGGGTTGTCTGGATGACAAGCGTCTTGTACAATACTATTGTATTTACGCAAACTGCGAGATAGATAAAGAGACCTGATGGATGGCATATTTGACCCGATTAGTTTAGAAGCGTTTTTGACGACTGATTCAATTTGATTAATTTCATCTTGGCTGGCGCGATCAAACCAGACAGTAATAGAAAATGCCAAGATACTTTCAATAGCTGCGCGGTAGATACATGTAAATTTTGCTTGAGATAAGTCGAATCGTTTGAGGTGTCTAAGGAAGTACATGCGTTTCTGTGCTTTTTTAATGAGAGATCTTTTGAAATAGTCGATCCCAAACATTTTACAGAGTCGGCTTGTAAGACTTTCATCACCGTCAATGAAAAGGGGGTGGATGGGTGTTTTCTTTTTGCGAAAATCAATGATCATTTCCTTCGTTTTGGATATGTTTAGTACCATTTTGTTGTTCTTACACCAGCCAACCAGTCTTTGAACTTCCTCTCTATACACAGACTCGTTAGCATTGTTGACACAACCAATTACAGTGGTGTCATCCGAGAACTTAACCACGCGAATAGATTGGTTACCAGATACACAGTCGTTTGTAAAGAGAGTGTAAAGGAAAGGAGAAAGCACGCAGCCTTGTGGGGCACCAGTGTTAAGAATAACAGGTTTGGAGAGAGAGTTGTTGACCTTGACAGATTGAGGCCTGTGAAGAAGAAAGTTGAGAATCCAGTGACAGATGGCAGGACGCACATTCAGAAATACGTTTATCAAACAACTTCAAAGGAATTATGCTGTTTAAGGCCGAACTAAAGTCCACGAAAAGAATCCTCGGTTTTTCCAGGTGCTTCATAACATCATGTAAACTTAAGGCAACTGCATCGTCCGCAGATATGTTAGTTTGATAAGCAAACTGGTGAGGATCCAATAGAACGGCCGTGGAAGATTTCAGATAACGTAGCATGATATGTGCAAAAACTTTCATCGCAACTGAAGTAAGTGCCACTGGACGGTAATTGTTCATGGTACAGACTTTAGCTTTCTTGGGAATAGGTATATTCACAGAAGTTTTAAAACACGTTGGAACTATGCAATGTTGTAAATATGAATTGTAGATGTCAGTGAATACTGGAGCAAGCTGATCGGCGCAATTCTTGAATGTATATGATGATATGTTGTCAGGACCCGAAGCCTTGCGCGTACTCAGTCGCTTGAACAATGTCCGCACGTCAGCAACGTTAACGGTGAAAGGCGACTACACAGGAGTGTTTGTGGGTAGGGGGCGCTGTTCCGGCGATGTGTTTAACTTGTGAAATCTGCTGTAGAAGTCGTTTAGGGAAGGACGGATCGACGTTGTAAATGACTGAAGCGCTTGGTTTATATTGTGTAATTTGATGTAACGTATGCCATACAGATATGGTGTTGTTGGAAGCAAATTGGTTTTCAAGTTTGCGTTTGTGTTTGTACCTGGCCGAACTAATCGCCTTGCGCACTGCCTACTTGGATCTCCGAAACTCTTCCCTGTTGCCGCTAACGAACGCTGAGTTTTTCATGGCTAGTTTCTGTTTAATGTCCCTGGTAAACCATGGTTTGTCGTTGCCTTATACTGTAACTAATTTACTCTCGTAGCAGATTTCTTCACACCAGCTGATGTAGGCAATAACTGTGTCAGTGCAAGCGTCGAAGGCCAGGGCAGGAATCTTTAAACATTTGCCAGTCCGTGCTGTCAAGGCAAGCTTTCAAAGCAATCGTCGAGTCAGCAGTCCGCTTTCTCACTGTCTTGTTGATCGGTTTTATTGTGTTTAACTTCTGACGGTATGTAGGAATCAATACGACTGTAGCGTGAACTGACTCATCCAACGTAGCCCTGGTGGTGGTCCGGTAAGCGTCCTTGAAGGTGGTGTAGCAGTGGTCCAGAGTGTTATTGTTACGAGTGAAGCAATTAACATGTTGTTCGTATCAAGGTAGAACTTTCTTCAGATTAGTGTGATTGAAGTCACCCAGGATGATGATGACACTATCAGGGTAGGTAGTTTCTGCTGCCAACACGCGGGTAGTCAACTGGTTAATTGCACTGGTTGCATTCGCGTCGGGCGGAATGTAAACACCCAATAAAACAACACTGGAAAATTCCCTCGGCGAGTAGAACGGTTTGCAGTTAACTGTGAGTGATTCAAGTTCAGGAAAACATGCAGAACGCATAATAGTTGAGTCATTGCACCACCGATGGTTGACAAGGAAGCATATTCCACCACCCTTTTTCTTGCCCGACAGTTCGCAAGATCTGTCGGCTCTGAACAGTGTGTGGCCCGGTGGGGTAACGGCAGCGTCAGGTGTCAATGGGGCAATGTCTCAGTAAAGCACACAATGGAAGAGTCCTTGAATTCACGTTTGAAAGACAATAGATGGAAAAGTTCGTCCATTCTTTTCTTGAGCGAACGCACGTTAGCGAGAACAATAGCAGGCAGTGGTGGTCTAGAGCCGCGCCGACGAAATCTGCACAGTTCATCGCCTCGTCTGCCCCGTTTGCGAGCGCGATGAAGCGTGGTGTGGTGAATTTCAGAAGTAGGTCGAGCAGAATTGATGATGGGAAAAACATTCTCAAAGGCAAAGTTAGGTCGATAATCCTTATGCATTGAATCCAGAATATTCAGCAAATGTTCACGCTCATACCTGTGCAAGGCAGCTGTTCTAGCCGCCAAAACAGCAAGTTAAATCCCCCATACAATCACGCATCGCCACAGCGTGTCGCCATACACCGGCGCCATCTTGTTGTGTGTGTATATATATATATATATATATATATATATATATATATATATATATATATATATATATATTATACCATATATATATACATATATATATATATATATATATATATATATATATATATATATATATATATGTATATATATATATATATATATATATATATATATATATATATATATATATATATATATATATATATATATGTATATATATATATATATATATATATATATACATATATATATATATATATATATATATATATATATATATATATATATATATATATATGTATATATATATATATATATATATATATATATATATGTATATATATATATATATATATATGTGTGTGTGTGTGTGTGTGTGTGTGTGTGTGTGTGTGTGTGTGTGTGTGTGTGTGTGTGTGTGTGTGTGTGTGTGTGTGTGTGTATTGTTGTGGCAACTGTGTGTGTTTATGTGTGTGTGTGTGTGTGTGTGTGTGTGTGTGCGTGCGTGCGTGCGTGCGTGCGTGCGTGCGTGCGTGTGTGCGTGCGTGCGTGTGTGTGTATTGTTGTGGCAACTGAACATTTACACATTTATTTGTAAAAAAAAATTACTCTATTTTCGGTAAGATGGATTTTATATATCAAACGCATATATCCTTTACCAAACCCCTCGTCCAAATATATAACCTTCTCGTCCATACATAGCCATGCTACTTTTGCGAAATTCACCATCCTTTTCGAATTATGACATTCGTATTCCTTGTCTCCATTTGCTGGTTGTATTCTTGGTACTACGATATGCCCAAACCATGATTTATGTTATTTTGATTAACAGTTACTACGTATATATAATTTGTTTTGTATACGTAGGTGCACCTGTCATCATTATTGCTCGTTGAATATTTTAAGAATATTGTCAAACACAGAATGTGTCTTCCACCAGGAACGATATTGGCGTGCAAACATGATAGAGTATAACGCATTGATCGCCACGGCAATGTTGCTGTTGGTTGGGAAAGGACACGGCTTGGATCCGTGCAAGGTACGTCTTCCTGTCGTTACTCTCAGAACATATCAGCGGACATACTTCAGACAAATGTGCTATGATACATACTAAAACATATTTGCCATAAACGGTGTGTTACCTTTATTAAAACAAACTTCTGAATTGAAACCCTGAATCCAGTCTTTATTTTGTTGCTTTTAAGCATCAATTTAATTATGAACATCTCAGACAATGACTTGCCCTGACAGCCAGTTCTGTGTGTCTTACGTACCGAACTGTGGTCAACCGCCGTGCGCCCGGATCGGCTCGTGCGTCACTTCAGGTATGTCACCAGTCCTCTGTAACGCCGTTTGTCGGCAGTGTACGGCAATATATGATGTCCTCAGGTACACTAGTCAAAAGTACGTGTGTACATGTGTGCGTATTTACGTGTGTACCCGTGGTCGTGTGTATGTTGATTTGAGGAATGTTATTCACATACCTGGAGCGATTAACAGACTATTGTTGCATAGAGTTGGTGCTATACAAATGAATAAACATTAAACATTATAAAACAAGGTGACATTTTGCATATGATGTAAAATCTAGCAGGTCACTATGGACGATTATATGTATAGTCACACCTATTTATATTGCGTGTTGCGTGTTGTATGTTTCAGTCTCGCCGGCCATATGTCCGCCGTTGCTTTGCTCAAAAACGTGCCCGGTAAACCAAATACTAAAGTACGACAACGCGGGATGTGAAACTTGCCACTGCTACGACCCGTGCGAGGTATATTGAGACACCCTCCTCAATTGGTCTAGCCCACTTGGAGTCAGGGTAGCTGATGTTCAAATACGTAGTGTGTGAATAGTTTAAGTAATATGCACAGCCGACTTAATAGGAGAGCGTATCTTTATTAATATCAACGACATAATTTACTTTGTTCGTTAGATCGAGTAATTTGCGAAAATATAAATTGCATAGTATACAGAGCCGGCGTAACATCGATCATAACTGATTATTAGGTTTTCCGATGTTTTAACTAAATAAAACATAACTATGCACAATTGAATTGTCGATACTTCGTATATTTCGCGAAATGAGGTTGACGTGGGACCAACGAAAACCTTCAACTTAAGCTTTATCTTTCGCAATATCATCGTAATAAAAAAGCAAAACTGCTTAAATAAACAGACATTATGTATGGAATTGGCGCTTTGTTTGATATGAAGTAATACACAAAGGAGATCGCCAAATTTTACTGTATGTCGAAGCCAAATAGGTTTACAGAAATTGCATTTCTACTGGAATAGTAGTTTTTAAAAGTCGCCAATTTTTTCATTTTGAAATTTAAATTCATAAAATCGATTTGGGCTTGACTTACTTAGTTACTTTCTCACTCCCTGTGCAGGTAGCAATCTTTAGAAATTCAAGAAATCGATTTGTGGTTGACTTACTTAGTTACTTACTCACACCCTGTGCAGGTATCCATCTTTAACAAGTCTTTCTTTATTTTCTCGGTTTGTGCATCTCTTACGAAGGTTCGCTACTACATTTATTATTGGTTTATATTTGTATTTTGCTTTTATGAATGTGAATTTAATGTTGGCGTTTCGCATTTTACCTACTCGCTTACTGTTTTGAGCCATATTGCGTCAGATATTCATCGAGATTCGTAAATTCCAATCGGTCTCTGTTTGGGAGTGATAGAAGTGCTTGTGTCGACAGAAAAAGGTTATCCTTTAAAAGAGAAATGCGGTCATGTAGTGACAGGTGCGGTAGTGTAATGGCTAGCACATTCGCATTACATGAGAGAGTTCTGAGTTCAACACCCGGACCAGGCATGTGTATGTTTGGTGTTAAAACCTGGCTCTTAACATTGAAGACTGTGTATATCTCGGGGACTCGGATGATCACGTAAATGTGGGTCCCGTCTCATTTATCTGTGGACGTAAAGAACCATTGAGGATGACATACACCCTGGCAGTGACCACCCTCAGTGACATACACGCTGGCAGTGACCACCCTCAATGACATGCACCCTGGCAGTGACCGCCCTCAATGCCTGCATATAAAGGTCGGCTTAGCGATAATATTCTGAAAAAGGATGGCTAATTGAACGACACCTCGAAACACCATACGATTGTACTAACCACAACATACAAACTAGTCAGTTAATGGAAAGTTGCCGAGTGCTGCAATCAACTAGAAACTAGAAACTAAGCATGCATGAAATTATACGTTCTTCCATTCAGTCGTGTTCATTAACTATCACAATTTTCAATGATGACAGCACAATAATCCGGTTAGATCTAAACTGTCAGTGGAAGTGAGTTGCCCTTGTTTAGGATGTCGTATTCTGTTTCTTGTAATTGTTTCCGTTCTGTAACACTGATTGTGACCTGATATATACAGTTTGAACCTGTTTACAGGGAGTGCGTTGCCCAATAAATCAAGAGTGCGTCACCCGTGCGAATGACAGCTGCATTCGAGCGGTGTGCGTAGGTAAGAGTCCAAACACGGTTTAAAATGAACTGTAGTAAAAAAAAATACGCTACTGTTGTATTTGCCAAGTCTTTATTTATCACAATTACCTAAGGAAAGCTATTGTTATAGCAACTTCACATAACATTTGTGCATTTTTAGGAAAATGTAGCGTGTGCGCAAACTTAGACATTAACACGATTTCTTACAGCATAATAAATAGTACACACGAACAAGAGAAATATGGTGGGGTCGACTACTAAAAAAATATCGTTTTATATATATATATATATATATATATATATATATATATATATATATATATATATATATATATATATATATATATATATATATATAACGATATATATAAGTTTATTTTTCTTTAATTATAGACAGACTCATTTGCCAAGGATGGACGGAGCCTCACTATCGCACCTATGACGGAGCTGGTATTGATTTCCAAGGCCTCGGCTATTACGTGATGTCGCAGTTTAGTATCAGAGGATCAGAACATATTGTGTAGACATCTTCGTGACTTTCAAGTGCTGGTGGACCAGGAACGCCGATACCCCGACAAGTATAATTCCTACATCAGGTCGGTTATGCTCGTACTTCCTGGCATAGTGGTGCTCAACATAGGTCAAGGCCTTCAAGTAACCGTGGTGAGTGCAAGCCTGTTTTACCGTATGATGCCATACCAACGACATCATACTTACATGAAAAGTAGCCTATTAAAAAAAAATATCAATTGACAGGGCAAACACTTAAAAAAATACCTGATTTGGACCAAATACCCATGCAATGTTGTTCTACCTTTTACCTGCGATATGTACAGTTTTATTTATGATAAATATGAACATAATATCATTGAAGTCAGCGTGCCGTACGTATCGTAGTCCTTTTCACTAAACGCACAAGCTTTAGCTCTAAAAACATCATACTCTCCAGAAAAAAAATCTAAGTTCCGTATGTACTGTGCCTTCTTGGGTGTCTTCTTGGGTGCCTTCTTGGGTGCCTTCTTGGGTGTCTTCTTGGGTGCCTTCTTGGGTGGCTTCTTTATTGAAAATATGATTTTCTTACATTTGGCCAAGCTTCAGGGTATGTTATTTCGTCTCATCCATGTGACGCTTTCAATCACCAGAATTATATCTATGCGTATATGAATGTGTAAACGTGTGAAATGTGTTAACGTGTGTTGTACAGATCAGCGGCGCCATACCATCGGGGATGACGTTTACAACTTTGCTCATGCAAGTGCCTGTTTGGCCGCATAAACTAGTCAAGGTGCTACGCATCCAGACTGACTTCGGCCTTGTTGTACAGTTTGACGGTAACATGTGGGCATCGGTGATGATACCGTTCTCCTACAGAGACTGCGTTGAAGGTATGTATACCAACTACTTGTTACATCAAACTAAATAGTGAAAAACCCGTCTGTAGCACCTACACTATTCAACAATGTCGGCATGCAATACCGAACGACCGGTCACCGCAATTTCTTCTGGTTCGTGGCACGCGAAGCGTATTGAATTGACTGAAGTGCTTCGATCGTGTTTCCATAACAGTTAAATATTCGGTGATAATTAGTTTTCCTTGTAGGATATACTTCAAATATGCTCTTCAAGCCAAATACAAAATAAATCGTTCAAATGACTCACTCAGGTTTATTTAATTTCAGATCATACGCTTCCGTCCAGTATATGTAAGACCCTATATGGATTATATATGTCAACTTTATATCATATGCATCATCAATTTTATAAAATTATTAAATTCGTATGCACATGCTATATTGGGTGACATAGAGTTTGCAAATTTAAGAACTATAATATATCCTGCAAGTAATGCTCTACGTCTCAGTATCATGTCATGTTGCATTATTTAACAAGATATAATAAGATTGCCATCCCAAACAACAAGTTCCAGATGGCAAGTGGACAAGGATGCCATTGGTTTATCGAGAGTAAAAAAATTTTCTCATCTATGTGTAGCCGGCCTTATCACATATCCGTCAATTCTATTGTTAGACATATTCACTCTATTAACATTAACACAATCATTTGACAGTTTGTTCCATTAATTTATCACCCTCTGTGAGAAAGAATAGTTTCTCATGTCCAACCTACACTGCTCCTTAACTAGTAGTTCTACGGCCTTCTTTAAGTTTGAAGAACATATTCCTATCAACATCCTCATAACCGTTCACTATTTTAAACATTTATATTTGGTCTAAACTTAGTCTCCTGGTCTCTTGTGTTGTCAAACCACATTGTAATAAACGACTTTCGTAAATAAGGTCTCTCAATTCTGAAATCATTTTAGTCGCTCTTCGTTTTATTCTTTCTAGCTTGTCTATGTCATTTTTACGATACGGCCTCCATGCTTGTATACAATATTCCAAATGTGGTCTAACTATTGCTTTGTACAGGGGTATACTTAGCTGTTTCTCCTTATACGTGATAGTTCTCTTAATTAGCCCTAACATTTGATTTCCTTTCGAAGCAGCAATCCCACATTGCTCTGAAACTTTCATGTCAGCACTAAATGTTACTATTAATTCCTTTTCTTGTGTGGTTTTACCTAGTACGGCACCCCCTCATTTTATATTCTTCGTCCATGTTTCCATGTCCTATGTGTATACATATACAATTCCCAAAATTGAATAACAAATACAGTTTTTCTGACCATTTAATTAATCTATCTAGATCATCCTGTACATTTGTTTATCCGTATCATTAGTAACCTTCCTGAACACTTTTGTGTCATCTGCAAATTTCAGTGTTTTGCTAAATATGTCACATTCCAAATCATTTACATAAAAATTATATATGAGAAAAGCATAGGGCCTAATACTGATCCCTGTGTTACCCCACTCAAAACAGATTTCCAGTTTGAAATCTCACCATTACTATTACTCTGTTTCTTCTGTGTGTAAGCCACTTTCCTGTCCTGTTAATTACATCATTACCTATACCATGGGCTTTTAGTTTAAATAACAATCTTTGATGTGGCACTTTATCGAAAGCTTTCTGACAATCTAAGTAGACAACTTACACTGGTGACCCGTCATCTACCCACTTTGTAATTTATAAAAAAAACCATAAGAGATTGTTTAAACAAGTCCTTGCTTTAGGAACCCAGGTTGAGATGTATTTATTAATTTATGTTTTACAAGGAATTCCACCATGTGGTCTCTAATTAATGTTTCGAGTAATTTACATACAACTGATGTTAAACTCACTGGTCTGTTTTTTTCTGGCTTCTTCCTCGATACCTTCTTAAATAACAGCGTAATGTTTGCTTCTTTCCAAGGAATTATTCCTTCTTCTAGTAACAAGTTAAACAATTTTGCAAGTGGTGTACTAATTTGCTCAATAATGTCCTGTTTTGGTGGTATATATTATACACTCTCTCTTTTAAGCACACAAACACACACGCACACAAACACACACACACACACACACACACACAAACACACACACACACACACACACAAACGGAATATTTTCTTGCAGTTAAATTACCAAATTTCCATCGTAGCGATTTAACAACAAACACCTGTCGCTATGGCCACATAAACCTGAATCTACATGTAGCTGTGCCACCTACATAAAATCTTTGTCACGAAAGTTACACCAAATCGAAAAAAAAAATGTATCTCGATAAATCACAGAAGGAAATCCACATCGCAATGCAACACATTAATTGATATGTCACCGAGACATGCCCATGTATGTCAGGGGAAGAATTTCAAGTGGGCTGAATTGCATATATGCACTTTAGTCATAAAGCCCACAATGCTTGCTGTGCCGGAGATATAGAAAATCTTACAAGTGTTTCACAAAATGTGGGGTATTTTCATCAATACAACACTAAAATTGTCAACTATTTTTTTATTGATATATATATATTTTTAATATTCACTGTTTTTGGGCAAAACGCTAGCATTTCAGTGTATTTCACAACATTGATAGGTAATACTGAGCGTTAAAAGTACAACGAATTATGGTATGTGTGAAAACAAGCTATATATCTGACAAGTTTTCATGTGAACATTTGGCATTTCTGAATCGGATGACCTAATTTCAAGTCACTGAAGGTGCCAACTGCCTGTCAACGAGATAGAACAGGATGCTGCCTGTTTGGGGCTTTTGAGTGTCTCCTGTTACAACTACATTGATGATAAGCCTACTTTTTGCTCATATTTCAACTACAGGAGGTTGTAAATTCTATTCAGAATCTACATTGGGGTATGTTCTCAGCCAATAGCTGTGCAGCAGGACAGACAAGTGGTCTACCCCACTAAAATTCTGGCCATTGCTTAAATATCAGTTGGACAGATTGCTCCCAGATCAGTCAGATAGTAAAAGTTTTTGACTCTGATACAGATATCAACATGTAGAAGAAAAGTGAAGATGTGGGGAAGTTCCGAATAGTCAAAAATGTGAGGAGATGTGACTTTCAAAAGGGGCACACTGTGCACATGTCAAAGAAAGACGTTGCAGACAATTCCACATCAAGCATGTGGATGCCGAGACTCACGCAAGTCGAATTCACAAGAGTCGCCAAAGTTACACCAGGTGGACTCATCGAAGTCCCAGATGCTGAGGGCAAATCGGGTGGCGCCAAACTCATCAGACCGAAGAAACGTGTTGATGATGACTTGACAACGACAGAAGAAAGATGACTCACAATCATAAATGCGTATTATACATAGAAACAAAACAACACAGATGTATAATGAGTGCATTGCCGTGCATGCGTCCCTTATTGACAGTTAATTGTGTGCTGTTCCTAGATTTACAGTGCATACAGAGGTCAAGGTTGGCCTCTGCTGGAAACAAAATCTCAGGTGTGTTAAGTGTGGATAGACATAAAAAAAATTATACGATGAAGTACCAACTGAGAAGGCAAGGCAGAGATCTGCTGCTCCAAATGTCGGTCTTCAGGTGGGATTGCACGAATCTACCACAGGAATCGCTAAAGGGCGAGTGATAGTTGCTAGCTTAGATGTACCACCACCGTGCCGAAGTAGCATGCAACGGACTGCAAACAAAGTTGGCAATGCGACAGCAACTATGACTTTGGCAGAATTTGCGAAAAGGCGTGACCACATGAAGACAATTAATAAGCTACGAGGATCACTTGAAGATGATCCAGTAAACATATCCATGGACAGCAGATATAGCTCAGCGAGAATCACTGGGTCTTATCATGCTGGGCAAAATGCATCACATGCAATAGGGGTCGTAGTAGAACAACAAAATGGCTGCCAGGATATTGTGGCTCTACACATACAGAATAAATTGTGCACCTTCGGGGCTTCACTCCGAAGGGGAGGATTTGATGTCACCTGTCCAGGCATGATAACTGCACAGCAACGTTGACAGCAGATGAAAATCTACCTGAATTTGACATTGGCAAAGAAATTGGAAAGCAATTTAGCTCACAGCATGTGGCAGTGACATATGTCGTCAAAAATGGGGACGCGAGGAGTCCTGAAAGAGTCCGGGATGATATGTTTGTTGCAGGAATGCCATGTGAACAAGTAGAACGACAAGCAGACACTACACACCTAGAACAAGCTTTATTTAGAAATGTCATAAAGGCTACATTCAGTGAGCGAATGTTTCCTGGGGCAACAGCAGCCTCATAAAAAGAGCAGAGGAAAATGATTGCACTGGATGTGAAAGTCAGGTGCCATAGAATACACAGTGACATGCACAGAATGTAGAATGGTAATGTGACAAAGGTAGCATCACTGATGCCACGTGTCTTTGAAACAACATTGGATTGCTATGGAGGTGACTGCAAGAAATGCAGGTACTCCTCTGCTCAGGTGGGAAAGGAAACTGGTGGAAAAAATCAATGTACCTGCAAACAGGTACTCTCCACTATGTCAACATGACCAGTGCAGAAAGGATTACACTGAGAAGGATTCTGCAACTAAGATTAGGGGGAAATGCACTAGCATTAACAAAACAGTGTCTTAACACAAACCGAAATGAGGGTCTGAACAGAGGGTTGAGTGCTTCTCTACCAAAAAATGTGAACTTCAGTCGCAACGTCAAGGGACGTGCCTGTGCAGCCATTGACAGGCTGAATTATAGAGCGGGGGACTCTCTACTGCGGAAATTGGAGACAAGCAAAGGTCCGATTAAAAAAGGAGGAAGAGGGGCCAAAGCTGTTAGACAGATGCAACTTGTAAAAACATACAACAGGATATACCGATCTAAGAGTTCTGTGCGAAGACGGCTAAGGTACAACATGTGGAAACGCCTCTGTGCTGCACGTGAATCTAAGAGGCGCAGACAAGCAATCAGTGACACGATAAAGGATGCCCAAAAGAAACAGTACAGTAAGGGGCAGCTGGATGAAACATTTAAAAAATGCACAGCTACAACTGCTTTGAAAAGAAAATGGAAGAAGCCAGTAACTCACTCTTCCAGTGACCAACCTTACTTCCTGCATGACAGATCGACAGATGATCACACGTACATTTGTCGCATGTGACACGCCATATGTCCTGTTTGACAGTTCTTAATGATAAACTCTGTCATACGTTTGGCACCAGGAGGATTACATGCCACAACTCCCCCCACATGGATGTGCGGGGAGTTCAAAAGAGGATTACTCCATAGCACTGTGACATCAATGAAGAATGGACACACAGACAGACAGGCAAGCAGCCGAGCATGCAAAAACACACAAACTGGTGAGTAATGATAAGGCTGGCTTAATTAATTGATTGATTTGTCTCTCACCTGTTCAACTGCACAATTTCTAAATACACTGAGGGTAATGACCGTGACCAATACAATGCTGCTCTCTCACACACTGTCTTCTATTGTTGCTTACTAGCAGTGGCTCCAGTATTATATGCTGTGGATTAATACACAAGCTGACATTGCAAATATGGCTACAACTTAGATGTTTAGGAATGTCTGATAAATTATGGTGTAGCATGTACATTAATCTATGTACAAGAACTGTCTTCCATTTCCCAGCATTACCACAAGAAGCTGGAAATTTCACACATATGACACCATACTGCGTTAGCCTATATGCTCTTTTACAACACCCTGTCCATAACATGCAACTGCCATTGCTAGACAAGACAGTTTTAGACTCGATTTACCGCCTATACTTTCTCACAAAAATGTCATCCATGCTATTTTTACCATGATGCATTGCCTTGGTAACAAGCCAATCTAAATTTCATATTGGGCACGGACCACAGTCACTTTTCCCATAGACCCGGTTTCCCAAATATTTCCCATAGACGACCATTATAATGTTCTTCCGTCTACATTGAAAATTTATAAAAACAATTTTGTTTTTCATTCACATAAAATGAAAGACCCACTAAGACACCTGGTTTGTAAAATTCGTGAACATGACATACCTCCTTTTCGCACAAATTACTTCAACGCATGATGCCCCTGCATTTCTGCCATGAAATTCCCCGGTTTCCCAAATATGAGTACATCCTGCCTAACAGCCACTGTGTCCTTACACAACTAGTATACCTACTGACAAATGGCAACATTTCAAAGCTTAGATGCTACTGTGCACAAAAACATCACTTCCATTCACTCATCCACACAATTTCTGCTCTCACAAATAAACCATCTCTGCACAATGATTTTTTGCTTCGGATTCTTTATGTATGTAATGGCGGATGGATTCTGACTGTGGTCCGTGCCCTAATTAATTTCCGACACCCCACAAACCGTAACGAAAGTTATACCAAATTGAAAAAAAAATTTACCTCGATAAATCACTGAAGGATATCCACATCGCAATGATACACATTCATTTATATGTCACCGAGACATGCCCCATTATGTGAGGGGAAGAATTTCAAGTGGGCTGAATTACATATATGCACTTTAGTCATAAAGCCGACACTGCTTGCTGTGCCGGAGATATAGAAAATCTTACAAGTGTTTCACAAAATGTGGGTTATTTTCATCAATACAACACTAAAATTGTCCGCTAATTTTTTATTAAAATATATATATATTTTTTAAATATGCCCTGTTTTGGGGTAAAAAACTAGCATTTCAGTGTATTTCACAGCTTTGATGGGTAATATTGAGCGTTCATAGTACAACGAATTATGGTATGTGTGAAAACCAGCTGTATATCTGTCAAGTTTTCATGTGAACATTTGTCGTTTCTGACACGGATGACCCAATTTCAAGTCACTGAAAGTGCCAACTGCCTGTCAACGAGATAGAACATGATGCTGCCTGTTTGAGGCTATTGAGTGTCTCCTGTTGCAACTGCATTAACGATAATCCTACTTTTTGCTCAGATTTCAACTACAAGAGGTTGTAAATTCTATTCAGAATCTACATTGGGGTATTTTCTCAGCCAATAGCTGTGCAGCATGACAGACAAGTGGTCTACCCCACTAAAGTTATGGCCATTGCTTAAATGTCAGTTGGACAGATTGCTCCCAGATCCGTCAGATAGTAAAAGTTTTTGACTCTGATACAGATATCAACATGGAGAAGAAAAGTGAAGATGTGGGGAATTTCCGAATAGCCAAACATGTGAGGAGATGTGGCTTTCAGAAGGGGCACACTGTGCACACGTCCAAGAAAGACGTTGCAGACAATTCCACACCAAGCATGTGGATGCCGAGACTCACGCAAGCCGAATTCACAAGAGTGGCCACAGTTACATCAGGTGGACTCATCGAAGTCCCAGATGCTGAGGGCAAATCGGGTGGCGCCAAACTCATGAGACCGAAGAATCGTGTTGCTGATGACTTGACAACGACATACCTGAAGAAAGATGACTCACAATCAGAAACGCGTATTATGCATAGAGACAAAACAACACAGATGTATAACGAGTGCATTGCAGAGCGTGATTCCCTTATTGACAGTCAATTGTGTGCTGTTCCTAGATTTACAGTGCATACAGAGGTCAAGGTTAGCCTCTGCTGGAAATAAAATCTCAGTTGTGTTAAGTGTGGATACACATCACAAATGTTCAAGCTATACCATGAAGTTCCAAATGAGAAGGCAGGGCAGAGATATGTTGCTCCAAATGTCGGCCTTCAGGTGGGACTGCAGGAATCTACCACTGGAATCGCTAAAGGGCGAGTGATATTTGTTAGCTTAGATGTACCACCACCGTGCAAAAGTAGCATGCAACGGACTGCAAACAAAGTTGGCAAAGCGACAGCAACTATGACTTTGGCAGACTTGGCGAAAAGGCGTGACCACATGAAGACAATTAATAAGCTACAAGGGTTACCTGAAGATGATCCAGTAAACATATCCATGGACAGCAGATATAGCTCAGCGAGAATCACTGGGTCTGATCATGCTGGGCAAAATGCATCACAAGTATTAGGTGTCATAGAAGAACAACAAAGTGGCTGCCAGGATATTGTGGCTCTACACATACAGAATAAATTGTGCACCTTGGGGTCTTCACTTCGAAGGAGAGGAATTTATGTCACCTGTCCAGGGCATGATAACTGCACAGCAACATTGACAGAAGATAAAAATCTATCTGAATTTGACATTGGCAAAGACATTGGAAAGCAATTTGGCTCACAGAATGTGGCAGTCAGATGTTTCGTCACAGATGGGGACTCGAGGAGTGCTGAAGGAGTACGGGCTGGTAGGTCTGTTGCAGGAATGCCATGTGAACAAGTAGACCGACAAGCAGACACTACACACCTAGAACAAGCTTTATTTAGAAATGTCATACAGATTTAACAAGATTTGCCATCCAAGCCAAATGCCCAGATGTCAAGTGGACAAGGAAGCCATTGGCTTATCGAGAGTCCAACAATGTTCATCTACTTATAACCCGCCCTCCTGAGATATGTGTCAACCTTGTTTTTAAACATATTCACGCTGCTAGCAGTTACACAAACTGTAGACAATTTGTTCCATTCATTTATTGTCCTCTGTGAAAACGAGTGCTTCCTGATGTCCAATCTACATTGATCCTTTACTAATTTTACCTCATGTCCTCTAGTTCTGCTATCCTTCTTGAGTGAGAAAAACATATTTCTATCAATATTTTCATACCCATTCAATATCTTAAAAATTTCAATCTGATCTCCTCTTAACCTCCTTGTCTCTAGAGTTGTTAAACCACATTCTTTCAGGCGTTCTTCACAAGTAAGGTCTCTCAGTTCTGGAATCAGTTTAGTTGCTTTCCTTTGTATGCGTTCAAGCGTATCTATATCCTTCTTACGATATGGTCTCCATGCTTGTATACAGTATTCTAAATGAGGTCTAACTATTGCTTTATAAAGAGGTATAATTAACTTTTTTCCCTTGTATGTTATGTTTCTTCTAATCAATCCAAGAATTTGATTACCCTTTGAAGCTGCAATACCACATTGCTCTGAAACTTTCATATCAGCGCTTATTGTAACTCCTAAGTCCTTTTCTTTTACAGTAGTACCCATAACAGTATCTCCCATTTTATAGTTTACATTCAAGTTCCCATGTCCTGTATGTAGGCATTTACATTTCCCAAAATTGAACAACATCTGCCATTTCTCAGACCATTTCACTAATCTGTCTAGATCGTTTTGTAAATGTTGTTTATCACCATCAGTATTAACCTTTCTAAACAGTTTTGTGTCATCCGCAAATTTCAGTACGTTACTTGTTATACTGTCGTCCAAGTCATTGATATAAATTAAGAATAATATAGGTCCTAATACTGATCCTTGAGGTACCCCACTCAAAACCGATTTCCAATTTGAAACTTCTCCATCTACTACAACTCGTTGTCTTCTGTCAGTCAGCCATTGTTCTATCCAGTCAGTTATGTTATCCCCGATACCATGGGCTTTTAATTTAAGTAGTAATCTTTGATGTGGCCCTTTGTCAAAAGCTTTCTGAACATTTAATTAGATAATATCTACTGGCGATCCCACGTCTATCCACTTAGTGATTTCTTCCAAAAAACATAACATATTTGTTAAACATGACCTCGCTTTAAGGAATCCATGTTGAGATGAATTTAATAATTTATACTTAACGAGGAAGTCCACCATATGGTCTTTAATTAACCTTTCTAATAATTTACAAATCACTGACGTTAAACTCACTGGTCTGTAATTCTCTGACTTATTTCTCGAACCCTTTTTAAATAATGGTATGATGTTTGCTTCTTTCCATTCAAACGGAACAACTCCCTCTTTTAATGACAAGTTGAATGCTCTTGCAAGTGGTATACTGATTTGTTCTACTGTTTCCATTAGTAATTTTGGAGGAATCCCATCCACGCCCGGTGATTTGTTATCCTTCACTGCCTTTATTTTCTTAGCTACCAATTCTGGAGTTACAACTAACGGACCTAAATAGTCAGATTTAGCCCCCTGAAATTTAGCATCAGCAACTGGTAATGAACTAATATCTTCTTTGGTAAACACTGAACTGAAGTAACCATTTAGGTCTTCCGCCATTAAAAACCCCTGTGATATTATATTTCCAGCACTGTCTTCTAGATGTCCAACCTTGTCTTGTACGTTTTGTTTACTCCTGACATATGCATAAAAACTCTTGCTGTCATTTTTTATGTTACATGCTAGTTTTTGCTCATAGCTTCTTTTAGATTGTCTGATTTAAGTTGTAGCTGCATTAAGTGCCTCTTTGTATTTTGCATAGTCTTCGTCCTTTCTGGTACGCTTATAAACCCTCCACATAGTTTGTTTTAGCATTATTTTTCTAATAGCCTCTTTTGACAAGTGTTTCTTTCTACACCGTTTTCCTTGTTTTTGGAAGGGAACAAATTTATCGATGATACTCTCAATTTCATATTTTAGAATATTCCAACATTAAATTGCGGTCTTATTCATCAGCATGTTATTCCAATCTAGCTTCGCTAAGTATTTTCTCATATATTTGTAGTTACCTTTGTGGAAGTTTCTCTTGTACGTTTTCTTATTTTTAGTTTCTGATTTTACATTGATGTCAAAATGTATTTGATTATGGTCACTATTACCCAATGGTTCAAATATTTTTACATTGTCTACTAATTCTTCTTGTGATGACAAAACTATATCTAATACATTTTTTCCCCTGGTTGGTTCTAGTACGTGCTGAGTAAGAAAGCTATCCTGGATTAAAAATAGAAATTGTTGGTCCTCAATCCCTGTGCTCTCTAGAGAATTCCATTGTATGTATCCATGGTTAAAATCTCCCATTATGAAACATTCCGCTTTACTAACTTCCTTTATAGCGGTTTTTATTTTTGTGTTGTCCTCTTCGTTTATGTTTGAACTTCGGTAAACTAATCAAATAGTTAATTTTTTATTTCCTGAAACAATTTTACACCAAACAGCTTTATCGCAATCTGCTTCCCTTTCTAGTTTTATTTCATAAGCCTGAATAGATTCTTTAACATATAAAATAACTCCCCCGCCCCTTCTTCCTATTCGATCTTTCCTAAACATTACATATCCTGTCAGTCCCAATTCAGCATCTGTTATATCTATGTTGGCCCATGATTCAGTTATACCAATTATGTGAGGGTCAATATCTTCTACCAGAATGTTTAATTCGTTTTTCTTATTGACTATGCTCCTTGCATTTAAACATACGCATCTAAAACCTTTTTCAGAGATGTTTTTAGGATGATTTGATATTGGTTTATCTGTGCTAGTGGCCTCTTGTTCTGTTTGAGACACCTCCAGGTAACCCCCCTGCACTTCTAGTTTAAAGAATGTTTACTTCCAAAAATATTTGTCATTGTACCCAAGTCAGTATCTACTGCTGCTGAAAGTTTGTCCGCAAATACTGCCGCCCCCTTTCCACTTAAATGAAGCCCATCCTTCATGTACATATCAGCCCTCCCAACAAAACTTCCCCATAAATCCACAAATCCAACTTCCTCTTCCCTACATAGCTTCTGGACTAACATATTAATTGCCATCCCCCGACAACTTCGATATTTGTGACCCCTCCTGCCCATTACAGGTAAAATCCCTGATAGTATTACCTGCTCAACCCGCGTCTGTTTTAGTGTTCTGACCAATTGCCTATATTTCCTAACTATGGCAGTTGTACCCTCCCTCTCTACGTTATTTGTCCCTACGTGTACTAAAACAGATCCACCCTTACCCGAGCGTACGATGTTTTTTACCCTCTCAAGTATCGCCTCTATTTTGGCTCCAGGCAAGCAGACCACCACATCATCTCCCTTGTTTAAGACTCTGTCGGTCTTCCTAACTATCGAATCCCCCACAAACACCCTCGCTCTCTTCCTCACTCCTTCTATCACTGCTGCAGAATAACTCTTCCGTTCGATCCCCTCCATCACATTCTGTCCTGACCCCTTCCCTCCTGTCTCCTTTGCTCCTGTCTCCCCCACTTCCCTCTCCTTTTCTCTTGTCTCTCCCACTCCCCTCTCCTTCACTCCGGTTGTTTTCCCTCCCGTCTCCCCCACTCCCTTCTCCTTCCCTACTGTCTCCCCTACTCCCCTCTCCTTCACTCCGGTTGTCTTCCCTCCCGTTCCTTTCCTTCCCGTCTCCTTACGCCCTGTCTCCCTACGACCTGTCACCTTCCCTCCTCTCAGCTTCCTCAAAGGCTGCGGTGAGTTCTCCCTAGCATCTCTTGTGTCTTTCCCCACTTTATCATCTACTGTTCCCCCAAAGGAACTACTGGCACAACCCCCCTTTTCCTTTCCCACCATTGCCACAATGAGCAGCTTCAGCTCTTCCAACTCCACCTCTAGTTCCTTCATCTTCGTACATCCCCTACACTCAAAACTAAAACTAAAAGGCTACATTCAGTGAGCGAATGTTTCCTGGGGCGACAGCAGCCACACGAAAAGAGCAGAAGAAAATGTTTGCTCTGAATGTGAAAGTCAGGTGCCATAGAATACACAGAATGTACAATGGTAATGTGACAAAGGTAGAATAAGAGATGCCACGTGTCATTGAAACAACATTGGATTGCTATGGAGGTGACTGCAAGAAATGCAGGTACTCCTCCATAGTCTGCTCAGGTGGGAAAGGAAACAGGTGGGAAAAAAATCAATGTACCAGCAAACAGGTACTCTCCACTATATCAACATGACCAGTGCAGACAGTATTACATTGAGAAGGATTATGCAACTAAGATTAGGGGGAAATGCGCTAGCATTAACAAAACTGTGTTTTGTTTCAACTACAGGAGGTTGTAAATTCTATTCAGAATCTACATTGGGGTATTTTCTCAGCCAATAGCTGTGCAGCATGACAGACAAGTGGTGTACCCCACTAAAATTATGGCCATTGCTTAAATGTCAGTTGAACAGATTGCTCCCAGATCCGTCAGATAGTAAACGTTTTTGACTCTGATACAGATATCAACATGGAGAAGAAAAGTGAAGATGTGGGAAAGTTCTGAATAGCCAAAAATGTGAGGAGATGTGGCTTTCAGAAGGGGCACACTGTGCACACGTCCAAGAAAGACGTTGCAGACAATTACACACCAAGCACGTGGATGCCGAGACTCACGCACGCCGAATTCACAAGAGTCGCCAAAGTTACACCAGGTGGACTCATCGAAGTCCCAGATGCTGAGGGCAAATCGGGTGGCGCCAAACTCATCAGACCGAAGAAACGTGTTGCTGATGACTTGACAACGACATACCTGAAGAAAGATGACTCACAATCAGAAATGCGTATTATGCATAGAGACAAAACAACACAAATGTATAACGAGTGCATTGCAGAGCATGCGTCCCTTATTGACAGTCAATTGTGTGCTGTTCCTAGATTTACAGTGCATACAGAGGCCAAGGTTCGCCTCTGCTGGAAACAAAATCTCAGGTGTGTTAAGTGTGGATACATCTCAAAATTGTTCAAGCTATACCATGAACTACCAACTGAGAAGGCAGGGCAGAGATCTGCTGCTCCAAATGTCGGCCTTCAGGTGGGACTGCATGAATCTACTACAGGAATCGCTAAAGGGCGAGTGATAATTGCTAGCTTAGATGTACCACCACCGTGCCGAAGTAGCCTGCAACGGACTGCACACAAAGTTGGCAATGCGAAAGCAACTATGACTTTGGCAGACTTGGCGAAAAGGCGTGACCACACAGCGAGAATCACTGGGTCTTGTCATGCTTGGCAAAATGCATCACAAGCAATAGGGATCGTAGATGAACAACAACGTGGCTGCCAGGATATTGTGGCTATACACGTAGAGATTAAATTGTGCACCTTGGGGGCTTCACTTCGAAGGAGAGGATTTTATGTCACCTGTTCAGGGCATGATAACTGCACAGCAACATTGACAGCAAGTAAAAATCTATCTGAATTTGACATTGGCAAAGACATTGGAAAGCAATTTGGCTCAGAGAATGTGGCAGTGAGATATGTCGTCACAGATGGGGACGCGAGGAGTGCTGAATGAGTACGGGCTGGTATGTATGTGGCAGGAATGCCATGTGAACAAGTAGACCGACAAGAAGACACTACACACCTAGAACAAGCTTTATTTAGAAATGTCATCAAGGCTACATTAAGTGATCCAATGTTTCCTGTGGCGACAGCAGCCACACGAAAAGAGCAGAGGAAAATGTTTGCTCTGGATGTGAAAGTCAGGTGCCATAGAATACACAGAATGTACAATGGTAATGTGACTAAGGTAGCATCACTGATGCCACGTGTCATTGAAACACCATTGGATTGCTATGTAGGTGACTGCAAGAGATGCAGATACTCCTCCGTAGTTTGCTCAGGTGGGGAAAAAACTGGTAGAAAAAAATCAATGTACCTGCAAACAGGTACTCTCCAATATCTCAACATGACCAGTGCAGACAGAATTACACTGAGAAGGATTCTCCAACTAAGATTAATCGGAAATGCACTAGTATTAACAAAACTGTGTCTTAACACAAACCGAAATGAGGGCCTGAACAGAGGGTTGAGTGCTTCTCTACCAAAAAATTTGAACTTCAGTCGCAACGTCAAGGGACGTGCCTGTGCAGCCATTGACACGCTGAATTATGGAGCTGGGGACTCTTTACTGCGGAAATTGGAGACAAGCAAAGCTCAGAATAGTAAAGGAGGAAGAGTGGCCAAAGCTGTTAGACAGATGCAATTTGTAACAACATACAACAGGATATACAGATCTAAGAATTCTGTGCGAAGGCGGCTCAGGTACAACATGTGGAAACGCTTCAGTGCTGCACGTGAATCTAAGAGGCGCAGACAAGCAATCAGTGACACGATAAAGGATGCCCAAAAGAAACAGTACCGTAAGGGGCAGCTGGATGAAACATTAAAAAAAATGCACAGCTACAACTGCTGTGAAAAGAAAACGGAAGAAGCCAGTAACTCACTCTTCCAGTGACCTCCCTTACTTCCTGCGTGACAGATCTTCTGATGATCACACATACATTTGTCGCATGTGACTTGCCATATATCCTGTTTGACGTTTCTTAATGATAAACTCTGTCACACGTTTGGCACCAGGAGGATTTCATGCCACACAATCCCCACACATGGATGTGAGGTGAGTTCAAGAGAGGATTACCCCATATCCCTGCTACCACAATGAAGAATAGACACACAGACAGACAGGCAAACAGCCAAGCATGCAAAAACACACAAACTGGTGAGTTATGATAAGAGTGGCTTAATTATTTGATTGATTTGTCTCTCACCTGTTCAACTGCACAAATTCTAGATACACTGAGGGTAATGACCGTGACCAAAACAATGCTGCTCTCTCACACACTGTCTTCTATTGTTGTTTACATGCAGTGGCTCCAGTATTATATGCTGTGGATTAACACACCAGCTTACATTGCAAATATGGCTACAACTTAGATGTTTAGGAATTTGTTTTATAAATTATGGTGAAGCATGTACATTAATATATTTACAAGAACTGTTTTCCATTTCCCAGCATTACCTCCAGAAGCTGGAAATTTCACACATATGACACCTAATTGCGTTAGCCTATATGATCTTTTACCACACCCTGTCCATAACATGCAACTGCCATTGCTTGACAAGACAATTTTAGACTCGATTTTCCGCCTACACTTTCTCACAAAAATGTCATCCATGCTTGTTTTACCATGATACATTGCCTTGGTAACAACCCATTCTAAATTTCATATTGGGCACGGACCACAGTCACTTTTCCCACAGACCCGGTTTCCCAAATATTTCCCATAGACGACCATTATAACGTTCTTGCGTCTACATTGAAAATTTAACATACAATGGTTTTTTTAAATTCACAGAAAATGACAGACCCACTAAGACACCTGATGTGTAAAATTCGTGAAAATGACCTACTTCCTTTTCGCACAAATTGCTTCAACGAATGATTCCCGTGCATTTCTGCCTTGCAATTCCCCGGTTTCCCAAATATGAGTACATCATGCCTAACAGCCACTGTGTCCTTTCGCAACTGGTATACCTATTGACAAATGGCACCATTTCAAAGCTTAGATGCTACTGTGCACAAAAACATCACTTCCACTCACTCATCCACACAATTTCTGCTCTCACGAATAAACCCTTTCTGCGCAATGAATTTTTTCCTTGGGATTATTTACGTATGTAATGGCGGATGGATTCTGACTGCGTTCCGTGCCCTAATTAATTTCCGACATCTCACAAACCGTAACGAAAGTTATACCAAATTGAAGAAAAACATTTATCTCGATAAATCACAGAAGGAAATCAACATCGCAATGCTACAAATTAATTTATATGTCACCGAGACATCCCCCCTATGTGAGGGGAAGATTTTCAAATGGGCTGAATAGCATATATGTACTTTAGTCATAAAGCCCACACTGCTTGCTGTGCCGGAAATATAGAAACTCTTACTAGTGTTTCACAAAATGTGGGGTATTTTCATCAATACAACACTAAAATTGTCAACAAATTTTTTATTAAAATATATTTTTTTAATATGCACTGGTTTTTGTCAAAAAACTACATTTCAGTGTATTTCATAACATTGATAGGTAATATTGAGCGTTCAAAGTACAACGAATTATGGTATGTGTGAAAATCAGCTATATATCTGACAAGATTTCATGTGAACATTTGTCATTTCTGACACGGATGACCCAATTTCAAATCACTGAAGGTGCCAACTGCCTGTCAACGAGATAGAACAGGATGCTGCCTGTTTGGGGCTTTTGAGTGTCTCTTGTTGCAACTACAGTGACGATAATCCTACGTATTGCTCATATTTCAACTACAGGAGTTTGTAAATTCTATTCAGAATCTACATTGGGGTATCTTCTCAGCCTATAGCTGTGCAGCATGACAGACAAGTGGTCTACCCCACTAAAATTCTGGCCATTGCTTAAATATCAGTTGGACAGATTGCTCCCAGATCAGTCAGATAGTAAACGTTTTTGACTCTGATACAGATATCAACATGGAGAAGAAAAGTGAAGATGTGGGAAAGTTCCGAACAGCCAAAAATGTGAGGAGATGTGGCTTTCAGAAGGGGCACACTGTGCACACGTCCAAGAAAGGCGTTGCAGACAAGTACACACCAAGCACGTGGATGCCGAGACTCACGCACGCCGAATTCACAAGAGTCGCCAAAGTTACACCAGGTGGACTCATCGAAGTCCCAGATGCTGAGGGCAAATCGGGTGGCGCCAAACTCATCAGACCGAAGAAACGTGTTGCTGATGACTTGACAACGACATACCTGAAGAAAGATGACTCACAATCAGAAATGCGTATTATGCATAGAGACAAAACAACACATATGTATAACGAGTGCATTGCAGAGCATGCGTCCTTTATTGACAGGCAATTGTGTGCTGTTCCTAGATTTACAGTGCATACAGAGGTCAAGGTTCGCCTCTGCTGGAAACAAAATCTCAGGTGTGTTAAGTGTGGATACACCTCAACATTGTTCAAGCGATACCATGAACTACCAACTGAGAAGGCAGGGCAGAGATCTGCTGCTCCAAATGTCGGCCTTCAGGTGGGACTGCATGAATCTACCACAGGAATCGCTAAAGGGCGAGTGAAAATTGCTAGCTTAGATGTACCACCACCGTGCCAAAGTAGCATGCAACGGACTGCAAACAAAGTTGGCAATGCGAAAGCAGCTATGACTTTGGCAGACTTGGCGAAAACGCGTGACCACATGAAGACAATTAATAAGCTACGAGGATTACCTGAAGATGATCCAGTAAACGTATCCATGGACAACAGATATAGCTCAGCGAGAATCACTGGGTCTTGCCATGCTGGGCAAAATGCATCACAAGCAATAGGGATCGTAGTAGAACAACAAAGTGGCTGCCAGGATATTGTGGCTCTACACATAGAGAATAAATTGTGCACCTTGGGGGCTTCACTTCTAAGGAGAGGATTTTATGTCACCTGTCCAGGGCATGATAACTGCACAGCAACATTGACAGCAGATTAAAATCTATCTGAATTTGACATTGGCAAAGACATTGGAAAAGCAATTTGGCTCAGAGAATGTGGCAGTGAGATATGTCGTCACAGATGGGGACGCGAGGAGTGCTATATGAGTACGGGTTGGTATGTATGTTGCAGGAATGCCATGTGAACAAGTAGACCGACAAGAAGAAACTACACACCTAGAACAAGCTTTATTTAGAAATGTCATAAAGGCTACATTCAGTGATCGAATGTTTCCTTGGGCGACAGCAGCCACACGAAAAGAGCAGAGGAAAATGTTTGCTCTGGATGTGAAAGTCAGGTGCCATAGAATACACAGAATGTACAATGGTAATGTGACAAAGGTAGCTTCACTGATGCCACGTTTCATTGAAACAACATTGGATTGCTATGTAGGTGACTGCAAGAAATCCAGATACTCCTCCGTAATCTGCTCAGGTGGGAAAAAACTGGTAGAAAAAAATCAATGTACCTGCTAACAGGTACTCTCCAATATCTCAACATGACCAGTGCAGACAGAATTATACTGAGACGGATTATCCAACTAAGATTAGTTGGAAAGCACTAGCATTAACAAAACTGTGTCTTAACACAAACCGAAATGAGGGCCTGAACAGAGGGTTGAGTGCTTCTATACCAAAAAATTTGAACTTCAGTCGCAACGTCAAGGGACGTGCTTGTGCAGCCATTGACAGGCTGAATTATTGAGCGGGGGACTCTCTACTGCGGAAATTGGAGACGAGCAAAGTTCCGATTAGTAAAGGAGGAAGAGTGGCCAAAGCTGTTAGACAGATGCAATTTGTAACAACATACAATAGGATATACCGATCTAAGAGTTCTGTGCGAAGGCGGCTAAGGTACAACATGTGGAAACGCTTCAGTGCTGCACGTGAATCTAAGAGGCGCAGACAAGCAATCAGTGACACGATAAAGGATGCCCAAAAGAAACAGTACCGTAAGGGGCAGCTGGATGAAACATTAAAAAAAAATGCACAGCTACAACTGCTGTGAAAAGAAAACGGAAGAAGCCAGTATCTCACTCTTCCAGTGGCCTCCCTTACTTCCTGCGTGACAGATCTTCTGATGTTCACACATACATTTGTCGCATATGACATGCCATATGTCCTGTTTGACATTTCTTAATGATAAACTCTGTCACACGTTTGGCACCAGGAGGATTACATGCCACACACTCCCCACACATGGATGTGAGGTGAGTTCAAGAGAGGATTACCCCATATCCCTGCGACCACAATGAAGAATGGACACACAGACAGACAGGCAAGCAGCCGAGCTTGCAAAAACACACAAACTGGTGAGTAATGATAAGAGTGGTTTAATTAATTGATTGATTTGTCTCTCACCTGTTCAACTGCACACTTTCTAAATACACTGAGGGTAATGACCGTGACCAAAACAATGCTGCTCTCTCACATACTGTCGTCTTCTATTTCTGTTTACAATCAGTGGCTCCAGTATTATATGCTGTGGATTAACACACAAGCTGACATTGCAAATATGGCTACAACTTAGATGTTTAGGAATTTTTTTTTAAATTATGTTGTAGCATGTACATTAATCTATGTACAAGAACTGTCTTCCATTTCCCAGCATTACCTCCAGAAGCTGGAAATTTCACACATATGACACAATACTGCGTTAGCCTATATGCTCTTTTACAACACCCTGTCCATAACATGCAACTGCCATTGCTTGACAAGACAATTTTAGACTCGATTTTCCGCGCCTATACTTTCTCACAAAAATGTCATCCATGCTTGTTTTACCATGATGCATTGCCTTGGTAACAAGCCAGTCTAAATTTCATATTGGGCACGGACCACAGTCACTTTTCCCATAGACCCGGTTTCCCAAATATTTCCCACAGATGACCATTATAACGTTCTTGCGTCTACATTGAAAATTTAACATACAATTTTTTTTTTAAATTCACAGAAAATGACAGACCCACTAAGACACCTGGTGTGTAAAATTCGTGAAAATGACCTACTTCCTTTTCGCACAAATTGCTTCAACGCATGATTCCCGTGCATTTCTGCCTTGAAATTCCCAGGTTTCCCAAATATGAGTATATCCTGCCTAACAGCCACTGTGTCCTTACGCAACTGGTATACTTATTGACAAATGGCATCATTTCAAAGTTTAGATGCTACTGTGCACAAAAACATCACTTCCACTCACTCATCCACACAATTCCTGCTCTCACAAATAAACCCTATCTGCGCAATGAATTTTTTCCTTGGGATTATTTACGTATGTAATGGCGGATGGATTCTGACTGCGTTCCGTGCCCTAATTAATTTCCGACATCTCACAAACCGTAACGAAAGTTATACCAAATTGAAGAAAAACATTTATCTCGATAAATCACAGAAGGAAATCAACATCGCAATGCTACAAATTAATTTATATGTCACCGAGACATGCCCCCCCCACCCCCTATGTGAGGGAAATAATTTCAAATGGGCTGAATTGCATATATGCACTTTCTTCATAAAGCCCACACTGCTTGCTGTGCCGGAGATATAGAAAATCTTACAAGTGTTTCACAAAATGTGGGGTATTTTCATCAATACAACACTAAAATTGTCAACTAATTTTTTATTAAAATATAATTTTTTTTAATAGGCACTGATTTAAAAAAAAACTACATTTCAGTGTATTTCACAACATTGATAGGTAATATTGAGCGTTCAAAGTACAACGAATTATGGTATGTGTGAAAATAAGCTATATATCTGACAAGTTTCCATGTGAACATTTGTCATTTCTGATACGGATGACCCAATTTCAAATCACTGAAGGTGCCAACTGCCTGTCAACGAGATAGAACATGATGCTGCCTGTTTGGGGCTTTTGAGTGTCTCCTGTTGCAACTACAATGACGATAATCCTACGTTTTGCTCATATTTCAACTACAGGAGTTTGTAAATTCTATTCAGAATCTACATTCGGGTATCTTCACAGCTTATAGCTGTGCAGCATGACAGACAAGTGGTCTGCCCCACTAAAATTCTGGCCATTGCTTAAATGTCAGTTGGACAGATTCCTCCCAGATCCGTGAGATAGTAAACGTTTTTGACTCTGATACAGATATCAACATGGAGAAGAAAAGTGAAGATGTGGGAAAGTTCCAAATAGCCAAAAATGTGAGGAGATGTGGCTTTCAGAAGGGTCACACTGTGCACACGTCCAAGAAAGACCAAGTGCACAACAAGCACGTGGATGCCGAGACTCACGCACGCCGAATTCACAAGAGTCGCCAAAGTTACACCAGGTGGACTCATCGAAGTCCCAGATGCTGAGGGCAAATCGGGTGGCGCCAAACTCATCAGACCGAAGAAACGTTTTGCTGATGACTTGACAACGACATATCTGAAGAAAGATGACTCACAATCAGAAATGCGTATTATGCATAGAGACAAAACAACACATATGTATAACGAGTGCATTGCAGAGCATGCGTCCCTTATTGACAGTTAACTGTGTGCTGTTCCTAGATTTACAGTGCATACAGAGGTCAAGGTTCGCCTCTGCTGGAAACAAAATCTCAGGTGTGTTAAGTGTGGATACACCTCAATATTGTTCAAGGTATACCATGAACTACCAACTGAGAAGGCAGGGCAGAGATCTGCTGCTCCAAATGTCGGCCTTCAGGTGGGACTGCATGAATCTACCACAGGAATCGCTAAAGGGCGAGTGAAAATTGCTAGCTTAGATGTACCACCACCGTGCCGAAGTAGCATGCAACGGACTGCAAACAAAGTTGGCAATGCGAAAGCAACTATGACTTTGGCAGACTTGGCGAAAAGGCGTGACCACATGAAGACAATTAATAAGCTACGAGGATTACCTGAAGATGATCCAGTAAACATATCCATGGACAGCAGATATAGCTCAGCGAGAATCACTGGGTCTTGTCATGCTGGGCAAAATGCATCACAAGCAATAGGGATCGTAGTTGAACAACAAAGTAGCTGCCAGTAGAGAATAAATTGTGCACCTTGGGGGCTTCACTTCGAAGGAGAGGATTTGATGTCACCTGTCCAGGGCATGATAACTGCACAGCAACATTGACAGCAGATGAAAATCTATCTGAATTTGACATTAGCAAAGACATTGGAAAGCAATTTGGCTCAGAGAATGTGGCAGTGAGATATGTCGTCACAGATGGGGACGCGAGGAGTGCTGAATGAGTACGGGCTGGTATGTATGTTGCAGGAATGCCATGTGAACAAGTAGACCGACAAGAAGAAACTACACACATAGAAAAAGCTTTATTTATAAATGTCATAAAGGCTACATTCAGTGATCGAATGTTTCCTTGGGCGACAGCAGCCACACGAAAAGAGCAGAGGAAAATGTTTGCTCTGGATGTGAAAGTCAGGTGCCATAGAATACACAGAATGTACAATGGTAATGTGACAAAGGTAGCATCACTGATGCCACGTGTCATTGAAACAACATTGGATTGCTATGTAGGTGACTGCAAGAAATCCAGATACTCCTCCGTAGTCTGCTCAGGTGGGAAAAAAAACTGGTAGAAAAAAATCAATGTACCTGCTAACAGGTACTCTCCAATATCTCAACATGACCAGTGCAGACAGAATTACACTGAGAAGGATTCTCCAACAAAGATTAGTTGGAAATGCACTAGCATTAACAAAACTGTGTCTTAACACAAACCGAAATGAGGGCCTGAACAGAGGGTTGAGTGCTTCTCTATCAAAAAATGTGAACTTCAGTCGCAACGTCAAGGGACGTGCTTGTGCAGCAATTGACAGGCTGAATTATGGAGTGGGGGACCCTCTACTGCGGAAATTGGAGAAAAGCAAAGCTCCGATTAGTAAAGGAGGAAGAGTGGCCAAAGCTGTTAGACAGATGCAATTTGTAACAACATACAACAGGATATACCGATCTAAGAGTTCTGTGCGAAGGCGCCTAAGGTACAACATGTGGAAACGCTTCAGTGCTGCACGTGAATCTAAGAGGCGCAGACAAGCAATCAGTGACACGATAAAGGATGCCCAAAAGAAACAGTACCGTAAGGGGCAGCTGGATGAAACATTAAAAAAAATGCACAGCTACAACTGCTGTGAAAAGAAAACGGAAGAAGTTAGTAACTCACTCTTCCAGTGGCCTCCCTTACTTCCTGCGTGACAGATCTTCTGATGTTCACACATACATTTGTCGCATGTGACATGCCATATGTCCTGTTTCACATTTCTTAATGATAAACTCTGTCACACGTTTGGCACCAGGAGGATTACATGCCACACACTCCCCACACATGGATGTGATGTGAGTTCAAGAGAGGATTATCCCATATCCCTGCGACCACAATGAAGAATGGACACACAGACAGAGAGGCAAGCAGCCGAGCTTGCAAAAACACACAAACTGGTGAGTAATGATAAGACTGGCTTAATTAATTGATTGATTTGTCTCTCACCTGTTCAACTGAACAATTTCTAAATACACTGAGGGTAATGACCGTGACCAAAACAATGCTGCTCTCTCACATACTGTCGTCTTCTATCGCTGTTTACAATCAGTGGCTCCAGTATTATATGCTGTGGATTAACACACAAGCTGACATTGCAAATATGGCTACCACTTAGATGTTTAGGATTTTTTTATAAATTATGTTGTAGCATGTACATTAATCTATGTACAAGAACTGTCTTCCATTTCCCAGCATTACCTCCAGAAGCTGGAATTTTCACACATATGACACAATACTGCGTTAGCCTATATGCTCTTTTACAACACCCTGTCCATAACATGCAACTGCCATTGCTTGACAAGACAATTTTAGACTCGATTTTCCGCCTATACTTTCTCACAAAAATGTCATCCATGCTTGTTTACCATGATGCATTGCCTTGGTAACAAGCCAATCTAAATTTCAAATGGGGCACGGACCACAGTCACTTTTCCCATAGACCCGGTTTCCCAAATATTTCCCATAGACGACCATTATAACGTTCTTGCGTTTTCATTGAAAATTTAACATACCATTTTTTTTTTAAATTCACAGAAAATGACAGACCCACTAAGACACCTGGTGTGTAAAATTCGTTAAAATGACCTACTTACTTTTTGCACAAATTGCTTAAACGCATGATTCCCGTGCATTTCTGCCTTGAAATTCCCCGGTTTCCCAAATATGAGTACATCCTGCCTAACAGCCACTGTGTCCTTACGCAACTGGTAAACGTATTGACAAATGGCTTCATTTCAAAGCTTAGATGCTACTGTGCACAAAAACATAACTTCCGCTCACTCATCCACACAATTCCTGCTCTCACAAATAAACCCTATATGCGCAATTAATTTTTTCCTTGGGATTATTTACGTATGTAATGGCGGATGGATTCTGACTGCGTTCCGTGCCCTAATTAATTTCCGACATCTCACAAACCGTAACGAAAGTTATACCAAATTGAAGAAAAACATTTATCTCCATAAATCACAGAAGGAAATCAACATCGCAATGCTACAAATTAATGTATATTTCACCGAGATATGCCCCCCCCCCTATGTGAGGGGAAGAATTTCAAATGGGCTGAATTGCATATATGCACTTTAGTCATAAAGCCCACACTGCTTGCTGTGCCGGAGATATAGAAAATCTTACAAGTGTTTCACAAAATGTGGGGTATTTTCATCAATACAACACTAAAATTTTCAACTATTTTTTTATTAAAATATTTTTTTTTAATATGCACTGGTTTTTGTCAAAAAACTACATTTCAGTGTATTTCATAACATTGATAGGTAATATTGAGCGTTCAAAGTACAACGTGTTATGGTATGTGTGAAAATAAGCTATATATCTGACAAGATTTCATGTGAACATTTGTCATTTCTGACACGGATGACCCAATTTCAAATCACTGAAGGTGCCAACTGCCTGTCAACGAGATAGAACAGGATGCTGCCTGTTTGGGGCTTTTGAGTGTCTCCTGTTGCAACTACAGTGACGATAATCCTACGTTTTGCTCATATTTCAACTACAGGAGTTTGTAAATTCTATTCAGAATCTACATTGGGGTATCTTCTCAGCCTATAGTTGTAAAGCATGACAGACAAGTGGTCTACCCCACTAAAATTCTGGCCATTGCTTAAATGTCAGTTGGACAGATTCCTCCCAGATCCGTCAGATAGTAAACGTTTTTGACTCTGATACAGATATCAACATGGAGAAGAAAAGTGAAGATGTGGGAAAGTTCCGAATAGCCAAAAATGTGAGGAGATGTGGCTTTCAGAAGGGGCACACTGTGCACACGTCCAAGAAAGACGTTGCAGACAACTACACACCAAGCACGTGGATGCCGAGACTCACGCACGCCGAATTCACAAGAGTCGCCAAAGTTACACCAGGTGGACTCATCGAAGTCCCAGATGCTGAGGGCAAATCGGGTGGCGTCAATCTCATCAGACCGAAGAAACGTGTTGCTGATGACTTGACAACGACATACCTGAAGAAAGATGACTCACAATCAGAAATGCGTATTATGCATAGAGACAAAACAACACATATGTATAACGAGTGCATTGCAGAGCATGAGTCCATTATTGACAGTCAATTGTGTGCTGTTCCTAGATTTACAGTGCATACAGAGGTCAAGGTTCGCCTCTGCTGGAAACAAAATCTCAGGTGTGTTAAGTGTGGATACACCTCAAAATTGTTCAAGCTATACCATGAACTACCAACTGAGAAGGCAAGGCAGAGATCTCCTGCTCCAAATGTCGGCCTTCAGGTGGGACTGCATGAATCTACCACAGGAATCGCTAAAGGGCGAGTGAAAATTGCTAGCTTAGATGTACCACCACCGTGCCGAAGTAGCATGCAACGGACTGCAAACAAAGTTGGCAATGCGAAAGCAACTATGACTTTGGCAGACTTGGCGAAAAGGCGTGACCACATGAAGACAATTAATAAGCTACGAGGATTACCTGAAGATGATCCAGTAAACATATCCATGGACAGCAGATATAGCTATGCGAGAATCACTGGGTCTTGTCATGCTGGGCAAAATGCATCACAAGCAATAGGGATCGTAGTAGAACAACAAAGTGGCTGCCAGGATATTGTGGCTCTACACATAGAGAATAAATTGTGCACCTTGGGGGCTTCACTTCGAAGGAGAGGATTTCATGTCACCTCTCCAGGGCATGATAACTGCACAGCAACATTGACAGCAGATTAAAATCTATCTGAATTTGACATTGGCAAAGACATTGGAAAGCAATTTGGCTCAGAGAATGTGGCAGTGAGATATGTCGTCACAGATGGGGACGCGAGGAGTGCTGAATGAGTACGGGTTGGTATGTATGTTGCAGGAATGCCATGTGAACAAGTAGACCGACAAGAAGAAACTACACACCTAGAACAAGCTTTATTTAGAAATGTCATCAAGGCTACATTCAGTGATCGAATGTTTCCTTGGGCGACAGCAGCCACACGAAAAGAGCAGAGGAAAATGTTTGCTCTGGATGTGAAAGTCAGGTGCCATAGAATACACAGAATGTACAATGGTAATGTGACAAAGGTAGCATCACTGATGCCACGTGTCATTGAAACAACATTGGATTGCTATGTAGGTGACTGCAAGAAATCCAGATACTCCTCCGTAGTCTCCTCAGGTGGGAAAAAACTGGTAGAAAAAAATCAATGTACCTGCTAACAGGTACTCTCCAATATCTCAACATGACCAGTGCAGACAGAATTACACTGAGAAGGATTCTCCAACTAAGATTAGTTGGAAATGCACTAGCATTACCAAAACTGTGTCTTAACACAAACCGAAATGAGGGCCTGAACAGAGGGTTGAGTGCTTCTATACCAAAAAATGGAGCGGGGGACTCTCTACTGCGGAAATTGGAGACAAGCAAAGCTCCGATTAGTAAAGGAGGAAGAGTGGCCAAAGCTGTTAGACAGATGCAATTTGTAACAACTTACAACAGGATATATTCCGATCTAAGAGTTCTGTGCGAAGGCTGCTAAGGTACAACATGTGGAAACGCTTCAGTGCTGCACGTGAATCTAAGGGGCGAAGACAAGCAATCAGTGACACGATAAAGGATGCCCAAAAGAAACAGTACCGTAAGGGGCAGCTGGATGAAACATTAAAAAAAATGCACAGCTACAACTGCTGTGAAAAGAAAACGGAAGAAGCCAGTAACTCACTCTTCCAATGACCTCCGTTACTTCCTGCGTGACAGATCTTCTGATGATCACACATACATTTGTCGCATGTGACATGCCATATGTCCTGTTTGATTTTTCTTAATGATAAACTCTGTCACACGTTTGGCACCAGGAGGATTACATGCCACCCACTCCCCACACATGGATGTGAGGTGAGTTCAAGAGAGGATTACCCCTTATCCCTGCGACCACAATGAAGAATGGACACACAGACAGACAGGCAAGCACACGAGCATGCAAAAACACACAAACTGGTGAGTAATGATAAGAGTGGCTTAATTAATTGATTGATTTGTCTCTCACCTGTTCAACTGCACACTTTCTAAATACACTGAGGGTAATGACCGTGACCAAAACAATGCTGCTCTCTCACATACTGTCGTCTTCTATTTCTGTTTACAATCAGTGGCTCCAGTATTATATGCTGTGGATTAACACACAAGCTGACATTGCAAATATGGCTACAACTTAGATGTTTAGGAATTTTTTTTTAAATTATGTTGTAGCATGTACATTAATCTATGTACAATAACTGTCTTCCATTTCCCAGCATTACCTCCAGAAGCTAGAAATTTCACACATATGACACAATACTGCGTTAGCCTATATGCTCTTTTACAACACCCTGTCCATAACATGCAACTGCCATCTTTTGACAAGACAGTTTTAGACTCGGTTTTCCGCCTATAATATCTCACAAAAATGTCATCCATGCTTGTTTTACCATGATGCATTGCCTTGGCGGATGGATTATGACTGTAGTACTTAGAGTAAACCGGTTACCAACCATATCACCACCTATTGGCTAATGCCAGTGACCATTAATACCAGTCATAGTCACTCAGCGGAGCCACCACATTCACCAACCATGATATCTATAACTACGCAGTATCTTTAAACATGATCACAAATTGACAGCAGCACTGGGCGAGTAGGAGGTCAAAGTGAATACAGTGGGTGCCTCAGTTTGACAGCGTTGTTGTTGCGACCAGTACGAGAAACCGCCACAATGTTTACAGGAATCGTTGGCCCACTGGCCTTAATTGCAGTTGTTTTCGTGCTGTATTCGGACCTGGCCGAGTCGCAGTGTACATCGAAGTACTGCGAAGACGATGCCGAGGCAGATCTGCTGTCGATGATTGTAAGCAACCAACATGTGGTCGAACAACTACACGAAGAGTTAAGAGCACTACACTCAAAGGAAGAACGCAATCAGAAAGTAGTCGGACAACTGGAACAAGAACTAAACGCACTCAACGTAAAGCATGAGCGGCTGCAACAAGAGGTAAACTCAACGGAAGAACGCAACCAGAAAGTAGTCGGACAACTGGAACAAGAACTAAACGCACTCAACATAAAGCATGAGCGGCTGCAACAAGAGGTAAACTCAACGGAAGAACGCAACCAGAAAGTAGTCGGACAACTGGAACAAGAACTAAACGCACTCAACGTAAAGCATGAGCGGCTGCAACAAGAGGTAAACTCAACGGAAGAACGCAATCAGAAAGTAGTCGGACAACTGGAACAAGAACTAAACGCACTCAACGTAAAGCACGAGCGGCTGCAACAAGAGGTAAACTCAACGGAAGAACGCAATCAGAAAGTAGTCGGACAACTGGAACAAGAACTAAACGCACTCAACATAAAGCACGAGCGGCTGCAACAAGAGGTAAACTCAACGGAAGAACGCAATCAGAAAGTAGTCGGACAACTGGAACAAGAACTAAACGCACTCAACATAAAGCACGAGCGGCTGCAACAAGAGGTAAACTCAACGGAAGAACGCAATCAGAAAGTAGTCGGACAACTGGAACAAGAACTAAACGCACTCAACGTAAAGCATGAGCGGCTGCAACAAGAGGTAAACTCAACGGAAGAACGCAACCAGAAAGTAACCGATGAGCTACAACGAGAGATAACCGCACTAATAGGAACATTGGCGAATATCGAGAAGAGTACGTATTCCAGTATCACAAATATATCCGATAATAGGTCTTACTATCATTGGCGGATCTAAACTCTGAAAAAGGTGCCCAGTTTCCAAAACAATACATCAGGTACAGGACTTCTAGATCAAGCACGCAAATACACACGCATGCACGGACGCACGCACGCACGCACCCACGTACGCACACACATGGGGCAAATGTCATGGGAAAGCTTTATTTCTGCATGGCAAGGTGGCTTCGATCGAGGGGCTGGCCTGTATGGTTATATGTATGGCCTGATAAGAGGGGGACCATAGCATATATATATATATATATATATATATATATATATATATATATATATATATATATATATATATATATATATATATATATATATATATATATATATATATATATATATATATATATGTATATATATATATGTATATATATATATATATATATGTATATATATATATATATATATATATATATATATATATATATATATATATATATTTAACAAGATTGCCATCTCGAACAAAAAGTTCCAGATGGCAAGTGAACAAGGAAGCCATTGGCTTATCGAGAGCCCAACAATTTTCTCATCTACGTGTAGCCCGCCCTTATCAGATATATGTCAATTCAATATGCGATAAATGTTACTCCTAAGTCCTTTTCTTCTGTGGTTCTACCTAGTACAGCATCCCCCATTTTATATTCCTCGTCCATATTTCCATGTCCTATGTGTATACTTTTACACTTCCCAAAATTGAATAACATTTGCCATTTTTCTGACCATTTAACTAATTGTTATAGATCATCCTCTAAACTTTGTATATCTGTATCATTAGTAACTTTTCTGAATACTTTTGTGTCATATGCAAATTTGAGTACTTTGCTAGATATGTCATCCTCCAAATCATATATATATATATATATATATATATATATATATATATATATATATATATATATATATATATATATATATATATATATATATATATTAAAAACAGTATGGGGCCTAATACTGATCCCTGTGGTACCCCACTCAAAACAGATTTCCAGTTTGGAATCTCACCATCTACTATTACTCTCTGTCTTCTGTGTGTAAGCCACTTTTCTATCCAGTTGATTACATCATTATCTATATCATGGGCTTTTAGTTTAAGTAACAATATTTGATGTGGCACGTTATCGAAAGCTTTCTGAAAATCTAAGTAGACAATATCCACTGGTGACCCGTCATCTACCCACTTTGTAATTTCTTCAAAAAAACATAAGAGATTGGTTAGACATGGCCTTGCTTTTAAGAATCCATGTTGAGATGTATTTATTAATTTATGTTTTACAAGGAATTCCACCATGTGGTCTCTAATTAATGTTTCGAGTAATTTACATACAACTGATGTTAAACTCACTGGTCTGTAATTGTCTGGCTTCTTCCTCGATCCCTTCTTAAATAACAGCGTAATGTTTGCTTCTTTCCATTCTGAAGGAACCATTCCTTCTTCTAATAACACGTTAAACAATTATGCAAGTGGCATATACATATATATATATATATATATATATATATATATATATATATATATATATATATATATATATATATATATATATATATATATATATATATATATATATATATATATATATATATATATAGATATATAAATATCGCCACCTTACCATAATAATTTATATGTATATATATATATATATATACATATATATATATATATATATATATATATATATATATATATATATATATATATATATATATATATATATATATATATATATATATATGGTAAGGTGGCGAAAGACGCCCCTATGCGATAAATTGCCACCCCTCCATCTAGCCATTAAGCTCGAAAACAAGAATTTCGAGATAGCGAGGTGGAGCCTCATATCTTGTAAATCTGATTACAACTGGTTGCAGCAGAACGCTCGGTATATTAGTCTCGTTAAAAGTGGGACGTGGATCGTGGATATGTGGTTATGTTGGTGGCAATGCCTCTAGTTCGTATGGTTGTATGTCCTGAGGATCAATTGCAGGAGAGCGCCACCCCGCGGTTCTCGACAAATAATACTTATATGATGAAAAAAAGGTGTATCCGCACACCTGATGGACACCCCCGTTGATCCGCCCATGTACTATGGACCGGAAAATAATGTTTTATTTCAGTGTCCGTGACCTGCTATATTTGCCAATGATAAATGATAGTAGATAAAGGAAACCTCCTTGTATTAATGTATGTTCATTTAGCAACGTTTTATCAAGAAGAGAAGAAAAGCGACAAGAGAAGCACCGAAAACCAAACGAGCTGTTTGTAAATTAGTTTTACAACATTGCATAGTATTATATTATTTACGTGTTTACTTTGAACTTTTTTTTTCACAGGTCTTCCCCTTGGTAGTACCAAATTCAATGCCGCCAGAAGTTGCAAACAGATCTTGGATAGAGCATCAGATGCGACGAAGTGCGTATTTTAGTAATAGCCGTCGACTGCATGCGCTTGTGTTGTTATTGTGTTGTCGAATTTCCTTAAATCTATCTCAAATGTAATTTCGTGAATGCTGCATCCCAATGTAAAGTATATAATTTAGGGTAACATGGGGCATTGTACACCATTAAACTGCGTTAGCATATCGACAATGTGTTCATAAATGCCTAAAAAAACAGTCATAACCCATAACTGGGACAAGACGGCCCCTGGTTCTGGCAATATGGTCCATCACTCCCTCCCCGTTTTCTTTGCTCATATGAACGAACCATTGCCTAAAAATAAAATGTATGCATACAAATAGTGTGTGATAGTAATATAGCAAGCTATTGTAGTTGTTCAATTTAAATTGGAATTAACATATGATATATAATTTTCGATCCATTCATAATATAAAATTGTTTTATTAATATGCCATCATAATTACAGCCAACAAACTAAAAAAATTTAAAGTATGCAACGCTCATATTATATTAAACTAGCTGAATAATGTAATCTACGCCAAACGTCCACATACGTTCACATATGTTCCTTTATAAGATCCACACCCCCCTGGAATTTCGATTTTGTTTAATATTCGAACCATCCGCGTGGGCCTCCGAGCACGCCTACAAAATGTCAGCTCCATACACGCGAAACTGACGGATATGTGAGGGGACAGACATACGTACAGAGTCGCAAACACTATATAACAGAGAGATATGCAATACGCATAATTGGGCATGTCTAATACATTTGATACATTATTACCGTGTGCTTGTGAGGTAAGATATATGGACCGCCTTGTCCCTCATTCACAACGTGTGTCTTAACACAATGTTTACAGAACATGATATACAATTGCTCATTTTGTATTGTCTGATATGTCAACTGTGTTGTGAATATGTCAACTGTGCTGTGAATATGGATTGATATTACCATGTCACCAATTAAGCTCATGATTATTTGATGAGTTGCGAAATACTAGATCAGTGCATATGACAGCTGAACACTGGTTTACTTATTTATGTCTCATGTTGCTAAGTTTTCGGGGTGGGTACCCGGTAGATGTATTATTTTGGACCATATTTGGGGACGTTCAGATATTTATATTTGCGTACGTGAAGGCGGGCATATTATCTCGGGGACCCGGGCTGCCCCAGGTTACCATAAGGTAAGGAATATTAATTACCACTACGTACGCTTATTTTGGTATGTTGACAAATAATATGTTGTACGGTTTAAACAACGAAAGTAAGGATTGTTTAAAAGAGAAGCACAGCACAGTGATATAACCTTTGTCATTAGTTTAAATGTAACGTGTTACAGCGGCGTTTACTGGATATGCGCATCGCACAACTGCACAGATAGCAGGGAGCTGTTCTGTGACATGCGCAGCGGCGGCTGGACTCTGATTGGTCAGATCGGTGGGGTTGCTGCTAACATTTACGACAAATGGCTAGTGACAAACGAAAATACGGGCATACTGCGAAGTCCTGTAATTCAAGCTGGAACGTACGGCTGTATATATTCAGTCGATTTGGCCGTAAATTATGCGCATGAGGTAAGGTTTTTTTTAGTTATTCATACAATATAACGCATTTATTTGGGTGCTCAAACCGCTGGCAACTGCTAGGTTTTATTCGCTGTAAACAGCCAAGATTAAAGCGTTAAACACGTGACTCTACAGAGACGTGGATTTTCGGGTTAGTGTAGTTGGTACTAGTTATTCCCCGTGCGCGTGCGCGACCTAAAATTAATTGATGGTACGGAGAGGCAGTCTGCCTCAGACTATGGATTCTAATGACTGACGTTGGCCACATCGTCGAACTCCGATTACCACAATTCCCGACGTCCCAGTTACCAGTTTGAACACTCTTAACGTTCGATTCTAGTCGGCTACATCTCCTTACAACTCCAACGAACGGAAGTTGTATCAGATTCACAAAATGCATACGGCCCAACACTTGAGATAATATTATGGGGTGGCACATCTGGGATGGCATGTAACAACACACGTAGAAACATACACGGTGCTTGTTACTCAATAAAACAATTTGCACAACCCATGGTGTTTTTTCTTTCACGTGATTCCTCCCTACCGTAAAGGTTTTGTTTGATAAGACCCCTTCACTTGACCTGTATGTCAAATACGACCCCTTGTTTCGGATACGTATATATTATTGAGACGATCCCTTATGCCCTCATGTAACTTGAACCCTGTCCATATATGACCCCCACTGACCATACACAGCCCCTGACCGTACATGACCCCAGATGAGTGGCCTCGATTGCCATTCACACCAACTGACCTGGTATGACCCCCCCACTGGCCTCTACTGACCGGATATGATCCCAATGACCACCACATATGACGGGAAATGGCCCTAGGCATGCTGGGAATCGTCATTTGTGGTACCAAGTTCGCTTACTAACTACTCGCGCTATTTCCGCCTGTTTGCGACTGTAGTGCCGTACGTTGTATCGTGCTGGCGGGTTACTGATTGGTTAATTCCGGTTGTGACACAGCTGATGTAACGATGTGTGAGAAAGTATGACTGCCAATACTCACTGATCCCGGAAATGATATTCAGCATTAACGAGCCATTTATGGAAATGCTTAGTATTGCTTAGTTGATAAGACACGGTGTTAATTGCTTGTGTGTAGGCCAACCAAAATGAAGCAACACGTATGTTTAGTTTAAAGTTAAAATTTAAATGCACATCATCTCGAATAGTCGTGCTACCAGGGGTAGATGTAGAAAGAGCGCATACCGTGGTGCACAAGGATACCATATGCTCAAATGAGCTCAAGCGGACGACCTTATGTAGAGAAGGGTGGCGCATAGCGCACGTGGTAGCGAATGTTTCCGTATCTACTATACGTTGGCGCGATGGCGTAGTGATTAGAACATCAGATTCTCAATCAAGAGAAATCTGGTTTGAATTTTCTTGCTGCCGTTTCGAAACTTTGGCAATTTCGCTATGCCCCACCTTACCGTACGGATGGGACTGGGCCAGAGATTATTGAAATGTGGTATGCGGATCCACTGTTGTATAGACTACCTTAAAATATACCGTTTCCCTTTTTCTCGACACCGTCTGTTCAGAAAAAATGTCTGCATATAATTACAATGCTACGTGTTGCTCTCTTGTCCTGTCACTCTACCCATGAAATATCGTCCAAACAGCCAGATTACGTCTACACACGCAGGGGATTCTAGTGCCATTGACATCATCATTACCAAAGTAAAACAGTTAGCGGTGAGGCGAGGGCGGGTCGCCGACAGTCGAGTTGTCAATGTGTACAGCAATCGTTGTAAGATATCGTGTCGTGCGCGCGCTCAGAAATTGGCGATAGTTACAACTGGACTGTTGCAGACTGTCGCATCTTGACGAATCGTGTAGTCTCAATGCGCTTATATATCGATACCGTCACCTTTCACAGCTAACAAATCCTAGAACTTTTCCTTCTTCGCTTTTCCGATCTCCGTTTTAATTTGTTTAATGTGTTTCATCTTAAAAAAAGTAATGATGTGTTTTCTAATTGTTTGAACATATTGGACGAAGCATTGCTGTATTTACGAAGCCGAAATTAATTGCTACCATTCGCATTCGAGGTGTTCCTTTTTCAGATCCGGTTCAGCAGCGGAGAAAATAACACCGGCATGGGCCAGTTTTGGGTGGAATGGAATTTACCTTCAGAGAGGGACGTAGATACTTTCTGGAGGTATTCCCTGGGCTATTCAGTGGTATATTACGCGACGTTACACGAAGTCGAAGTGCGAAGCTCGTTCACATCCAAGAGCCGTTGCTACCAGAATAGATATGGAATACATCGACTACTTGGCTCATTCCCAGGAATGCGCACTACACACAGTGGTGACAGCGCAGGCGACGTGTGCATGAGTGTCGATGTGTTAGCCTTGGGAACATATGCGTGGGGTGTTCGTCAGAGTGGTCCTTTCCGTGACGCTCCGGCAAGTAACAGTGGTTGGCCTAATTATAAGTTTAGCGAATCTCCGTTTTTGTCTGTGTGGCTGCGCTAAACTTATATTCTTCACGTTAGATGTTTGTGCAACATCGAATCAAGACGCTAATTATGTTGGTTCACGCTTCAATTGCTATTGCACGAAGAAGTGCTCTAATTGTTGGATTGCTGGAGCTTGCTTGAAAACACGGGCACACATTTGACTGAATATTGTCACATTGTAGGGTTTGGCGTGTAAAGTGAATTTAATGAAAACAAGCTTTACCATTAATGCACAACCCAATAACTGTATAAATGTTCCCAAAAGTTGCAACATATGTATCTTGCCAATGAATTAGAAGCTAGAAGCACATAACGTAATAGTAACTTTAGTATCTAAAAGTGTGTTAGCAATTCATATAAACGGCTTGGTGCAGTACTGCAGGTAGCATCAAGCTAATTTTGCAAGCATTATCCCGTATGCGTGCTAGGCGAGGCGATACGTGATTATTACCGCAGTGCTGTCGCAATAATAATGCAATAGTAATACAACCACAGTGCTAGCATCGTTATAGTAATACAACTACGATGCTAACATCGCAATAGTAATATATATATATATATATATATATATATATATATATATATATATATATATATATATATATATATATATATATATATATATATACAGTGCTAACATCGTAATATAATACAATCACAGTGATGACATCGCAATAGTAATACTATCCCCAGTAGTCAAATGTAGGCCAACCCAGAAATAAGGCATTTGACCGAACCTCCAGAAATAGGGGTGTGGCAATATATCAAACTATTGATGCATCGTAACAGTCTATACAACGATGAAACACTGTAGATCATAAATTAAACAATCGACATATATTGTCGATACTACGATGTACCATATGTAGTAACGATTATTTGCAAAACCAACATGCAAACTGTGTTATTGTAATATTGTTCAAGTTTCTTTCACATTCGTCTTACATATGGGCGTAATATATTAACTCTAGTATAACAATGACTACAGCAATAATATCGCAGTAATAACATATCGTCAGTACCGTAGTCACACCTACCCACAACTTATATGAATCCGCCAATGCTTAGACTGACTTATTTACTTAGGTCCGTATGCTCACTGTGAACATGTGCCATTTTTTAGACATGGGCCATGTTTCAACACACTGCGTTTACTAAAACCTGAAAATGTGTGATGTACTTTGTTTATGCAGTATTCAGTTTTCCCAACGGATTCTGCCTCCGACGAAACAATCAGTTATACAACACAATTATATGCGCCTGTTTTGACTCACATAAACAATGTTCCTCTTAAAGATATGCTATTCCTTAAGATAAACTGTTTTAATTAAAAGAGATCTATCTAGATCTATGTTTCTATCAGGTATTCATAATGTATTTTCTAAAGTATGTTTACTCGGCATATTGTAGATACCAGGTTGATTTTGTTTCGGTACAAACAATGGTGACTGGAAAGTGGGCGAAAATCGACAAATAGTTGCAACGTCGGCCGAAAATCCTTGTCACATTTCGACATAGCAACAGGCAGTAATGGAGTCAGCAGTATATAAAATAGTCCAGCGACTTAAGAAAACATTCTTTACATACTGAACTAATGCACTAAAGTTGGCACACCTGTTGTTTGCACTACACCGTCACTATAATAAGATGGCAGTCTGGGCTAGGTCACCTAGGTAAAGGTCATACTGAGGTTATCCAATAAGGCTGCCAATACATATGCTCAAAATAGCTAGTTTTTGCCAAATATTATTTATTTATGTATCCATAATAGTGATTAAAATAAATATTTCGGCAGCATTTTACATAATCGTATGAAAAGTGTTGGTTTATAGATTTAAAAAACGAAGTTCAAGCTAAACATTAAAGTTTTTTATTGAATTTTATACAAAAGACATTCCGCAAACCAGTTTGAAAGTTACGCATAACGAAGTATGGTAAATATAACAACAGTAGATAATATAGTTACTTACGTATATAGTTAATTATATAGTCATAAGCTACAACCAGTTCCTTCTTAACTTTTTTCCAGCAGGACGTCCCATACGTAACTGTGTCGGTATCCCCCTTGTCTCGATTCATGATTGGAGTTGTATCTGTCATAAGCAGCCTTCGACAGGAATTCTGGGACGACTCTAATCATGAATCGAGACGAGGGGGACACCAACCCAGCCACGTATGGGACGACCTGCTTGCCAGGCCAACTAACGAGCAGAATAATACATATTCGTTCCTGAATTTTTGATGAAGGCTGAAACGTTGAGTAAGTAAACAGTTGTGGTTAGAAGAACATCGTGATTAATATAGGATGAACATTTTCACGAACGTGGCTTAGCAATAATAACAGGCAAACAATAGTTGCTCACATCCGGTCGTCAACAGACAAAGAGTTGGAGCAACAAAATAAATTAATTTCCACTCATCGATTTAGCTACACAAACGAACGAGGTAAGTCAACAACAAATACAACGTCTTGGTGGATTGGCCAGTACTGGAAATAGTCACTTCGGGTGAGGTCACGGATTGGACCGGGGAGAGTGGATGGAATCCCGACTAGTGACCACACATGGAGATTATTCAACTGGAGAGAGTAAAAGGAATCCCAACTAGTGACTAAACACAGAAATCAAGCGACTATATAGAGTAGAGGGAATCCCGAGTAGTGACCACACACGGAGGTGAAGCGATTAGGGAGAGTGAAGGAACCCCGACTAGTGACCACACACACACCGAGAAAGACACACACATATCCAACTTTTTTTTCGCAGGCACAAACATTCTCAAGTGTTTACTTGTGGTCAGGTTGTAAATGTTTAATCGATGTGTGCCCAACTTCATACAATTATGTGTCGGGTTCGGGATCGAACCAGGAAGTTCCTGGTCACGAGGATAGCACGCCGCCTCAGTACTGCCTGCGAAGTACATCAACAGAGCGGGCAGCTCGAGTCGGTTGGTATACAGATTATGGGTCCGCGGCGTGCACAGTAGGCCGGATACGGCTGACCGACGTTCAACACCACGGCATTGTATCAAGGCTTTGCCTACTAAATGATTGTGCTCTCCGCGAACCACCGCTCACACCACTAAACGGGACGTCCCCGTGATTAGATTTTGTTTGAGTAACTTCCTCTTGCACTTCGGCGGGACCGTATCAAAAGTAGCATAGTGGATCAAACGACGACACGTTATTATTAATATAAAATGAGCTATAGATGAGAGAGAGAGAGAGTGTGTGTGTGTGTGTGTGTGTGTGTGTGTGTGTGTGTGTGCGTGTGCGTGTGCGGGGGCGTGTGCGTGTGCGTGTGCGTGTGCGTGTGCGTGTGCGTGTGCGTGTGCGTGTGCGTGTGCGTGTGCGTGTGTGTGTGTGTGTGTGTGTGCGCGCGCGCGCGTGTGTGTGCATATGTTCATTTGCGCGTGTGTGCATATGTGCGTGTGTGTGTTTTCGTGAGTGCGAGTGTATGGGTGTTGCGTGTGCGTGTATGCGCGTGTGCGTGTGTGCGCGTGTGCGTATGTGAGCGTGTATGTGCATATGTTCGTGTGTGTTTGCGTGCACGCGAGAGTATGTGTGAGTGTGGTCGTGTGTCTGTTTGTTTGTTTGTTTGTATGTGTTTTTTTAATGAAATAAGCATTAGATGTGGCCTCGCCGGACGTCAAAGAGGAAACTCATTTGTGCGAGCGATGCTTTACATACAGTTGGCAAATAAACCCCAAACAAACTAAAGAAAGCGAACTACCGAGTTCGGCCACAAGACGCACGACGAACAAGGCAACTTCGTCAAGAGACTGTCAACAATCCAAGCAGTAAATTTAAATTTTTTGACAGACGGTTATGAAACCAGTCCAGGGACACAAACAGAGAACGGGGATTTAATGGGGTTAACGTTACCCTAGTAAGGTTACATTTATCTGGGATTCCTTCATCCAGTCAAAATTATGTACAATTTCAATTCCCTTTTTACCAACCCAAGAAGGTAAACATCAGCGGAAAAGGCTGGTTGTGCTCCAACAAGGCAGCCTTGACTACGTAAGTAGTAGGGACTTAGTTTTCAATAGTCATTATGGGCCACGTACGCACGAATCACTTCCGCTTCCGGTTGCGCGCAGCCTTCTGGGTAAGGAGCGCCTCCTAGCGACCGTCTCGCATCCTAGCGACTGTAGCGTCTCCTAGCGACTGGTCGAGGATCGAGGTGGACCTTTCCGGTCGCGCGCGCGCAGCCTTTCCGGACCTCTAAGAGAGATCGGACCTATTTTACCCCGAACTACCCTATTTTTCCCCACGCTACCCTATATTCGAGTCGATGCGGTGCGACGCTACCCTATATTTGAACCGATGTGGTACACAGCGTCAACTGATAGCTAGCCGAAACTGGACTATGAACTGGGCGTTTTTTATGAGTAGACCGCTGTGTCCTATGTAGCGATTGTGGACGCGACGAATCTGAACCGTTTGGATTGTGGGAAATAGGTCGCCCAGGGAACTGACAGAGAAATCGGGGCCTCGTGAATGCGTTTGGACTACGGTATAGGTAAATCAAATCGAACCGTGTGCGAAAACTAAGCAAATCGGACCGTGTGATAAAACTAAATTTTTACTGTTGTAATTCGACACCCACAGAGCAAATCGGACCGTGTGATGAAACTGCGTAGCGAGAAAACTAAATTTTTACTGTTGTAATTCGATACCCACAGGGACTCTGACGCTAGACAGCTGGTGCGGAAGAATGCGTGTGTTTACGGCCTTGCGTGGAACAGTGTTATGACCCCATAATTCTCCTATTGAATAAGAGTACAAGGACATTTTATTAAATATTTGAAAATAATGACACAATATCGTCCATAAACGTTAGACAGAGGACTCTAAAGTATCTTGCCATACTCATATTTTCGTTATATGTCAATATTGTTACACCGTCAACAGCACTCTGCAAATGATATTCACGTCGTGGAAATACGTGTTGATATATCGTATCGTCAGTCGAACGATAGCCGTCACTAGTGCGACTATAGTGCACACTACAGCTATCTGTCTAATTTTTATGCGTGTAGAATACACAGTACACAGTTAAAATACATATTCACTGTACCCACAGTAAACAACTAGAATACATAGCCACTGTACCCACAGTACAAATGTAGAATACATAATAATAGTCACTGTACCCACAGTACACCACTACAATTCATAGTCACTGTACCCACATTACTCAGCTAGCATACATAGTCACTGTACCCACAGTGCACACCTAGTATACAATATTACTGAACCCAAAGTACACAGTTAGAATACATAGTAACTGTACCCACAGTACTCAACTATAATACATAGTCACTGCACCCACAGCACACAGCTAGAATACGTAGTCACTATACCCACAGTACACAAATTGAATACATATTCACTGTACCCACAGTACAGAGCTAGAATACATAGTCACTGTCCAACAGTACACAGCTAGAATACATATTCCATACATATCACACAGTGGTCAATGTCTCCACGCATATCACATGACGACCGCCCGTGTTCCGTGGTGGTGGTGGTATGGAAAGAGGTGTAATCCAACCTGTTGTCGGTTGTATAACCCTAGATAGCCTGCATCGAGACAGTGCTGTTTGCCAACCCTAGCATCACATAGTTGTTGGCTCGTAGATAGCCTGCATTGAACCGTTGTGTATGACAATGTCTTGTTTTCTTCATGTTGTGTGTGACAGTGTCTTGTTTTCTTCAAGTTGCGTATGACAGTGTCTTGTTTTCTTCAAGTTGTGTTCAATGTCTCCACGCATATCACACAGTGGTAAATGTCTCCACACATATCACATGGTGGTGAATGTCTCCATGCATGTCTCATGGCAGTCGATGTCTCCATGCATGTCACATGGCGGTCAATGTCTCCATGCATACCATATGACGGTCAATGTCTGCATACATATCACACAGTGGTAAATGTCTCCATGCATGTCACATGACGGTCAATGTCTCCACGCATATCACATGATGTCAAATGTCTCCATACATATCACACAGGCGTAAATGTCTCCACACATATCACATGGTGGTAAATGTCTCCATACATATCACACAGCGGTAAATGTCTCCATACATGACACATGGCGGTCAATTTCTCGATACATGACACATGGCGGTCAATGTCTCCATACATGTCACATGGTACTCAATGTCTCCATGCATGTCACATGGTAGTCAATGTCTCCATGCATATCATATGGTGGTCAATGTCACCATGCATGTTACATGACGGTCGATGTATCCATGCATATCACATGGTGTAAAATGTCTCCGTACATATCACACAGTGGTAAATGTCTCCATGCATATCACACAGTGGTAAATGTCTACACGCATGTCACATGAGGGTCAATGTCTACACGCATATCACATGGTGTCAAATGTCTCCATACATATCACACAGGGTTAAATGTCTCCACACATATCACATGGTGGTAAACGTCTCCATACATATCACACAGTGGTAAATGTCTCCATACGTGTCACATAGCAGTCAATGTCTCCATGCATGTCACATTGTGGTCAATGTCTCCACGCATATCACACAGTGGTAAATGTCTCCATGCATGTCACATGGTGTCAATTGTCTCCATACATATCACACAACGGTAAATGTCCCCATGCATGTCACATGGTGGTGCGGTGCACAGTCATCTCTTGACACGTTGTTCGTTGAGTCATCTCTTGGCCCGTTGAACAACGAGTGAATGTTTTCGTGTATTGCGCAGTTCTCCGGGTGTCTGATTGCAATCTCGTAAGCTTGGTGCGTTGCTTGTTTATTTAAAAAGGGTTCGAGAAATAAGTCAGAGAATTACAGACCAATGAGTTTAACGTCAGTGATTTGTAAATTATTATAAAGGTTAATTAAAGACCATATGGTGGACTTCCTCGTTAAGCATAAATTATTAAATTCATCTCAACATGGATTCCTTAAAGCGAGGTCATGCTTAACAAATATGTTATGTTTTTTGGAAGAAATCACTAAGTGGATAGACATGGGATCGCCAGTAGATATTATCTACTTAGATTTTCAGAAAGCTTTTGACAAAGTGCCACATCAAAGATTGCTACTTAAATTAAAAGCCCATGGTATCGGGGATAGCATAACTGACTGGATAGAACAATGGCTGACTGACAGAAGACAACGAGTTGTAGTAGATGGCGAAGTTTCAAATTGGAAATCGGTTTTGAGTGGGGTACCTCAAGGATCAGTATTAGGACCTATATTATTCTTAATTTATATCAATGACTTGGACGAGAGTATAACAAGTAACGTACTGAAATTTGCGGACGACACAAAACTGTTTAGAAAGGTTAATACTGATGGTGATAAACAACATTTACAAAACGATCTAGACAGATTAGTGAAATGGTCTGAGAAATGGCAGATGCTGTTCAATTTTGGGAAATGTAAATGCCTACATACAGGACATGGGAACTTGAATGTAAACTATAAAATGGGAGCTACTGTTCTTGGTACTACTGTAAAAGAAAAGGACTTAGGAGTTACAATAAGCGCTGATATGAAAGTTTCAGAGCAGTGTGGTATTGCAGCTTCAAAGGGTAATCAAATTCTTGGATTGATTAGAAGAAACATAACATATAAGGGAAAAAAGTTAATTATACCTCTTTATAAAGCAATAGTTAGACCTCATTTAGAATACTGTATACAAGCATGGAGACCATATCGTAAGAAGGATATAGATACGCATGAACGCATACAAAGGAGAGCAACTAAAATGATTCCAGAACTTAGAGACCTTAGTTATGAAGAACGCCTGAAAGAATGTGGTTTAACAACTCTAGAGACAAGGAGGTTAAGAGGAGATCAGATTGAAGTTTTTAAGATATTGAATGGGTATGAAAATATTGATAGAAATATGTTTTTCTCACTCAAGAAGGATAGCAGAACTAGAGGACATGAGGTAAAATTAGTAAAGGATCAATGTAGATTGGACATCAGGAAGCACTCGTTCTCACAGAGGACAATAAATGAATGGAACAAACTGTCTACAGATTGTGTAACTGCTAGCAGCGTGAATATGTTTAAAAACAAGGTTGACACATATATCAGGAGGGCGGGTTATAAGTAGATGAACATTGTTGGACTCTCGATAAGCCAATGGCTTCCTTGTCCACTTGCCATCTGGGCCTTTGGCTTGGATGGCAAATCTTGTTAAATCTTGTTAAATCTTGTTGAATGTTTTCGTGTTAATGCGTAGTTCTCCGAATGCCTGGCTGCATGTCAACAATATTTCCTCTCGTTATATAAGAGCTTCTCGTCATACTCCCATCATTACCGATTTTGCGGACGATAATATGATGGCTCACTGCTATACGTTATTGTTAGCTCAGGGCGTGTGCACTGGAGTCGCAATGCTATGTGCGATATGTCAAATTAATGAACAACTGCACGAAATCTACGCTTTTAGTGCTTTGATAAAGTTCACAAAATGAACGCTTTTAGTTTAAATATTAGTTGACAATCGTTAAATTAGTTGAAATTATTAGTTGAAAATCAGTTGAAATTAATGCATCATTAAATTAATGTATTCTGTTAAATTAGTTGAAATTATTAGTTGAATTTCAGTTGAAATTAATGCATCGTTAAATTAATGTATTCTATAATTTTAGTTAAAATTACTGTTTCGCCATGCGATGAATGTATTCTTTTCTATTAAATTCATTTTGCTTTGTATCGTTAATACTGTCTGTTGTTCGTATCCGCAAAATGTACAGTGACTATGTATTCTAACCGTGTACTGTGGGTATAGTGACTAAATATTCTAGCTGTGTACTGTGGGTACAGAGAATATGTATTCTAGCTGTGTACTGCACGTACAGTGAATATGTATTCTAGCTGTGTACTGTGGGACAGTGACTATGTATTCTAGCTCTGTACTGTGGGTACAGTGAATATGTATTCAATTTGTGTACTGTGGGTGTAGTGACTACGTATTCTATCTGTGTGCTGTGGGTGCAGTGACTATGTATTATAGTTGAGTACTGTGGGTACAGTTACTATGTATTCTAACTGTGTACTTTGGGTTCAGTAATATTGTATACTAGGTGTGCACTGTGGGTACAGTGACTATGTATGCTAGCTGAGTAATGTGGGTACAGTGACTATGAATTGTAGTGGTGTACTGTGGGTACAGTGACTATTATTATGTATTCTACATGTGTACTGTGGGTACAGTGGCTATGTATTCTAGTTGTTTACTGTGGGTACAGTGAATATGTATTTTAACTGTGTACTGTGTATTCTACACGCATAAAAAATAGACAGATAGCTGTAGTGTGCACTATAGTCGCACTAGTGACGGCTATCGTTCGACTGACGATACGATATATCAACACGTATTTCCACGACGTGAATATCATTTGCAGAGTGCTGTTGACGGTGTAACAATATTGACATATAACGAAAATATGCGTATGGCAAGATACTTTAGAGTCCTCTGTCTAACGTTTATGGACGATATTGTGTCATTATTTTCAAATATTTAATAAAATGTCCTTGTACTCTTATTCAATAGGAGAATTATGGGGTCATAACACTGTTCCACGCAAGGCCGTAAACACACGCATTCTTCCGCACCAGCTGTCTAGCGTCAGACTCCCTGTGGGTATCGAATTACAACAGTAAAAATTTAGTTTTATCACACGGTCCGATTTGCTTAGTTTTCGCACACGGTTCGATTTGATTTACCTATACCGTAGTCCAAACGCATTCACGAGGCCCCGATTTCTCTGTCAGTTCCCTGGGCGACCTATTTCCCACAATCCAAACGGTTCAGATTCGTCGCGTCCACAATCGCTACATAGGACACAGCGGTCTACTCATAAAAAACGCCCAGTTCATAGTCCAGTTTCGGCTAGCTATCAGTTTAACAAGATTTAACAAGATTTGCCATCCAAGCCAAAGGCCCAGATAGCAAGTGGACAAGGAAGCCATTGGCTTATCGAGAGTCCAACAATGTTCACCTACTTATAACCCGCCCTCCTGATATATGTGTCAACCTTGTTTTTAAACATATTCACGCTGCTAGCAGTTACACAATCTGTAGACAGTTTGTTCCATTCATTTATTGTCCTCTGTGAGAACGAGTGCTTCCTGATGTCCAATCTACATTGATCCTTTACTAATTTTACCTCATGTCCTCTAGTTCTGCTATCCTTCTTGAGTGAGAAAAACATATTTCTATCAATATTTTCATACCCATTCAATATCTTAAAAACTTCAATCTGATCTCCTCTTAACCTCCTTGTCTCTAGAGTTGTTAAACCACATTCTTTCAGGCGTTCTTCATAACTAAGGTCTCTAAGTTCTGGAATCATTTTAGTTGCTCTCCTTTGTATGCGTTCAAGCGTATCTATATCCTTCTTACGATATGGTCTCCATGCTTGTATACAGTATTCTAAATGAGGTCTAACTATTGCTTTATAAAGAGGTATAATTAACTTTTTTCCCATATATGTTATGTTTCTTCTAATCAATCCAAGAATTTGATTACCCTTTGAAGCTGCAATACCACACTGCTCTGAAACTTTCATATCAGCGCTTATTGTAACTCCTAAGTCCTTTTCTTTTACAGTAGTACCAAGAACAGTAGCTCCCATTTTATAGTTTACATTCAAGTTCCCATGTCCTGTATGTAGGCATTTACATTTCCCAAAATTGAACAGCATCTGCCATTTCTCAGACCATTTCACTAATCTGTCTAGATCGTTTTGTAAATGTTGTTTATCACCATCAGTATTAACCTTTCTAAACAGTTTTGTGTCGTCCGCAAATTTCAGTACGTTACTTGTTATACTCTCGTCCAAGTCATTGATATAAATTAAGAATAATATAGGTCCTAATACTGATCCTTGAGGTACCCCACTCAAAACCGATTTCCAATTTGAAACTTCGCCATCTACTACAACTCGTTGTCTTCTGTCAGTCAGCCATTTTTCTATCCAGTCAGTTATGCTATCCCCGATACCATGGGCTTTTAATTTAAGTAGCAATCTTTGATGTGGCACTTTGTCAAAAGCTTTCTGAAAATCTAAGTAGATAATATCTACTGGCGATCCCATGTCTATCCACTTAGTGATTTCTTCCAAAAAACATAACATATTTGTTAAGCATGATCTCGCTTTAAGGAATCCATGTTGAGATGAATTTAATAATTTATGCTTAACGAGGAAGTCCACCATATGGTCTTTAATTAACCTTTCTAATAATTTACAAATCACTGACGTTAAACTCACTGGTCTGTAATTCTCTGACTTATTTCTCGAACCCTTTTTAAATAATGGTATGATGTTTGCTTCTTTCCATTCAAACGGAACAACTCCCTCTTTTAATGACAAGTTGAATACTCTTGCAAGTGGTATACTGATTTGATCTACTGTTTCCATTAGTAATTTAGGAGGAATCCCATCCACTCCCGGTGATTTGTTATCCTTCATTGCCTTTATTTTCCTAGCTACCAATTCTGGAGTTACAACTAACGGTCCTAAATAGTCAGATTTAGCCCCCTGAAATTTAGCATCAGCAACTGGTAATGAACTAATATCTTCTTTTGTAAACACTGAACTGAAGTAACCATTTAGGTCTTCCGCCATTAAAAACCCCTGTGATATTATATTTCCAGCACTGTCTTCTAGAGGTCCAACCTTGTCTTGTACGTTTTGTTTACTCCTGACATATGCATAAAAACTCTTGCTGTCAGTTTTTATGTTGACGCTGTTTACAACATCGGTTCAAATATAGGGTAGCGTCGCACCGCATCGACTCGAATATAGGGTAGCGTGGGACAAAATAGGGTAATTCGGGGTAAAATAGGTCCGATCTCTCTTAGAGGACCGGAAAGGCTGCGCGCGCGCGACCGGAAAGGTATACCTCGATCATCGACCAGTCGCTAGGAGACGCTACAGTCGCTAGGATGCGAGACGGTCGCTAAGAGGCGCTCCTTACCCAGAAGGCTGCGCGCGCAACCGGAAGCGGAAGTGATTCGTGCGTACGTGGCCCATAATGACTATTGAAAACTAAGTCCCTACTACTTACGTACATCGCCTGCATGCTAAGAATGATCTAGTTCGTTATCTTGGGTGCATTCAGTATGTTGAAATCGTTGACGTAGTGTGTGAAAAAGTGGTAGCCATTTTAGTTGAGGTTCCTATTGTGGTGTAAGAGGGTCACACACGAGGCTTGACGCACACCTGTGAGCGTTTGCAATATTATAATTGATTTATTTGCATGTCTTTCCCGCATATCACCCAGAACCGGCCCATTTTACGCCACTATTATAATCATATTAACCTATTGTATGTATTTACTTATGTTGTCTCAGATTCCCGTGGTCCTCACTATCCTAGGGATTTTTTTTGTAATGGCGGACGGAACCTAAATGTGGTATATGGCCAATATATTCCATAGTGGTGTCCCCATGACAGTGGCTGGGTACTGGCAGACTGATCTTAGATTATGGTATATGACCAACATAATTCACCATGCATAGTGTAATACAACTACGTTGTAATAATAGTAATATAACTGCAGTGCTAATATCGTAATATAATACAATTACAGTGATGACATCGCAGTAGTAATACTATTCCCAGTAGTCAAATGTAGGCCAACCCAGAAATAAGGCATTTGACCGAACCTCCAGAAATAGGGGTGTGGCAAGATATCAAACTATTGATGCATCGTAACAGTCAATATAACGATGGACCATTGTTGATAATAAATTAAACAATCGACAGATATAAGTTTTGACAAACCTTTGCCACTCAATTTACCCACTTTTTCCTTTTTTGTCCGACATATAGAAAAACACGACGTAAGTAAGTCAATGTAGGTAACAACCTTTGTGGTTTTTAATGAGTGATTTTTTCCGAGCACTTTCACATCGGATACGTTAGTAAAGTTAATGTTTTAGGTCGGGCTGTGTCGAAATTGCGTGTATCAGCTTTGGGTTCGTTTTCCTGAAAAAAGAGGTATGCCATTTTCATCAAAGCATGTGTGTTAATAGAGGATCACATTAATGTACTGTGAAATGTTAAAGAAATCATAGGACAACATTTCCAGGAATCCTAAAAAAACGTTATAATGGCAGCATATTGGAAAAAGTGTGGTTTCACCATTAACGCAGTGGCGTATATTTGGGTGGGAGGAGGCACTGGGCCATGGCCTCCTTTGGCTTAAATGTGTGATTGTTTCGTATGTAACCTGTTGTGCCACTTCATGATAGAATGCTAATGCTAAACTAATGGGTGACTAAGCTTGCCCCTACACTGGCCTCACCCTTTGCGAGATCCTAGGTACGCCACTGCATGGACATGTGTATAGTTTGTATAATTATATATGAAGCAATAGTGTGAATTGCTTTCCCCATGTTTTCCTTTTGTTGCAACCGAACTACAATCAGATGGACATGTTGGTACACCTGGCTATCTAAATATTATATTTTTTGAGCTGTGTGGCTAAATGGAGTGGGTAGAATGCAATCCGCTCACACAGCCCCCCCCCCATGTCAGCCGAGTCCATTCGTTGGTGTAGCTTAAGGGGCTACACCCATAAAGTACGCCACGACATTGTTGAGACCTGCCAACCACTTGTCACGCTTCGTAATGCTGCCCAATAGGATTATTGGTGTCACAGACACCAGTGCTGTTTGGGGAATGCAATGAATGTCTATGTCGTTCTCACCAAGCCACTCCAATTCAAAATCACCCATGTACACAAATGCGTTCTCGGTGACGTTATTTCCAAGGGCCAGGCGTTGTTATGAAACAAGCTGGTACTTTGTAGAGCTTTCTGCTGATGCATAGTAGAGTCCGCATTCCTTTTCCAATGGAATTCATAATTCAAATATCCCTCAAATCTGGCATAGCAATCAATGCTATCAAGCCGATATCAATCAATGCTATCAGGCTGATATCAATCAATGCTATCAGGCTGATATCAATCAATGCTATCAGGCTGATACCAATTAATGCTTCAGTCTTTCAGACACCCACACCCCATGTAACGTTCAGTAACGCATACCCAGACACCCCCACCCTCTGAGCGTGACGTACATTAAGGATGACCACCTAATAGCTGAATAGCGCGAGCACTGTCGCTCCTTTATCCGCTACGGTCACAGACATAAATTGCACACCCGTTAGTAATACAAGACCGCTGAGCCCTTATCGGTTGACACATGATACAGCGATGCAGGCATGGGCCAGTAACATTCATGCTGCTGCACGGCAAGAACCCACTGGAGGCAGAGTGTTTACATTGTACAGCACCCAGTCTTCATCATAATAATGTGCTGCCTAGTTCAACAACCCCGTAAGTCCATATTTGCAATAAGGGAAAAAAACGCATTCAAAGTTTGAACAGTATATTCCACGGTTAACGTGCTTCGTATATCAAAAAACAAACACATGTGCATTTTGCAGGTTATAGATACCCAGTACCCAAAATTCTGTAAACATGGCTTTCCTTTCATCTTCAGAAATATTTCCATAGTTGCATGTCGTGGTGGGTCGGTTAAGAGACTGTTCACCCAGTGTATTTTTCAATTCAGAGCACCCAGTAAAACGAGTATAACAGGACTTAGGTGTATGAAATCATTTATATTAGTATGTGGCAGTACATATAGATAGTAGCGACACCTGTTGATCAAATAAATATAAATTTCCAACCAATGGACTTAGGGGTTGTTGAACTAGGCAGCACAATTATATTCATATATAGTACTAATAAGAGATTATTACTATATATATATATATATATATATATATATATATATATATATATATATATATATATATATATATATATATATATATATATATATATATATATATATATATTTATATTTATACCCTGCTGATGTTTAATGGCAGAACCCTGAGCTCGTTTGCTACAGGAACACACAAAGAGTGATTGTTGGTAAAGGTCATTTAATAATTGTACCAAAATAAAATAATATGAATCAATGAAAAGTAGCTTGGCAGCTAGCACAAACATACTCATCAAGAACAATACAATAAAATACAATACATGTATATCAAATGAGATATCGCTTAGTTGCCAATACAAAGTTGCTCATTGAGAAACAATTATTAAATGACAGAAGTAGAAGTAGCAAAGGTGGGGCGGTCCTTTGTCCCACCAGGCCTCCAGTAATAGAGGCCCAACCCCCACCCCAGGGCTTCTGCCAAAGTATACAACTGAATAGGTAGCGCGTAACATATTCTCGTAATGAGTAGTGACCTGACACATACATGTGTCTTACAAACATATTTGGTGTGATCGAATAATACACAAATGACAAACGAACGGTATTAACCCCGTTATTTATAAGATGGTTGTCAGTCATACTGCACCAACCTTCCAATATCTGGTTAACCTGGACCTGTGCTAATCACTACCAAAACTGTAAAAAAAAAAGGAATGATAAAAGGGCCAGGGTGGTATCAGTCGTGCTCCCAAAGGCCATGCTGCACATGATGGATGCCAGTCATGCTGCAACATCCACCGCCTACAGCAATAGCAAGGTAAGATGTACAATTATACAACTAATCATGGGAAAGGAAAATTGTTTCAATAGGCAAAGCAGACATGCTGCTGCACACGATGGGCGCCAGTCATACTGTAATGTCCATCGCCTACAGCAACAGCCCAGACATAACTGCTGTATGTATGTATGAGATTCTTTGCAATATTTGCAGAACTAGGCATATTTTCTGCATATGATGGATGCCAGTCATGCTGCAACTCCCATCATAGACAGAAATGCACCTGCCCATTCACGGTCTGTTCATCTGTAGCATAGGAATACGAATATAACGCCTGAAAGCTGTAGATTTCCATCTGCCCATTAATTGAATATGGGTTTCACTCATTCCCATATCAGCTGCTGTGGTAGCGGCACCGATTCTAAAACTGTGTGCCTTATATTTAGTTGGATCCAAGCCAGCCCACTGTAAAGCTTTACCGAGGTATTGACAAAAGTAATTTCGGGTTACAGGGGATGCATTAGCAAATGCGAATAGTGGTCCTTTAAATGGGCCTCGAACTTTCAAGAATCGAGACAGAGCTTGTACTGGACAGTATCCATCATTAGTCCGTGAAATGGATAATGTGACTAGTCGCCCAGAAGTGTTGTGTTTAAAGTGCGACATGATTAATACAATGCCTGTGTTAGAAATGGTCACGTCGCCTAACTGTACGATGGATTCACCCCTTCAGCGAGAATGAACGGTTATTTCCCCTATTCGCAGAAATGCATGAAACGCTAATAAAAACATGCTTTGCAACATATTACGCAAATAGGCAGACGAAACAATAAATTGTGTTGCATCGACAATTTTGTGAAGGATAGAAGGGCTAATTGGGAGACGTGTGTCGGGTTTACCTGACAACTTCTGGGCTCCAGCTAGTAATTTTTTGATAACAAAAAGCTGAGTTGGATCAGCTTTACCTGCTAATTTATGAATGTATGACAGCGCAGACATATATGTCATCAAAGTCGCTGGGGCATAATGCCTAGAGTATAGACTGGCTATAAAGGCCGCCAAAACACATACTGAAGCAGGAAAAAATGGATAGGTTGGAAAATGCAACTTACTAAAGTCTGCATAAGTTAAAATTGTCCGTCTATATGCCTGTTTCGTACTGTCTGATATGGCTGCATTGAGAAGATGGGTCATCACTGGTGCCAAGGCAGCAATGTCGCTGGCATTTTTGTTGGCTGCAGTTGAAGCCAGGGCGCCATCTGTCGTGCTGCACCCTCCTGAAATCGCGAAAGTTTGTCAGCAATGACATTGGTCTTCCCTGGAATATGCTTGGATTTAAAATAAACGTAAAATTTCAGCGCTGTGACCACCAAACGTCTGACTAAACGCATCAGATGAGGATTCTTAGCCGACTGCTTGTTGATAACATCTACAACGGCTTTATTGTCAGTGAGAAACAAGACAGAATGGTTAGCCATATATCTTCCCCACAGCTCCAAAGCGGCTACAATGGGATATAGTTCCAAAACGGCAATGTTGTAACGCTGCCAGATTTGTGGAAATCTGCCATTAAACCACCGGGAACCAAATACTGCAGCAAATCCCTGTGTTGAAGCAGCATCTGTGTACAGCTTAATTGCATCAGATGAAATCCAATTACTGTTTATGATCATAGTTACGCCATTGAAAGAGGAGATGAAGTAGTGCCATGCGGCTAAGTCTGCCCGTGCTTCGGCATTCAACCTGATGTGGTGACCCGGTCTAGAAATGATCATAGTTACGCCATTGAAAGAGGAGATGAATTAGTGCCATGCGGCTAAGTCTGCCCGAGCTTCGGCATTCAACCTGATGTGGTGACCCTGTCTAGAAATGCCAATAGTCAAATTGATGAGGCGACGGAGAAAGGCTCTTCCAGGTGAGATGACTCTGCAGGCAAAATTGAGCAGGCCAATGACTGACTGTAATTGCTGGAGTGTAACAGAACGACATTTATATATGTCAGCAATGGATGACTGCAGCTTCTGTACCTTATCACTAGGGAGGCGGGCCTCCCATTTGACAGTGTCCAGTTCAATACCATGCACGGTGATGAGTGTAGATGGAAAGCAGGTTTTCTCTTGTTTTATTGGAATAGAAAGTTCTTCAGCAAGTGTAATGAATTGATTGAGATCCTGCAAACAACTTACTGAATTAGGAGGGCCAATGAAGATGAAATCATCTAAAATGTGTGACACGGCCACAGCCCCTCTGTTCTGTAGTACCCACTGCATAGCACAAGTCAACCTTTCGAAGATCTGGCATGATTCCGCACACCCCATTGGTAAACAGCGATCATAGAAAAAGCGAGTCTCCCAAGTGAAACCAAATAAATGGTAGTATGATGGGTGGATGGGAATGATGCGAAAGGCATCCTCAATGTCGGCCTTGCCTATTACAGCGCCGCGACCAAATTGAGACAATAGACTTATAACATGATCTAAAGTTTCATAACGAACTGTGGTGAATTCCTTTGGGATGTGTTCGTTAATGGAATTTCCCTCTGGATACGACAGGTCATGTATAATGCGAAACGTGTTAGGCTCTTTCTTGGGAACAACACCCAGCGGTGATGACTGGTAATTGTCAAATGGAGGTGAAAGGAATGGACCAGCAATACGTCCCAGCGAGAGCTCTTTGGACAGTTTCTTTTCTACTACTTCCTTATGTTGTAGGACTGAAGAGTGATTATTGGCAAAAGAAAGAGATGGGGTGCCAAAATAATGAATCTTAAATCCATTGATGAACCCATCTACGAGAAAGTTTGATTCTGCCTGATCATAACCCATTAGAGCCTGTTTCAAACGCTCAGGGTTTACTGGTGTGGGGAGGGATGTGCTTACGGCACAGGCTGGGGTAACTGGCACTTGGTGCAGACATGCTTGAATTTGCACTGCGTAGCAGTACATTTGTTACCACGCTGGTATGCCCAGCAGTAACCTGCAGGAAAGGGCTGAATGTGATGGGCTGGCTTGTGTGATAAAGTGGCTGGAGCACGAGCGGACTCCCCCTGGACTTGCTTGACATATATACATTTAAAAAACAAGTCCCACCGGGGCTGATCCCAGGGGAAGCTTTCCGGGTATGAGTGCCGAAAGTTGCGGAATTGCTCGTCATATTAACGCCATGCAAACATCAGGCCCGTCTGGGCAATATCCCGGACAACCTCACAGTATTTAAACATGCCGGGGGATGACTGGGGGAATCGCTGAGTATAGACAGCTCCAAATACCAAGAAGGCAGATGTCCACTGGTCGATAGTGGAAATCTACCTTCTCTTACCCGGCTGGGGCATCATCGAAATTACCTGATGGGAGGACCCGGTAGACACAGACAATTGCTGGGGCTGTACATTGTGAACTAATTCATAAAAATCCACATATTCATTTGCCCATATCTTCCCCTTTATTCTCTCCGACAAATCTGCACCCAAAGCTGTGGAATGTAATGGAAGAGTTTTAGGTAGCGGAGCCTCACCCACGTCACCTTGCAGCAGGGAGTTGATTGCTCCAGCAGGATGTGGCTGTGGCACGACGGGAATTTCTACCGGTAACACCGGAACTGGCACAGCAGGAACAGCAACCGGCAAAGGCGCGACAACACGGTCTTCGCGAAGATGTCTCAACACTTCTCGCGTGACGATTGCCACCATCTCCGCAGTGCTGGCCCCGGCAGTCGGCTGCAAGCCCTCAGACGTGACGACAGGGTGGTCGACCTCATCCGGTCGGCCTGCGGCAGCGCTGACTTGGCGAAGGCGTCGGGCTTGTGGTGTCTTTGTTGTTTTGGGTACAAGTGCCTCTGCTGTTCTGGGTACAGTTGCCTGTGCTGTTGTGGGTTCAGGTGTCTCTGTTGTTGTGGGTACATATGCCTCTGCTGTTGTGGGTACATGTGTCTCTGTTGTTTGGGGTACAGGTCTCCTGCAGTTGTGGGTTCACGTCCCTCTGTTGTTGTGGGAACATGTGCCTATGCTGTTGTTGGTACAGCTACATCTGCTGTTGGGTGTACATGTGACGCTGCTGTTGTGGGTATATGTGTCTCTGTTGGTTTGAGTACAGGTGCCTCTACTGTTGTGGGTACACGTGTCTCAGCTGTTGTGGGTACAGGAAACTGTGCTGTTGTTGTTTCATGTGCCTCTGGTGTAGTGGGTAAAGTTGCTTCTGCTGTTGTGTGTACCAGTGCATATGTTGTTGTGGGTACAAGTGTCTCTGTTGTTTTGGAAACATTTGCCACTGCTGTTGTGGGTACAGGTGCCACTGCTGTTGTAGGTACATGTGCCTCTGCTGCTGTGGGTACAGGCGCCTCTAATATTGTGGGCACAAGTGCCTCTGTTTTCGTGGGTACCTGTGCCTCTGCTGTAATGTATAAAGTTCCTGTGCTGTTGTGGGTACAGGTGCCTCTGCTGTTGATGGTACAGTTACATCTGCTGTTGTGGGTACATGTGCCGCTGCTGTTGTGGGTACAGGTGCCACTGCTGTTGTGGGTACACGTGTCACAGCTGTTGTGGGAACATTGGTGGGTACATGTGGCTCTGCTCTTGAGGGCATATGTGCATCTGCTGTTGTGGGTACAGGTGCATAACTTTTGTTGGTTCATGTGCATATTCTGTTATGAGTACAGTTGCTTCTTTTGTTGTGGGTACTGGACCCTCTGCTGTTGTGGTTTCATGTACCTCTACTGTAGTGGATAAAGTTGTCTCTGCTGTTGTGTGTATAGGAGCCTCTGTTGTTGTGGGTACATGTTTCTCTTTTGTTGTGGGTACATTTGCCACTGCTGTTGTGGGTACAGGTGCCTCTGCTGTTGTGAGTACAGGTGCTCATACTGTTGTGGGTACAGGCGCCTCTAATGTTGTGGGTGCATGTGCCGCTGGTGTTGTGGGTACAGGTGTCTCTGTTGTTGTGGTTTCATGTGCCTCTGCTGTAGTGGGTAAAGTTGCCTTTGCTGTTGTGTGTACAGGTGTCTTTGTTGTTGTGGGTACATTTGCCATTGCTGTTGTGGGTGCAAGTTCCTCTGCTGTTGTTGGTACAGGTGCCTGTGCTGTTGTGGGTAGAGGTGCCTCTAATGTTGTTGGTACATATGCCGCTGGGGTTGTTGGTACAGGTGTCTCTGTTGTTGTGGGTACTTCTGCCTCTGCTGTAGTGTATAATGTTACCTGTGCTGTTGTGGGTACAGGTGCCTCTGCTGTTGTGGGTATATGTGCCTCAGCTGTTGTGGGTACAAGTACCTCTACTGTTGTGGGTACATATGCCTCTGCTGTTGTTGGCACAGTTACCTCTGCTGTTGTGGTTATATGTGCCGCTGCTGTTGTGGTACATGTGTATATGTTGTTGTTGGTACATGTGCCTCTGATCTTCTGGGTACAGTTGCTTATGCTGTTGTGGGAACAGGTCCCCCTGTTGTTTTGGGTACAGGTGCCTCGGCTGTTGTGAGTTAACGTGTCGCAGCTGTTGTGGGTAAAGGTTCCTCTACTCTTGTTGGTTCAGGTGCCTCTTTTGTTTTGCGTACAGGAGTATTTGCTGTTGTGGGTACTTCTGCCTCTGTTGTAGTGGGTAAAGTTGCTTCTGCTGTTGTGGGATCAGGTCCCCCAGCTGTTGTGGGTAGAGGTGCCTCTGCTATTGTGGGAACACTTGTTTCGGCTGTTGTGGGTACCAGTGCATCTTCTGTTGTTGATTCAGGTGTCTCTGCTGTTGTGATTACAGTTGCTTCTTTTGTTGTGGGTACAGGACCCTCTGCTGTTATAGTTTCATGTGCCTCTGCTGTAGTGGGTAAAGTTGCCTGTGTTGTTTTGGGTACAGTTGCCTCTTTTGTTGTGGTTACAGGTTTCTCTGTTGCTGTGGGTACATTTGCCACTGCTGTTGTGGGTACAGGTGCTTCTGCTGTTGCGGGTACATGTGCCTCTGCAGTTGTGGGTACAGGCACTTCTAATGTTGTGGGTACATGTGACGCTGGTATTGTGAGTAAATATGTCTCTGTTGTTGTGGGTACATTCGTCACAGCTGTTGTGGGTATATGTGCCTTTGCTGTTGTGGGCATCTTCTGTTTTTGATTCAGTTGCCTCTGCTGTTGTGAATACAGTTGGTTCTTTTGTTGTGGGTACAAGACCCTCTGCTGTTATGGTTTCATATGCCTCTGCTGTTGTGTTACATGTGTTTATGTTGTTATGCTTACATGTGTATGTGATCTTCTGGGTACAATTGCTTCTTCTGTTGTGGGTACACGTGTCTCAGCTGTTGTGGGTACAGTTGTGGGTACATGTGGCTCTGCTCTTGTGTGCATACGTGCCATTGCTGTTGTGGTTACAGGTGCATCTGCTGTTCTGGGTACAGTTGTTTCTGCAGTTGTAGGTACAGGTCCCCCTGATGTTGTGGGTACAGGTGCCTCTGCTGTTGTGGGTACACGTGTCTGAGCTGTTTTGGGTACAGGTTCCTCTACTCTTGTTGGTTCAGGTGCCTCTGCTGCTGTGGGTACATGTGACTCTGCTGTAGTGTGTAAAGTTGCCTCTTTTGTTGTGGTTACAGGTGTCTCTGTTGTTGTGGGTACATTTGCCACTGCTGTTGTGGGTACAGGAGCTTCTGCTGTTGTGGGTACATGTGCCTTTCCAGTTGTGGGTACAGGCACCTCTAATGTTGTGGGTACATATGCCGCTGGTGTTGTGGGTACAGGTGTCTCTGTTGTTGTGGGAACCTGTGCCATTGCTGTAGTGTATAAAGTTGCTTGTGCTGTTGTGGGTACAGATGCCTATTTGTTGTGGATTCAGAACCCACTGTTGTTGTGGGTACATGTGCCTCTGCTGTAGCGTGTAAAGTTTCCTATGTTGTTGTGGGTACAGGTGCCTCTGCTGTTGTTGGTACAGTTACTTATGTTGTTGTGGGTACATGTGCCTCTGCTGTTGTGGGTACAGGTGCATATACTTTTGCTGGTTCATGTGCCAATTCTGTTATGAGTACAGTTGCTTCTTTTGTTGTGGGAACAGGATTCTCTGCTGTTATCGTTTCATGTGCCTCTGCTGTAGTTGATAACGTTGCCTCTGCTTTTGTATATATAGGAGCCTCTGTTGTTGTGGGTATATGTGCCTCTTTTGTTGTGGGTACATTTGCCACTACTGTTGTGGGTACAGGTGCCTCTGCTGTTGTGGGTACAGGTGCCCCTGCTGTTGTGTGTACAGGCACCTCTAATGTTGTGGGTACATGTGCCACTGGTGTTGTGGGTACAGGTGTCTCTGTTGTTGTTGTTTCATGTGCCTCTGCTGTAGTGGGTAAAGTTGCTTCTGCTGTTGTGGGTACATGTGCCTCCGCAGTTGTGGTTACATGCACCTGTAATGTGGTGGGTATATGTGCCACTGGTGTTGTGTGTACAGGTGTCTCTGTTGTTGTGGGTACAGGTGTCTCTGTTGTTGTGGGTACATTTGTCACTGCTGTTGTGGGTACAGGTGCCTCTGCTGTAGTGGGTACAGGTGCCTCTGCTGTTGTGGGTACAGGGGCCTCTAATGTTGTGTGTACATGTGCCGTTGATGTTGTTGGTACAGGTATCTCTGTTGTAGTGGGTAAAGTTGACTCTGTTTTTGTATGTATCCGTGCTTGTGTTCTTGTGGGAACATGTGTCTTTGTTGCTGTGGGTACATTTGCTTCTGCTGTTGTGGGTATATGTTTATATATTGTTGTGGGTACATGTGCCTCTAATCTTCTGGGTACAGTTGCTTCTGCCGTTGTGGTAACAGATCCCCCTGCTATTGTGGGTACAGGTGCCTCTGCTGTTGTGGGTACACATGTCTTAGCTGTTGTGGGTACAGGTGCCTCTGCTGTTGTTCGTTCAGGTGCCTCTGCTGTTGTTTGTAAAGTTGCCTGTGTTGTTTTGGGTACAGTTCCCTCCTTTGTTGTGGGTACAGGAACTTCTGCTTTTGTGGGTTGATGTTCTTATGTTGTAGTGGGTGAAGTTGCCTCTGCTGTTGTGGGTACAGTATTCTACGCTGTTGTGGGTAATTGTGCCTCTGCTGTTGTGTGTACATGCACCTCTGCTGTTGTGGGTACAGGATTCTACGCTGTTGTGGGTAATTGTGCATCTGCTGTCGTGTGTACATGCGCCTCTGCTGTTGTGGGTACAGGCGCCACTAATGTTGTGGGAACATGTGCCGCTGGTGTTGTAGGTACAGTTGCCTTTGTTGTTGTGGGGACAGGTGTTTCTGCTGTTGTTGATAAAGTTACCTCTGCTTTTGTGCCGCTGCTGTTGTGGCTACATGTTTCTCTGTTGTTGTGGGTACATGTGCCTCTGATCTTCTTGGTACAGTTGCTTATTCTGTTGTGGGAACAGGTCCCCCTTCTGTTGGGGGTACAGGTGCCTCTGCTGTTGTGGGTACACATGTCTCAGCTTTTGTGGGTACAGGTGCCTGTACTCTTTTTGTTTCAGGTACTTCTGCTGTTGTGGGTACATGTGCCTCTTTTGTTGTTGGTACATTTGCCTCTACTGTAGTGGGTACAGGTGCCTCTGCTGTTGTGGGTACAGGGGCCTCTAATGTTATGTGTACATGTGCCGTTGATGTTGTTGGTACAGGTATCTCTGTTGTTGTGGGTAAAGTTGACTCTGTTGTTGTATGTATCCGTGCCTGTGTTCTTGTGGGAACAGGTGTCTTTGTTGCTGTGGGTACATTTGCTACTGCTGTTGTGGATACATGTGCGTCTGCTGTTGTGGGTACAGGTGCATCTGCTGTTGAAGGTACAGGTGCCTCTAATGTTGTGGGTACATGTGCCGCTGGTGTTGTGGGTACAGGAGTCTCTGTTGTTGTGGGTACCTGTGCCACTGCTGTAGTGTTTAAAGTTGCTTGTGCTATTTTATGTACAAGTGCCTCTGCTGTTGTTGGTATATTTACTTCTGCTGTTGTTGGTACAGGTATCTCTGCTGTTGTGTGTACAAGTGCTCCTGCTGTTGTGGGTGCAGGCGCATCTAATGTTGTGGGTACATATGCCGCTGGTGTTGTTGGTACAGTTACCTCTGCTGTTGTGGGTATATGTGTTGCTGCTCTTGTGTTTACATGTGTCTCTGTTGTTGTTGGTACATGTGCCTCTGATCTTCTGGATACAGTTAATTCTGCTGTTGTGGTAACAGGTCCCCCTGCTGTTGTGGGTGCATGTGCTTCTGCTGTTGTTGCATCAGTTGCCTCTGTTGCTGTGGGTACATGTGCCTCTGTTTTTGTGGGTACAGGAGCCTCTGCTGTTGTCGGTACATGTGCCTCTGCTATAGTTTGTAAATTTGCCTGTGTTGTTGATGATACAGTTGCCTCCTTTGTTGTCGGTACAGGACTCTCTTCTGCTGTGGGCTCATGTGCCTCTGCTGTAGTGGGTAAAGTTGCCCCTGCTGTTGTGTGTATCGGTACTTCTGTTGCTGTGCGTACAGGAGTATCTGCTGTTGTGGGTACTTTTGCCTCCGCTGTAGTGGGTAAAGTTGCCTCTGCGGTTGTGTGTACCGGTGCCTATGTTGTTGTGGGTACAGGCGCCCCTGCTGTTTTTGGTAGAGTTACCTATGTTGTTGTGGGTACATGTGCCTCTGCTGTTCTGGGTACAGTTGCTTCTGCTGTTGAGAGAACAGGTCCCCCTGCTTTTGTGGGTACAGGTGCCTCTTCTATTGTGGGTACAGGTGCCTCTGCTGTTGTTCGTTCAGGTGCCTCTGCTGTTGTTTGTAAAGTTGCCTGTGTTGTTTTGGGTACAGTTCCCTCCTTTGTTGTGGGTACAGGAACTTCTGCTTTTGTGGGTTGATGTTCTTATGTTGTAGTGGGTGAAGTTGCCTCTGCTGTTGTGGGTACAGGATTCTACGCTGTTGTGGGTAATTGTGCCTCTGCTGTTGTGTGTACATGCACCTCTGCTGTTGTGGGTACAGGATTCTACGCTGTTGTGGGTAATTGTGCATCTGCTGTCGTGTGTACATGCGCCTCTGCTGTTGTGGGTACAGGCGCCACTAATGTTGTGGGAACATGTGCCGCTGGTGTTGTAGGTACAGGTGTCTCTGCTGTGTTGGGTGCATGTGCCTCTGCTGTTGTGGGTACAGTTGCCTTTGCTGTTGTGGGGACAGGTGTTTCTGCTTTTGTTGATAAAGTTACCTCTGCTTTTGTGCCGCTGCTGTTGTGGCTACATGTTTCTCTGTTGTTGTGGGTACATGTGCCTCTGATCTTCTTGGTACAGTTGCTTATTCTGTTGTGGGAACAGGTCCCCATTCTGTTGGGGGTACAGGTGCCTCTGCTGTTGTGGTACACATGTATCAGCTTTTGTGGGTACAGGTGCCTGTACTCTTTTTGTTTCAGGTGCTTCTGCTGTTGTGGGTACATGTGCCTCTTTTGTTGTTGGTACATTTGCCTCTACTGTAGTGGGTACAGGTGCCTCTAATGTTATGTGTACATGTGCCGTTGATGTTGTTGGTACAGGTATCTCTGTTGTAGTGGGTAAAGTTGACTCTGTTGTTGTATGTATCCGTGCCTGTGTTCTTGTGGGAACAGGTGTCTTTGTTGCTGTGGGTACATTTGCTACTGTTGTTGTGGGTACATGTGCGTCTGCTATTGTGGGTACATGTGCCTCTGCTGTTGTGGGTACAGGGGCCTATAATGTTGTGTGTACATGTGCCGTTGATGTTGTTGGTACAGGTATCTCTGTTGTAGTGGGTAAAGTTGACTCTGTTGTTGTATATATCCGAGCCTGTGTTCTTGTGGGAACAGGTGTCTTTGTTGCTGTGGGTACATTTGCTACTGCTGTTGTGGATACATGTGCGTCTGCTGTTGTGGGTACAGGTGCCTCTGCTGTTGAAGGTACAGGTGCCTCTAATGGTGTGGGTACATGTGCCGCTGGTGTTGTGGGTACAGGAGTCTCTGTTGTTGTGGGTACCTGTGCCACTGCTGTAGTGTTTAAAGTTGCTTGTGCTATTTTATGTACAAGTGCCTCTGCTGTTGTTGGTATATTTACTTCTGCTGTTGTGGGTACAGGTACCTCTGCTGTTGTGTGTACAAGTGCTCCTGCTGTTGTGGGTGCAGGCGCATCTAATGTTGTGGGTACATATGCCGCTGGTGTTGTTGGTACAGTTACCTCTGCTGTTGTGGGTATATGTGTTGCTGCTCTTGTGTTTACATGTGTCTCTGTTGTTGTTGGTACATGTGCCTCTGATCTTCTGGATACAGTTAATTCTGCTGTTGTGGTAACAGGTCCCCCTGCTGTTGTGGGTACATGTGCCTCTGCTGTTGTTGCTTCAGTTGCCTTTGTTGTGGGTACAGGACTCTCTTCTGCTGTGGGCTCATGTGCCTCTGCTGTAGTGGGTAAAGTTGCCCCTGCTGTTGTGTGTATCGGTACTTATGTTGCTATGCGTACAGGAGTGTCTGCTGTTGTGGGTACTTTTGCCTCCGCTGTAGTGGGTAAAGTTGCCTCTGCGGTTGTGTGTACCGGTGCCTATGTTGTTGTGGGTACAGGCGCCCCTGCTGTTTTTGGTAGAGTTACCTATGTTGTTGTGGGTACATGTGCCTCTGCTGTTCTGGGTACAGTTGCTTCTGCTGTTGTGAGAACAGGTCCCCCTGCTTTTGTGGGTACAGGTGCCTCTTCTATTGTGGGAACACGTGTATCGGCTATTGTGGGTAGTAGTGCATATTATGTTGTTGAGTCAGGTGTCTCTGCTGTTGTGATTACAATTGCTTCTTTTGTTGAGGGTACAGGACCCTCTGCTGTTATGGTTTCATGTGCCTCTGCTGTAGTGGGTAAAGTTGCCTGTGTTGATTTGGGTACAGTTGCCTCTTTTGTTGTGGTTACAGGTGTCTCTGTTGCTGTGGGTAAATGTGCCACTGCTGTTGTGGGTACAGGTGCTTCTGCTGTTGTGGGTACATTTGCCACTGCTGTTGTGGGTACAGGTGCCGCTGCTGTTGTGGGTACAGGTGCCTCTGCTGTTGTGGGGCAGGTGCCTCTGCTGTTGTCAGTACAGGCGCCTCTAATGTTGTGGGTACATGTGCCGCTGGTGTTGTGGGTACAGGTGTCTCTGTTGTTGTGGGTACCTGTGCCTCTGCTGTAGTGTATACAATTTCCTGTGTTGTTGTGGGTACAGGTGCCTCTGCTGTTGTGACTATATGTGTATCAGCTGTTATTGTTCAACTACGTCTACTGTTGTGGGTACATGTGCCGCTGCTATTGTGGGTACATGTACATATGTTGTATTGGGTACATGTGCCACTGATCTTCTTGGTACTGTTGCTTCTGCTGTTGTGGGAACACGTCACCCTGCTGTTGTGGGTACAGGTGCTTCTGCTGTTGTCGGTACCCGTGAATCAGCTTTTGTGGGTACAGGTGTCTCTACTGTTGTTGGTTCAAGTGCTTCTGCTGTTGGGAATACATATGCCTGTGTTGTTGTGGGTACAGGAGCCTCTGCTGTTGTTGATACATGTGCATCTGCTGTAGTTTGTAAAGTTGCCTTTGTTGTAGTGGTTACAGTTGCCTTCTTTGTTGTGGGTACATGACCCTCTGCTGTTGTGGGTTCATGTGCCTCTGCTGTAGTGGGTAAAGTTGACTCTGCTTTTGTGTGTACCGGTGCCTCTGTTGTTGTGGGTACAGGTGTCTCTGTTGTTGTGGGTACATTTGCCACTGCTGCTGTGTGTACAGGTGCCTCTGCTTCTGTGGGTACATGTGCCTCAGCTGTTATTGGTACATGGGTGCCTGATCTTGTGGGTACAAGCGCATATGCTGTTGTGGGTACAGGTGCCTCTGCTTTTGTGTGTACATGTGCATCTGCTGTTGTGGTTACATGTGTCTCTGATGTTGTGGGTACAGGTGCCTCTGTTGTTGTGGGTACATATGCCTATTCTATTGTGGGTATAGGTGCTTCTGCTATTGTTGGTACAAATGTATGTGATGTTGTGGGTACATTTGCCTCAGCTGCTGTAGGTACTGGTGCATCTGCTGTTGTGTGTACATGTTTCTCTGTTGCTATGGGTACATGTGCCTCTTCTGTTGTGGGTTCAGTTGCCTCTGCTGTTGTGGGTATATATGCCTCTGCTCTTGTGAGTACATGTGCCTCTGCCGATGTGGGAACAAGTGCCTCTGCTGTCGTGGGTACAAGTGTCTCTGTTCTTGTGGGTACCGGTGTCTCTGGTGTTGTGGGTACAGGTGCCTCTTCTGTTGTTGGTACAGTATCCTCTGCTGTTGTGGGTACAGGTGCCTCTGTTGTTGTGGGTGCAGGTGCCTCTGCTGTTCCGGGTACAGTTGCCTCTGCTGATGTGGGTACAGGTGCCTCTGCAGTTGTGGATCGAGGTTCTGCTGATGTTGTTGGTGCTGGTGCTTCTGATTTTGTGACTTCAGTTGTTTATATAGGTGTGGGTGCTTGAGCTGGTGTGGTTTCATGTCCGTCTGTTGTTGTGACTGCATTTGTGACTGCACAAATCCTTAAAAATATGTTTTATTGCCAATATCCAATAACAAATTTGGTTTTCGATCAAGGTGCACGTAAATTGTTGTTACACCTGTTGTTATACATGTGCCTCTGCTCTTCTGGGTACAGTTTCTTCTGCTCTTGTGGGAACAGGTTCCCCTGCTGTTGTGGGTACATATGCCTCTGCTGTAGTTTGTAAAGTTGCCTGTGTTTTTGTGTGTACAGTTTTCTACTTTGTTTTGGGTGCAGGACCCTCTACTGTTGTGGGTTCATGTGCCTCTGCTGTAGTTGGTAAAGTTGCCTCTGATTTTGTGTGTATCGGTGCCTCTGTTGTTGTGGGTACAGGAGTGTATGCTGTTGTTGTACTTGTGCCTCTGCTGTAGTGTGTATAGTTGCCTGTCCTGTTGTGGTACAGTTGCCTCTTTTTTGTGTGGATTCAGGACCCTCTGTTGTTGTGTGTACCAGTGCCTCTGCTGTAGTGGGTAAAGTTGCCTCTGGTGTTGAGTGTACCGGTGCCTCTGTTGTTGTGGGTACATTTGCCACTGCTGTTATGTGTACAAGTGTCTCTGCTGTTGTGGGTACATGTGCCTCAGCTGTTGTGGGTTCAGTTGCCTCTGCTGTTGTGGGTATAGATGCCTCTGCTGTTGTGGGTACATGTGCATCTGCTGTTGTGGATACAGGTGCCTCTGATGTCGTGGGTACAAGTGTCTCTGTTCTTGTGGGTAGCGGTGCCTCCGTTGTTGTGGGTACCGGTGCCTCTGCTGTTGTTGGTACATTATCCTCTGCTGTTGTGGGTACAAGTGTCTCTCCTCTTGTGGATCGAGGTTCTGCTGATGTTGTGGGTGCTGGTGCTTCTGATTTTGTGACTTCAGTTGTTTATGTAGGTGTGGGTGCTTGACCTGGTGTGGTTTCATGTCCGTCTGTTGTTGTGACTGCATTTAAAACAAATCTTTAAAAATATGTTGTAATGCCAATAACCAATAACAAATTTGGTTTTCGATCAAGGTGCACGTAAATTGTTGTTTACTTGAACTCACTGCAGAAGTTTGAAAACAGTTGGACAAAAATGTAATGTAATAAGAAATAGAATGGCTGGCATAGTGTATCTTTGTGTGAATGTTTACCTATGATCTAAAGGTTTCGGTGATTAGTCGCGAAACGTCTTTTGCTGTTAGTAATATTTTTTCTTGAATCTTTTTCAAAGCGACATATAACTCTATAATTCAGTGATGATTGCTATAATTGTACATATTTTTTTAAATGGTTGATCACATCTATTATATTTAATTAACAAATAACTTTTCTTCTATATGAACAAACACAGTGTTTCCAAATTCCCAACAATTCAACCAACCACCTGATTATTCAATCACCTAGCCAACCAGCCAGCCTTCAACTGCAACCATCTGTTCATCCATCCATCAACATAATCACCCACCCGGCTATGCATACATGAATATAATCAATCACCCAACCACCCGTCCACCCAGCTATCAACCCAATTAATCACACAGCCACCCGGTCACACAATCACCCAGTCACCCAATTTCTAAAAGACAATGGTAACATTCCACCCATCCACCCGGCAAACCACTCACACAACTAGCCAACAACCACGCAACCATCTCTAGCGAACAATCCATCAGGCCACCCACATATTCAACCACCTAACCACCCAACCACTTAGTCACCCAACTACCCAACCAAGTAATCATAGCCACGTAATTCACCAACCACCTAATCACCCAACCATTAAATCACCCATCCACTAAATCACCCACCCACTTAATCACCCAATAACCCATATCCAACCACCTAATCACACAACCACCAAAGCACTTAGTCACCCACCACTTACACCCAACCACTTAATAACCCAACTACTATATTACCCAACCACGTAACTCCCCAAACATGTAGTCACCCAACCAATAAATCAGTCAACCAGTTAATCACCCAAACACTAAATCACCCAACCACTTAATCACCCCGCACGTATTCACCCAACCATTTAATTACCCAACCACTTACGCACCCAACCACGTAATCATCCAGCCACTACATCACCCAACCAGTAAGTCATCCAACCACTTAATCACCCAACAAATTAGACATCCAACCACTTAATTATCCGGTTACTCAACCCCACGCCACCCAACCAGCCAACGGCTGTTCCACATGTCGGCTCCGATTTGCCTTTTACAATAAACAATAATCAATAATCCAATAACCCTTTTATGTCCCATATATAACACGCCCAGGTGCATGTATGCATGTATGTATGTATGTATGTGTGTATGTATGTATGTATGTATGTATGCATGCATGTATTTAAGTTAATCAAAGTCGCCACAGTTGTGTGTGTGTGTGTATATATATATATATATATATATATATATATATATATATATATATATATATATATATATATATATATATATATATATATATATATATATATATATATATATATATATATATATATATATGTATATATATATATATATGTATGTATATATATATATAATATATATATATATATATATATATATATATCTCAGTAGAATACATTAAAATGACCTAAAATAGATAGACATAATAAATTAAATGAGCTATCAAGTTAAATAACTAAAATAAATAAAAAAAGTAAATAAATAACTAACGTGCTTAAATTGGTTAAATGTTTATGGTGGGTAAATAGGTAGGTAGGTAGGTAGGTAGGTAGGTAAGTAAGTATATACATGGTCGATTTTTACGAAGTTGAGGCAATTTTGGCATATTTGTTGTTTTGTGGTACACAGGGACTCAACAATGTATTTGAGGTGTGAAAATTATTATGTCTGCTTTATAACGAAATGCACAAATTAGAAAATAAAATATACTTGTCCTTATCTTTTCAGGATGGTTTGGTATGAGCAAAAACTATTACCAATCCGTCAATAAATATGAATATATAACAACTCAAAAAACATTTAGTATGTTTGAGGTATATCAGAGATCTATGAAATTACTCTGGTTTATTATTTATATTGCTTGATATACACACGAGAGCAGACGTATTGACAAAGTAGCTAAAATAAGTACAAATCCACAACAAATGGTTGCTAGAAATTAACAACCATAGCTAATTTAGTTTAGAATACTAGTCGTCTTGATGGCTTATCAAGAGTCTTCCTTTGTGCACTGTCTAGGATGTAACGCCACTGTTTATTTCACTAAGCCGAACAAACTACTGTGAGGTGGAATCGTACCTGATGGGATTCGTACTTCACGCTCATTGATGTCAATTCTGGAACACCTATCCATGATGTAAAAGCATAAAATTATGTCATAACTTAGAAAATAGCATATTTATGTGGGTTATGAAATACATATGGGTTCGAATTGTAATTTCCTTAAATAAAATATACTTGTCCTTAAATCGTTTAGCAAAATTTCGGAATGTTTGGAAATTATGTAGTTTTTTTAATGTTGGGAACCTACTAAACTACACTCTAAATCAAGGTACTGCAACATACTCCAACATGTACTATATACATTTGATTCCGAATCCACTTATGTTTTACCATGTAATTATTATTATTATACAGCAATAACAAAACGTCAATCCACACGTCAAGTACGAATCTACCCATCAAGTTCGCTATCTAACCATATCGGTCATTAATATTGATTTAATAGTGTTTTTTTATCATGAAAACCAATGAACACACTAGTCATAGCTACACATATAGTATGTTTTATGAGCAAGTCCGATCTCTTATAAACTATGTAAATTTTCAAGGGGTCATAAGTGTTGATCATAATTAGTGAAAATATATACAATGGTACTAGTTTGTATTATAAACTGTTATCGCACTTTCTTCTAAATATATGCATCAAGTACGAATCCATAGTATAAAATGGTCGTAACCTTTTAATATTCACAACTGAACCCAGTATGATCATACTATGATGCCTTACTCTAAAGTAAATACGTTCCCGATGTAGGTTTATATTAATCATGATTTGTAGGCACCTTAGTATACATGTGGCAAACTTTTACACGACCTGTACTTTGAAAAACCTGCAAAAAGACCAATGGAATTCCCAGTTTAAAGTGTAGTAGAAGTAGTAGATTGTTCCTAACATTCGCGAAATGACGGCACATTATTCTTTAAGAACTTTAATAAAAATTATGCATGTTATGTCTGACAATATTTCAGTGTTTGCGTGTGTGCGTGCGTGTGCGTGCGTGTGCGTGCGTGTGCGTGTGCGTGCGTGTGCGAGTGCGTGCATGTGCGTGAGTGTGCGTGCGTTTGCGTGCTTGTGTGCGTACGTGTGTGCGTGCGTGTGTATGTGCGTGTCCGAGTGCCTGTGTGTTAGAACAAATAATCACACTGCTGATATGTTCTGGCGTGTCTTGCGTCGGTGGCAAAATGGTCATACGTCCAATAATACAGCACAAATCTTCTAAAATAGAGATTTTACTATGTAGATGCAGTGAAAGCCACAATTGGTAACCCTGTGACTTGGAGACCCACGGCACATCTTAACTTGCTTGCTACATTATATTTATGTGCTCCTTGCGAAAGGAACCCGACTGAAAAAGTCGTCCGTATGCCATATATCTTTCCCAAGCTGGTCATCCACAACAGAAAGAAAACCTCCCTTCCATCAGTTGAACGTCAGCACACACGTAAGGCGAGCAGCAATGATCTAAACATACCTTTAAAAGTCGACTTGCACGAATGTTACAACCAGTAATGTAATAATCGATCGGTAATGTAATAAATCGATCGGTAATGTAATAATCGACCAGTAATGTAATAATCGACATCGATGATGATGTTAATAATGATGATGTAGAAGGTGATGATGATGTGATAAACGATTATGATGATGATGACAATTAAGGGGTCATCTTAGTGGCGATGATAATGATGATGATGATTATGACGATGATGATGATGATGATACTGATTATGGTGATGATGATGATGATAATAATAATGATGATGATTACGACGATGATGATGAAGGTGTTAAATGGTTATCACGAAGATAATGACAATGAGGGTGATCATTATTACGATTATGAGGACGAAGACAATGACATCATCAGCCTCACCATCCTGTTCCTCCTCATCGTCATCATCATCCTCGTGTTCATCCTTATAATGGCAACCACTCGACGTTCACAAACCTATGATTAACACGGGAATCTCAGAACGAGCGAGCCGCATGTTTTCTGGGAGGGCATGTGGAATGCCGTTCATATAACCTCCCAGGTAACGCATGGCAGTAACTACATGTTAGCAAACAATACGACCGAGTCAGATAACGTTTTAAGGAAGAAGGGGGTTCATTAAAAGGTCACCTCAACAAATGAAAGAGGTTATCTACACTCAATTAAGGGATCATCTCAAACAATTATTTAAGGAATCATTAAAAATGCTTAAAAAGAAATACTTGATCATCATTTGATCAAATTAAGGGGTCATGTCAAAAAACTTTCAAAATGCAATGTGATATTATATTATAAACTTAAGTTTAATCGCAAAAATAATAAAATAAAGGATCAGCTGAAACAATTAAGGGGCTATCTAAAATACGACTAAAGTTAAGGGATTTTATCATAAACAATTTAAAGGATAATTTAAAAAGGAGTCATTAATGGGTCATTTAGTAATAAACTAGCTGATCATCTCACAACTTTATGGGCTATCTCATAAAATAAAGTGCTCATCTCTAAAAAAAAGATAACTAAATTTAAGAGGTCATCTCATTAAACGAACGGGTTTTCAAAAATAAATTAAAGGATCGTCACAAAATATGTAAGAAAAAGTTAAATAGCTAACTTGATCGTCTAAAAAATTAAGGGATCATCTAAAAAATTAAGGATGTCTTCTCAAGAAAGTTAAGGGATCATAATAAAAAGTGTAACTAGTCATTACAAATGAACCATCTGATCGTCTCAGTAAATTAAGGTATAATTTTTTTAAATAATGGGATCTTCCCAAGCAGTCAATTAATATAATTAATATAAATCTAAACAGGTAAGGATTCATAACAAAACGCAAACTTAAGGGATCACAAACAAATTATGTAATCATTTCGAAAATATAAGGGGTTGTCTCAAATAAATTAAACGGATTAAAAAAATAAGGAATCATTTTGAAACATGTAAGGGTAATTTAACAAAGAGACTAGCTCATCATCTGAAGTTAAATTGGCTATCAAAACATTAAGGAGTCATGAAAAAATGTAATAAGTGTGTCATCTAAAAAATCAGCATCTTATTTTTTTAGTTTTGAGGTGATATAAATATACCATTTAGTTTTGGGAATTACTTCTTAATGTCCTATTTTTTTATGTACTATTTAATTTTGCTTGATTATCCTTTAAATGAATACAAATTAACCGTTTGCAACTACAATCAACAATATCACGCCAATGGTTTATTAGGAAAAGCTTGTTAAACACACAGCAACCATATTTCATGGGCCGTGCCATTGCTGTCGATAAACCTACGTAGCGAGTTCCTGCTTATTTCTACAACTAGTTTTCCACACTTCCGACATATGGCATTGTTCTTTTAAATAAATATTTACATTTATGAAATGACCCCTTAGCTTTTATGAGCAATCCCCTTTATTCTATGAGATGATCACTTAATGTTTTGAGATGATCCCTTAATGTGGTGAGACGATCAGCCATTTCTTTTTAATCAACACGTGTAATTTTGAAAATATCCATTAACCTTTTTGAGTAGACCCCTTTTTATGAGATGAACCTTTAATGTTTTAAGATGATCTTGCCGTATGCTATATAGGAGGATATCTAAACGGCAGTCCAAGTGTCCTCCCACAAAACAAGTCGCTGAATCGTTCTGAGAATCTTATTTTATGTATACTTTAGTAAACGTCGAGTGGATGTCAGCATGGCTAACCATGATAAGGGTGAACATTAGGATGTTGAGGAGGAGGAGGAGGAGGAGCAGGACGATGTGCCTTGAGGATGATGTAGTTGTCTTCATCATCGTAATAATCATCATCCTCATAATCATCATCAGTAAGATAAACCCTTAATTATCTTCATCTTTCGCCTCCTATCCATCATCATCATTACCATTTATCATCTTCATCATCATTATCATCATAATCATCTTAATATTTTGTATTACATAATCGGTCGATATATTATATTACAGGTACATTACCGGTCGATGTATTACATTACCGGTCGATTGTTACAGCCGGTAATGTAAAAATCGACCGCTAATGTAATACATCGACCGGTAATGTAATAATCGACCGGTAGTGTAATAAATTTACCGGTGATGTAATAATCGACCGGTAATGTAATAAAAACGATGAAGTTGATTATGGTGGCGATGATGATGAAGATGTTAAATGGTAATGATGAAGATGAATAGGAGGAGAAAGATGAAGATAATTACGGGTTTATCTTAGTGATGATGATTATGATGAAGACAATTATTACGAAGATGAAGACAACTATGTCATTCTCATTAGCCTTGGCGTCGTTCCCATAAATAAATGTACTTTTTGCCCACTTCAAGGGGTGATTACGGGGACAATCCACTACCCCAGACCCAACAGCAACTCATTTTTGAACAAAATATATGTTACCAGGCGAATGAAAGCGTTAGAAGCGCCACTATGCCGACAAACACTGTAATAGATCCGTCAATTATCGTAATGCGTTGCACCATCTTACTCAAGTGAGATTGAAAATCACATAACCTGCAGCTATCGAAAAGACTATTATAGCAAGACGTGTTTATATATCACGCTGTTGATGGATGAAATAACGGGTTGCCTATATATCGCTTAATAACGTGTAAATTAAAATATAATATATCTTAACAGTGACAAAAATAACGACAACTTAACAAAACATGCTGCTCCACCTTACTCACGTTTCAATGAAAATATCCCTCTTTCTTCTCCCCCCCCTCTCTCTCTCTCTCTCTCTCTCTATCTCTCTCTCTCTCTCTCTCTCTCTCTCTCTCTCTCTTTCTCTCTCTCTCTCTCTCTCTCTCTCTCTCTCTCTCTCTCTCTCTCTCTCTCTCTCTCTCCGCCCGTCTCACTTTCTCTCTTACCTACATCGATGTCGTGAATATATGATCGGCATTGTACGGTTCGCAAGGGATTGTTCCCGCGGTCCGTTTCGGTGTTTCCACGTGCTCTTGCGTTCCCTCGTGTAAGCACGGACATCTGAATACAACGGCAGTAAGCGCGGACGTTTGAATACAACGGCAGTAAGCGCGGACGTCTGATTACAGCAACATATACCTTTCATAATTATATTTTATTATTATGTAATCAAAGCACATAAATATAAAAAGGCCATCTCATGTGTTTGCCCACGAATTATGCAAGACAAATAATCATTTAGACCTTTAGTCTGAATCATCAGCCCACACACGGACTGATTATATGTAGTAAATATCAATGGATTGTAGTTGGTATTAAAGGGGTTTGTCTAAACAATTAAGTGAGCAACTCAACTCAACTCAAATAAAAACTAGGGGTACATTTAAACTTACAACATGAAGAGGTAATCCCCAAAATTAAAGTATATCTTTAAATTAAAAAGCGATCACCTCAAAACGTAAAATAAGAGGCTGATTTATAAATGACCCTCTTACCATTTTTAAATGACTCCTTGTTTTGATGGCCCCTTAAGTTTGCCTTTTGAATGGACTCCTTAAATTTTATTTTTAGATAAACCATTAATTATATGAAATTACCCCTTAACTTTTTTCAAAAGATGAGCTAGTTATTTTGTTAAATAACTCTTACATTAAAAAAATATTCCTTAATTAAAAAAAAAAATCCTTTTTAATTATTTTAGATAACACCTTACATTTTCGATATGACTCCATAATTTATTTGATGGAACCTTACGTTTGTGCTTTGGTTTGAACCCTTAAATGTTTTGATTCCCCTTAATTATATGAAGTTACCGCTTCATTTCGTAATTGATCGATCGATAATATATTAGTTTTTTTATTATCCCTGTTTTTTTTAATGATCCTTTACCTGGTTTGGGAAAAACCCCATTATTTTATTAATGTATCCCTTAATTTATTGAGACGATTAGCTGTTTCATTTGTAATGACTTGTTGCATTTTTTAATATGATCGCTGAACTTTTTTGAGAAGACACTTAATTTTTGAGATGATCCCTTAATTTGATGAGACGATCAGGTAGTTAACTTGTCATTTACTTCTTACATATTTTGTGAAGATACTTTAACTTTTTTTGAGGGGACCCATTCATTTTATGATATGACCCCTTAATTAATTTAACTTTTTTTCGAGACGACCACTTGATTTTATGAGATGACCCCATACTCTTTTGAGATGATCAGCTATTTCATTATTAAAAGACCCCTTAATGACACCTTTTTATATTATCCTTTAGCTTGTTTTTGATAAAAAAACTTAATTTTAATCATATTTTTAAATACTTTAGATGCCCTTTAATCATCTAGATGAACATTTTAGTTGACTGAAATTACCTTTAACTTGATTTTATCGATAACCTCTTAATTGTTTCAGCTGATCCCTTATTTTATTATTTTTGCGATTAAATGTAAGTTTTTAATATAATATGACGTTGCATTTTGAGATTCTTTTTCCCCTAAGTTATTTGAATGACGACTTAATTTGATCAAATTATGATCAGGTATTTCGTTTTTAAGCATTTCCCTTAAATAATTGTTTGAGATTATCCCTTAATTGTGTGTAGATTACCTCTTTCATTTGTTGAGGTGACCCCCCATTTTAATAACCCCCTTCTTCCTTAGCACTCTGTCTGACTCGGTCCTAATGTTTGCTAACATGTAGTTATTGCCTGCGTTACCTGGAAGGTTATATGAACGGCATTCCAGTCCTCCGATAAAAACATGCGGCTCACTCTTTCTGAGAATCTGAATTTATGATACGTTTGTGAACGTCGAGTGGGTGTCATCATGGCTAGCCATTATAAGGGTGAACATGAGGATCATGATGATGATGAGGAGGAGGAGCAGGTTGATGAGGCTGAATACCACTATGTATGTAATTTAAGTAAATATATCACTTTTCCTGTATATATATATATATATATATATATATATATATATATATATATATATATATATATATATATATATATATATATATATATATATATATATATATACATATATATATATATACATATACATATATATATACATATATATGTATATATATATATATATATATATATATATATATATATATAAATATACATATATATATATATATATATATATATATATATATATGTATATATATATATATATATATATATATATATATATGTATATGTATATATATATACATATGTATATATATACATATATACATATATATATATATATATATATATATATATATATATATATGTATATATATATATATATATATATATATATATATATATATATATATATATGTATATATATATATATATATATGTATTATATATATATATATATATATATATATATATATAAGGAAAAGTGATATATTTACTTAAATTACATACATAGTGGTATTAAACGTTTTAGGTAAAAAGGAATTAACAGCAGGATTTTAGCGTAAATTAGTACACACTGATTTCGTTGTTTTGTTACACAGTGTTCTCCGTATTCGCTAGGTGGCAGGCTTTTTTTTTTGCTTATGCGAGCTTAATAGAAGACATAGTTAGCAAGTATATTAGCCTAAAGTGTTCTTTTGAACACAAAAATAACCTTATTCAAGGCTAACGTAGCAAACTAATTAAAACTAAATTGTATGATGGCGTCGTGCAAACGGCAGTTAAAGGCCACAAGGCACTTAATTTGTGGCAGTTGCAGTAACTGGGTGGACTTCGTCAAGTCTGGGTGCGAGAAGTCCTGGGCTGAGGTCCACCCAGACAGTTTTAGTTTTTAGTGTAGGGGATGTACGATGATGAAGAAACTAGAGGTGGATTTGGAAGAGCTGAGGCTGCTCGTTGTGGCAATGGTGGGAAGGGAATAGGGGAGTTGTGCCAGTAGTTCCTGTGGGGGAACAGTAGATGATTAAGTGGGGAAAGACAGGAGAGATGCTAGCTCACCTCTGCCTGGGAGGAAGCTGAGAGGAGGGAAGGTGACAGGTCGTAGGGAGACGGGACG
>OY759263.1:13468384-13480884 GCA_963662155.1 Lamellibrachia columna
ATATATATATATATATATATATATATATATATATATATATATATATATATATATATATATATATATATATATATAACTTTATATATATAAGTATATTTTTCTTTAATTATAGACAGACTCATTTGCCAAGGATGGACGGAGCCTCACTATCGCACCTATGACGGAGCCGGTATTGATTTCCAAGGCCTCGGCTATTACGTGATGTCGCAGTTTAGTAATCAGAACATATTGTGTAGACATCTTTGTGACTTCCAAGTGCTGGTGGACCAGGAACGCCGATACCCCGACAAGTATAATTCCTACATCAGGTCGGTTATGCTCGTACTTCCTGGCATAGTGGTGCTCAACATAGGTCAAGGCCTTCAAGTAACCGTGGTGAGTGCAAGCCTGTTTTACCGTATGATGCCATACCAACGACATCATACTTACACGAAAAGTAGCCTATTAAAAAAAATTAACAATTGACAGGGCAAACACTTAAAAAAATACCTGATTTGGACCAAATACCCATGCAATGTTGTTCTACCTTTTACCTGCGATACGTACAGTTTTATTTATGATAAATATGAACATAATATCATTGAAGTCAGCGTGCCGTACATATCGTAGTCCTTTTCACTAAACGCACAAGCTTTAGCTCTAAAAACATCATACTCTCCAGAAAAAAATTCTAAGTTCCGTATGTACTGTGCCTTCTTGGGTGTCTTCTTGGGTGCCTTCTTGGGTGGCTTCTTTATTGAAAATATGATTTTCTTACATTTGGCCAAGCTTCAGGGTATGTTATTTCGTCTCATCCATGTGACGCTTTCAATCACCAGAATCATATATATGCGTATGTGAATGTGTAAACGTGTGAAATATGTTAACGTGTGTTGTACAGATCAGCGGCGCCATACCATCGGGGATGACGTTTACAACTTTGCTCATGCAAGTGCCTGTTTGGCCGCATAAACTAGTCAAGGTGCTACGCATCCAGACTGACTTCGGCCTTGTTGTACAGTTTGACGGTAACATGTGGGCATCGGTGATGATACCGTTCTCATACAGAGACTGCGTTGAAGGTATGTATACCAACTACTTTTTACATCCAACTAAACAGTGAGATACACGTCTGTAGCACCTACACTATTCAACAATGTCGGCATGCAATACCGAACGACCGGTCACCGCAATTTCTTCTGGTTCGTGGCACGCGAAGCGTATTGAATTGACTGGAGCGCGGCGATCGTGTTTCCATAACAGTAAAATATTCCGTGATAATTAGTTTTCCTTGTAGGATATACTTCAAATATGCTCTTCAAGCCAAATACAAAATAAATCGTTCAAATGACTCACTCAGGTTTATTTAATTTTCCGTCCAGTATATGTAAGACCATATATGGATTATATATGTCAACTTGATATCATATGCATCATAAATTTTATAAAATTATTAAATATTTTAAAATGTCTGCTTGCCCTGTGAAGAAAACATGTTACAATATGTTATGCCACAGGACGTTTTAACGTGTCTATATTTATATTTAGTGAACACTTATGAATTGCCTGCATGTTGCCTCCCATTGTTGTCAATACGTCATCAAACTTCCTGACAGTGTCCTCGCCGTGTTACTCTTTGTAGTTGACATTTTAGGTCTTGACTTCTTTCATATCAACATTAGCAGTTGTTATATGTTTGCACATGCATCCACGCAGCAGCAGCAGCACCACCACCACCACCACCACGACCACCATCAGCAGCAACAGCAGCAGCAACACCACCACCACAACCACCACAAATATCACAACCACCACCACCACCACAACCACCACCATCAACAACACTATCAGCATCGTCACTGTGAAACTGTGGAAGTACTGTTATTATCTACATGATTACTATCAGGTTTGTGTGGGGACGCCGACGGCAACCAGTGGAACGACTACATCACTAAACAAGGTGTTAATGTCGGGAGTTTGCCGCCGAACAAGAGATTCTGGGCGATCGGCAACAGTTGGCGGGTGATCGATGATGTCCTACAAGAAAAAGCAGAAGCACCCGAAGTCCGGTTTGTGACGCCCTTACCGCACGAGATACTTTCTTTGACTGGCATTTAGCATTTAGCATTTAGCTGTAATTAGAAGTTGTAACTTGGTAGCGTAGCAATTGGGTTCAATAATGTAATTCTGAATGCATGGCATATGAATAAAGTGTCTGTATTTTTTTGTAAATTCTTGCTCCGATAGTTATAGGCATATGAGGCGCTTTCAACATTTATGTTTGCCAAAGTTAAAACGTATAGTGTATGTCTGGTAATATATGCACTTGTCAGTAGTTATACGATCCATTGCGAATGGAAACATGATGGTGTTGTTTTGGGCGTCAGTTAAATGGGTAGTAAGATTAAATCGCAATTTGGTAACAACAAGGCCCGATATATTTGTTCTAGCTACGTTCCCATAATAGTAGAGGAAGAAGCATAGAGCGTATCGATTGGTCCTAAGAATAATATACTGCGTTGGCTAAAACACATATTTTGTTTCTACTGCAGACTCAGCTTGGACGATGGACAAGAAGCACAATTTGAGCAATCAAGCGTGGCTACACGGTTTGAGATAGCTCCTTTAACCGGCAATGAACAGTAAGTGTACATTAAATGTGGTGCCTTTCAAAACCTGGAATGTTGTTCTACCCACGTTGCTCCAGTTTACTCTGCTGCAAGTATCTGGCTATAGACAGTGGTGGGTGCGTGAATGGATAAGGCTAACACAGTGTCTTGGTGTTAGAATGAAAATGTTTGTTGGACGTGAAGTGAAACTAAATGGTTTTAGCGATTATATGAATCGAATACAGCCTTCTGTAAGAATTTACTTTTACTTCGTCTTACAGTTGAAAACGTAATATTCACATGATACTCATGGGAGCGATTTCTTTTCATAGTAAGTGTTTGCACTACGTTGCATAGTATGATATGTACTTGCTTAACTAGGACGGTGGACAAAGTGGACCTTTCCTGCGACGACGAAATCATGAAGATAGTTGACAGCGACGCGTACTGCGGTTATCTGAAGAATGCCGCTGGACCATTTGCAGACTGTATATCGAAGATGGTACATAACACATTTGTCAACCGTTGCGCTGTGTTGCTAAGTTTGTCTTCCCTTTCGTATATATGTTCTGCGTACAATAACATAATTTCGGGTCAGAGAAAAGTTGTATTTTCATAAGACCGGAGTAAATATCATGTATTGTAATCAACATAAATCTATAATATTAATACGCCAACTTTGGCGGCAGTCTGCCAGTATATCTTCCCTGGCGCCGACATCCACTTCTTCTCCTTGCACCAGTGGCCTCTGGTCTACCAATTGGCGATTGTAACAATTCACTCATACATTTACTCATATCGCGCATTCGTCACTATCCTACGGACTCTTTATGGTGGGTAATGGCGGACGGACCGTAAATGAGGTATGTGGCCAATAAAAGCCATAGAGTATTTTAAAACTCAACTCGCCTTCTGTGTCAGTATTTGTCCGACAGGCAGAAAATAAATATAAATAACTTCGTGGTTGTTTAATGAGTGCATTTTGTCCGAGTTCTTTCACATCGGATACGTTGGCAAAGTTAAAACTGCTTCCTTAACTTATTTAGCCTATTGCAAATCTGGTTCATTTGTATCCAAATGTGTAGTGTGTGAATAGTTTTTTTTTGTAATATCCGATTCGATTTAATAAAAACATGCATAGTTTTGGTCAAATCATCAGAATAATTAACTTTAATTGCTACATTTGGTAAGAATCAAAATAGTGGATATCCAAAATGGGAAACACTGTGTGGGTCTATGCTGGTCATGGGCGTGACCTCCGTCCTCTCGCCAATTACATGACAAAGTTACGAAATTTCATATATATATATATATATATATATATATATATATATATATATATATATATATATATATATATATATATATATATATATATATATATATATATATATATATATATATATATATATATATATATATATATATATATATATATGAAAAATTCCTGCGGACGCCCCTGCGTTTTACCGATATGGCTACTAGTGGCAGCAATAAATATGTGTGGTCTTCCAATGTGGAACGTCAGTGTAAACTTATAATTTACAAAGTGATGTGATTCTAAACAGCAGTCAAATTAATAGGGATTATTATTTATTAGTTCAGGTCAAATGACGACTGACATGTGTCATTTGTTCTACGTTCCCACAGCCCAGAGTTGCAAAGTCTGTGTATGAAGGCTGCAAGTACGATGTGTGTGCGAATAAGGTATGTCAATCGTTTTTCATTAGCTGCTTAACTAACGTTCAGCATTGCGATAACGCGCACGTTTAATGAGGTTTATTGATCTTGCGAAATAAAATACCACGCTTATGTATCGATAATATCCAGTCGCCAGTATGCTGTACTTCATCGTTAATGAGAAGCACCAGTCTCATGTTGATGCCCTAGTCAATGCACCGTCGAAAGCAAGTAGACGCGACAGTCATCGACATTAGGCATTACAGACCCAAATTCGTTCATTCAGCGCTCAGACATCGCAATATACAATAATATAAGCACTATACGCTAATAATAACACCGCTATCACGCTAGATAACTTCCGTCGCTATCGTACTGGGTGGTCATATAAGATCGTAAAGTCAAACAACCGAGTAGCATTGCGCATTGGTGAACAGTGGTTTGGTCGCCACTGGATCGACTGATTTGTTTTTAGAAACGTGGTGACATCCAAACAACAATACGTTTCTAAAAAAAAAAAACCGATCCAGTGGCGCCCTCTAACGAATGAAACGTGTAGTAATGTACATTGACGCAATTGTTTTGATAATGTGTAACGCCACATCTAAGTGGTTTGGAAATCGACGTAGTCCACATATACCATTCCTAGCTTCGGACGTTGTGGGCGTCTTCATTCGTATGCACGTGCGATATTGGGTGACATAGAATTTGCAAATTTAAGAACTATAATATATCCTGCAAGTAATGCTCTACGTATCAGTATCATGTCATGTTGCATTATTTAACAAGATATAATAAGATTGCCATCCCAAACAACAAGTTCCAGATGGCAAGTGGACAATGATGCCATTGGTTTATCGAGAGTACAAACATTTTCTCATCTATGTGTAGCCCGCCCTTATCAGATATCCGTCAATTCTATTTTTTTACTTATTCACACTACTAGCATCAACACAATCATTCGGCAGTTTGTTCCATTCATTTATCACCCTCTGTGAGAAATAGTATTTTCTCATGTCCAACCTACACTGCTCCTTAACTAATCAACATCCTCATAACCGTTCACTATTTTAAACACTTCTATTTGGTCTCCTCTTAGTCTTCGTGTCTCTTGTGTTGTCAAACCACATTGTAATAAAATATTTTCGTAACTAAGATCTCTCAATTCTGGAATCATTTTAGTTGCTCTTCGTTGTATTCTTTCTAACTTGTCTATGCCATTTTACGATACGGCCTCCATGCTTGAAAACAATATTCCAAATGTGGTCTAACTATTGCTTTGTACAGGGGTACACTTAGCTGTTTCTCCTTATACCTGATAGTTCTCCGAATTAGCCATATAATTTGATTTCCTTTCGAAGCAGCCATCCCACATTGCTCTGAAACTTTCATGTCATCACTAAATGTTACTCCTAATTCCTTTTCTTGTGTGGTTCTACCTAATACGGCATCCCCCATTTTATATTCTTCGTCCATGTTTCCATGTCCTATGTGTATACATTTACACTTACCCAAAATTGAATAATATTTACCGTTTTTCTGTCCATTAATTTATCTAGATCATCTTGTAAATGTTATCCGTATCATTAGTAACCTTCCTGAATACTTTTGTGTCATCTGCAAATTTCAGTACTTTGCTAAATATGTCATCCTCCTAATTATTTATATAAACATTATATATTAAAAGAACATAATACTGATCCCTGTGGTACCCCACTCAAAACCGATTTCCAGTTTGAAATCTCACCATTACTATTACTCTGTTACTTCTGTGTATAAGCCACTTTTCTATCCAGTTGATTACATCATTACATATACCATGAGCTTCTAGTCTAAGTAACAGTCTTTGATGCGGCACTTTATCGAAAGCTTTCTGAAAATCTAAGTAGAAAATATCCACTGGTGACCCGTCATCTACCCACTTTGTAATTTCTTCAAAAAACATAAGAGATTGGTTAGACATGACCTTGCTTTTAGGAACCCAAGTTGAGATGTATTTATTAATTTATGTTTTACAAGGAATTCCACCATGTGGTCTCTAATTAATATTTCGAGTAATTTACATACAACTGATGTTAAACTCACTGATCTGTAATTTTCTGGCTTCTTCATCGATCCCTTCTTAAATAGCGGCGTAATGTTTGCTTCTTTCCATTCTGAAGGAATTATTCCTTCTTCTAGTAACAAGTTAAACAATTTTGCAGGTGGTGTACTAATTTGCTCAATAATTTCCTTAAGCAATTTTGGTGGTATTTATTATACACTCTCTCTTTTAAGCACACACACACACACACACACACACACACACACACACACACACACACACACACACACACACACACACACACACACACACACACACACACACACACACACACACACACACACACACACACACACACACACACACACACACACACACACACACACACACAAACACACACACACACACACACACACACACACAAACGGAACATTTTGTTTGCAGTTAAATTACCAAATATCCATCGTAGCTATTTCTCAACAAACACCTGTCGCTATGGTCACATAGACCGGAATCTACATGTAGCTGTGCCACCTACATAAAATAATCGTTTGACATATAACAATTTACGATTAATAATTGTATATGTTTTTTTTCGTATTAACAGAACAACCTGGAATTCGCAAAGTCTCTGGCGGAGTCTTCAGTCGCGACATTTGTGGCCATATGTGCTGGAAATGGACTCCTGACTGAGCAGAAAGTAGTATCGTAAGTAATTTCATTGTATATTTAAGGGTAGGGACCGTTTAAATTTAAAGGACTGCATAAACGGAAACATTTCTGAAGCAAAATTAAATACTATGATGCAAAATACTGAACTCTAAAAGTAGAGACTCTTGGATTAATTACTAAATGTAATGTTTACGGAATGTAATCTTGCATTGGTGCAAAGTGATATCATTAATGGTTATCTTGCTTTCAGCGAGTCCCGCGGACCTGATTTCCTCAAGTCCCAGTTATAAATGCACACGCACTTGCGCGAGGCCGTTCTGCCGTAGCTACACATGAGAAATGCCACTATCCTCGCAGACAGCCCTGGTATTACGACGACATATGTATCTCGTATCGCCAGTGCAAAGCCGCTGGTCTCTGACAACATTGGTTGAGATTACTGAACAGATTGAGGCTTGATATATCGCTACAATGCTCCCACGGCCAGTTGTTTGACGAACTGTGAAAGTATTCGTATAACAACATAAGTATTTGTCTAGTATATGTAACTTTATATTGGCGCAGTGAACGAAATAAAGATGGCATTTTACGTAACACATTTATGAATTTCCATGATATTTTAGTCTATCAAAAGCGTGCAAACTGTCACTATTAAATATGTATGCAAAGAACTACAGCCGATTACCTGATTTGGACGATTACCTGATTTAGACAAACAATAGATAAACAAGATGTATCACGCAAAACATGTTACACACGCAAACGTATGGAAGCTTGTAAAAGGGAAGCAATATTTCGATTTAAACAAACATCTAAGCAATATATTTAGCTGGAACAACAGTCCTTTACATAACGGTAAATATTGCACACTATGCATATATATATATATATATATATATATATATATATATATATATATATATATATATATATATATATATATATATATATATATATATATATATATAAATATTTGGCAAGAGCACTTCAATGGACTCCTAAATCCAGCCACACCAAGAATCACCCATTATCAGTTCACCCTAAAACACCCAGATTACGAGGAACCTACAATCCTGAAATTTGAAGTTGGGAAGGCAGTGTAGACAACTCCACGAAAAAAAGCAGCAGTTGTGGATGAAATAATCACACAACTGAGGCCTTATTAGCATGTGGAGAAACCTGGATCGCATGGTTTACCACAATATTTCAGAAGGCCTGGAATGAGAGAAAATTCCCTGAAGACTGGTAGCGTGCAGTAGTTGTACCACTCTGAAAAAGAAAGGCAGCAAGAAGGACTGTGGCACATAGAGAGGAATATCGCTTCTCAGTCACACAGACAAAATATACGCAAACATCCTCGAGCAGCGAACTACGTATAAGGTGGAATCACTGCTGAACGACGTACATATTGATTTCATAAAAGGAAGAGAGTGCACAGATGTCATCTTTGCTCTACTACAACTAAGCGAAAAGGCAATCTAGTACAACCGAGAACTGAACCTTTTCTTCGTAGACCAACATAAGGCCTTCGACAGGGTTAACATAGACAAACTTTGGAGAGTACTGGACACGTTCAACGTGAAAGGACAACTCCTGGACAACATCATCTACGCCATAAGCATTAGCTTAGTCCGCACCCCAAACGGACTGATATACTGGTTTCAAATTACATCTGGAGTGAGACAAGGGTGTGTCCTATCACCACTCCTGTTCATTGTATTCAAGTACAAGATAATAAAGGAGGCAGAGCCAGAAGCCTTAAATTAAATGCTGTTTGCCGATTACCAAAGCATTGCAACTGAAGATGGAAAGAAGTTGCAAAAACATACAAATAGTGAGAACATTTCTTGTGACAAATATGACCTGAAGATCATCATCAGCAAGACTGAGGCAAGGTAGGTGAGCAGAACACCCAGCAAACTCAACATCAACATCAATGGCATTCAACTCCAGCAAATGACCAAGTTCAAGTTCCTCGGTACAGAAAATGTACGATTTAACAGAGATGTCGAAACAAGATTCCAGAAAGCAAAAACTGTCAGCTACCAGCTTGCACCGATCCTGAAACACCCCAACATCCCCATTGAAACCAAAACTAAGCTCATCAACTCCATCTTCATCCCCACCCTGACATACCAGTGCCAGACATGGACCAGGACCAAAAGCCTTGAAAGAAAGATCTTCATCTGAGAGATGAGATGTGTAAGAAGAACCTTCAACAAGACCAGACGAGACATGATAAGAAACGAGCACATCAGGGAAATGGTTTGAACAACACCAGCCTACCATTACATACAACAACATATAATCATGTGGTTTGGACATCTTGAAAGCCAGTTACACGGCTTGTTCAAATGTAAACAACGTCACCGACGTTGATGCGAACTAAACTGGATATTATCAGAAAGTATTCATGCAAACAATTTGTAACATTTCTTTAAGGATCGTGCAAATATACCCATCCAAACTCTTTCCCGACTTATCATCACATTTATTTAAAACGTATCCGAAGATTCGTCCATTGGTATATTCCACAAGCAATTGTCATTGTTCCAATATCAACCAACAAGACAGTAATACGGAAGAAAGTATCAGCAGCGATTTAATTATTCTACGAATGTGCTACGTTTATGCAATACAACGGTGCTAACTAATTGTCAGATCCAATGTATCTGACGTCACAATCTTAAATATGAGCCTTAGCAACCATGTTTACATATATATGCATTACTTTAATAGGACGACATACATATCCCAGAACAAAACCTTTCCATATTGTTCACGATTAAACTACTTTGCCCTACGATTTTGTCACAACGACAAATGCTTGGACCATGAATTGAATGACCAATGCGGCGGAATGTCCGACACCGGTGGCCATGTTTGTTAGCTTGACGGTCCTGGTTGCTAAGTAAGCAGTCACGTAATGGATCCTTAAAATATTAGCTTGACTCTTCTGGTTGTTAAGCAAGCAGTCACGTAATGGATCCTTAAAATACGGCGTAGTTACACATGCCATTGGCATACCAGACACGCCCATGTCACATGGGCACAAGATCATCACAAAGACACATGCACCTGCTGAGACACATGTATGCTCGTTCGTCCAAACTCACTATTTCACCACTTCAGCATCTTCCACTTGATGGGGAGATTCTGCACATCTTTATTTCATTTGGAAAACTCCTCAGTTGCGTCAGTATATATCTCCATTTCAAATGCGGATAGTGTTTCCTATGAAAATATGTATAGAAACACAATACGATAGTACACAGTTGCAATGACGTTTTAAGTCGTAAATAACAATCGCGTTGCCCTGTCCACCCGTCTTTTATATCACTCGAATGTATAATTATGTTGTGGCAGTGGTGATATGCTGAGTGGAGCCACTGTTGGGGAATGTGTAGTACGCCCGGACACGCTTATGTATCAATATCATACATGCATGCACACGTCTGTATGGAGGAGGCGGTATCTTCGAAGCGAAGTGGCGGCTGCCATTCTCTTCATTCACTCTGAGAGATATATATATATATATATATATATATATATAGAGAGAGAGAGAGAGAGAGAGAGAGAGAGAGAGAGAGAGAGACAGAGAGACAGAGAGACAGAGACAGAGGACAGACAGACAGACAGACAGGCAGAGAGGCAGACAGACAGGCAGCCAGGCAGTCATACAGACATACATACAGAGACAGAGAAGATAGAAAGAGCTACTGTGTGTGTGAGTGTGTGTGTGTGTGTTTGTGTGTGTTTGTGTGTGTTTGTGCGTGTGTTTGTGTGTGTGTGTGTGTGTGCGTGTGTTTATGCGTGCGTGCGTGCGTGCGTGCGTGCGTGCGTGCGTGTGTGTGTGTGTGTGTGTGTGTGTGTGTGTGTGTGTGTGTGTGTGTGTGTGTGTGTGTGTGTGTGTGTGTGTGTGTGTATCTGCGTGTATGTGTGAATGTGTGTGTGTGTGTGTGTGTGTGTGTGTGTGTGTGTGTGTGTGTGTGTGTGTGTGTGTGTGTGTGTGTGTGTGTGTATGTGTATTGGCGTGTACATGTGAATGTGTGTGTATGTGTGTGTGCGTGCGTGTGTGTGTGTGTGTGTGTGTGTGTGTGTGTGTGTGTGTGTGTGTGTGTGTGTGTGTGTGTGTGTGTGTGTGTGTGTGTGTGTGTGTGTGTGTGTGTGTGTGTGTGTGTGTGTGTGTGTGTGCGTGTTTATGTGTGTGCGTGTGTGTCCGAGCGAGTGTGTGCATGTGTAATAAAAAAAAAATATCGAGGTGCTGCCCTCTATGACTCTGAGCACTCTGGCTTCACTTTTGGCAATCAAGAGGGCCAACACGTAATCTACTGCACCATGTTACTAGTGAGAACACAGCATGGACCTTATGCAATAGACTAAAATCGCCATACGCTGGTAATACTTCAGGGTCCAGGCTCAATGCCTAAGGTGACATGTTACATCCAGTGTACAAAGGTTAGCATATGCATCAAGTCGTGTGACATATGTTTGAACTATGTATATTTGCTTTGTGCTTATATTCGTGTTATTAGTATTGCTATTATTATTATTATTATTATTATTATTAAATGTTTTGAAATGGATTAGTGTTCAGTTGTTTGAAACCATATGATGCAGTTGGATTTACTTTTGGAATAAAAAGTGTCTCCAAATGATCTGAAGTTTGGGGGGCTTCGAAAACATCCTCACTCCTAAAACCCTTCGGGGTTAACATCTGTGGAAACGAGATAAGTTTGCTGCTATGTAGCAAAAGCTATCAACTTCGGTCACTAAAACTAATCGGTGTAAATATAGTTGCAAAAGTACGACATCGACGGGATGGTAGATAATACCTCAACATAATATGACGCGGCATGATCCGCCAGGGGTTCTACTCGCTATTAGTATTCTACGTTGGGTGGCAGCACCTCGCTGCTCAGTCCATATACAATACAATATAAAATACTTCTATTATCCTAAAATCCTCGGGAAACCCAAACTCCGCAGCGTAACAAAACAAAAGGGGTTAAGCAGTTCCTGTGCAGATCTTACGAGTAATGTGATATCGGACACGAAGACAATGCAATGATTTAAAAGTGGTACTGAGCGAATTAAATTAAATTAAATTAAATCAAAGGTGACTCCTAAATTCCGTGCTGAGACGACCGGTGTGAAATTCTGGTTCAGCATAGGTGTCGGGAAAAAACAATCAAGTTTACCGCGGTGCATTTGTATGCCAATAAAAAAATTTATCCGTTTTATTTGCAATTAACTTTAATTAAGTTAAATGCGTATATCGTCTAATTAACCGGGAGAACACCAATACGACACGACTATTCCACTGGGCGTCAGTTGCAGCAGTTGGGAACGCGGTACATGTTGATCGATAGTTGTTGTCCTTCTATTCTATTGGCGGCTTTTGTTATAGCCACTATCCGTGTTCTCGCGTCGAACACCCGCGTGGCTCCATGCTCAGTATGTGGCCCACCCAACCAGTGGCGCCACTAACCACTTCACCACCGCCATAACTTACA
>OY759263.1:13483384-13488384 GCA_963662155.1 Lamellibrachia columna
ACACAAGTGACCAACAAATCGAAGACAACATATATGCTCAGTAATTTAAAATAACTCAGATCACGGATCATAAAAGAAATGAATGTACCCGTTATACGAAGCATTCGTTTTATTGTATGTTACTTACTAAAATATTTGCTTTTAAGGATAGAAAATACTACATGCCCCCTAGACAAGTAACACCAGTGACGTATTGATGGTTCAATCCAAACCGACGAAACGTTTGCGCTGATGAAACGATAAAAATGTGTCAGTTTTCATGAAAAGGACCTAATTTGAAGCATATCACCAGAAAAATACACAAATATACAGACATACACACACATGTATATATATATATATATATATATATATATATATATATATATATATATATATATATATATATATATATATATATATATATATATATATATATATATAAACTGCAAGTATACGCTATTCGGAGAATGACCCATACATTATTTATTATATAATGATTTTGCAAACAAACATATCAATATATATATATATATATATAATATATATATATTGATATGTTTGTTTGCAAAATCATTATATAATAAATAATGTATGGGTCATTCTCCGAATAGCGTATACTTGCAGTTTATATATATATATATATATATATATATATATATATATATATATATATATATACATGTGTGTGTATGTCTGTATATTTGTGTATTTTTTCTGGTGATATGCTTCAAATTAGGTCCTTTTCATGAAAACTGACACATTTTTATCGTTACATCAGCGCAAACGTATATGCATATATATATATATATATATATATATATATATATATATATATATATATATATATATATATATATATATATATGCATATATATATATATATATATATATATATATATATATATATATATATATATATATATATATACACATGCATACATATATTTTTATATGCGTACATACATACATATCTACATACATACATGCATACATACATACATACATACATACATACATACATACATACATACATGCATGCGTGCTTCAACACATACATATATACACTATGATTTATCAAAGGACCTATCCTCCGGAATGTGGGTGTGCTTTCTCCTACATTTGCTCTGTGCATTTGTATACCCACACATTGGAGAAGCGAGATGGCATTTCCCTTGATCACTTGTACAGTTGAAGTGTGATCAGACAAGTCTTACAGTTAAAATGTGGTCAATCAATTATAGTATGGTATTTGATTAGTGTCCATGCTTAGTTGTGTTGAAGTGTTGCCAGTTAACAGCAGTATTATTGTTGAAGTGTTGGCAGCGGAGAATAGTTTACACTTGAAATGTGACCAACCAAGAACATGTCTTACATTTGTTGTGAGGCCAAGAAATAAATTATATGTAGGTTTGTGGCCAGTTACGTCCAGTCATAAAAGAAAATATATGGACACTCGTTGCGTGAACGTGTGAAGGTGAAGAACAGTGTTACCTTTGATATGTTGCAATATGCTTCAGTCATACGGTTGAACTTTGTCCAGTCAAAACAGTCATACATTTGCACGTGTGGCAAGACAAATCTAGTTAGAAAGATGTAGTGTGTTGATTTTGTAGAGGTTTCTCGTAAATAAAGGCGTTTGATAGCACGTCATACAAGACACAACAGGCAAAAGTATCAGCACAATTACTTTAATCGTGATGTGAGTCTGTTTCAGCAAACGCTACACTAGTGTTGTCTCCGACAATATGAATCACTGACAACATCGAACAACTTGAATAATTACGTAATAATCTTGAATAGTATTAGTCCAAGTAACGAAATCACATTCTGGCGAACTACAATTTAAAACACTTTTCCAGAACATCTGACTACATATGTGAACGCAATATCGCAATATTTCGCTAGCACAACAACAGGCTGCTCGATATGTACTTTGTTTCCGTAATTTCCGCGTCCGCCGTGTCACGTGACGCGCAGCACGTGACCAGAATGTGACTTTCAGTGAGGATTATGTCGTGCGTGTCCGATGTCGTTGAAATCGTTGTTCCACTGTCGTTTTCCTTATTGGATTCTTCGGGTTCATAGACCGATTAATCGGCCAATTTCCACGACTGCAATTACATAACCACTTGACATTATTTGTACCAGAGTAGCCAACCGTCGAGTGAGTAGTTGGTAGTGCATGCGACCCAACTCATTAGCCTTGGCAGGCAGTGGGTCTAGGAGAAACCATGGACAGGTCAAGTCTACTAGTCGTGGAATACAATGACCTAGAGGAAGGAAAACCTCGAAGGCAAACCCACTACATGGGTCAGCATGGACTGCGCGATGGGGTTCGACTAAATGACCCAAATTACATGCCATGTCACTTAGTAATCACGAGGTTGGAAAGACCATTAAACAAGTGAACAGTTTTGTATAACGTGTGTGAGGATGGAGGAAGTAGTAAGGAAATACAGAGGAGAGTGCAATCAGGAGCAGCAGCATGGAGGAGAGTGGAAGGCATTATGTGGGACAGAAAACTGAAGAAACAACTAAAAGAAAAAGTGTTGGAAGCTTGCGTGGTACCAGCCTGTATATACGGGTTGGGAACACTGGCACTGACAGAGAGACAGGAGGAGAAGATGCAGATAGCAGAAAACAACTTTGTCCGAAGAATATGCAAAGTAACCCGAGAAGATAGAAGGAAGATGAAGGAATTGAGAGAAGAGATTTGCATGAAAAACAACTATAGATGAATGTAGCCGGAAGCAGAATGAGATTGGCAGGAAATATGTAAAGAATGGGTGAAGACAGACTGTCAAAAAGAGCATGAAAAGCAGATGAGGGTGGCAGAAGAAGAAGATGAAGACCAAAGCTGCAATGGAAAGACTGTGTCAAACGAGATCTTGAAAAGGCATTCGAGACTGAAAGACCATAGCAGAAGACATAAGGAGATGGAGAGGATTAACAATGAAAGTAGAAGAAGCAACCAAGTGAATTGGACCCCACCCCGCAAGGGAGCGAGGCTAAGAAGAAGAAGATAGTAGCCAATCATCTTGTCCTGTTGAATGTATTTAGAAGAAACCATGACATACGAGGCAGCTACCGAACAGTCTGTTGTAAATTTGTCAGAGTTTGGCAACATATGATTACGAATATGTATATTGTGTATATCCTTTTTTATTTACGTCATAATATTATTTTATAGTGAGAGCTGCCGTAGTTACTTTGTAATTGTGTACGCTCATAACGGATATTTTCTTCGATCGGGAGTAACATTGTGTAGTAAACGATGGTGAAAACATTGAAAACATTCGAAATTTAACTTTTTCCCAGTTGTTGCAGCAATCAATTGACGTTTATTCGGGACCATCCATTCCGACTGTGGACCAATCGCAGCTAAACGAACAACTATAGTATGGGACATTTCTCGATTGTTGTCATTGCATTTGCACGATCAACACAATGTGGACGTTTCATTCATATAAACATTTAATAAGGTAAAATAATTGTACCGCCCAGTCACCATATATGCAACTCACCTAAACATCGTTGCGTCGCTGCGCAGGGGCATTCCAGTGAAGCATGTGGCCTTGTTGGCATGGGTTCCGGTTTCGCATTATGCTCCAGTCCTACAACACATCAAGTATCACCGAATGGTATCCTAGGTGGCACTTGGGGATTTGTTTTTCATATGCAAGCAATGCGACATCCAACTACATACAAGAGATGGGGATTTCGATAAGTTCCACTGTAAATCGTACAAGATCGTTGATTTGTTTTCCATTCACCATTATGGATAACCACAAGTACAGTCGACATCCCACTCGAGACAGCAATGTTGGACTTAGGCGGAAAACAACTCACGATGTTTGCTACTTTGTCCATTGCTCTGCTGATCACGTTCATCCGCTGACGATCGTATCTATTTTGTTGTAGCGCTGCAGCGTCAACGGGGGGCATCGTCGGCTTTCTCTCCTGCCACAACATCTGTCGCCTCATCGCCGTCGGACTATAACAACCAGTCAAATACACGTACATTGTGTAGGGATTGACGAGTCTGATGATGTTAGTGCTGTTTTTTTATTTTATAATGTGGTACGATAATTCATGTTTTGCTTAATTAAACCACAATTGTATTAATGATACTGATAATAACTATTGATATGACGATGATAATACTAACAATAATGATAACACTAAGACGACGACTATAATGATGACAATGATGGTGATGATGACAATGCAAATAAACCAACAACTATGACTACAACTAAAGCTACAAATGTTGTTGATGTTGCTACTATTAATGCTATTGTTATTATTTATAATGCTATAGTTACTATTAATTTTGCTATTGCTACTGTTATTATTATTATTATTACATTAATATCCTGTCTGACAATTTCTCCTCCAGGTGGGTAAGTCCACTCCACCCTATTTACGATCCACCCCTTGGGCTAGTGAGCTCTGATCGAAATATTAGAAGCACACAAACGTAGTTATTTATAGTTATTTACATATGTGTTTCCAGCTTCCCTGAAATGTTTTTCTACCTGTGGGAAAAATATGGAAACTGCGCGAATTACGTTGTGAGCATTCTCCAAAGGGCGCATCTTCTGTACGCGAATATATCGGGTGTCAGCTAGTTTTTATTATTATAATTATAATTGTCATCATCAATATCATAATCGTCATCATCGTTATTATTATTATTATGATATGCCGATGGTTATGCTGATGAGGAATACCTATAGACAGTGCTGACATCGTCGTCTTCCGACTCGCGGTGACGCAACTTGGCGTGTCTGAACTTGCGCACGGTGAAGACGACGAGAATGACGACGAGGACGAGTAGGACGACGGACAGGATCGTACCGAGGACAACGGCCAGCCACGGGAAAGACGAACCTGCAAGCGACAGCTGGAGATAACAGTAACGACGACTACAACAAGGTCGCAGAGAATACTGCATATGGTGGTGTTGTGTAAGTAGTGATAATAATAATATATTCACGTGACATACTAAATTATTG
>OY759263.1:13490884-13580884 GCA_963662155.1 Lamellibrachia columna
GTCGTAGCCTATCGTACCACCCACTAACCACATGCGAAGCCATAATCACTGACCTTGATACGAAGTCAACCTCCACAATACACTTCCAGACAAATAACCCTACAACCAATTTGGTAGGGTCCGATAACAAAAGGTACACGGATTATTACTCACCCTCTGCGTCTACGCTGACGATATTTGACAATAACAGAACCGCCAGGAGGCACCACCGTACATGTTTGCCCCTTGCCATGTCCGCACCTAAAAAAGAAATAATCGTCATGCACCAGTCGCACTTGTAAAGCTTTATCCCGGTAACACATTATATATTGTTCAACAAGGATAGTCTCTTCAAAGCATCGATCATAACTGAATTGAATATATGGCTTTGATGTCAACCCAGCCAGGTTGGTGTTGAATTTCGGTAAACGAAAAACATTAACCAATGTAATAGTCGCACGACATCTACTGACGAATGTTACTTACTCCTGTTATTCCGACTAACACTGCATAATTATTATGATATATATGCAGATCGGCAGGTTTTGATACACGACGTCTGCAATGTTATATTTACAGCATAGTCTACGTTGGATTCGGATAAATGAGGTGACTGGCAGAAAGTCATTAGCAACAGGCAAATTTAATGGAAACACATAGAAGGAATGGCAAAAAAGTGGTACAATCACTTCAGCAGCCTGCTGGGGGAAGCACCAAATATTGAGGATGAGGATGAAGAATTTGAAGCAGTACTGTTAGGTATAGCTATAGATGATGTATTCGTTTACCCAGGAAGAGTATCACAGAGCACTAACTGAAGGAAAAGCTAGTGGAGAGGATGATATCACTATAGAAACTCTAAAGCAGTGTAATCTTGATGAAATATTCCTCGATTTCTGCAATGAAGCACACATGAAACATTTCTAGCCGGATCAATAGTCAATTCTTAACATGCCCATTCCAAAGTCTGTAGACCTGAGCGATGCTGGAAAATACAGAGGTATCAGTTTAAGTTCAATAGTCGCCAAACTATACAACATAATGACTTTCAATAAAATACTCCCTACAATTGACCCCCATCTGCGTGTCAACCAATATGGTTTCCGTCATAATTAGACCTCCGTTGCGCAAGTTCTGAGTCTACGCAGAATCAACGAAGGGGCAAGGAAGAGAAATCTTCCAGCAGTGTTGACGTTTATCGACTTTTAGAAAGGATTCGACTCAATCCATCGAGGAAAGATGTTCACATATTTATCTGCATATGGCATTCAGGAAAGGCTAGAACTGTCAATCAAAGAAAGACATGTACACCAACACGAAGGCCAAAGCGTTTTCACCAGTTGGCGAGACAACTATGTTTGATATAATCGCGGAAGTGCTTCATTTTGGCTCCTTGTCTCTTTATTATTGTACTCCATTATACGACGAGGCAGGCAACTGGTGGCCGATAAGAGGAGGTAGGTTGTATTCTAACAAAAGGAGGAGCAGAAGAGGTAAATCAGAGATGATAACATACCTTGACTTTCCAGATGACATCACCTTACTGTCTGACCAAATAAAGCAAGCACAGGAGTTACTGATCCGAGTCGAAAAGGAATGTCAAAATGTCGGCCTGGGCATTAATGCCAAGAAGACCAAGTTCATGGCATTCAACACAGAAGAAGAGACATACGAATCAGAAAAGGCCTTGCGTGGGCTGTCGCAAAGAATATGGAAATCAAATATATCAAGGAAACTCAAGGAACGCCTCTTCGTGGCAACTATGGAAGCCTTGACATTGACCAAATCTCCCGAAAAGCAGTTGAATGGCTGTTGCACTAGACTACTGCGAATGATGTTCAATGTTCACTGGAAAGAGCACGTGACTATAATGAAATGCTGTATGGAACAATGGTGAGGGTAACTGACAAGATTCAGGAGTGCAGGATGTCGTTTGCGGAGCACAACATAAGGGATGCGTGGACGCCACTATCTAAACTAATACTCTGGGAGCTGACGCACGGACGCACTTCAAGGGGACAGCCCGCTCTTAGCTACGTCGAGGTCCCACAATCGGATGCTGGTGTGACAGATGCAACGGAGTTAACTGCAGATATAAAGGAGAGAGCACAGAGCAATAAAATCACGAAGTGTCTCAATCAGATGATGATGGTGCTGATAGGACTTAGGAGTTACAATAAGCGCTGATATGAAAGTTTCAGAGCAGTGTGATATTGCAGCTTCAAAGGGTAATCAAATTCTTGGATTGATTAGAAGAAACATAACATACAAGGGAAACAAATTAATTATACCTCTTTATAAAGCAATAGTTATACCTCATTTAGAATACTGTATACAAGCATGGAGACCATATCGTAAGAAGGATATAGATACGCTTGAACGCATACAAAGGAGAGCAACTAAAATGATTCCAGAACTGAGAGACCTTAGTTATGAAGAAAGCCTGAAAGAATGTGGTTTAACAACTCTAGAAACAAGGAGGTTAAGAGGAGATCAGATTGAAGTTTTTAAGATATTGAATGGGTATGAAATTATTGATAGAAATATGTTTTTCTCACTCAAGAAGGATAGCAGAACTAGAGAACATGAGGTAAAATTAGTAAAGGATCAATGTAGATTGGACATCAGGAAGCACTCGTTCTCACAGAGGACAATAAATGAATGGAACAAATTGTCTACAGATTGTGTAACTGCTAGCAGCGTGAATATGTTTAAAAACAAGGTTGACACATATCTCAGGAGGGCGGGCTATAAGTAGATGAACACTGTTGTACTCTCGATAAGCCAATGGCTTCCTTGTCCACTTGCCATCTGGGCCTTTGGCTTGGATGGCAAATCGTGTTAAATTTTGTCTTGTTAAATGATGAATTATGTGAATGTTCCCCAAACACACAATCGCCGATCCACTAATTCAACCAAGCACTAAATCACCAAACCACTTAATTATCCAGCTACTCAACTTCCGGCCACACAACCAGCCAACATGGCACCACCTATTCAACAACCCAATCACTGACCCAGCTTCTTGCTCACACATAATGTGACATTGATATGTCCACCTAGCCACAACCATTGGTGAACTCCAGTAGGAGAAATAATGTACTTATTACTGGTATTGCGTGTTGCAGATATGTGCCAGACACATAGCAGTCAAGAGGTACATCTTAATCACACGGCTGTTCCACATGTCGGCTCTGCTTTACAATCTACAATACTCATTCATCAATAATCCGATAACGAAAGAATGTTCCATTTATGCGTAACTTATCAGAAATATGTCTGAATGTATGTATGTATGTATATACGTACGTACGACCGTACGTACGTACGTACGTACGTACGTACGTACGTATGCATGTATGTATGTAATATGTATGTATGTTTATATGTATGTATGTATGCATGTATGTATGCATGTATGTATGTATGTATGTATGTATGTATGTATGTTGTATGTAAGTATGTAATGATGTATATATGTAAGTATGTTTGTATGTGTAACACTATTTAACAAGATTTAACAAGATTAACATCCAAGGCAAAGGCCCAGGTGGAAAGTGGACAAGGAACCCATTGGCTTATCGAAAGTCCAACATGTTTAATATATGTGTAATCCGCCCTCCTGATATATGTGTCAACCTTGTTTAACAAATTCACGCTGCTAGTAGTTACACAATCTGTACATAATTTGTTCCATTCATTGATTGATTTTCTTCTGTGAGAACGAGTACTTCCTGATATCCAAACTACTGATCCTTTATTAATGTTACATCAAGTCATCTGGTTCTATTATCTTTCTTGAGTGATATATATATTTCTATCAGTAGGTTTATACCAAGTCGATATGTTAATAGCCTCAACTTGATATCCTTAACCGCCTTGAAGCTATCAGCTTGTATGTATGCATGTATGTATGCAAGTTTTATTGTACGTATGTATCTATGTATGTATATATATTTATGTAAGTATGCGTGTATGCGTGTATGTATGCGTATGTTTATATGCATGCATGCATGCTTGCATGTATGTATGTATGTATGTTTGTATGTATGTGTGCATGTATGTATGTATGTATGTATGTATGTATGTATGTTTGTGTGTATGCGTGTATGTATGTATATATGCATGTGTGTATGTATGTATGTGTGCATGTATGTATGTATGTGTATATTTATGCATGCATGTATGCATGTATGTATGTATATATGTATGTATGTAGGTATGCATGTATGTATGTATGCATGTATGTATGTATGTATATATGCATGTGTGTATGTATGTGTGCATGTATGTATGTGTGTACTTATGCATGTATGTATGCATGTATGTATGTATTTATGTATGTATGCATGTATATATGTATACAAACATGTTTTTGTATGTATGCATGTATGTATACACGAATGCATATGTGTATGCTTGTAAGTACTGATCATAATGTAATATATTTTTTACAAATACAGGATAAACTACAACAAATGTAAATATACAGATATGAGAAAATGCTTAGTAAAGCTAGACTGTGCTGAGGACTAACACAGCAATTGAATGTTGGGAGATTCTAAATTATGAAACTAAAAATATAATTGAACAATTTGTACCCGTGAAAAAACCAAGCAAAACGGTCTAGAAAGAAACACTTGTCAAAATAGCGTGCAAGCGAATTATGTCGATGGTTTATATGCGTACCAGCAAGGATGAAGACTACACAAATATACACAATACAAATTAGACAATACAAAAGAAGTAATCAACAAATATTAGCTTGTAACATACAACAAATGACAACAATAGTCTTTATGCTTATGTCAGGAGTACTAAACGTACAAGACAGGGTTGGACCTCTACAAATCTGGAAATGTAATATCACATATTTGTTAATGTCGGAATACCTAAACGGATACTTCAGTTCATTGGATATCACAAGGGATATTAGTTCATTAAATTTCAGGTGCTAAATTTCAGAGGGCCAAATCTGACTATTTAGGGCAGTTCATTGTACCACATGTTATTGTAGTTTACAAAATAAAGGCAATGAAGGATAATAAATCACCTCACCGCCAAAACTACTAATGGAAACAATAGAAGAAATTAATATAGTACTCGCAAGTGCAATACGAGTTTGGAAACGTGTTGATTCTTGGCCATGCAAAGAATCAACACGCCATGATTGAATCATAGTCTGCATGCAACAACATGCGAGTGTCTGCTTCTTCCTGTGCCGTATTTATCTCAATCACTTCATCCGACCTTTCTGCTGTGAGCTTGAAACACTTATCACCACATGTCACATTTATTACTTTGCCTTCCTACTTTTCCCTCTTCCAGTTTTCCACCATGAACTAGACAAATTTGGTTTTGCTTGACGCACACGCTAGCAGAAGCCTCCGCTACTTGATTATGTGGCCCTTTATGATGTTAGCAAGCACCACACCGTCACCTGACCATATCCGTATAATTTCAGCTGATTTCATCGATACATCCTTGTATACGACATAAATTCTTTAATGTTCACCAATAGCTTTCCCGACATGCGCGAACACCTGTCCAGGCTGTTCAGCAAAAGTGCAGTTTTCACCATGCATCATCTGAATGATAATAATGGCATCAATCATGCAAGCGGATGATGGTGATATACTTTCAGCAGGGGCTTCTTTTCCTGCTATCGTGCAAAGTCAGCCTGGTTGGTATTTTGTCATAGCAAGAGACAAAGGGGCAATGGGATGCTTAAGCCATTCGTGCATGTTGAGATGTCTGCTAGTTGCTATCAGTACCATGTGACCAAACAATCTCTGATCAGCCTTCAAGGTAGTACCTTCGTTGATTGTCTTAGATTTCCGCTTTTTCTTGATACTACTGAATGTGTTCAGCTTTACTCTTTGAATGCGGCCATGAAACGGTTTATTCATTCCTGTCTGCATTCTTTCTCTCTTGAAATTTTGACAGGCTCTTTCACTATTGTCCCGAGCGCTTAGCATGGTATGGACACAATCCAACAGAGCCGCAGTGCTTGTTGATTGAAAGGCTCACAATGTCACACGGGTTGCTTTTCTAGAATGTCAGCAACGGAATCCACGTCACCCTCGTCCCTTCGGATACGTGATGGTTGTAAATCAGCATAGCTGACTCAAAATCTCTGTAGCTCGATCATATCGCTTAGATTATTCAGATACTTGCTAAGGTAAGCGGCATTGATGTAGTATATACTAAATGGGTCTGGTTTGAGGCTGAACCCCTTGGTGCCTCTTGCAGTCTGTGTATCCTTGGTCTGATCACCAAAGATTCGATTGAAAGGGTTGTGGTCACCAATTTGGACAGAACATTCCCCACTCTGGAAGTGCCTAAAGACACCTGTATGGTCTTCTGGCAACCTTCTCATTTCTTCATGATATACAGGCAGAAAACGTGCACAACTTTGCTTATCATGTGCAAAGCACCATGGAATGAGTAAGCAAATAGAAGGGAGATGGAGCATCCAATTTCCCTCCCTCGATACTCGGACCAATGTCAACAGGAGCTATACAAGGTCAACGTAGGACATCCAGAAAGTTGCAAGATCCCCACTGTTGTGGCGAAACAAGGTCAGATACTCAGTGAATCGTCACATTATTTAACTGGAAGCTGCATGATTAAGCACTGCCTGGAGGTTTTCATGGCATGTGTTTTTATAAACATTAAATGACCACAGGTAGAAGTTGAGTGTCCTCAATGTGATGTTCTTCTAATCATTGTGTAAAGTATATGCCAGTTTGATTTAATTAGTTTTTAATAGGTAATGTTTTAGTACGTCATTAGGAGGTTTAATCGATGTATTTAGCGTAGATTAGCAACATGAAAACAGGTTTCGAAAAGTGTATAGTTAAACCACCCAAGTGGATATGGACAAAATCCAAATGGTGCCAAAGATTGATGGTACTGTTTGGACGCTTCAGTCTTCCCTTTAATCCTGACATTTGCTAAATTGCTATGACCTCGGGGGTCAACGTAATTGATAAATGAAGGGGAGTCCTGGGAACCCTGGATTTGGCCCAGCTCCTAGAGTTCAAAAAATTAACTTCCAAAACTGGGAAAGGAAGACTGGCGGACGTCATTGTCCAGCGGTTGATAGGGCGGGTGGATATAACAAGTTGACCAATAGTAAAGCGTATTGGGTATTTAAGCAATCACAGCGCCTCTAGCGATGTCGTCTGATTTTGGAAAACTGGGAGTATAAATACCCCGGAGGAGGGATTGCAAGGGCCGGCACAAGTTACATTTTTAGGCATCTAAATTATCGGTAAGGGTGGTCATGGCGGGCGTATGACCACCCTTTAGCATTAGGCATCAAAATTACCTGTCAGATTTAACAATGTTTCGTTTTAATATTCTAGAAATTAAGTGTCTAAGTGATGTTTACATTCACTACTTTTCTTTACGGTTTACAGTGATATCTATCTTCACTGTTATTTAATTGTTATTGTGCGTGATTATATTGCTACTATGTATGTAGCCGTCTGGTGTACACGATTAAAATCGCTTCGAACCTGGAGAACAATGAGTTGACTACACTTCTGTAGTACTCTATGTAATAATGGGTCGAGTGAGTACACATTCAGTTATAAATTTCCACTTGGCGAGCGCAAAGAAGACGGACAATTAAAACACATCTACATTAGTGCGAAATGCCTCCCGGACCATTGCGTACGGCCCCGAAGAAGATAAGAGGGGAGGCGACAATTGGTTTAAAGTCTCCAGCCCTAGAAGAGCTTCATATACAAGCTTGTAGAGGCGTACTTGGCGGTTGTATTGATCACGCCACTGATACCTATAATTAGCTGGAAGGATTGGACTATGGTCAAGAATGCATTATTCGGAAATAATCAGATGGCGGCTTTTGGGTTAGGCTCCACGATTACTCACTCCATCGCTGTCATATTATTCATGGTGGTCATCCGGGGGCTTGAGCGCATTCGCGCTTTTCACATCAAAGCAGCCACGCGAACCTCATACCATAAATCACACCCTTTTAAATCAGTACATGTGTATAGGAGTGGCAGAAACAGTTCTAAATTATTCGTTTTGTAATGCAGAACGCAGCAATGCTGTGAAGGATGGAGTCAGTATGATTGCAAGAAAATATTTATCGTTGCGAGCCCCGTTAAAACCCTATTTTCGCATACACAAGTAAAAATAAGTCGTGTAAAAAAAACAGTACCAGCAGTAATGTTGGCTCAAAAGTGATGTATCAAGTGGTTATATGCTTTATGGCTTATTGCCTCTTTCTTCAAGAACTCGCGTCAATCCCCCAAAAAAAATTGCATATAGCTGGCTTAAAATACCGAATTGAAATGTCCATCAAATAGTCGTTATCATAATTTGGACACCCATAAACACCAGTACCAAGCTTTTATTGTTCCAATTTTTATACCAATATTCCACGTGGTCCATGGACTACAATAAATGGTTGCTACATAATAACAACCAGAGATAGTTTTTGTTTGATTACTAGTCGTCTAGAGGGCTTACTTACAATCGTTTTGTATGCATGGACTAGGATGAAATTTCACTAAGCCGAACAGACTACTGTGAGGTGGATTCGTACCTGACGGGATTCATTCTTGACACTCATTAATGTCAATACTGGAACACCAATCCATGATAATAAAACATGAAATGGTGTCATCATTTGGAGAATAGCACATTTATATGGATTGTGAAGTATAGACGGATTCAAATTGTAAAAAAAACCGTTTAAATCATTTAGCAAACTTCGATTTTGTCTAGTAGACTACTATACAAATCAATGTACAACAACGTACACCAACATGTATAAGAAACATTTGATTGCGAGCCCATTTGTGTTTTACAATTTAGTTATTATTGTAGAGCAATTAAAAAAATTCAAGTACAAATGGAAAGGCAGATACATAAGTAAAGGTTGGTAAAGGGCATATTTTAATGCCAGGTTGTATGCATCATCAGTACACTAGCAAATATAAACATTTTATATACAAGTCGATTACAATCAGTTATTGATGTGCTCAATAAAATACCAGTATATGCAGTCAACCAATCCAATTGGTAATCACCGTAATACAGCAAAGGTGATGAACTACCTGCCCATATATGAACCAGAAGACATCATATATAATCCATGCTACGACATGTATTTCAACATTATGAAATCAGAGGTGGAGGAGAGGATGTGGTGGCCAAATAAAGTTTGTAAATATCAACTCACTTCGAACATTTTCAAAACCGGAATGGCAGTGGTCAACAGGTGCAGCGGTGGACGATACCACTGGCGTGGCAACAGGGGTGGTAAGGCTGCATTAATAGTACATTGATATTCCAACCATCCACCACAGAAACATAAAGCACTTTCATACAGTGCTAACATTTTTATTTATGTTTCCTGTGGTGTCGAATGCGTAGTGAGACGCTGGTCTAGTTTCAAGTGTGGCCGCAGCTCGTTTGATGTAGGAATAAGAGAAACGAGAATACATAATTAAAGGGCATATTTTAATGTCCGGTTGTATGCATCATAAGTACGCCAGTAAACATAACCATTGTACATACAAGTCGGTTATAACCAGTTATTGATGAACCCAACAACATTGTATGCACACAACCAATCAAAGTGGTAATCAACATAATACATCATAGGTGATGGGCTACCTGTAAAATGACATATATTTTCGCACTTTCTTCTACATATATGCATCAAGTGCGAATCCACAATCCATAATATAAAACATTCGTTACATTTTAATATTCATGATTGAACCCCGTATGATACATTGCTGTAAGCTGCATACATCCCCGATGTATTTACCTATTAATCATGGTTTTCATGTACAGTGGTGCACATGTGGCAAGTGACACGACGCCAGCTGCATATTTTAAAGAAATGCACCATTATTAATGCTGCCCCTATTTCAAATTTAATTGGACTAGCAGAATGTTCCTAACATGCTCTAAATATCTTTTGTCACAATTATTAAACTGAGTTACTTACGTATATAACTGATCAAGATACGTTTTGGTGAATTGTACATGCTTCACCTGTAACGACCTCCCACATGTTGGGTTTTCCTCGAAACCATTGGAACATTCTTCTTTAGGAGTTTTAACATGTATATACTATGTAGGAACATTTATCAATGTGTGTGTGTGTGTGTGTGTGTGTGTGTGTGTGTGTGTGTGTGTGTGTGTGTGTGTGTGTGTGTGTGTGTGTGTGTGTGTGTGTGTGTGTGTGTGTGTGTGTGTGTGTGTGTGTGTGTGTGTGTGTGTGTGTGTGTGTGTGTGTGTGTGTGTGTGTGTGTGTGTGTGTGTGTGTGTTTATGTGTGTGTATTCGCGCGCATGTATGTGTGTGCGTGCGTGTACAAGTGCGTGTATATGTGGGTGTGCGAGTGACTGTGTGTTTTGAATAAACAATTACACCTCTGATATGTTCTGGCGTGCCTTGCGTAGGTGGCAAGATGGCCATACACCCCATAATGCTGCACAAATCGTCTAAGATAGAAATGTTATTATGTAGATGCAACGAAAGCCATAATGTTATAACCGGGTGATATTGGGGACCCACGGCACATCTTACCTCGCTTGCTACATTATATTGATGTGTGCTCCTTGCGTCAGGACCCCAACTGAAAAAGATTGCCGTCGGAATGCCATCTATCTTTCCCAAGCTGACGCCCTTTTCACCCGCAATAGGAAAAAACCTCCGTTCCATCAGTAGAATGTCAGCACACACATAAGGCAAACAGCAGTGATCTAAATATATATTTAGAAGTCGACTAGCATGAATAATGCACATTGTTCGAATATGCAGTTGCACTATTTATGTTTTTTTCAGACGAGGCTTCTCGTTATATGATCAATAGTTTCGACATAAAATGCAAAACTGAAGCTGCCTCTTTACCTTAGTAAAGATACGAGCTAATTAAAATGAGTGGTCATTATTTATACACACCTCGTTATATGCATAGCAACCCTGACGCATGTTTGATTGATTTTTTTCTCACTTTTTTTCCATTTTTCCTATAATATTTATGTAGACTTATACGGTCACCTTTAAAATAAAAACGCTTGGTATTTATAATGTTTTACTAGCGACCATCAGATACTCATAATAAACTTATGTTACGATAGGCCGAGTTAGTATTGGTCCGACTAAAAAGCGTTCGCAGATGACACTGGCCCTGTTGGCAGTGTGCCGACGTGAACAGCAATGCCAAGTATGAAATAAACAATACCGTCTGCAACAGGAACATTTAGTCGAACGTGTGTCATTGAATACTGACGTAGCAGGGTTCGACGTTTGGAGTTTTTTTCGGAGGCGTTTATGGGTGCAACCTGTTTTCGTTCCCGTGTTTATTCGTCCACCGGCGCACGATTATCGCACTCGTGACGTAGTGTTATATAACAGTATGGCGCGGCCCATGAAATTAACATTATGCGTGTTCAACAAAGTTTTCCTAGTAAACCACTGGCGTGATATTCTTTGTTGTAATTACAAATGGTTATGTTTAGTAACTTTTATAGATGCATAGGCCGAAAACCACAACTTTTATTTCGCATTAATATTGAACAGTCTCTTTCGTACACAATTAACTTAATTAATTAAAACAGTTATGTGTTTTAATGTATTCACTTCACGGTGGAAAGTGACACTACGGACATCTATTGATTAACAATATATTGCTTGGGAATATTAACGCAATTTCAAAGCATATGTATCCTTCACATGAATTGGTTCAAATGAACCATCTAAGACTCACCCAACACCAAATGCGATCGCTGCTAAGTCAGTCCAATATGATTACCGATGCAGTGCAGATCCACACATATGCAATTTTTACACAATTTATTATTTTATTCAATGTCTGGTCTATAAAAAAAAATATTTTTATCTTGATTTGTTAGATGGCCCTGACATTGGAGCACCAATTTCATCTCGCCAAACGATATACCATATCACGTTACCAAGATGATATCACAAATAGTTAATTGAATAGTTATTTTTCGTTACTTCCATCAGACCCAAACATGAGTTCATGTCTTTGCCGTGGCAAAAATAATTTTAGTATGCTCCACAGCCTTGATTCATCTTAACTGTCGATTGATATAAAGCTGTTTTTTAAATTGCTGTTTGCAAAAGGTGTTTTTTTATCAGATTAACAAGACTAAATGGTGCATATTCCTGCAAACGTTTTTAGGAATTAGCGAAAAGCAGTAACATCTTATTAATGTAATAAAGCAGTAGCTACATTGTATTGCAGCATATTTGACACTCAAGTATTATAGTGTTGTGCAAGCATAGAAGAGGCGTATATAGTATATATTGCGTGCATTCTAATGGCTAGTGCAAGGCAGCCGCATTATCGTTGACTACATTCTATGAGTATTTGGAGGAGACCGGGGCTAATTGTTACAATTTTCAGTTAAAGTCACTTTTTGTGAAAAGTGTGTTAGATGCATTTTCTCTCAACGTATACGTTACGTGTATTATTCGTTTTATTAAAATGTACCATACCATTGACATTCCATGTTGTAATTAGGTAGATATGTGAAGTATCCCAGGCGCCGTCGACTGTAACAAATAACCCCGTAAGCGGTTAAGTTAATTGGATTTTACATATGAATGTATATTGTTCACAGTACGCATAACAATGTAGGTGTTCACAGCTTCGTATGTTAAGTTTTCGTTTCTAGTTATCAAAGGGGATTCATTCCCCGGATTTTACATAAAAAACAATTGCGACTGGAACAGTTATTATTGAATGGAGCATGAAATAGTGAATATATACGTTTATATAAATGTGTGGGGGGTGTGTGCGTGCGTGTGTGTGTAATGCGACTTTATTTACTTTATTGAATGATACACGCACGTACGCCCTCACGCGCACAAACATCCACCTTTCAATCAACCTTGCAATATTTATTAATTGCTCAAAATTGGCATAACAATTTAACAAGATTTAGCAAGATTGTCATCCAAGCAGTGTTGGCAATTTCCCGGGAAATAAGAGTATTTCCCAGGACGGTGGGAAATACCGGGAAATACTGGGAAATACCGGGAAATACTGGGAAATATCGGGAAATACTGGGAAATATGGAAAGTATGTTCTTACCTGGTTATTTAACACTTGATGCCATGACAATTTGTTCATGGGTCATATGGCTCATCATAAATAACACATTATCTATCTTATCTATATCATGATCCCTTACTCTTAGCTACAGAAGTGTCATTTCACAAAAAGGTGTCAATCTTCATTGTCTTTTAAAAATACAGTGGTACAAAGACAGTGAATGACAGGTTTTAACAAGATTTAACAAGATTTAACAAGATTTAACAAGCCATCTCGAACAACAAGTTCCAGATGGCAAGTGGACAAGGAAGCCATTGGCTTATCGAGAGTCCAACAATTTTCTCATCTATGTGTAGCCCGCCCTTATCAGATATCTGTCAATTCTATTTTTAAACATATTCACACTACTAGCATTAACACAATCATTTGGCAGTTTGTTCCATTCATTTATCACCCTCTGTGAGAAAGAGTACTTTCTCATGTCCAACCTACACTGCTCCTTAACTAATGCTGCTTTGTGTCCTCTGGTTCTACTGCCTTCTTTAAGTTTGAAGAACATATTCCTATCAACATCCTCATAACCGTTCACTATTTTAAACACTTCTATTTGGTCTCCTCTTAGTCTCCTGGTCTTTAGTGTTGTCAAACCACATTGTAATAAGCGACTTTCGTAACTAAGGTCTCTTAATACTGGAATCATCTTAGTTGCTCTTCGTTGTATTCTTTCTAGCTTATCTATGTCTTTTTTACGATATGGCCTCCATGCTTGAATACAATATTCCAAATGTGGTCTAACTATTGCTTTGTACAGGGGTACAATTAGATGTTTCTCCTTATACGTGATAGTTCTTCTAATTAGCCCTAGAATTTGGTTTCCTTTCGAAGCAGCAATCCCACATTGCTCTGAAACTTTCATGTCAGCATTAAATGTTACTCCTAAATCCTTTTCTTGTGTGGTTCTACCTAGTACAGCATCCCCCATTTTATATTCCTCGTCCATATTTCCATGTCCTATGTGTATACATTTACACTTCCCAAAATTGAATAACATTTGCCATTTTTCTGACCATTTAACTAATTTTTCTAGATCATCCTGTAAACTTTGTTTATCTGTATCATTAGTAACCTTTCTGAATACTTTTGTGTCATCTGCAAATTTGAGTACTTTGCTAGATATGTCATCCTCCAAATCATTTATATATATATTAAAAACAGTATAGGGCCTAACACTGATCCCTGTGGTACCCCACTCAAAACAGATTTCCAGTTTGAAATCTTACCATCTACTATTACTCTCTGTCTTCTGTGTGTAAGCCACTTTTCTATCCAGTTGATTACATCATTGGGCTTTTAGTTTAAGTAACAATCTTTGATGTGGCACTTTATCGAAAGCTTTCTGAAAATCTAAGTAGACAACATCCACTGGTGACCCGTCATCTACCCACTTTGTAATTTCTTCTAAAAAACATAAGAGATTGGTTAGACATGACCTTGCTTTTAGGAATCCATGTTGAGATGTATTTATTAATTTATGTTTTATGAGGAATTCCACCATGTGGTCTCTAATTAATGTTTCGAGTAATTTACATACAACTGATGTTAAACTCACTGGTCTGTAATTGTCTGGCTTCTTCCTCGATCCCTTCTTAAATAGCGGCGTAATGTTTGTTTCTTTCCATTCTGAAGGAACTATTCCTTCTTCTAGTGACAAGTTAAATAAGTTTGCAAGTGGTGTACTAATTTGATCAACAATTTCCTTTAGCAGTTTTGGTGGTATCCCATCAACTCCAGGTGATTTATTATCTTTCATCTTCTTAATTTTCTTTGCTATCATTTCAGGAGTTACAAATAACTGCCCTAAATGTTCTGATTTATTGCCCTCAAATTTAGTCAATGGAACTGGAAGTGAGCTGATATCTTCTGTGGTAAAAACTGAGCTAAAATACTCATTCAGGACCTCTGCCATTTGGAACCCATCTGAAATTATGTTTTCACTGTTGTTTTCCAGTGGTCTGACCTTATCTCGAACTTTCTGTTTACTCCTTACATAAGCATAGAAACTCTTGCTGTCATTTTTTACATTACCTGCCAATTTTTGTTCAAAGGTTCTTTTAGATTTTCTAATTTCAGTTGTAGCTAGGTTAAGTGCCTCTTTATAGTTTGTGTAGTCTTCTACATTTCCAGTGTGTTTATAGACCTTCCACAGCATCTGTTTGTGAGCAATTTTTCTAATAGCTTCTTTTGACAGGTGTTTTTTCCTGGATCTTTTCCCTTGTTTTCTTAATGGAATAAATTTCTCAATAATGCCCTCAATCTCATATTTTAAACAAGTCCAGCATTCTGTTGCTGTCTTGTTCTTCAGCAAGTTATTCCAATCTATATTTGCTAGATATGTTCTCATCACTTTATATTTGCCTTTGTTGAAGTTCCTCCTCCATTGTTTTTTATATGTATTCCCTGTTTTTACTTTTATATTAAAATGGATTTGGTTATGGTCACTTGAACCCAAAGGTTCGTGTACTTTAACATTGTCAACTAATTAATTTTGAGAAGACAAAATTAAATTCCCACCTCTGGTTGGTTCCAAGACATGTTGAGTAAGGAAACAATCCTGTGTTAGAAGTAGAAACTGATGGTTGTCACCTCCAGCACTCTCAGGTATACATGGCTTCATCTTTACACTGTTACTCAAGCATGTACCAGGTATGGTTCCAGTGCTTGTTTAAGAAGAGTCATTTAATTGATTAACAAAAGGTGTCAATTATCTCCACAGTGACAGTCCACAGACATGAGCTTAAAACAGTTAAAGGGGGTGCTAGTTGACCATTAGACCATTTCCAGGCAGACACGGTTACGATTGCAGATTCATGTGAGCAGTGGCTAGACTTATTGACGAGTCCAGATCTGGAGCCGTACTGGAAGAATGTTGAGAAGAGGTTCAAGCAGGCGATGACACCAAACCACTTTCTTGCCAACCTACTGCATCCTACCTACAGAGGCAGAAAACTTAAACCAGACCATGTCACCCAGGCACAGGAGCTACTCCAAGCCACAAAGCCAGAAACTGTACCGGAACTAATTAACTTCATGACAGACACTCTGCCAGTTCCCAAAGTACTGCATAATGAATTGGCTATTAACACAAAGTCAACTGTGTGGTGGATGTGTGTCGAGAGATCCGGTGCAGTCAGCAAGGAGTTGAGCAGCATTGCCAGGAAGCTCATGTCACTACCAACAAGTTCTGCTGCCATTGAACGAGTCTTCTCCAATTTCGGGATCATCCAGACGAAGTTGAGAAACAGATTGGGCGTAGAGAAAGCAGCTTAGCTAGTTTTGTGCTATTTTTTTTTAGAGGTACAGAAGAAATTGACTGGTGAACAAGTGCTGTGTAAAAACTGTTTACAATAAGCAATTAAAAATGGACAAAACTATAAAAAATAAACATAAAAAAACGAAAACAAAAAAATTGTCATGGCTGCCTTAAAAGCTATCTGATGAGTACCCTTGGCCGGGACGAAACAGTTTTACACCTTCAATTAACATACTAACATACACTTCGATGTAATATAATCATATATACAAATAACAAACAAATTAAATCAAATTAAACAAAAAACATATTAAAAATTCTTATTTCCCAGTATTTCCCACTTTGAAGAGTATTTTCCGGGGCGGGAAATACCGGGAATTACCGCCGGGAAATACCACCCCCGGGAAATACCGGCCAACCCTGCATCCAAGACAAAACACCCAGATGGTAAATGGACAAGGAAGCCATTGGCTTATCGAGAGTCCAACTATTTTGCTTTATGTTTAACCCGCCCTTCTGAGATATTTGTTAATTTTGTTTGACGCTGATAGCATCAACAGTATTGGTTATAAACAAGTATGCGAACAAGTGAAATAAAACGTTCACACGTCGTGGTTAAATACGTTTTGTTTTTCAGTCTTTGTCAGCACATCACTCGCTGACCGGGCCATTGGTGCGAGACGCCCGAGCGTTGTTACAGTTGTAACAACTCGTCCCAATACAGTTGTAACATCATCATCATCATCATCATCATGCTGTCAGTCGCTATGCGACAAAGACTGCTTTCATTTCTTGACCGCCGCACTCCATTTAGTTCTCTGCTGTGAGAGTGATGTCCATGAGTCGGTCTTTATGTCTCTCAGCTTGAGGTTTCTCTTGATGGTATCCTTGAACCGGAGACGAGGGCGTCCTCTCTGTCTGTGACCAGAAGACAATTGAGAGTAGAGGATCTGCTTTGGTAGTCTGTCTGATGACATCCTCATGAGGTGTCCAGTCCACAGGAGATTCTTTTTGATCAGAAGATCTTCCATAGAGGGCAGCCCTATCCGACCGAGTATTTCCTTGTTTGTCACTTTGTCCTTCCAGGTTAGCCTCATGATCGAACGCAGATGTCGCATCATGAAGGCATGCAGCTTTTTCACCTGTCGTCTGTACACTGTCCAGGCCTCGGCTCCGTATAGTAAGGTGGATAGCACAATTGCACGGTAGATCTTGCCTTTGACCCGCGTGGACACATGGTGGTTGTTCCAGAGTCTCTGGCGTAATCGGCCGAAAGATGCGCTAGCCTTGGCCATCCTCCTCTGTATTTCAGCATCAATGCGTCCATCACTTGATATAGTGCTTCCGAGGTAGGTGAATTCCGGAACAGAGTTCAGTTTGTTTCCATCAACCATGATATCCTCCTCTCGGGTTCTTGTAGAGTTGGGTTGGTACAGCACTTCCGTCTTCTTGATGTTAATCTTCAGGCCGAACTTCTTTGATGCATCGGAGAAAGCATCCACTATTCTCTGGATCTCTTCAGCGGAGTGGGCGACCAGTGCACTGTCATCTGCGTATAGCAGCTCTCTCACAAGTATCTGGGTAGTCTTGGTCTTCGCTCTGAAGTGTGCGATGTTGAATAGGTCAGCGCTCTGTCTAGACTGTATATAGACGCCATCTCCCATGCCTCGGAAAGCCTCGACAAGCATTGCTGATAGGAAGATGGAGAAGAGCGTGGGGGCCAGTACACAGCCTTGCTTGACACCATTGGTAACACCGAACGTTTCCGAGACTTCCCCTCCAACACTCACACTCGCCATCATTCCCGTATGTAGAGCCTCGATCATGGTTGTGAATTTCTCTGGGCATCCATATTTCCTCAGTAGCTGCCATAGCCCAGTCCTTCCGACTGTATCAAACGCCTTCGTGAAGTCGACAAATACTATATATAGTGGTCGGTCCTGCTCAATGCACTTTTCTTGTAGTTGTCGAAGACAAAATATCATGTCCGCTGTGGTCCGGTTGGATCTGAAGCCACACTGTGTCTCCGGAACTACTTCTGGTGTTATGTGAATAGATAGTCTGTTGAGCAGGATCCTGGCGAAGATCTTGCCTGCTATGGAAAGAAGAGAGATTCCTCTGTAGTTCCCACAGTCTGTTCGATCTCCTTTCTTGTAGATGGTTACAATGCTGGCATCCTTCCACGCTTGTGGTACAGAACCCTCTTCCCAGGCTTTGGTGATTAATTGGTGCAGTCTGTTGGACAGATTGTCTCCTCCGTGCTTCCATACTTCAGCAGGAATTCCATCACTCCCAGGTGCTTTGCCATCTTTCAGGCCGGCGATTGCTCTAGCCATCTCATCCATGTTTGGAATCTCATCAAGGCATGTGTTGGTAATGCGCTGCTGGATGTTGACAAGAGCTTCATGTTCTATATCGCCAGGGACGTTGAGTAGTTTTTGGAAGTGTTCACTCCATCTTGCCACAACTCTCTTGCTGTCAGAGAAGGTCTCCATTCCATCTGTTGACTTCAGGTGAACAGGTCCCTTTTTCGCGGGTCCCCACACTTCCTTCAGTCCATTGTAGAAGCCCTTCATGTCATTTCTGTATGCAGATCTCTGCAGCTCCTCTGCCTTCATTTCCCACCATTCTGACTTCAGGGCACGGGTGCGTTTTTGTAGCAGTCTGCAGGCATCTTTGTACGCTGCAGTGGTGGATCTAGTACTCCTGGTCTGCAACACTCTCTGGTGGGATTGGTCTCTTCTGCTTATTAGATTTTGTAGCTCCTGGTCGTTGGGGTCGAACCAGTCCTGGTGTTTTCTGTCTGGCTTGCCGAGAAATGTTTTAGCTGTGTTGTATACTACCTGTTGCAGAGCTGCCCATTCCTCATCTGGTGTTGAGCTTTCCTTCTCCTCCCATTGGGCGAGAGCGCTGTCCATCTCCTGCTCGAAGCTCTCCCTATGACTGATGGTACGTAGTTTTGCTGTGTTTAGCTTGGTCGGTTTTCTTACCCCTTGTCTGTTGTGCTTTTGTCGTACTCTAAATGCCACTTTTGACCTCAGCATATGGTGATCGGTCCAGCAGTTAGCTCCACGCATGGCTCGAGTACTGTGGATGTCCATCTTATCCCGACACCTCGTGATGATGAAGTCGATCATATGCCAGTGTCTGGAACGAGGATGCATCCAGGTGGTCTTGCGTTCATCCTTCTGCTTGAACATGGTGTTCGTCACTATCAGTTCGAACTCAGAGCACAAAGCCAGTAGAAGCTCGCCATTGGAGTTGCGTTTCCCGATCCCATATTTGCCCATGACCATGGTCCATTTGTCATTGTCTCTTCCTATCCTTGCATTGAAGTCTCCTATCAGCAGTAGCTTATCGGTACGAGGGATGTCTCTGAGCGTACTTGACAGCTGGTTGTAGAAAGCCTCCTTGTTATCGTCCGGGTTTGTCATTGTTGGAGCGTAAACACTGATAATTGTAGCATAGTTGTCCTTGCTCAGAGGTAGTCTCATCATCATGATTCTGTCACTTACTGGCCGTGGCATTTCTGTCAGCATTGTCACGATGTCCTTCTTTATAGCAAAGCCCACTCCAGCCTCCCTTCTCTCTCCTTTGGGTCTGCCACTCCAGAAGAAAGAGTATTCCAAGTCATTAAGACTACCAGACTCTGAGAACCTTGTTTCGCACAGGGCGGCAATGTCTATATTGTACTTGGCGAGTTCCATTGCTACTAGTGCAGTACGTCTTTCCGGTCGGTCGGCTACTTCTCGGTCGAGGAGAGTCCTGACGTTCCATTGAGCGATTGATAGTTGTTCTCTTCTTCCTAGCTGATTTTTCACTGTCGACGGAAGATGAGGTCGAGCAGCGCGGTCCTTGGTAACCCGGGCGACGACCGGTCCGGTATGGTAATTCGTGCGGTTGTGCATTTCATGAGAGCTGCTTGCAAAAAGTGTTGAAGTGCTGCTGGCTTTTGGCTGCTGGCTTTTGCAAGTTACTAGCGGCACTCTCTCGGGGAGCAAATAGAGGTCTCACACCGGCAAGAACACGTCAAGACAGGCGCGAGCTATTTATCCCTGCAGTGGCTGGTCGGGAGATGTTGGGAGTTCCATTCATCAACCACCCTTGATGCTGCCACAATGACATGGTTTTCTGTTAGGGTTTGCTCCCTTAGCCTTCGGTTCTGTCGAGAACCTGTATCACAAGGCAGTGATTTTCAACTCTGCAATGCAGGGGCGTCAAACTCCCTGAGGTATTGTAGTACCAGAGGTACTGTAATACTTGCATACAAACAAGTTGTAACAACTTGCCCCAATACAGTTGTAACAACTCGTCCCAATACAGTTGTAACAACTTGCCCCAAACACATCTTTTCAGTTGAAAGCACGTGGACTGTTTTTGCATAACCCTGTACAATGTATAGTATATATGTTTCAAGTTTCGCTCACGAAACCTAACAAGTGGCTACTTGAGATGATATTATGCGGGCATACCCAAAACAGTTTTAGGTGGATAAAACGTCATGTTTGTCCACACCTCGTTAATTTCGTCTTTTCAATTACCGATTTTTGGACAGTGTGTCTGCTGGTGGATTTCCAACCAACTACTGTCGATGGTATATCCATATGTGTGCTATGTTTTCGTAAAACGACTATGTAACAAGTTGCCCCTGTATGCAACTAGCCACGGTCTCCCCTGCTATATAGTTGTATTGCAGGATTGGTAAGGTAAAGTGATATAGTTTCGAATTTCGACACGGCCTCCATTGCATTTATTCTTGTTGCCATGGTGAGAGCAGGTATTAACCATGGTTACAATTGTTTGTTATGACGTATATGTCATCGAATTGTACAGATTACTGCAAGTAAGCGGCAGTTTATCCCAAGTGCATTGGTTACTTTACGGATACACCATGAATATATATATATGCAATATCGACAACATGTGTGTAGTGGGGAGGGAGCGGTGGTCTAATTGTTAGCCTGTCGATCGAGAGGACGGTGGTTCGATTCCACCTCCGCCGTTTCGAAGCTTGGGCAAATTCGTTCACCCCTCTTTGCCAGTGTCTTTCGGAAGAGACACTAAAAACCGTTGGTCCAAACTCCTGCGTTAGCTCAATATTGGGCTGTTTGGAGTATAACTACTTGAGACTTGAGTGTGTTTCTGGTTTTCTGTCACAATCACCAATATCGTCGGCGAAAACATAGATGGAAGCAATAATTCATTATAGGCACACACAAGCAATCATTCATATAGGCGCACACAAATATAAAATAACCTAATTTCCTCCTGTAGTGTTGTTTACTAATACAATAGGCAAACGGTTACTCACCTTCTACGCGAAACGTCTCATGCGACAGAAATTACTGACTAGCGATAGAACGTCCGACTGGAATGAAGCCAATACCAAACTATCCCTTCAGGGTGAGACTGACAGGCCCAACGGCAGTGACGAGGCGGTTCCGCGGTGTGATTTTCATTGTTGCAACACAAACACTGGCGGTGGCGACACAACTTGACACAGAACCATAGCGTATCAACAGCGTGACACAAATCTTAGAGGTGACAACACAGTGTGCAAATAACCGTAACAGGTCAACGGCGTGACACACAGCTTTGATGTGGCAACACAGCATGACACGGAACCATAGCCTGTCAGCTGCGTGACAAACATTAGAGGTGGCAAATAAACGTGACAGAAATGCAGAAATGCAATGTATCAACGGCGTGACACAAACCTGGAGGAGACAACCCAGTGTGACACAGACTCATGACGTATCAATGGCGTTTATAAAAAAAACCTTGGAGGTGGCAACACACCATGACACAGCACAGCAACGTGTCAATAGCGTGGCACAAACATGGAGCTGGTAACACAGCGTGACAAAGATATACGTCTGATATACACCTGAATGTGGCGAATACCTGACACGTACTTGTAAGAGGTAAAGGCCTGACACATACATGAAAGTGTTCTTTTGTGACGCCATCTTAGCATATGCCTCTTTAAACTATCCAATCGGACGACCACATTCACATAAAATCACCAGATCAACTGCGTTCTACCCTTATAACCTTTATAACACTGCGTCGTGAGAAATTACAATCATGCGAACCAGCTGAAATTTAACCGCCAGCACACTATAGAGAGGTTGTGCGGTAAGGTGCACCCATATATTAACACATATCCTTTGTGGTGGTGACATAGTTATTGCGACTCGCGACATCGTTAGAAACACACAAACACAAGCATCCGAAGCGTTCCTTTGCAAGTAAATGGTTCGTTAATCATGGTTGTTTGTGACGTGGGCCTGGCAGAGGTTGCCAGTTGCCATTTCTGCTGCCACTGCCAATGTCCAAAATGGTGTATATAGATAGTCTACGAGTATTACCATGGGAAGGAAGACGACCACACAGATTATCAAAAGGTATGGAATAAAGGTAAAACTAAAATTACAATATTGAACATACTGTGAGAAAATGTGGTGTAATATATACATGTTTTTCTCGAGATCGATCACTAGAGAGCAATTATGGGAATATTATACTACAAATATTTCAAACGACAAATGACCTAAATATGCATTTCAGTTCAAGACAATTCCTTGCATTATTATGGTAAAAAAAAAAATATATATATATATAAAAGTAATATTTACACAATTCCAAAATATGTGCGTGCACCTTAAATATTTATGATATGCCTGCCAAAAAGGTTGGCACATTCGTATCATGGAATATATTTCCCGAGCGAAATGGGGGGGGGTAATACGGCATCGCAGAGGCTTTTTTTTAAAGCAATAGTTTCGATGGGGCGAACACATAGTTCAGGCACAGACACGCTTAACACAGGATACCTCAACTAGCAATGCGCCACACCCATGATTTATTGAAGCAAAACTATGTGGCTCGGTTTTATGCATAGCGACGATAAAGAGGGCAATGTACAAATAGAACTAATGGCATTTTCACGACGTGAAGTAGCGATCAATCAAGCATTTTATTACCTGCTATTATGCCACTATGATACGAAAACAAACGACGTAAATAAATATAATGCCGTTAGAAATAGTTAACATTTTTCCTAACCGCAAAGGAAGTGACATTTTCACGACGTTCATATGAAACTTGTACAGGCCGGTTTAAAGAAGCCCTTTTGAAACCGACAAGTTGCTCAATCAGCATTACAATGACAATACTTACTCTTATTCGTGTCTATACGTTTCTGAAATGTTCCCCAAAAAGCCAATCACAAATACAGTTAAACTAGGAAAGTGTTTTATAGATTGATACCACTGGCTCCATTAGTCCACAAAATGTGTTTGTTCGTTTCCCTCTGTGAGATATCTCACTTCCCCTGGCACATAAACCAGGAAGAAGGGATCATAAGCTTTATAGTGTTGCATCATCATAAGAAACAGGCAATGTGATATGAACGAAATTCAGCAGTAGTCGAACTTGAACACCGGCCTTTTCGGTCGACAATACGGCGGCCTACCGCCGAGCTACTGCGACCGACGGTCGTTTTTGTTTATTGCTTTTAAAAGATTGGCAAGACCATACGTATCTTCATTCGTAAATATGCTTTCGTACTTCGCTTCTCAACATGAATAAACAGTCAAAGATGAAAATCAATGGGATGTAGTTTGTTTCCGAAACACAACAATATATGCCAACGGTGTGAAAAACGAGCGTGTCAACGACACTATTGCTACGCGGGAGACCCCGTTATACATGACATATTATGGGAAAACTGCAAATTAGATAAACGTTTAAATCAGTACAGTGTTCGATCGTGTAGCTGGCTAGAGACTATATATGACATAACGTGGCCGATATATGCATATCACAAAAAACAATTGAACTGCTTTTCGAAAACACACATGAATCTGAGATCGGTTGTACAAACACAAATAACAACTTCGGAGAAAGAAGAAACATGTGTGGAAATCAATGCATAATGAGTAAAGAGCGGAATATATTTTAACATAAATACTAAACGAATATCGTTTATAGTTAAACTGTAGAGGAGACCGAGGCTAGTTGAAACACGTTTTGTCTTATCTTGAATAATTCGAAACGCGTTTCATTTATCAAAACAAATGACATAAGCACACACACACACACACACACACACACACACACACACACACACACACACACACACACACACACACACACACACACACACACACACACACACACACACACACACACACACACACACACACACACACACACACACACACACACACACACACACACACACACACACACACACACACACACACACACACACACACACACACACTCACACACACACACACACACACACACACACACACACACACATACACACACATACACACACACATACACACACACATACACACACACATATATATATATATATATATATATATATATATATATATATATATATATATATATATATATATATATATATATATATATATATATATATATATATATATATATATATATATATATATATATATATATATATATTCATGTCATATAAGTAGCTACTAAGTCAGTTTGTATTTCGAAGAATAATCGATATATAACTACTTTTGTGAGCATACGTCGTCAGTTTCTACTAACTCCGTATACGGAATTGTTCAAATTATGCATGGGGCCAGTGGAAACACTCGTTGGCTCAGGGGTCTGCCAAAATCAGTTGAATATATGTTTCTTAATAATGTTTCTTAATAAAGAAGAACTTTTTATAATATAAACAAAACGAACAAAACACACGTTTATTGCTAAGCAAGCCTCTACATCAGCCAATAGTATTTAACTAATATAACTGATAAAAACAATTTACTTATGTATGTTATGTAGGATAACAACCCAGTATTGAGCTGTTACTGTTTATTGAGCAACACGGCGACGTTCACTGAGAGTCACAAATTAAATATAACGCCATTTCTGCCCTGGTTATCTACCGCGCGTATTCCTTTAACGAGGGCCCACTTTTCAGAAAGGTATGAAGTGTTCTATGGCAACAGCTTCATTCGCTAGACAGTAAGAAATGTTCAGTATGTGTATTTATATATCTGAATAAAATTTACGACACTGTTGACCATAAATTGCTTTGTAAACAACTTGAATATTACAGCATTGGTGGAATTGCTTATAACTTGAAAAGTGATTACCTTGCTAATCGTAATCAATACGCAAGCATTGATGGCTACAGCTCAGGCCAGGAAGGAATCAAATGTGGAGTGCCACATGGGTTTATACATGGACCTAAGCTATTTATTATGTACACCAATGATATGTGCGATGTATCGAAATTGATTAAAATGTATTGTTTTTGCAGATGACATAAATATAGTCTGTTCAGTCAATAATATAAAACAACTTGAATGTATTATATGTCGAGAACTTTCTAATTTGCACCTATGGTTCTTAATCAATAAGTTGTCCATGAATATAACAAAGACCAACGATATGTTATCTTCTGGTAGAGTACGAGTACCTGGTATAAGAATCAGGATTTAAAATATATATATAACAAGAGCACGCGTCACGACATTTCTTGGTGTTCTTGTCGATGAGTCATTGAACTGGAGAGACCACATCAATGGATTAAAATCCAAACTGTCTATTACAGTTGGTATAATGTACAGATGCAGCAAACTATTGGAATATCGTAGTATGTAGGCCTACATACTTTATTCCACACTATTGTTGTAATATATACTATACTGTTTGTAGATATGGGGTCTATTCTACGTATTCTACACATTTACAACAAATTCCAGATGGCAAGTGGACAATGAATCAATTTGCTTATCGAGAGTCCAACAATTTTCTCATCTATGTGTAGCCCACCCTTTTCAAATATCTGTCAATTCTATTTTTAAACATATTCACACTACTAGCATTAGCACAATCATTTGGTAGTTTGTTCCATTCATTTATCACCCTCTGTGAGAAAGAGTACTTTCTCATGTCCAACCTACACTGCTCCTTAACTAATGCTGCTTTGTGTCCTCTGGTTTTACTGCCTTCTTTTAGCTTGAAGAACACATTCCTGTCAACATCCTCATAACCATTCACTATTTTAAACACTTATATTCCTCTTAGTCACCTGGTCTCTAGTGAATAACATGATATTATAATTATTATTACTTCAATGTTACTTCTTTCAAACCTTTCACTTTTATTCAATTCCATGTACTTTAGTTAATAATTTGTTTGTTTGATTTGTTTGAATAGACGCATTTGATTTGATTTGATTTTACATTATTTGTGGTCAGACGGAAGCCACGACCGTCCCAAGATTTGATGGCTGACCAGTGGTAGTGGCGCCCCCTGTGGATGTGGATGGACGAGGCTCTGAGATAGTACTTCCAACATCCGCTGTGTGTGTGACGTCAACTGAAGGGTCTTGGACGACAATGGCCGGCGCGGTGGACATCGGCTGGGCGATATTAGGTATTTTTTCAGGGTTGGTTCTGTCTGTTATATCCGACGGAAGAAACTCGGCGTCAATGAAAATGTGCCTGTACATAGGCGATATTCCGCTAAAGCGGAGCCCCGATAGTCGGTGTTATAGCCATCGAAAAGGCTTTCCCTGCCATTGCGATGTCGTAGGTTGTCATCGTGCGCCCTGAGATTTCCATGACACATCCATCGCAAGCAGAGTTGTAGTACTTCCTAAGAGGTCCGTAAACACACCTGTCCAGTGGCTGTAATGTGTGCGAGCAATGTGGAGAGAAGGAAAACGTTTTCTTTCGCGAAATCCAGCACCTCAACTGACAAGTGAGACTCACGATTGTAGGGTGGTGTTTTTGCGAGAGCACGAACATAACGAACAACATGTTGATTGAAGTTTAAGACGTTCCCGGACGTCACTCAACCCGAATGGTATGCATTCCCAATGGATCCCGGAATTGTACAATTGACGAAGACATCATTGTAGCTCACCCTTGGGAAAACGAAGACAGGGGCACGCCGTTTCCGATGGCACTAACAGCACAGCACAACGTAACAAGCTCTCCTCGCTCGACAGAAACTATCGCACCCACCTGTTTCACGAGAGTGCAGGCGTTGAACTTGAATGATTTTTGTTAGAGTAATATGTATCTTATGCGTTCCATATGCGCGCCGGCGACAATATTTCCCTGACATACACATGCTCCAAGTTCTCGTAGAAATTAGCAATATTTGTTCTATTGAATATCGTCGCACGCCCAAGGGATGTAGAGTCGGGTGTTCGAAATAATGGTGTTGCGTGTCTCTTGAGAAACAAAGCTAACCAATCGACGCCTGCTTTCTCGTTTCGCGAGGCGACGGACGGCGGTGGTGCTTAAATAGTAGTAGTAGTTTCTTGGAATATTCCATCAACAATTATTCTTCCTTCTTAGAGAAAATGGACATTTATTTAAAATGTCCGATTTGCATGTGTCTCAGCAGTGGATATATATATATATATATATATATATATATATATATATACAAATCTATAAATCGTTTCATTTGACCATACAAACAATAACATTTATTTGTGTCCACTAGTACATAAACACACACGTTCACATGCACAAAGTGCTGAAACGTTCACTAACATGTTATATATATATATATATATATATATATATATATATATATATATATATATATATGTATAAATATATATATATATATATATATATATATATATATATATATATATATATATATACATATAATAAAATTTATTTGTGTAGACTAGTACATAAACACTCACGTTCACATGCACAAAGTGCTGAAACGTTCACTAACATGTTATATATATATATATATATATATATATATATATATACATATATACATATATATATATATATATATATATATATATACATATAATAACATTTATTTGTGTAGACTAGTACATAAACACTCACGATCACATGCACAAAGTGCTGAAACGTTCACTAACATGTTATATATATATATATATATATATATATATATATATATATATATATATATATATATATACATATATATATATATATATATATATATATATATATATATACATATATATATATATATATATATATACATATATATACATATATATATATATATATATATATATATATATATATATATATATATATATATATATATATATATATATATATATATATATATATATATATATATATATATATATATATATATATATATAAACAATAGCGATGAATTAGTTGTGCATTTTTGTAACAATATGAAACAACTTGCCATACGTAAAGTTTATTTTTTCTATTTACACAATCTGTATAAATCGTTTTCTTTAATTCATGAAGAAGTATGAGTGCTTTCTGATATATTACCTACACTGTTCCTTCACTAACATTACTTCTTGTGATCTAATTCTTCTTATCAAAGGCTTCACACCCTTTCGATATCTTAGGCATTTGCTTGCCCCTTTTCAACATTGTCCTGTAACTGTAATGTAATGTAATGTAATGTAACTGTAGTGACATTACTGTTTCACTTGTTTTTTTTATTGCATTTGTTTGCCTGTTGAAATAAATAAATATTCATTAATTCATTAATTTGTCCATTCATTAATTCAATTACATTTAATAACATACACGACACCGCTAACACGTTCATATAAAAAAAACTCGGTGTTCAATACCATTATTCGAAATGCGAGGTACTGCATGCGTCCATAGTAGAAATTCAAAGCACAAGTTTCTCTATGGGCGCGCTTTTCAATTTGACAGTTGCCAGCATCTCTAGGTAGTGGCATCAAAAGAGGCAAGTATATTTATGTGAAGTGCGTGTTCCATAAATGTTGTTGGGGGCAATAAGCGACGTATCTACGTCACTTCCAGCTTACAAGTCGTTTGAGTCATAGTCGGAATGGGGTGTTGAAATTGATGAATACGAGCCTGCATCCTGAAATAATATACATGACTGTGACAAATACTAATATGTTAGTAATCGGTAACATCGGTAATTTATGAACACGTATTACTCCTTATATTATTATGTCCTCTGTTTACGGGAAACGACTCGCGAGATTTTAGTAAACGTTATTAAGTAATACACAAAATAAATAGAACGCATGTCAAATATCACAAAAACACGTCGGAAGAAGAACAATCGCGAATATTCAGATGTGCGGTAGTGTAGTGGTTAGCACATTCGCTTTACATGAGAGAGTTCTGAGTTCAAGACCCGGACGGGACATGTGTATGTTTGTAGTAAAAATCTGGCTCTCAACATTGAAGACTGTGTATACCTCGTGACTCGGAAGATCACGTTATTGTCTGTCCATCCTCAGTTAACTGGGCACGTAAAGAACTAGTGAGGACGAGGTCCAACCTGGCAGTGGCCACCCTCAATGCCTGCATATAAAGGTCTACTTTGAGATAATGTTCTGAGAAAGGCTGGTTAGTTGAATGAAATCTCAAACACTTACAAATGTAGGAACCACAACATTCAGACTAGACGTTAATAGACGTTGCCGAGTGCCGCAAACAACGATAAACTAAAAACTAAACATGTACTAAATTACACTTTCTTCCATCCAGTGGTGTTCATTGAATATCACAATCAACGATGACAGCAACATAATCCGGATAGACCAAAATTGCCAATGGAAGTTGCCCATGTTTAGGATGCCATATTCGGCAGCTTTTTCTTGTAATTGTTTCCGTTCTAGAACATTGATCGTGACCATATTTAACCATACTGGACTTGTTTTGCAGGGAGTTGTGTGCCCATTAAACTAGGAATGCGTCACCCGAGCGAATGACAGCTGCAATCGAGCGGTATAAGACCAAACACACTACTGTTGTATTTACCAAACCATTACTAATTCCAATTACGAAAGGAAAACAATTGTTCTGGCAACGTCACATAACGTATATGCATTTTTAGGAAACTGTAGTGTGTGCACATGTTAAACGTTAACCCGATTCCTTACTGCAGAATAAATAGTAGGCCCCTACACACGAAAAAGAGAAATATAGTGGGGTCGATTCTTAAAAAAAGATTATCGTTATCGTATATATATATATATATATATATATATATATATATATATATATATATATATATATATATATATATATATATATATATATATATATATATATATATATATATATATATATATATACTACGAAAGCTATCATGTCATATTCTTTCAGTTTATTTTACTTTAATTATATACATACCCATCTGCCAAGGATGCACGGAGCCTCACTATCGCACGTATTGATTTCCAAGGTCTCGCCCATTACATGATGTCGTAGTTTAGTAATCAGAACATATTGTGTAGACATCTTCGTGACTTCCAAGTGCTGGTGGACCAGGAACGCCGATACCACGACAAGTATAATTCCTACATCAGGTCGGTCATGCTCGTATTGCCTGGCATAGTGGTGCTCAACACCTAAAATTAATCGTGGTGAGTGGTAGCCTGTTTATTCTGTATGAAGCCCTACCAAAGACATATTTACATGAAACATAGCTTAGTTTAATAATGATGAAATTGACAGGGCAAATACTTTAAAAAGTACTTTCTTTTACCTAATTTGGTACAAACAAACACATGCAATATTGTTTTACCTGTACCCTGCTAGATGTATAGTTTTATTTAGGACAACCATGGACATGATATCATTCAAGTCATGGTTACGTACGTTCACTTATCCATGTCACTAAATGAACAATGTTTAACTCTAAAAACATCATACTCTCCAAGTAAACGATCTAAATTCAGTATGTACTGCCCGGGTGTGCATTCTAAGCAGTCTTCCTTTTTGAAACTATGATTATCTTACATTTGGTCAAGCTTCAGGGTATGTTATTTCGTCACATTCACGTGACGCTTTCAATCACCAGTATCATATTTATGCGTATATGAATGTATAAACGTGTATTGTACAGATCAGCGGCGCCATACAATCGGGGATGACGTTTACAACTTTGGTAATGCGAGTGCCCATTTGGACGGGTGAAATAGTCAGGGTGCTGCGCATCTAGACAGACTTCGGCCTTATTGTACAGTTTGACGGGAACATGTGCGCATCGGTGATGATACCGTTCTCCTACAGCGATTGCTTTGAAGGTATGTAGACCGACCACTAGTTACGTCCAACTAAATAGTGAAATACACGTTTGTCGTACCCACACCATTCCACAGTGTCGGCATGCGATGTATTGAATTCACTGGAGCGCGACGATTTTGTTTCCATAACATATACATATTTCGTGATAATGGTCTGTCCGTTTAGGATGTACTTCAAATATACTCTTCAAGCCAAATACAAAATAAATCGTTGAAATGAATAACTCAGTTTATTTAACTTCATACGCTTCCGTCCAGCATATGTAAGACAGTATATGAATTACATATGTCAACTTGATATCATATGGATCATCAATTGTATAACTATATAACATATTTTAAAATGTATGCTTGCCTTGTGAAGAAAACCTGTTACAATATGTTATGCTAATCACTACAATATTCTTTTACATGTTTATTTATTATAATTAATGAACCCTTATGAATTGCCTGCAGGTTGCCACCCATTGCTGACGATATGTCGTCAACCTTTGTGACAATGTCCTCACCGTATTAGTGTGTTTGTATTTGACATTTTAGATTTTGACTTTCTTGCATAGCAGTTGTTATGTGTTTGAACATGTATCCAAGTCTATTGAATGGAATCGTACATTGCAGATATCTTGTAATCGCTACTACAGAGATAACACCACCACCACCACTATCACTACTACCAGTACCACCACCACCACAACCAATACCACTACTACCACTACCACCACCACCACCACCACCACCACCACCACCACCACCACCACCACCACCACCACCACCACCACCACCACCACCACCACCACCACCACCACCACCACCACCACCACCACCACCACCATCACCGCCACCACCATCATGATATTGTAGAACTACTATTGTTATATACATGATTACTCTCAGGTATGTGTGGGAACGCCGACGACAACCTTTGTAGAGACTACATCACTAAACAAGGTGTTAATATCGGAACGTTTCCGGCAAACAGGAGATTCTGGGTGATCTGCAACAGTTGGCGGGTGATCGATGATGTCCAACAATAAAAAGCAGAAGCACTTCCACAATTTAGGTTTGTGACGCCCTTACCACATGATCTACTTTCTTTGACTGGCATTTAGCGATAGATGTAATTCGAAGTTGTAATGTTGTAGCGCAGCATTTGGGATCACTAATATTATTCCAAGTTCATGGCATATACTTCGATACCACATGTGGGGCTTATGTTTTGTTTCTCAAGTAAAATGTATAGTGTATGTCTGGTAACATATGCACTTGTCGCTATAGGATCCCTCCCGAATGGAAACATATTGTTATTGTTTTGGACGTCAACTAATGTGTAGCTTCTTGTGTGTTGATTTTTCTCGAGACAAAAATTAAATAATTTGATATATTTCCCAGCAGGTTAATAAAAGAACAGGCATCTGCACATTTAATTTGCTCTTGAATATTAAATTACAATTTGCTAACAGCAAGTCCCAATATATTTCTTCGATCCGCGTTCCTACAATATATGCGGAAGAAGCATAGGACGTATTGATCGATCCCAAGAAAAATATACAGCTTTGGCTAAAACACACATTTTGTTTCTACTGCAGACTGAGCTTGAACGTTGGACAAGAAGCACAGTTTCACCAATCAAGCGTGGCTACACTGTTTTAGATAGCTCCTTTAACTGGCAATTAACAGTAAGTATAAATTAAAAGTGGTGCATTTCGAAACCTGGAATTTCGTTGTAACCACGTTGCTCCAGTGTACTCAGCTGTATTAACGAGGACCTGACTATAGAGAGTGATGGGTACGTGAAAGAACAAAGCTATCACAATGTCTTGGTGTTAGAATGAACATGTTGGCTAGGAAGTGAAGTGTTATTAAACGGTTTTAGCTATTATACGATCCGGATAACGCCCTCTGCAAGAAGTAATGTTTTACATTGTCTCACAATTATCAGCGTATGTCGTAAAATTCACACATTACTCATGGGAGCGGTTTCTTGTCACATTAACTGTTTGCACTACGTTAAACAGTATGATATATACTTATTTGACTAGGACGGTTGACAAAGTGGACCTGTCGTGCAATGACGAAATCATGAAGATAGTTAACAGCGACGCGTACTGTGGTTCTCTGATAAATTCCACTGGACCATTCGCAGACTGTTTAGCGAAGATGGTGCGTAACACATTTGTCAAAAGTCAACAAAAGCCAAACAGTAGCGCACTCTGTGTCAGTCTTTGTCCGACAGGCAGAAAATAACTATAAATAGCTACCTTCGTGGTTGTTTAATTGTTGCATTTTGTCTGTGAACTTTCACATCGGATACGTTGGTAGAGTTAATGTTTTCTTTACAACTTCTCTAAATCTTTCATTCGATGGCAACGTACCAACAATTATAAATCATTCACCAATCTGGGCCGAAATTGAGGGGTACCTGCTTTGGGTGTGTTTTTCTGTGTTGTGTGATAGAGTCGAATTATACGCAGCATGTGTGTCAATGGAGCATCAGTGTGTTGTGAAATGTTAAATCTAATCAAATCGTAGGACACATTTAATAAAAGGCGAGGCAACGTGTCTTGATCAAATTATCCTGGTAGTAATAACACATTGACGCGTCAGTTCGTGTACTTCGTGTATTCAAGTAGCGCGCTCTGGCGGATAGCTAACACAACACATTGGATATCTTGCCTCAATGCACTGCCTGATGTGTTGCTATATTTGGTCAAATAACTGAGGGAAACGTCGACAAGTTTGCCTACTGCGTTCCCCTCTATGGGGATTGTGCTTCATAAAAGGTTGTTATCCAGTTTTACAAAGGAATGTTTTAGTAATACCATTTTAATATAACTATGCAAATCACTATTTGCTGTATTGTGGTTGTCAGTGTGTGTTTATAGAATATGATTTGGATCGCTCGAAATGGAGGACACTTAACTTATGGTAAACGAAGTATGAATGTATGGATGTATGGGCATAGTCCTCACTACCCATTCATAGTTTATTTTTGACAATATTCATAACATTCTGACATACATGACAATGTGAGGTGTGGGAACCGATTATCTAACAAAATGTATAACGTTTGGAACTCGTCAGGCGGTCTGCAAGTAGATTAACCCACTAAGGCATTCTGTTGCATGTACCTATTAAGATCATGGATGCCTTAGTCGAGTGGTCAGTCAAAGTCATTCTTACATTTGACATGTGACCAGACAATAACCAGTCTTACAGTTAAGGGTGGTCAGTCATGCCTTACAGTTAAGTGGGCCAGTCATATATTGCAGTTGAAACGTGGTCAATGAAATCTTACAGTTCGATTGTGATAAGTAAAGTCTTCCTATTGAAGTATGGTCAGCCAAATCTTCCAGTTGAAGCATGGTCAGTCAAATCTTACAGTTGAAATGCGGTCATTCCAGTTATCTAGATGAAGTGTGATCAGACAGGTCTAAGAGTTAAAATGTGGTCAATCAATTGCAGTATGGCAGTTGATAAGTGTCAAGGGACGCTCAATCCTAGAGTTATGTTGAAGTGTAGCCAGTCAAGAGCAGTATTATAGTTGAAGTGTCGCCAGCGGACACACTTTTTACAATTGAAATGTAGGAAATCAAGAAAACGTTTTAAAGTTGATGTGTAGCCAAGACAATACACTCTTTATGTAGGTTTGTGGCCAGTTACGTCAAGTCATAAAGTAGATATATGGACATTCGTTGAGTGGGCGTATGGCCGTGAAGAACAATGTTACCGTTGATGCGTTGCAGTAAATTTCAGTCTTACGGTTGAACTTTTTTCCAATCAAGAATAGTCATGCATTTGAAATGTGGCCATCCAAAGCGAGCATTACAGTTGAAATGTGGTTACTCAAGTTGTGTTGTGATCACGTGTGGCAAGATAAATCTAATTTGAAAGATGTAGTGGGTAATATTTTTAGAGATTTCTCATAACTGTTGGCGTTTGATCGCACGCCATACAAGACACAACAGACAAAAGTATCAGCACAATTACTTTAATCGTGATGTGAGTCTGTTTAAGCAAACACTACACTAGTGTTGTCTCCAGCAATTTAAATCACTGACAACAACTTGAATAACATCGTAGTAAACTTGAATACTAATGGCCCAAGTAATGAAATCACATTCTGGCGAATTGAGGGCGATGTACAATTTAAAACACTTTTTCAGAACATCTAATTACATCTATGAATGTTTGTGCAGTCAACCACAGCTTGTCTAATATCGCAATATTTCAAATGTAACTATCACGCCTTTATTTGCTGTACACCACCAACTTAATTATATTTCGTTAGCGCAACAACAAGCTGCTCTCCATATATTATTTTTTGTTTCCGGAGCTTGCGCCTCCACCGTGTCACATGATGCGCAGCACGTGACCAGAATGTGACTTTCAGTGAGGATTATCTCGTGCGTTTCGGATGTCTTTGAAATCGCTGATCCGCTGTCGTTTTCCGTATGGGATTCTTCGGGTTCAGTAGACCGATTAATCAGCCTACTTCCACGACTGCAATTATATAACCACATTATTTACACCACAGTAGCTAACCGACTTGTCGTGATGATTGTATTTAGACGAAAACATGACATACCAGGCAGCTACCGTAGAGTGTGTTGTAAATTTGTCAGGGCTTGGCAACATATGATTACGTATATGTATATCGTGCATATCCTTCTTATTTATGTCACAGCATTACTTTATAATGAGAGTAAACGTAGTTACTTTGTAATTGTGTATACTCAAAACGGTCATTTTCTTGGATCGGGAGTAAACATTTTTAGTAAACGATGGTCTTTTATAATGAAAACGTTCCAAATATTACTTTTTTCCCAGTTGTTGCAGCAATCGACGTTTATTCGGGACCAGCCATTTCGACTGTGGACCAATTGCTGTTAACTGAACATGTAAAGTATGGCGTATGCCATTTCTCAGTTGTTGTCTTTGCATATACACAGCCAACACAATGTGGATGTTTCCTTCATATACTCAATTAATAAGACATAATAGTTGTACCGCCCAGTCACCAGATATGCAACTCACCCAAACGTCGTTACGACGTTGCGCTGGGGCATTCCGGTGAAGCATGTCGTCTTGTTGGCCCGGGTTCCGGTTTGCAAAATTTCGCATTATGCTCCAGTCCTACAACACATCCACTATCACCTATTAGTATCCTTATCTTAGGTGGCACTTGTGGATTTTTTTTTATATGCAAACAATGCGACAACCAACTACATACAAGAGGTGGTGAACATTTGGTTGGATCCACTGTAAATCGTACACGATCGGTGATTTTTTCCATTCGCCATTATCGACATCCACGCGTACAGTCGACACCCCACACGAGACAGCAATGTTGGACGTAGACGGAAAACAACTCACAACGTTTGCTACTTTGTCCATTGCTCTGCTGATTACGTTCATCCGCTGACGATCGTATCTAGTTTGTTGTAGCACTGCAGCGTCAACGGGGGGCATCGTCGGCTTTCTCTCCTGCCACAACATATGTCGCTTCATCGCTGTCGGGCTATAACAACCAGTCAAATACACGTACGTTGTATAGGGATTGATGAGTCTGATGATGTTAGTGCTGGCATTGATTATAGCGACTTCCTAATTTTGTATTTTATAGTGTGGTGATATAATACATGTTTCGCTTAATGAAAACACAATTGTATTAATTATACTGATTATGACTATTGATATGGCGATGATACTACTAAAAATAATTACAACAATGGCGACATCAATTAGACGACGATGACAATGATGGTGATGAAGATTTTGATAACAAATAAGCAACTGCATCTACAAATACAGCTACAACTGTTTCTGGTGTTGTTGCTATTGACACTGTTGGTGTTATTAGTATTGTTATTATTAGTAATATTATTACTACTGCTATATGACATTGATTATGATGAGGAGGCATACCTGTAATGAATGCTGATATCATCGGCGTCCGATCGCCGGTCACGTGACTTGGCGTGTCTGAACTTGCGCACGGTGAAGATGACGAGAATGACCACGAGGACGAGTAGAACGACGGACAGGATCGTGCCGAGGACCACGGCCAACCACGGGAATGGTGACAGTGCTGACGACACATCTAATTAGGATGGTGAAATAGTAAATATGAAGACGTTGATGTGTTAACTACAATAATCAGGACATCGATGATAAGAAAAAGAAGGATAACAACACTGACGACAACAACAACATCGACAACAACGATAATAACGATAACAACGACAGCAAATGACAACAAAGACATAATAATAATAATAATAACAATAATAATAGTAATAAATTGAATGTGGCAAAAATACAAATTTTACTACTAATAATAATGAAACAATAAAATAGTCTTATTATTCAAGTATTGCTCGTGAGAAATGCAGTTACGTTGTAAGTCAATGTTGAATTCTTTCAAAGTGTATGATTAACATTTGCTGACATTTACAAATAATTACAAATATTGTGTTTTGATAGTAATTTTACAACCTTTCCCGTGAAATCGCCCTAGAACAAATTACAAATGATGACATAAGTACCAACCTGTTTCACAGTTGTGTCCGGTGTACCCAGCTTCGCAGTCACAGTGGTAGTTGCCGTTGTTCTGACTGCAGTTGCCGTTGTTCTTGCACGGGTTGCTATCGCAGATGGCGAATTCTGGCACAAAGGTAAACACATTTACATACGTACTGCTGAAATGTGGTCAGTCAAGTCTTACAGTTGCGTGGTCAGTCAGTTGCAGTATTGCTCTTGATAAGTGTCCAGTCACTCCTGGAGTTGTGTTGAAGTGTAGCCAGTCAAGAGCAGTATTATTGTTGAATTGTTGCCAGCGGAGAATTTTTTTACAGTTGAACTGTACCCAATCAAGAATAGCTTTACAGTTGACGTGTGGCCGGGCAAGCACACACACACTTTCTGTAGGTTTGTGGCCAGTTATATCCAGTCATAGATTTGAAGTTTGGACAGTCTTTGAGCAGGCGTGTGATCCTGAAGACTAGTGTTACCGTCTTAGTGTTGAAAGTCGCATTTTCATGTTTACAATACATACCTTGTCTATCGGAGCTTGTCATATATGATTATCTCAAAATGGCAAAATTTTAACTTAAACTAATAATAGTGATAACAGTAAAACGTTATTATTGTTTTTCAAGTATTGCTCGTGAGAAATGTACTTATGTTGCAAATCAATATTCAAGTATGAACTCTTCAATTTTCACAGTGTATGATTAACATTAGTTGAAATTGAAAAATAATTACCTGTTCCTCCCATCTTTTTGTCTGAAACAGGAAAGTGCAAAAATAAGATAGACTAGTTCTAATATATGTTGATGAAATTTGTCCATTCACTCACAATTGACGTTTATACAGTAACCATCGATCTTACATTTAACGTTTGCCCCTAGTCACAAACAGTCGGACAGATGTTGAAATGTTGCCAGTAGAAACAGATCGTACTGTTGGAATATGGTTATTAAAATCCATATTTATAATAGATGACGAGGGACAAGTCAAAATATAATAGTACAGTTGGATACTGACCAGTCAAGTCCTGTGTTGTAGTTGATGTGTGCTAATTTTATAGAGATTGTTCATAGATATATTGACTAGCAGCACCAAATACCATGGCATATTCGGATAGTTGTGTGCTAACGTTGTGCATCGTGACAGTTGGTAAACACGAACTGCCAAGTTATCCCTTCCGGAAGATGGGCATTTCTGCGAGTCGAACTTACCAGACAACCTGATGCTGTCGCGATCAACGATAAAGCCATCTATGTTGAAATCGGTCTGATTAGCGATGATTTCAAACAGGATATCCTTGTCCGTGATGGTGGCATCAACCAGGAGGACAAAGTCAACCATTACGCTGCCGTTCCTGTTACACAGCACACAGTATGCATTGCTATTACATCACAGCGGTAGCAATTATTGAAAATAGCCCGGCCACTGAATCGTAAATGTAATAGCTTTATGATTAAGTCAAATTACATTGCCAGACTGGAAGCTATTAATACTCTGATTACGAATGCATAAATGCATTGAGATAAATTACAACAAATATGTTGATATACAACATAATGTTCATGATTAGGGTGTTGGTGCTAACCGTAAAAAACTCGTACGTACGTGAACGTAATGTCTGACACATCGACCAACTTTGGGCCAACTTCTTCACTGTCACGGTATATTTGTGTAATCTGACAAAAAAACATACGTTCACATGACCCTGCGGAAACATAAATATGCATACCCTTCCATTTACGCAGACATATGTGTATACAGTACATTCTCAAATAAGCATCATATGTTTGACGATGCTTATTTGAAATCTACCGTCAACATGATCTTTACACTGCGACAACTACAAGAAAAGGCCATACAACCACACCATAGTCTGTATGTTGACTTGTTGACTTCTCAAAGGCTTTTGACCCCATATATAAACTGCCTTGTGAAACTTGTCAACCCAGTGAAGAGTGTCCATGATGATATGCATGCTACGGTCAGTGAAAGAGAAAAAAGCGAAAGCAGCGAAACTTCTGTGTGAACCACGGTGTCAAGCAAATTCACCTCCTAGCATCCATCCTCTCTGCAAGTATCCCAACAGCCGTGTTGAAAACCATTGATGAGGCCCAAATGAAAGGCATTTTCTTGAGAACATGAAGTGACGGAGGCATTTACAACCCAAGAAGATTACAAGCAAACACTGAAGTACGTCAAAGCTGCTTAATAAAGATAATGTTTGTCGATGGCACAGCTCTGCACGCTGTACATAAAGCACATATGCAAGTTAACAAACGTGCAAACCAGACTTCTGCGTAAGTTCCGTTTCATCAAGTGGCAAAAAAAGAATCCCTAAAACCGAAGTCCTTGAAAGAGCGAAGTTGCCCAGTGTTGAAGCCTTGCTAGCAATCGTCCAACTCCGCTGGGCAAGATATGTGATCCGGGTGGGGGACGAAAGATATCCGAAGGCTGTTTTTTTAGTGAACCGAAAGAAAGCCAGAGATCAGTGGAGAACAACAAATCCGATACAAAGACATCGTGAAGCAGCATCTCAAAGCTGCTTAGATCAGTACCACCCGGAAATGTGACGCCGGGAACCGACTAGCTCAGCGAGTGAGGCTTTACGATGTTCCAAGGCTAGTGGACGCCCAAAGGGAGCTAACTTACCCTTCCAGCGCAAACGCCTCCCACCCTTGGACCTGCCAGCACTGCAAACGTGTCTTCCGATCCAATGCTTTTCTACCCCCCCCCACCATCCACCCGACACATACACCCCACAGCTACCAACTTGTCTAGCCCCCCCCACCCGACACAGACACCCCACAGCTACCCACTTGTCTTCGTTGACAACGACAACCAGCCAATGACGATGATGAAATAAGCATCGCTACGTTTAAAATTATTAACGCAGTTTGTGGTCATTTATATAAAACAAACATTGTCGACACTAACAAAACCCTCTCTTCGGGCAAATATATAACATGGAATATATTTGTCGAATGGTTGTCCCGATGTTTGCAATAATATCTTGTTTAGCTCAACGCACCACGTGTGTGACATTTGCTGCCAAGGCTTTATAGTCGTTCGATGTTTCGTCGGCAAGACTCTCTGTGTACGTCAGCTCTGGCACCCGGAACCGACCGTAGTATTCGGTCGTCTTCAACTCTGTGAATGTATGAAGAAATACTGTTTGTTTACAACAGTCATACTGTTACCATGATCTAACCAGATTTCGCAGGTAAGTATTTATTTTAAGCACTTGTTTTAAATTAAGGCAGGCATCCAACATGTGCTCACGTTTAGCATTGCGTTATGTCAAAACTTTTCTTTGTGCGTCACCCGATGAAGGATATCACTTGTCCGGTTTATTTTACATTTCGTTTATGGCAGTGACAATATCAAGCATATCGGATACATTTCAGAAACCGCTTCGTAGCGTAGATATGCTGTTCCTGGAGTGCATCAACGCATTAGATTGTTTTATTCCTATTATGCACCAAGAAGGGAATAATCTTTTCATTTGGCTTTAGATCAGCAAATGGCTTTACTCAAATGTAGTATTCAACATTCATGGTTGCAAATCGAAATCGAAGAAATGTATAATCATAAAAAATATTATTATTGTCTACACTAAATTTATATTAACTCTGGATTAAGGCAATTGTTAGCAGTTATCATCCCTTTCTTTGAATGCTGTTGTCAGAAAAGCTAGACACAATATGTCCATATTTTCTTAACTCGATAACGTCATTGATAAACCACTCCGCCAAATCCTTGTCACTTTATATAGCGGCACTAAATTTCACTCACTTGCTTCACAACGTTCTCCTCTGAATTCAGGCAGACAATTGCAGGAGAAACTGTTGAAGTCAGAAGTAGAACAATTCGCTCCGTTCTGACAAGGGTTGCTCGTACATTCGTCGAAGTCTGTGTAACAAACGATACAGTGCAACGCACTCCAGGCATTTTTGTTTTATTTGTTGTAGCAACAATATGTATGTAAAGCATATGAGGTAATCTGAATTGACCTACTACAACATATTATTGTTTCAGCTATTAGTAATCTGTATTGTTGTTGTTATTATTATTATTATTATTACTATATCGTCATCATCATCATCATCATCAACATCTTCATCATCATCATCATTCAGCCTTCCAGTGGACATGTTTGTTATATTATGTGCGTCATCATCGTCATCATCCAGTCTCCCGGTTGACATGTTTGTCACATTCTGTGTCAGTCGACTACATCTCTTCTAGTAAACCAACAATACAAACTAACTATTACTGTCGACAACACTCCGAGGAGGATGTACCTGTTTCACATGTGGAACCCGTGTATCCGCTGATGCAGTTGCAAACAAACCCGTTCACCTGGTCCTCACAAGTGCCCTTGTTCACACATGGGCCATTTTCGCACTCGTCGATGTCTACACAGATACAGTTTAGCACACTTCACGGACTGATGTAGTTGGATATCTGTCATAGTATTGTGGTTGTTTTGTGGTGCTATAAGTAAACACATTTTTTTTTATTTGTATAATATGTTGTTAACTCCAGTATCGAATTCAATTTGTTACGGAATGCAAATAATAGGTGACTGAGCTTGGCCCCGTTTTTGGCCTATACACTACTGGGCTGACGCCTGTGGGTACGGTTTGGATTAGGTGCTGATATAACAAGAATTTTATGTCCATAAATATATTACTGAACCTGCTGCTGGTAGTGATACAGCTACCGGAGATCAAGGCAACATATTATTGTTGTATGACTTATGTTATGTGGCCTTTTATTGTTGCATTCAATTTCCCTCACTTGTTTCGCAACGATCTCCTGTGAATCCCGGCAGACATTGGCAGGAGAAACCGTTGAAGTCGGGAGTGGAACAATTCGCACCGTTCTGACAAGGTTTACTCGTACATTCGTCGAAGTCTGTGTGAAAAACGACACTGTGTAGCATACAACGATATTTAATTTTCCTTATTTGATATGGCGGCGACGCGTGGTGTATACGTTCTGTGAACGTTCTCTTAGTTGTTTAACTTACGTACTTGCATTTAATCGTAACACGGTGTTCATTGTATGCAAAATACAGTGGAAATCATTATGATTACATACAACACTTTTATGGTGTTCAACCAGCTAGGCCACGGCGACTCATGTTGTGAGTATGAAGCCTTGCATGTAGTTATCATTCTCAAGTTTTCTTCTGCCGCCACAACACGAGGTGTTCCGCACCTTCATGGACGAACATTGTTCCGAGTGGACTCATAATAGCAAGAGACTTCAGAGTCCTCTGTGTAACGTTTGTGGACAATATTGTGTAGCTTATGTATAGTTTCGTTGTTACAGCTTTCCTATGAGAACACACACACACACATATATATATATATATATATATATATATATATATATATATATATATATATATATATATATATATATATATATATATATATATATATATATATATATATATATATATATACAGCTGCGACAAGGTAGACTGTATTATCGCACATCGTACATCGATTGAGCCTCTGGCGAGGAAGACGCACCACCCCTAAGCTCACGACCTCTGGCGTGATGGTCAACATCCGCAAGTCACCTCGTCGTCAACAATCACCCTCGAGCGTCTGGCGAGGTGGTTACACCCCTAAGCTCGCGACCTCTGGCGTGATGGTCAACATCCGCAAGTCACGTCATAATCATATTCATCATAGTAGCCGTAGTGATATTACACGCTAACCTTGTTGTATGATCATGCTGCTTGTGTTGCTCAATAAAATACGTGTGCATTCGTGCCATACCTTGTTGTGTTGGTTTCCTCAAAAGTCCCTTTGATCGTTCATAATGACCCTAATAATAACAACTGCGTAGGGGTCACTCCGTCAGGGGCAGGGTCAGTGTTCACCGCAGACGTCGACAGGTTGGGGTTAGATTTAGGGTTAGCTCCATTCGTCAGGGGGCGCTCTAGGGTTACGGATGGGGTTAGGGGTCACTGCCAGGGGGCGCTCAGGCTACCCAGAAGGATGTGCGCATGCACACTAAACCGGATGTCCCTCCCAACACTGGTCACCTCTTTTACCTGGTCATTAGAGCACTATAACTACTTAGGACGTATTGATCGATCCCAAGAATAATATACAGCTTTGGATAAAACACACATATTGTTTCTACTGCAGACTGAGCTTGGACGGTGGACAAGAAGCACAGTTTGACTAATCAAGCGTGGCTACATGGTTGGAGATAGCCCCTTTAGCCGGCAATGAACAGTAACTGTAAATTAGAAGTGGTGCATTTCGAAACCTGGAATTTCGTTATAACCACGTTGCTCCAGTTTATTCAGCTGTATTAACGAGGACCTGACTATAGAGAGTGGTGGATACGTGAAAGAACAAAGCTAGCACAGTGTCTTGGTGTTACAATGAACATGTTGGCTAGGAAGTGAAGTGTTATTAAACGGTTTTAGCTACTATACGAACCGGATAACGCCCTCTTCATAAAATAATGTTTTACATTGTCTCACAATTATCAGCGTATGTCCTAAATTTCACACATTACTCATGGGAGCGGCTCTTGTCACATTAACTGTTTGCACTACGTTAAACAGTATGATATATACTTATTTGACTAGGACGGTTGACAAAGTGGACCTGTCGTGCAATGACGAAATCATGAAGATAGTTGACAACGACGCGTACTGTGGCTCTCTGATAAATTCCACTGGACCATTCGCAGACTGTTTAGCGAAGATGGTGCGTAACACATTTGCCAAAAGTCAACAAAAGCCAAACAGTAGCGCACTCTGTGTCAGTCTTTGTCCGACTGGCAGAAAATAACTATAAATAGCTACCTTCGTGGTTGTTTAATTATTGCATTTTGTCCGTGTACTTTCACATCAGATACGTTGGTAGAGTTAATATTTTCTTTACAACTTCTCTAAATCTTTCATTCGATGGCAACGTACCAACAATTCTAAATTATTCACAAGTCTGGGCCGAAATTGAGGGGTACCTGCTTTGGGTGTGTTTTTCTGTGTTGTGTGATAATAGAGTCGAATTATACGCAGTGTCAATGGAGCGTGTGTCAATGGAGCAAAAGGCGAAGCAACGTGTCTTGATCAAATTATCCTGGTAGTAATAACACATTGACGCGTCATTTCTTGTATTTCGTGTATTCAAGTAGCGCGCTCTGGCGGATAGCTAACACAACACATTGGATATCTCGCCTTAATGCACTGCCTGATGTGTTGCTATATTTGATCAGTTAACTGAGGAAAACGTCGACAAGTTTGCCTACTGCGTTCCCCTCTATGGGGATTGTGCTTCATAAAAGGTTGTTATCCAGTTTTACAAAGGAATGTTTTAGTAATACCATTTTAATATAATTATGCAAACTACTATTTGCTGTATTGTGGTTATCAGCGTGTGTTTATAGAATATAGTTTGGATCGCTTGAAATGGAGGACACTTAACTTAAGGTAAACGAAGTATGAATGTATGGATGTATGGGTATAGTCCTCACTACCCATTCATAGTTTATTTTTGACAATATTCATAACATTCTGACATACATGACAATGTGAGGTGTGGGAACCGATTATCTAACAAAATGTATAACGTTTGGAACTCGTCAGGCGGTCTGCAAGTAGATTAACCCACTAAGGCATTCTGTTGCATGTACCTATTAAGATCATGGATGCCTTAGTCAAGTGGTCAGTCAAAGTCATTCTTACATTTGACATGTGACCAGACAATAACATTGTTTCAATTGCATTGTCACTATGAAGTTCAGTCTTACAGTTAAGGGTGGTCAGTCATGCCTTACAGTTAATTAGGCCAGTCATATCTTGCAGTTGAAATGTGGTCAATGAAGTCTTACAGTTCAATTGTGATAAGTAAAATCTTCCTATTGAAGTATGGTCAGCCAAATCTTCCAGTTGAAACATGGCCAGTCAAATCTTACAGTTGAAATGCGGTCATTCCAGTGCTCTAGATGAAGTGTGATCAGACACGTCTGATAATTAAAACGTGGTCAATCAATTGCAGAATGGCAGTTGATAAGTGTCCAGGGACCCTCAATTATGTCGCCAGCGGACAAACTTTTACAATTGAAATGTAGCAAATCAAGAACTTTTACAGTTGATGTGTAGCCAAGACAATACTACGCCGTGAAGGACAATGTTACCGTTGATGCGTTGCAGTAAACTTCAGTCTTACGGTTGAACTTTTTCCAATCAAGAACAGTCATGCATTTGAAATGTGACCATCCAAAGCGAGCATTACAGTTGAAATGTGGTTACTCAAGTTGTCTTGTTTTCACGTGTGGCAAGACAAATCTAATTTGAAAGATGTAGTGCGTAATTTTTTATAGAGATTTCTCATAACTGTTGGCGTTTGATGGCACGCCATACAAGACACAACAGACAAAATTATCAGCACAGTTATTTTAATCGTGATGTGAGTCTGTTTAAGAAAACACTACACTAGTGTTGTCTCCAGCAATTTAAATCACTGACAACAACTTGAATAACATCGTAATAAACTTGAATACTAATAGTCCACGTGATGAAATCACATTCTGGCGATTTGAGGGCGATGTACAATTTAAAACACTTTTTTTCAAAACATCTAATTACATCTATGAATATTTGTGAAGTCAACCACAGCTTGTGTAATATCGCAATATTTCAAATGTAACTATCACGCCTTTATTTGCTGTACACCACCAACTTAATTATATTTCGTTAGCGCAACAACAAGCTGCTCTCCATATATATTTTTGTTTCCGGAGTTTGCGCCTCCACCGTGTCACGTGATGCGCAGCACGTGACCAGAATGTGACTTTCAGTGAGGATTATCTCGTGCGTGTCGGATGTCGTTGAAATCGCTGATTCACAGTCGTTTTCCGTATGGGATTCTTCGGGCTCGGTAGACCGATTAATCGGCCTATTTCCACGACTGCAATTATATAACCACTTGACATTATTTACACCACAGTAGCCAACCGACTTTGTCGTGATGATTGTATTTAGACGAAAACATGACTTGCCAGGCAGATACAGTAGAGTGTGTTGTAAATTTGTCAGGGCTTGGCAACATATGATTACGAATATGTATATCGTGCATACCCTTCTTATTTATGTCACAGCATTACTTTATAATGAGAGCAAACGTAGTTAACTGTGTATACTCATAACGGTCATTCTCTTGGATCGGGAGTAACAATATTTTGTAAACGATGGTCTTTTACAGTGAAAAATTTCGAAATATTACTTTTTCCCAGTTGTTGCAGCAATCAATCGACGCTTATTCGGGACCATCCATTCCGACTGTGGACCAATCGTTGTTAACCGAACAAGTAAAGTATGGCACATGCCATTTCTCGGTTGTTGTCGTTGCATATACACAGCCAACACAATATGGATGTTTCCTTCATATACTCAATTAATAAGACAGAATAGTTGTACCGCCCAGTCACCAGATATGCAACTCACCCCAACATCGTTGCGTCGGTGCGCGGGGGCATTCCGTTGAAGCATGTCGTCTTGTTGGCCCGGGTTCCGCTTGGCAAAGTTTCGCATTATGCTCCAGTCCTACAACACATCAACTATCACCGAGTGGTATCTCATGTGGCAATTGGGGATTTGTTTTTCATACGCAAGCAATGCGACAACCAACTACATACAAGATATGGCGGTTTGGATAAGTTACACTGTAAATCGTACACGATCGTTGATTTTTTTCAATTCGCCATTATGGACATCAACAAGTACAGTCGACACCCCACTCGAAACAGCAATGTTAGACTTAGACAGAAAACAACTCACAATGTTTGCTACTTTGTCCATTGCTCTGCTGATTACGTTCATCCGCTGACGATCGTGTCTATTTTGCTGTAGTGCTGCAGCGTCAACGGGGGGCATCGTCGGCTTTCTCTCCTGCCACAGCATCTGTCGCTTCATCGCTGTCGGGCTATAACAACCCGTCAAATACACGTATATTGTACAGGGATTAATGATTCTGATGATGATAGAGCAGGCATTGATTAAAGCGACTTCCTAATTTTATATTGTGGTGATATAATACATGTTTCCCTTAATGAAAACACAATTGTATTAATTATACTGATAATGACTATTGATATGGCGATGATGCTACTAAAAATAATGACAATAATGGCGACATCAATTAGACGACGATGACAATGATGGTGATGAAGATTATGATAACAAATCAGCAACTGCAACTACAAATACAGCTACAACTGTTTCTGGTGTTGTTGCTATTTACACTGTTGGTGTTATTAGTATTGTTATTTTCCGTAATATTATTACTACTGCTATATTACATTGATTATGATGAGGAGGCATACCTGTGATGAGTGCTGATATAATCGGCGTCCGAACCCCGGTCACGTGACTTGGCCTGTCTGAACTTGCGCGCGGTGAAGACGACGAGAATGACGACGAGGACGAGTAGAACGACGGACAGGATCGTGCCGAGGACCACGGCCAACCACGGGAATGGTGACAGTGCTGACGACACATCTAATTAGGATGGTGAAATGGTAAATATGAAGACGTTGATGTGTTAAAGACAATAATGAGGACATCACTGATAAGAAGAAGAAGGATAACAACACTGACGACAACAACAACTTCGACAACAACGATAATAACGACAACAACGACAGCAATTGACAACAAAAACAAAGACATAATAATAATAATAATAACAATAATAATAGTAATAAATTGAATGTGGCAAAAATACAAATTTTACTACTAATAATAATGTAACAATAAAATATTCTTATTATTCAAGTGTTGCTCGTGAGAAATGCAGTTACGTTGTAAGTCAATGTTGAATTCTTTCAAAGTGTATGATTAACATTTGCTGACATTTACAAATAATTACAAATATTGTGTTTTGATAGTCATTTTACAACCTTTCCCATGAAATCGCCCTAGAACAAATTACAAATGATGACATCAATACCAACCTGTTTCACAGCTGTGGCCGGTGTACCCAGCTTCGCAGTCACAGCGGTAGTTGCCGTTGTTCTGACTGCAGTTGCCGTTGTTCTTGCACGGGTTGCTATCGCAGATGGCGAATTCTGGCACAAAGGTAAACACATTTACATACGTACTGCTGAAATGTGGTCATTCATGTCTTACAATTGTGTGGTCAGTCAGTTGTAGTATTGCTGTTGATAAGTGTCCAGCGATCACTCCTGGAGTTGTGTTGAAGTGTAGCCAGTCAAGATCAGTATTATTGTTGAAGTGTTGCCAGCGGAGAAATTTTTTACAGTTGAACTTTACCCAATCAAGAATAGTTTTACAGTTGACGTGTGGCCGGGCAAGCACACACACTCTTTCTGTAGGTTTGTGGCCAGTTATATCCAGTCATAGATTTGAAGTATGGACAGTGTTTGAGCAGGCGTGTGATCCTGAAGACCAGTGTTACCGTCTTAGGGTTGAAAGTCGCATTTTCATGTTTACAATGCATACCTTGTATATCGGAGTTTGTCATATATGATTATCTCAAAATGGCAAAATGTTAACTTAAACTAATAATAGTGATAACAGTAAAACGTTATTATTGTTTTTCAAGTATTGCTCGTGAGAAATGTACTTATGTTGCAAATCAATATTCAAGTATGAACTCTTCAATTTTCACAGTGTATGATTAACATTAGTTGAAATTGAAAAATAATTACCTGTTCCTCCCATATTTTTGTCTGAAACAGGAAAGTGGAAAAATAAGATAAACTAGTTCAAATATATGTTGTTGAAGGTTGTCCGTTCACGTACAACCCACAGTTGACGTTTATTCAGTAACCAACGATCTTACATTTAACGTTTGCCCCCAATCACCAACATTCCGACATATGTTGAAATGTTGCCAGTAAAAACAGATCGTACTGTTGTAATGTGGTTATTCAAATCCATATTTATAATAGATGACGAGGGACAAGTCAAATATAATAGTACAGTTGGAGACTGACCAGTCAAGTCCTGTGTTGTAGTTGATGTGTGCTAATTTTATAGAGATTGTTCATAGATATATTGACTAGCAGCACCAAATACCATGGCATATTCGGATAGTTGTGTGCTAACGTTGTGCATCGTGACAGTTGGTAAACACGAACTGCCAAGTTATCCCTTCCGGAAGATGGGCATTTCTGCGAGTCGAACTTACCAGACAACCTGATGCTGTCGCGATCAACGTTAAAGCCACCTATGTTGAAATCGGTCTGATTAGCGATGATTTCAATCAGGATATCCTTGTCCGTGATCGTGGCATCAACCAGGAGGACAAAGTCAACAATTACGCTGCCGTTCCTGTTACACAGCACACAGTATGCATTGCTATTACACCACAGCGGTAGCAATTATTGAAAATAGCCCGGCCACTGAATCGTAAATATAATAGCTTTATGATTAAGTCAAATTACATTGCCAGACTGGAAGCTATTAATACTCTGATTACGAATGCATAAATGCATTGAAATAAATTACAACAAATATATTGATATACAACATAATGTTCATGATTAGAGTGTTGGGGCTAACCGTAAAAAAATCGTACGTACGTGAACGTAATGTCTGACACATCGACAAACTTTGGGCCAACTTCTTCACTGTCACGGTATATTTGTGTAATCTGACAAAAAAAACGTACGTTCACATGACCCTGCGGAAACATAAATATGCATACCCTCCCATTTACGTAGACATATGTGTATACAGTACATTCTCAAATAAGCATCATATGTTTGACGATGCTTATTTGAGATCTACCGTCAGCATGATCTTTACACTGCGACAACTACAAGAAAAGGCCATAAAACTACACCATAGCCTGAGTGTAGTCTTTGTTGACTTCTCAAAGGCTTTTGACCCCACATATAAACTGCCTTGTGAAACTTGTCAACCTAGTGAAGAGTTTCAATGATGATATGAATGCTACGGTCAGTGAAAGAGAAAAAAGCGAAAGAAGAGAAACTTCTGTGTGAACCACTGTGTCAAGCAAATACACCTCCTAGCATCCATCCTCTCTGCAAGTATCCTAACAGCCGTGTTAAAAACCATTGATGAGGCCCAAATGAAAGGCATTTTCTTGAGAACAAGAAGTGACGGAGGCATTTACAACCGAAGAAGATTACAAGCAAACAATGTACGTCAAAGCTGCTAAATAAAGATAATGTTTGTCGATGGCACAGCTCTGCACGCTGTACAGAAAGCACATATGCAAGTTAACAAACGTGCAAACCAGACTTCTACCGTTTCATCAAGTGGCAAAAAAAGAATCCCTAAAACCGAAGTCCTTGAAAGAGCGAAGTTGCCCAGTGTTGGAGCCTTGTTAGGAATTGTCCAACTCCGCTGGGCAAGATATGTGATCCGGGTGGGGGACGAAAGATATCTGACTGTATTTTTGGTGAACTGAAAGAAAGCCAGAGATCAGTGGAGGACAACAAATCCGATACAAAGACATCGTGAAGCGGCATCTCAAAGCTGCTTAGATCAGTACAAACACCCGGAAATGTGAAGCCGGGAACCGACTAGCTCAGCGAGCGAGGCTTCACGATGTTCCAAGGCTAGTGGACGCCCAAAGGGAGCTAACTTACCCTTCCAGCGCAAACGCCTCCCACCCTTGGACATGCCAGCACTGCAAACGTGTCTTCCGATCCAATGCTTGTCTACCCCCCACCATTCACCCGACACATACACCCCACAGTTACCAACTTGTCTAGCCCCCCCCCCACCCGACACAGGCACCCCACAGCTACCCACTTGTCTTCGTTGACAACGACAGCCAGCCGATGACGATGATGAAATAAGCATCGCTACGTTTAAAATTATTGACGCAGTTTGTGTTCATTTATATAAAACAAACATTGTCGACACTAACAAAACCCTCTCTTCGGGCAAATATATAACATGGAATATATTTGTCGAATGGTTGTCCCGATGTTTGCAATAATATCTTGTTTAGCTCAACGCACCACGTGTGTGACATTTGCTGCCAAGGCTTCATAGTCGTTCGATGTTTCGTCGACAAGACTCTCTGTGTACGTCAGCTCTGGCACCCGGAACCGACCGTAGTATTTGGTCGTCTTCAACTCTGTGAATGTATGAAGAAATACTGTTTGTTTACAACAGTCATACTGTTACCATGATCTAACCAGATTTCGCAGGTAAGTATTTATTTTAAGCACTTGTTTTAAATTAAGGCAGGCATCCAACATGTGCTCACGTTTAGCATTGCGTTATGTCAACACTTTTCTTTGTGCGTCACCCGATGAAGGATATAACTTGTCCGGTTTATTTTACATTTCGTTTATGGCAGTGACAATATCATTTCAGAAACCGCTTCGTAGCGTAGATATGCTGTTCCTAGAGTGCATCAACGCATTAGATTGTGTTATTCCTATTATGCACCAAGAAGGGAATAATCTTTTCATTTGGCTTTAGATCAGCAAATGGCTTTACTCAAATACTCGAAATCGAATAAATGTATAATCATAAAAAATATTATTATTGTCTACACTAAATTTATATTAACTCTGGATTAAGGCAATTATTAGCAGTTATCATCCCTTTCTTTGAATGCTGTTGTCAGAAAAGCTAGACACAATATGTCCATATTTTCTTAACTCGATAACGTCATTGATAAATCACTCCGCCAAATCCTTGTCACTTTATATAGCGGCACTAAATTTCACTCACTTGCTTCACAACGTTCTCCTCTGAATTCAGGCAGACAATTGCAGGAGAAACTGTTGAAGTCAGAAGTAGAACAATTCGCTCCGTTCTGACAAGGGTTGCTCGTACATTCGTCGAAGTCTGTGTAACAAACGATACAGTGCAACGCACTCCAGGCATTTTTTTGTTATTTGTTGTAGCAACAATATGTATGTAAAGCATATGAGGTAATCTGAATTGACCTACTACAACATATTATTGTTTCAGCTATTAGTAATCTGTATTGTTGTTGTTATTATTATTATTATTATTATTATTACTATATCGTCATCATCATCATCATCATCAACATCTTCATCATCATCATCATCCAGCCTTCCAGTGGACATGTTTGTTATATTATGTGCGTCATCATCGTCATCATCCAGTCTCCCGGTTGACATGTTTGTCACATTCTGTGTCAGTCGACTACATCTCTTCTAGTAAACCAACAATACAAACTAACTATTACTGTCGACAACACTCCGAGGAGGATGTACCTGTTTCACATGTGGAACCCGTGTATCCGCTGATGCAGTTGCAAACAAACCCGTTCACCTGGTCCTCACAAGTGCCCTTGTTCATACATGGGCCATTTTCGCACTCGTCGATGTCTACACAGATACAGTTTAGCACACTTCACGGACTGATGTAGTTGGATATCTGTCATAGTATTGTGGTTGTAAAAAAAAAAAAAAATTATTTGTATAATATGTTGTTAACTCCAGTATCGAATTCAATTTGTTACGGAATGCAAATAATAGGTGACTGAGCTTGTCCCCGTTTTTGACCTATACACTACTGGGCTGACGCCTGTGGGTACGGTTTGGATTAGGTGCTGATATAACAATAATTTTATGTCCATAAATATATTACTGAACCTGCTGCTGGTAGTGATACAGCTACCGGAGATCAAGGCAACATATTATTGTTGTATGACTTATGTTATGTGGCCTTTTATTGTTGCATTCAATTTCCCTCACTTGTTTCGCATCGTTCTCCTGTGAATCCCGGCAGACATTGGCAGGAGAAACCGTTGAAGTCGGGAGTGGAACAATTCGCACCGTTCTGACAAGGTTTACTCGTACATTCGTCGAAGTCTGTGTGAAAAACGACACTGTGTAGCATACAACGATATTTAATTTTCCTTATTTGATATGGCGGCGACGCGTGGTGTATACGTTCTGTGAACGTTTTCTTAGTTGTTTGACTTACGTACTTGCATTTAATCGTAACACGGTGTTCATCGTATGCAAAATACAGTGGAAATCATTATGATTACATACAAAACTATTATGGTGTTCAACCAGCTAGGCCACGGCGACTCATGTTGTGACTATGAAGCCTTGCATATAGTTATCATTCACAAGTAACTTAACAATGAAGCATTGCATATAATCATTATTCACAAGTAGCTTAACAATGATGACAATTAACTTAACAATGATGACTGAACTAACCTGTTTCACAGCTTTGTCCGGTGTACCCAGCTTCGCAGTTACAGCGGTAGTTGCCGTTGTCCTGACTGCAGCTGCCGTTGTTCTTGCACGGGTTGCTATCGCAGATGGCGATCTCTGGCACATAGACACAATGAATTTGCCTATTTATAATGCATTACATCGATCTAGAAGCTTTTAATTAATTACTCCCTCCAAAAAGCTTCATTCCTCAGTCATGTAACATGTAAGGTTCATGGTGTGTTTAATTCACTAACACGTAGCAATTGCAGTTACCAGACAACAATACAAATTCTGAACAAGAAGACTGCGTTTAGTTACAGTTGAAACGTTATCATTCAAAATGTTCTAACCACGTACGATACATAAGGATCTTAGGTTTAAAATGCCACACAGCTAACAAATGTGAATATGCGATAGCCTTAATCATGCAATATATATGACACATTTACGATATTTAAACTTAAACCCTAAACATAATATTTTACTCGAATACCACCAAAACTTGTTGTAATAATTATTTCTTTCATATAATAGCCGGATATTATTCCGTAAAAAATATGAAATGTGACAATGCTGAATAAACGTCAATATATTCCAGCATCTTGGTTACCGCGCCCCACACTATGGCCTAATTACCGGTCTCGCAGTTCCTGCCAGTGAATCCTCGCACGCAGGTGCAGCGATATCTATTTGTCATGTCTGTGCATGTCCCATTGTGTTGACATGGTGAACAGTCACAGTCATTGATATCTGAAAATGTCACCGATTTGTAATCGAGAACGTACATCATATATCAGTTGCAGCATTTTGATTAAGGCTGATTGTATAATGACAATGAGTATATAATATTAGTACTAACTGTTTGTTATGCCTGCCTACGTGATAGGCGAGAGATGACCTGTCTTATATTCGTGTTAGAAGAAAATTTATTAAGGAGTGGTGATCATATAAATGCTTTATCATTGAGTTTAATGTTTAAGGTTTGTTTCTTTCTTTAGAAGCAAATATGCTTTATCTGTTTTTATGTGCGAATAGGACACTGTTCAGGTTCTTTATCTGACCTGTTTCGCAGTTTCTGCCGGTGTACCCTGACACGCAAGTGCATGTGTATTCTTTGGCCCCGTTCTTGCATTCGGCTCCGTTCAAGCACGGGTCACTTTCACATTCATCGAAGTCTATATTCGAAAAAAGCATATTAATTGTTTGCATTATATAATACTTGTAACAGGCTGAATGTTCCAAAACACTGTAAATGCAGTAGGAACTGAATATAATCAACATAACTTTTGAAATTTCCAGACAACGAAACCAAACAGTCATTGAATGCATCGACATTCGGCTTGTTGAATTGTGCATTGTTCACGTCAGAAGAAGCTTGGCTTGTATATGTCTCACAACACTCGTCACCGGACTAGCTTCGCTACGAGCATATCTCATGAAGCAGACAATATATAAACATTGATGGTGCAATATATGTTGGGATATGACACGGCTGTCAGTAAATGGTCACATATATTGTAGTTGTTTCACAGTTTAATGTAACGAATATAATAAGCAATGTAGTGTTGTCACAACATGAATAAGTACATAATAATAAAATAACATAACACTATCGATAACGACCACTACTTATAATTTAAATATATGCTCATTGTGTAGACACATCGTTGCTTGCCTTGACAAGTTGTTGCGTTGTACTGTGTATACCCGGCCCCACAGACACACTTGAAGGTACCGATGGTGTTGTTGCACGTGGCGTGTTCGTCACAAGGGCTGTTGGCGCACTCGTCGATGTCAATGCGACAGTCACCGCCCGTGAAACCGACCGGACACTTGGCACAACCATTTGTTACGTCACACACAGTGTCGCTATTAAGACAGTTGCAGTCAAGAAGACAATCCTTGCCCCACGTGCCGCTCGGACAGGCTGCGATAGAGAACAGCGTCCACATATGTTGGCTATTGTCTTATAACAGTTTAGTAGTTGCTATGCTGCAGAACACTTAATGTTTATGTTTCACTAAAATGGCCTCTGTAACCAATACTTGCTCAAAGTCCAAAACAACGATGCTTCTAACATAACACCATTAACGTTCACAATTAATTTTACAAAACGCCATGTTGATTAAAAAGCAATATATATATACTTCATGCATATGCATATGACAAGTCCTCAGATACATACGTTTGCAGCCTTTCTTGTCGTTCATCAGTTGGAAGCCGTCGTTACAGCTGCAATTGAAGCCACCCTCGAAGTTCGTGCAGTTATGGACGCAACCGCCGTTTTCCACTCTACACTCGTCTATATCTACAAGACATGTATAGGCAGGTTAAAACATGAATATAAACGATGTTGTAGAAAGTTGCTATAATACAACATTTTGTCAAATAGCGAACTCTATGTCACATTATTGACGTATTGCAGTGTAGAATAAAACGAATAAATAATGTTAAGCCGTGAATAACAAATCAGTGTTATTGTGGTGTTTATGTCCCCACTTATTCAGTAACAGAGTCATTGCTCGCATGACACCAGCAGTATAGGCTTACTCACCATCACAAGTAGTGCTGTCGTTGTTGAGAGTGTATCCAGTTTGACATAAACAAACGTAATTGTTTGACTGATTTTTGCAACCGTATGAGCAGTTCATGTGATTGCATTTGTCAATCAGGGTTTGACCTGCAAAAAAGAGGAAGTACAATGTTTCTCTTATACTGTCCATTCGGTAAAATTATATTGTTTTACACATATGAAAAGTAGCAATCGTAATGCTATTGCCCGCTTGGATAAACACTCATTGTCTTTGCCAGTGTGCGCGCGCGTGAGTGCTACCGTACGCATGTACTGCTATTTGTTTGCTTGCGTGTGCACACACTATTATTTGCACACGCGCACATGCATACTCGCACGCACACACGCACACACAAACATGCAAACGCGAGACAGCGCACGCATACCCAGGTGGACACCCATACACTGCCACACACACGTGCACACATACAGATAAACTGTCAGCATTTTCCATGTGTATCCGAATGAAAAGTTTCTAGTTTATATTCTGCCATTAAAGGTGCCTCCTCAATTCGAATGTTTTGCTCGTTTCATTTCAAATCCATTTTGCTAAAATTAAAACTTACCCAGTATCCACTACGACATGCTAGCTCGTTTTTAGTTTTTTGTGTGAAATCATCAGACAAACTATTAAATCATAAATGCTTGATGCAGAATTTATTGATGTGAACACTTTTTGAAATTGTATAACTTTGCCTTGTGATCGGCAAGATGATGGGAATAACGTCCATGATCACCTGTGATCCCATTATGTGGTTACCTTTTTGGATATCCACTATTTTGAACCGTACCACATATAATGACTAAAGTAAATTATTTCGATGATTTGAACAAAAACACGCACTGTTTTATAAAACCGACTGCATATACAACTTGTTTTATTTATTCACACACAACATATTAAGAAATCGACGAACCGGATTCGCGATAAACTAAATCAGTTGAAGATGAAGTTTTAAGTACATTGAGTAACGTTATAGTTAACTGAATCGAGATTCCACTTACTAGAACTGGGCTAAATTCTTGATTGCATTTATCCATGTTCAGCATGCATGAAAAATGACAATAGTAATTGTGTGGATTGGAAGACAACATAATGACAATGAGGTAGAGGGATGCATTTGATGGCAGTATTTCAAAGGCATGTCACATCCTAATGACACAAATAGGGTTTACATACAGCCGGGTTAACGTTGACTGACTGAACAATTCTTCGGTGTTGGTGACTTACTCATGGTACACGTCATGTTGTCTGTGTTGCGTGTGTAATCGTTGAAACAGGAACACACAAAGCTGCCGTCTGTGTTCTTGCACTCCTGCTCACAGCCGGACGTCCTTTCGTCACACTCGTTTATGTCTGCAGGACACAATGTGGGTGTGAGGACGAAAACAAGACACAATGTGGGTGCGAGGACGAAAACAAGACACTATGTGGTTGTAAGGACGAAAACAAGACACAATGTGGGTGTGAGGACGAAAACAAGACACTATGTGGTTGTGAGGACGAAAACAAGACACAGTGTGGGTGTGATGACGAAAACAAGACACAATGTGGGTGTGAGGACGAAATCAAGACAAAATGTGGGTGTGAGGACGAAATCAAGACACAATGTGGGTGGGAGGACGAAAACAAGACACAATGTGGGTGGTAGGACGAAAATAAGACACAATGTGGGTGTCAGGACGAAAACAAGACACAATGTGGGTGGGAGGTTGAAAACAAGACACAATGTGGGTGTGAGGACGAAAACAAGACACAATGTGGGTGTGAGGACGAAATCAAGACAAAATGTGGGTGTGAGGACGAAAACAAGACACAATGTGAGTGTGAGGACGAAAACAACACACAATGTGGGTGGGAGTACGAAAACAAGACACAATGTGGGTGTGAGGACGAAAACAAGACACAATGTGGGTGTGAGGACGAAATCAAGACACAATGTGGGGGTGCGGACGAAAACAAGACACAATGTGGGTGTGAGGACGAAAACAAGACTCAATGTGGGTGTGAGGACGAAAACAAAAACCAAATAGGAAAGTTGTCACTGTATCACGAAAATACCGTACAATTATGGGTTTGGTGCATTGACGAAGCGCATTATTGATTAGTGGCTGAACACGCCGAAAATGGGATGCAACTGTTACGTTTTATTTCATGTATTATTAATGATGTTGCATTTTGAGTAATATTGAGAAAAATCAAAAATCAAAAAGAGTACAGGAAATGCGTACCTGTACAATTCCTCCCATTGTCCATTAGTCTGTACCCATCTCTGCACGTACATGTGTAGTTGGCAGCCGTGTCAACGCATATTTGTTCACAGTCGTGTCTAGGGTTTTCATGGTCGCATTCGTTGATTGCTGTTTACAAATATTTATCAATATATAAAGGCTAGATGGTTTGTCCAAGATTGTCAGGCAACAATTAGAGGCTGCTTTAGTGAAATATACACACAACATTAATATTATTGTTGAAGTAATTATGTCTTAACTGCATGCACTACGGAACATTTAGCTGGTTGTTAATAATGGTAGAATATTTTTGTTGAGGAAAATTTGTTTTCTTGCTTCCTCTTTTGGCTCATTAGTGTAAGGTATATTGTAATCACACGTCATTTTCAGATGTACAGTAGAAATACCCACGTAAGCATGTCCCTTCATTGTCTTCTGTCCCTTCTGGACAATCGCTGCAGTTGTACGACTTGCCGCTGGTCACTTGTTCCGCCGGAGTGAGGTCAGTGCAATTTGTGCCCTCTGTACAAGGATTGTCTTGACAACCGTCCAAGTCCAACTCGCAGTAAACACCTGACATGAAACATGACAGTTGTAGACATTTGCAGTGTCTTGGTATTTATGCAGCCTCTTTAACAGCATCATTTGTTGCAGCTGCGACATGACTTGTTAGACATAATAATTATTATATCATGTGGAAACGCTTATATACAATGCGTTCTAACCTTCCCAACCGGTGGAACAGTTGCACTGGACGATCCTGAATGTCTGTTTCAGCTCGTAGCCGTCAGCGAGCAGGTCAAACAGACACTCTCCGTGTCCGGAACAGTTGCACAGGTTGACGGAGACAACGGCTGCCGCAACTCCTCCGTTGCCGTCCGAAGCCGAAAACCTGCGTGCATTTATAAGAATGATATATTCAAAATACGTTATCTGATTGTTATCAACACTTACATTTCATTATGTGAAGGCATAATATAGTAAGCAAGGTAAATATGTGTATGATGCTATCACAAGTCAAACTCAAGGTGTAAGATCTATCTCCTTGTCTGGTTAAATATGTTGTCTAACATTGGAAGTTCACCAGATGCAGTACTACTCAACAGTGGCATATGTTGTGAATTGTCTTCTATCTGACGGTTCGGTATTAATACAAAATTGAATTACCTGTCAATGTTAATAACGATATTGATAACAATTAAAAGGTAGCCGCATAGATGAGGCAGTCAACAACGGTGCGATCATCCCAGCGTACAAACCATCGAAAGCAGAAAACAGCCCATTACGCTCTTCCTGCTACACTACTTACGATATGTTCAAAGGGTTCATATTGCCAGGTGTCCATGTGTAAACATTAGCCTCCCAGGTAGCAACTTGTGGAAGCATTGAATCAAGGGTAACGTTGACGGTATTCCCGTCCGGGTCGGACGTGGTCACTATCAGTGTGTTGTTTTGTCCAACAGTCGCATTGAACACTGAATCAACGGTAATGTTGGGGCTCCCGTTGGCTGCAATTATGACATAAATTAGTAAATGTATGTCAAAGCAATACTAGAAGTTAAGTCAATCGAATATGTTGATATGATTACAACAGCAAAACATTACCGGCATGTAGATTAATATGACGGGCGCATTTTTTCGAAATAAAACTTAATATGTATCATGTTGAATGGAAGCATAACATATGTAAGTAGATAATATCCAAGTGAGAGCGTATGTGCGTGCTTGCGTTCGTGTGTGTGTGTGTGTGTGTGTGTGTGTGTGTGTGTGTGTGTGTGTGTGTGTGTGTGTGTGTGTGTGTGTGTGCGCGCGCGCGCTTGTGTGTACGTGCGTGCGTGCTTGCGTGCGTGCGTTCGTGTGTGTGTGTCGTCGCGTATATACACGTAATGACGGGGAAGGGCAAATGGATAATGATCATAGCATTTTTATATATGGATAATGACCATAGCATTTAAGCATATAAGCTTTCACAACTGCGTGAACAGTGTAATGTACCTACCCAGTGACGATGCCGTTGCTTGGTTGTTGTTGTTTGTGGCCAAAGCCGCTGCGGCTGCGTCTTCTTTGCCTGCAATACATTGGTGGAATTATCTATATTATTGTTATCTTATCCTATATGATTATCGATATAGCTTAGGTTCTCGTCAATGTGTAAAGTGAAGAAAACTGTGGCCTTTTTATATTCCGATTTGACAGTTCTATTTTATTCGAAACATCAAACATCAGTTTCATAATTACATTTGTATATACTATTGTAGTATGTATATACCTGTAACTGCAAAGTCAAATAAACACTCTTTGTTGACCCCGCAGGTCTGATTCGCTTTCGCTTTCTGTGCTGGAGACATCGCGTTGATCGCGTCCGTCAGGAAGACTGGCTGGAATTCGGTGTGTGCGAACGTCGAATAACTTTCATCCGGCGCGTAGTAGAAAAGTGAGTCGATGCTCTGGATTCTCCCTAGGAGAGATAACGTGTGAAGAGGTCATTAATGCATACTATGTAAGCAATACAATATTAATTGCATACCTTACAACTTTGGTAGTAAATGAGAACACTACAGCTACTACACTAGCAACGTGTAAAACATAAAATGCCAATAAAACACACTTTAGCTTTGCTTAGTTAGCCATTATGATATTTTGTCAATTATGTTAAATACATTTGGTTGAAACAAAATACACATTTCTTTCTAGCTTTCAAACAAACCTTTTATTATTAATTGTTATTATGTAATTGCAGCGTACATAGTTCACCAAACTCTGTGAATACCGTCTTCTCCGACGAACTGTTTGACAGCGGCACGGCGTTCTCCCCTGGCGGCAGGAGGTCGTCACTGGGGTCGCCATTGAACACTCCCATCAGGCCTTTCGTGCTGCCCTTGAACTTGTCTGAGGCTCCGACCGTTATGTCCAGTTGTTCCGCACTCACCCCGATCGTCAATGAGAAACCTGCAACGATAAACGTCGATGAATAAACATATAACTTCACTCATACATGGACCATTCTCACGAAAAAGTAACAAATTAGCACATGAAATGAGTTGATGTATAGGCAAAATGTTCTTAAAACAATGCAATTGTTTGTTGTTACCGACAAAGTTAGCATACTTATATTGGCCTCGGCCATTTCATTATGCATTTTAATAGTGTCTTTCTGAGAAGCAGGGGCTGCTGACATGTATTTACCGTTTCTAGATTTTACCTCACCATCTTAATCAATATTCAAGATACACATTTAATTACTATATATATATATATATATATATATATATATATATATATATATATAGAAGACTAATAGGATTTTGTATTAATTAAATGTGTATCTTGAATATTAATTAAGATGGTATATATATATATATATATATATATATATATACACATACATATATATATATATACATATATATATATATATATATATATATATATATATATATATATATATATATGTATATATATGTATATATATATATATACATATATATATATATATATATATATATATATATATATATAATATATATATATATATATATATATATATATATATATATATATATATATATATATATATATATATATATATATATATATATATATAGAAGATTAATATAATGTTTTTGTAATTAAATGTGTATCTTGAATATTTATTAAGATGGTGAGGTAAAATCTATATAAAATGAGATATATATATATATATATATATTAGGTCTTGATTTATTATTACTCGGACAATATATTCAAAATGTCCAGCCAGCTCTTTACAGTGAAATGACCAGGATGTGTGAGGGTCGTTTACATACGAAGTTGGAGTCAGTATAATTTGCTAATATTTTGAGGTAATTGAAAAAAAATTTGGATTGTAAGTGTCACCATAATATTTTTTATTGTTACTGTAATTGTATGTAGAATAACATATTGACAGTTTGTTGTGTTTGAATCAGTTGTGGCAACCACTAAGGCAATCTGCTATATTATGCAATCCAACATTTGCAAATGCTAAATTTAGGAATTGTCTAAGCATGATATGTCTTTACCATTACTAAACATTGTCTTTGCCGTGGTGGGGATGTTAATGAAGACCACTGCTGTTGCTGCTGCTGTTGTTGGTGCTGTTGCTGTTGCTGCTGCTCCTGCTATTGCTACTGCTACTGATATTGCTACTACTACTACTGCTACTACTACTACTACTACTAATACTAATACTAATACTACTACTACTACTAATAATAATAATTATTGTTATTATTATTATTATAACAATAATTATAATAATACCACAACCAGAACTACTATGATAATAATAATAATAATAATAATAATAATAATAATAATAATAATAATAATAATAATAATAATGCTGTTGTTGCGAGTTGATGATGATTATGATGATGTTGATGATCATAACACAAATAATTAGTAATTACCAGATTTGAATGACGCTTCGATTTGGGTAACATTTTTTTTCGTAAGAGCGACGTTGCCGACTACTTTTTCACCAGTCACGTTTGCCCCGTCGAACCAGTCCGTTACATTTGTGTTTTCCACGAAAACCACCAGACCTATGCACAAACATTATTCACAGTCGTCATTATTTTACATGTCACATGATATATATCTAGGAGGTTTTTAAGTGACATTCATATTTTTGCCACAACATCTCTCCCGTTTCATCTAGACAGAATGTCCATAGTTAAATAACATTATTATTGCGTACCACGCATATGATCATGATACAAATTATGAAGAATTTATGTATAGTAGTTAGATTGTGCTGATTTTGTCCCGAATGCCAGATAGTAATAAACACGAGCATTCACATACATCGTTGGAGTAAAGACTAATACTGCATTTCAACAATGGTTACATTTTAACGTGATTACATAGTGTATGTGATACCAATTCACAATGTATGACACTTACCATCCCGAGTGCCTGACATCTCAACGTGGACAGTGTCTGAGTCGACGTCTTTAGCAGCGAACGCGCTGAACAAGGTCGCGTCCGTCTCTGTTCCGTTGGCGTCGCGAGCCTTCAACGTGCGGCCCTGCAGTGTGAAGTTGCCGTGTGTCGTCTCTATGAGTGTGTATTCGCCCAGGCCGTTGAAGGTGTACTGGAAGCCGTCTAGCGTGCGGATGTGTGGGTCACCGTAGAACCATCCTTTGAAAAGGAAAGACCCAATTACAATAAACCAACGGAAACATACACTGCCGTTTGATCGGTGATCAATATGTATTTCTTACAATATTGCCGATACAACATTTTCTACAACGCTTTCATCAAAATACATTTGAAATTTTCGATCACATATTGGTATTACTTACATGCCCTGGTTTTACTGTAACACAGTAAAACTGTATATTTGGTTTTCGTTGACATATATTGAAAGTAAACAAAGTTATCTACACATATATTTATTCAATACAAAATGTAAACCTTTTTATTGCGCCGAAATACACTGAATCACCTATTGAACAGTGTAATGATGACACACGGTTAAGCAGCCTCAACAATCAGTTTATAATTTTAAATCGTTAGCCTTCGTATGATCAGTAATAGTAGGTAATGGACATCGCTCGGGTTGAGTACGTTTAGAAGGAAAGATGAAAAGCGAAACGAACAACGTGGTCCTGCTAACATTTAAAACGGGAACAGAAGGTGAATTATACAAAGTTGATTTTGATGCACGCTGATCGTGTTGGAAATGGTGGCATTTATTTATCGCAAATCTTGTTCGAAAGGACAGCTGCTAAGCTATGCGCTCTCACAATTCCACAGGTGTGGTTCTGAAAAGATTTACCGACTCGTGATTGCAATACATTAATACAACAATGCTTTTACAGTCAAGTTTAACTTTGTTCACATGCGTTATAACAAGCAAAATTGACGTGCGAAATACGAAAAACATAAAAGAAGCAGAGATCGGCGAATAATTAAAATAATTAATGGTCTAGCAGCTTGGCTAGGATAAAATACAATGGAACTGTTACAATACACGTGGGAAATTGGGGGTCACGATCACCTACGCGTACAACAGAGACGACACCTGATGACGATGAGAGTGCACCACTGTGCTTAGTTGGATGCCGCCATATCTGAGTATCTTGCCTAGGATACCGACCTATATACAACGGTGTGTAGCCCCAGCAGTGGTCCATCGGTCGGACATGGTAGAAATACTGGCAGTTGTCAGTGAATTGGCAGCACCACTGTTTCGGCAGGACATCGTACTTCTCGTATTGTCTCACATAGCGAGGATGGAAGAAGAACGTTTGACCTCCGCGGCCATCCTCCGTGCTGATGAGGGAGCCGCTCCACGTGTAGCAACATTCCTGTCGTAGATAAGCTATTCAATCACCTTCGTACTGTACACATCCAGGCACGCCCCGCACGCATGCACGCACACCCACATACGCACGCACGCACACACGCACAAAATTATAAGACGCTGCAGCAATATAACATACTTATAATGGAGCCTCTAGTAGTAAACATAATGGAATCGTCCGATAATTATCAGCCGCACGTGTTGCGCAGTTGTGGGGTCGATTGAAAGGCACTGCTAGAAAGGACCTCGAAGCTGGTTTAACTTTTCACAACTTTGGTGATATTGGTGTATGTGAATGTGTGTGTGTGTGTGTGTGTGTGTGTGTGTGTGTGTGTGTGTGTGTGTGTGTGTGTGTGTGTGTGTGTGTGTTTGTTTGCGTTTGCGTGTGCGTGTGCGTGTGCGTCTGTGTCTGCGTCTGCGTCTGCGTCTGCGTCTGCGTGTGCGCGTATGTGTTGAAGAGTCGATTGCAGAGATCACAGATTTTTATTTTTGGATGCCTACTTCTCGAGTTATTGAAGAAAATAGTACTTTGATAGCATAGGCTATTTTGCATAATAATGTTTTGTTTTACAAAATATGCTCATGGGTGTCATGGTAGCCACCGTCAGGATATTGAATTTGAAGGTAAAAAAATCCAAACAAACTGTGTGCCTACTGTATTGCATGCTTCACTGGCCAACGCCAGGACTAATGAGTTCACTGCAGAAGCTAAGCAACAGTACTACTGCCCGTTAACCAGGTCAGTTATAATCTAAACATACTAATCAGTTACTAATAAATAGTGTGTTTGTGTTATCGAATGTAAGGTCGTAGCTGTAGTACTGGCTGCGAGTGCTAATGACGTGTGCATGTTACTGGTATATACCTGCGTCGACTGCGTCCAAGGCATTCGTTCGTAGATGCAGCGTCTCTCGAAACCTGTTTCATAGTATTGTCTCCAATCGAATGTCCAGCGGCCGTCCATCATCGCCAGACGAAAGTCACACGGACATACCAATGTCCAACTCCAGTAGTAACGAACGAGTCGCCACCGTCTCATCTCGTTCGCGAACCAGTTGTAACACTTCTGGTCGTAGTTGATGTCATGTCTTCCCGACGCCACGCGGAACATGTAACGACCTCGCTCGCCTGCCGTTGTAATTATAGTTTTGAAATTTAGCTAAATAAACGCTTCGGTTATATTGGGATACAATGCAATACAAACACACTATATTGTTTGTGTTGTTGTAGAAAAGTATATTCGTGTTTTAGTTTGTTATTGTTTACATGCTTTTTATGAGCGTACAGTTCACTGAATGTTCAACGTGGACCTTAAATAGTGGCAGACCACAATTATAATGCAGATTTAATAATTTCGTGGTTTGTTGTACGTTGCTGTGCTGTACGGATACAAAGGATTCAATATGAATGTTTTGTTAGAACGTAATCGATATCACCTGTGTTTCCGATTTGCCTGTGCAAGCGGAAAGCTGTAGACTTCATAGATGGTGCCAGCTGTAATGTATCGTCCTCTTTGAAAGATAAATAGCCTATCATGCTCCGCCGAACCATAAAATCGTTGTTCCACCCCAGGTCGACGTACACAAACATTGCGAAAGTCTGATATCGGGACGGGTCGTAGGCGATGATCAACTGGAATGTGTTGGGCTGCAGAGAGGGACAAACAACATAATTAATTATTTCGTATACACTAGCCAACAAGTTTGTAATACATCTGATAATAATTAACTATTAATCGCTATATAAAATGCATGTCTACATAAACACACACACACAAACACACACACACACACACACGCACGCACACACACACACACACACACACACACACACACACACACACACACACACACACACACACACACACACACACGCACGCACACACGCACGCACGCACACACACACACACACTCTCTCCCTCTCTCTCTCCACTCACCGAGTCGTATGCCGACGAATAGTACATGCGTGGAAGCATTTCGCTCCACGTGATCACCATCACCCACGTGACATCTGTGACTGACACACCGCCGTGTGCGATGACATCACGCCTTGCCTGGTCAACCGCGTGCTACGAAGGAAGAGTTATCTCTTTAGGTTTGCTTAAATACCAATTGATATACAAATAAAAGTCATATTAAACGTGTCAAAACGTTAAATGTTAGTACGATTTTGTCACTATGGACTTAACTTGAAATGTGAACATTGAATTGCTAGTGAATACGTATAATCGATATGTCAGTCGCCAGCGAATGCAACGTTTAGTAATTAACAACATCGGCCTCACTAATAATTGAATTTTTAATATGATATGTATACCTTCACACGAGCCTGGTCTGCTGCGGTCGACCCGGGCTGGGTCAGGTCGTAGATGTGATAGTAGACGGCCCCAGAGCGAGCGTCGTTGTCCGTCCACAGAGGCGCCAGCATAGCAAAGCCTTTCTTGTTCGCGGTTTGACGTTTGGTGTAGCTCAACAGATTTTTGTTAAGTGTGTCGGGGAACCTTCTCTCGAAGTTCAGCCCAAAAGTGACGTAACCGTTCGTGTATATCTGTAATACGACATTGGATATTTATAAAAAAAAAAGGAACGATACTGGGCTGGTTACAATGCATTGCTATATTAGTCGGTTATCCACATTAGTGTGAACAAGCAATACCATAAATCAAAACTAGACTTAACGTTCGTTTTCAAGATTAAGATTACCACATGCATTAAACAATTCCATAGTTACAAATTCTATGTGAACGCAATATAAGAATTACCACGGCGTTTCCAACATACGATTATTTTATTGTTTGTGCTGCCATCTGGCGAATCAACTTACAACCTGATATTTTGTAATTGTAACATCTCGCCATTAGTCAACATTTCAGGTTATCTTATTTTGTTCGGTTGTGTCACGTGGCGAATACCGCGAATTTAGTTGAGTGCGATGATATCGGATCATTGTACGTGTGAGATATACATTTGCTTGCATACAGGGACATATGATGCTGTGTACTTTTCGTTGGGCATTAAGCGGTGCACTTTAACATTTATTCCTGCAGCAATTGTGTTACACCGAACTCGTGCTTTGGGTCCGGCTGCGGTGATCGAATCATTTACAACATTCATGTGGCATATTTGCTTTCTTTTTCAAAAATATGTGTATTAAATGAAGATTCCGGTGAATATATATATATATATATATATATATATATATATATATATATATATATATATATATATATATATATATATATATATACATATATATATATACACATATATATATATATATATATATATATATATATATATATATATATATATATATATATATATATATACGGAACAACACGGAAAAAGTTTATATTACTCTAACATTGCATCACTTACCTTTATTCGCTTGAAAACACAACTGAAAATCTGAACCTTAGGGATCTGTATAAAATCGGATGCGCAAAATTTGCCGCTCCAGTCGCAGCTATACCCTATATTATGGCCGAGATAGAGGTCACCTTGGGACGGGCCGTAAAGGTAGTACATGTTCCACATAGCTGCAAAATGACGGTTTAACAATTACAATTATTGACCACTATAAAAATACATGAAGAGAAAGGTAATCAAATTCTTTAAAGCATAGCCACTCTTCAATCAAATTATCAATATCAATATAAAAAGGCTACTCTGTCGAAGATATCTAATAATAATCAATTAGTAACTGATAAAGGTGTAAATGTTGCATATATATAATTATATATATATATATATATATATATATATATATATATATATATATATATATATATATATAATTGTATATATCTATAATGTTTATATTGAAGATAACATTGCAGAATTCTTGCCCAAAAAAACAGAAACTCAAAAATATAAAAAATATAAAATTACAAACACTAAAAAATTGACACTATATTTTGCACAGGAAGTGATAAGAAAAACAATAAGTAAACAGAAAACCACTTACCTGCTTCACTAGGCTCTGCAGCTGATTCAGTTGATGTGGTCGTAAGTGCTCCATTTACAGGTCCTGCTGTTATGGCCTCCGGTACTTCTGCTGTTGCGGGTGCAAGTGGTGGAACTGTTGTGGCGTCAAGTGTTTCTGCAGTTGTCGGTGAAGTTGCCTCTGCTGCTGTGACTTCATATATTTCTGCTGCTGTATATATATATATATATATATACATATATATATATATATATTTCTGCTGTTGTTGCTGCTATATATATATGTATATATATATATATATATATATATATATATATATATATATATATATATATATATATATATATATATATATATATATATATGTATATATATATATATATATATATATATATATATATATGTATATATGTATATATGTATATATATATATGTATATATATATATGTATATATATATATATATATATATATATATATATATATATATATATATATATATATATATATATATATATATATATAGGTGCTATCACACCTAAATGAGGTAATAAAAATTAACCTTTTCCAACTGCAATAAAACAATTTAACCCAGCGGTTTACTCGGAATTTGTTTATGAAAGTGGGTGCTGTTTATCATGTCCCCGAATGATCGTTGGCTGATATGTTAAACAGCGTGACTGGTAAGAGCATGCGTAGTTCTCTGAAATCGGGGTAAACTATAATAAAATGACATATTAAAGGAAGCCGCAACACGCAGAACCAATGAAAAATCTCAAATAAAGGTTAGTTTGCCAGAACACTTTAGTAAACAAAGACGAATATATATTTCATAAGTTGAGTTTGAACCCAAATAGCATGGCCCTATCCTACCGGTAAGAATAGGTGTATACGAGAATATAACCAAAATGCCGCAATCGTGACGTAGTGTTATCTAACATTATAGCGCGGCCCATCAGATTAAGATGTGTTGTGTTCAACAAAGTTTTGCTAGTAAACCAGTGGCGTGATATTCTTAATTGTAGTAACAAATGGTTATGCTTTATTAACACACACCTGTGCATAATCCGAAAACCATTACTTTTGTTTCGCTTTTAATAGTTTTTCTTATTACATTTTGATAAAAAAAACAATTTTATCCCTCCATGTCAATGTCACTATTGATAATGCTGATATTAGTTTATTGTAGGGATCATGATACATTCAAATAATACATATACCTGGTAATCACATAATTATATAATTTCTATTAAGAGGGAATACTGTCACATGTGGCTAACTTTCTCGCGACAGTATATTTATTTACCGTGTATCCCATGGGTTTGAGATATAGAAATAAAAATAGAAAGTGCAACCAAGAAGACGACTTCAAGACAGTGTATGTTAATCGTAAGTCTTACGTATTTCATGTAGCATCAACAATCTCTTAAGGTGTTATTTAAATGTATCAGCAATGATAGCTTAACGATGTCTAATGGTACTGTATAATATGTTACATATTCAAATCGGTAGAGGCATTAGCTCTGCGTAGCGTGTCTTGTATTTGTGAATTTCATAATTTTTCGTAAACATAATGCAATTAACGGAAGTCACAAAACTCATATTTTCGAGATGCCTTTCGCAAATACAAGACGCGCCAAGCAAAACTAATGATTTTTCCTATTTCGATATGTAATATACTACACAGAACCATAAGACACCGGGGTGTTAAATGTATGATGTAATGTAATGTAAGAAACACTATTTAACCAGATTTCAAAAGATTGCCAACCAAGGCAGAATACCTACATAGCAAGTGGAAAAGGAAACCATAGGCTTATCGAGTTTTAAACACGTTCACGCCCTAGCATTTGCACAGTCGGTAGATATTTGTTTCCATTAATTTGTTGTCCTCTGTGAAAACGAGTGTTTTCTAATATCCAATTTACTTACTCACCCGACCCGACTTAATCACCCAACAACGTAATCATCGAACCACTAAATCACCCATCTTCTTAATCACCCAACCACTAAATCAATTAACTGCTAAATCACCCAACCCCTAAATTATCCAACAACTAAATCACCTAACTATTAATCACCCAAATCCTAAATCACACAACCACTCAATCACCCATTCATTAAATCACCCAACAACTAAGTCACCCAACCACTAAATCTCCCAACCATTTAATCAACTAGCCACCCACACCAACCACATTATCACCTAACCACTTAGTCACCAAACATTTATTCACCCAACCATTAAATCACCCAACAACTAAATCTCCCACTAAATCACCAAACCTCTTAATTACCGAATTTTCCACACCCAAACACTTAATCATCCAAACGCTAAATCACACTACCACTTAATCTCCCTACCACTTAAATCACCCAACCACATAATCATTCAAACATTATATCACCCAACCACATAATCACTCAACCCTTAAACCACCCAACCACTAAATCACCCTACCACTTAACCACCCTTTCTCTTAATAACCCAACCACGTAATTAATCAACCACACATTTACCCAACTACTAAGTCACACAACCACATGATCGCCTAACCACTAAATCACCCAACCAACCACACTCAACCACTTAATCACACAACCACGTCAACACCCAAACTCATAATCACCCAACCACTAAATCATCGAACACACACACACACACACACACACACACACACACACACACACACACACACACACACACACACACACACACACACACACACACACACACACACACACACACACACACACACACACACACACACAAACAAACACACACACACACACACACACACACACACAAACACACACACACACACACACACACACACACACACACACACACACACACACACACACACACACACACACACACACACACACATACACACACACACACACTCTATTCTCTGACGCCGCAGTATTTACGGATTTACGGCTGTGGCGGCGGCAACATTAATAAAAATGTTCTTTCTTTAGACACAAGTTTACAATTTACTAACTCAAACGTTGAGTGAGTAAACTAGAATAATTGTGTTAAACGAGAATCGTTACTGAAAAGTAAACCGTTCGTGATGTCAAAATAATATTCAACGAATGTTCATGTTACAATTTGCATACAATTTGTAATAACCTTCACTACCACAACTTGAGCGTATGTTCGTAAAGCACAGTGAAACATTTCATGTTTTCATTTTGCACAACACTTTTGGTAAATTGTTACTATTATTTGGATATATTTTACTCTACCGATGGTTGTCGTAGGGTCCTCCATGGTTGTTTCTTCCGATCCTGATCCTTCTCCTACCACTTCTGCAAAGAAACCAATTGTGTTGGTGTATATATCATTATGTAATGTTGCAATGTACGTACATATACTTGGCACCTTAAAAAGCAGATCGCAGAAAATCCCTAAATAATTCGTTTTACAATTAGTTTAGGCCGGAACTGTATGTCCATGTAATATCTCATCAATAAAAGCTACCACATTTTCTAACGGTTCAGCAATCGTAGCCTATCCTACCACCAACTTACCACACGCGAAACTATCAACACTGACCTTGATACGAAGTCAACCTCCACCAAACCCTTCCAGACAAATAACCCTACAACCAATTTGGTAGGGTCCGATAACAAAAGGTACACGGATTATTACTCACCTTCGGGGTCTACGGTGACGAGATTTGACAATAACAGAACCGCCAGGAGGCACCACAGTACATGTTGGCCCCTTGCCATGTCCGCACCTAATAAAAGAAATAATCGTCATGCACCAGTCGCAATTATTGTAAAGTTTTAACCCGGTAACACATTACTTATTGCTCAACAAGGATAGTCTCTTCGAAGCATTAATCACAACCGAATTGAATATATGGCTTTGATGTCAACCCAACCAGGTTGGTGTTGAATTTCGATAAACGAAAAACATTAACCAATGTAATAGTCGGCACGACATCTAATGACGAATGTTACGTACTCGTTTTATTCCGACTAACACTGCATAATTATTATGATATATATGCAGATCGGCAGGTTTTGATGTGCGGCGTATGCAATGTTATGTTTATGCTATCTGTAATTCTTCCATCCTTAGCTATCCTATAGTCAAACAGCATAGTCTACGTTGGAATCTGATAAATGAGGTGACTGGCAGATCAATGTAATGTAGGCCGTGTCGAAATTCGAAACTATGTTACTATATCAATCCCGCAATACACTTTACTGAATATATGCAATATCGACAACATGTGTGTAGTTTGTATTTTATGTTTTTCTGTCACCCTCACCAATGACTGCGGCGAAAACATAGATGGAAGCAATCATTCATATAGGAATTCATATGGAATCATTCATATAGGCGCACACAGTTTGATATATAAAATAACCTCATTTCCTCCTGCCGTGTTGTTTACTAATACAGTAGGCAAAATGTTACTCACCTTCTACGCGAGACGTCCCATGCGACAGAAATTACTGACTAGCGATAGAACGTCCGACTGGAATGACGCCAATACAAAACTACCCCTTCAGGGTGAGACTGACAGGCCCAACGGCAGTGACGAGGCGGTTCCGCGGTGTGATTTTCATTGTTGCAACACAAACACTGGCGGCGGCGACACAGCTTGACACAGAACCCTAGCGTATCAACGGCTTGACACAAATCTTAGAGGTGACAACACAGTATGCACATAACCGTAACAGGTCAACGTCGTAACACACAGCTTTGATGTCGCAACACAGCGTGAAACGGAATCATAGCCTATCAACGGCGTGACACAAACATTAGATGTGGCAAAATAGCGTGACAGAAATGCAAAAATGCAACGTATCAACGGGGTGACATAAACCTGGAGGTGACAACACAGTGTGACACAGAACGACAACGTATCAGTGGCGTGGAACAAACCTGGAAGTGCCAACACAGCGTGACAAAGAACCATAACATATCAAAGGCGTGACACAAATCATGGGGATGGTAATATAGCGTGACACAGAACCACAACGCGATGACACATATGGGGAGGTGACAAAGGCGTGACACATACCTGGAAATGTGAAAGGCGTGACACATATATGGAGGTTTTAAAGACGTGACACATACGTGGATGTGACCATGGTGTGACATATGCCTGAATGTGGCGAATACTTGACACGTATTTGGAAGAGGTAAAGGCCTGACAAATACAAGGAAGTGTTCTGTTGCGACGTCATCTTAGCATATGCCTCTCTAAACTATCCGATCAGACGATCACATTCACGGAAAATCACCAGACAAAATGCGTTCTACCCTACACGTATAACATTTGATGACACTGCGTTGTGAGAAGTTACAGGCATGCGAGCGAACTGACGTTTAACCGCGAGCACACTATAGACGGGCTGTGCTGTAAGGAGCACCCATATATTAATACGTATCCTTTGTGTTGGTGACATATTTATTGCGACTCTTGCGACATCGTTAAAAACACACAAGCACAAGCATCCGAACCGTTCGCTTGCATGCAAATGGTCCGTCAATCGTAGCTGTTTGTGAGTTGGGCCGGACAGAGGTTGCCAGTTGCCAGCAGCTCGCCTTTGTGCTGCCACTGGCAGTGACAGCGGAAAGGCGACCTGTTGGCAACTAAATCAGAAAAAACAATGGTAAACGAAGCAAAGCAAATGTGTTCCTACTGCTGCGGTAACGTGTGTATATCTAATTAGTTATTTTAAATGTTCATCTGAATTTTAAGACAGTATCCTCCTCGATTGCATTTGACTGTTTCGCGATGCACAATGTTGTTTATTGTTGAGGTAGTTGCAAAAAGCCACATCTGTAGACCCCGGGATATCCAGCCATGTATTGTCGTAAGACATACAGCAATGTTCTTAAATATACAGGTTCGAATAGCTTTTCGCCTGAACTATTGGTGTTATTGTCTTCAGTGGAATTGTATTTATTGTGTACTACTCCAGCAGCATTCAATGCAACAAACATATTAATTGAGATGAGCATGACGTTCTACTACGCGGCCATTGTATATCTTGTGAATATCGGAGTAAGCGCATCGAGGGCTGAAAGGTAGAATACTCCCCGTGAGCAATGTTTACACTTTGAAACGAAGAGTGAATTTGTCTAATATAATCAACTGTGGCAGAGGTTTCTGTATAAATATTACTCACCCGTCATGGGTAGCTGTTGTTCGAAGTCACGTATACGTTGAAATGGAATAGGAGGAGTGGGAACTTGTTTGTTGCCGCTGATGTTGCTGCTGTTGCTCCGGGTGCTCCTGTTACCGGTACAACTATAGCAACTGCTGATGCCAAAATCAACAATATATATATATATATATATATATATATATATATATATATATATATATATATATATATATATATATATATATATATATATATATATATATATATATATATATATATATACGTATGTCCCCTAACTGGGGACATCACTTCTTGGTAACGGGTTATGTGTGTGTGACACATAATGTATAAAGGGTTAATGCCATATTACGATAGAATGCAACATTTTTCTACCCCGAAACCGTGGATTGTCGTGACGACACAATCGATTGACAATGCATCGTGTTTTGTACCGCTCCGTCGTGTACTGGATGAGCGGCGACGTCTCTAGACAGACGTTGGATAGTGGATCAAATACCTCGTTGTTTAGCATTATCTGGTCAACACGTCTGTATTCAGCCGATGACCAAAACTGAAGAAGAACAATTATGACGACAACAAGACACAGCCACTGTAAAGGAGGCTATTTATGTAGACATGAGAACGCATACTTTACTGCGCACTTCCCAACAGTGGCGCCACTCAGGGTATCATCACCGCCACAGATTGATAATAAATAAAAAATGGGCAATTGCATATTTGCATAAATGATTGGTTTTCAAACAAAGCCGAACGTTATTTTGTTTCTAGGCTAATTTTCAATACAGTTGTATTCCAATTGAAACTGGGAAATATCTTGATAAAAATGATGAGCTTCCCTAACATTTTCATAAGTTGCACAACAAGTATAAGTTGTGGCAGTGCTGGAATGGTGGGTGGCGCCACTGATGGGGAGTCTGAATCAAGTTCTGACAGCGGTGATATTCTGGATGGCGCCATTGTTGGTGAGTGTGCATTTGTAAGTAGCAGGTTGCCGACCGATGGGGCCGTCGGCTGGCCTGGATACTCAGGATCACAGGTGAATGACGAAAATGAGGACAACCTCATTCATCTACGCAGTGGTTTGTGCAGATGTTATTTTTTTTCGAATTTGTGTTTGTAAATAGTCGGCGTTTTAGATACGTCGTAACCAGTGGCGTCTTTGTGGTGCCTGCAGTCTGATCACTTGCCGCGCCAGGTGTCACATTCTTTTCATTCCCACATAATCTGGCGACGCCAAGTATATGGGCACATAAAAAATACTGTTCAAAAGAAGGGTAAAAGTTAAAGGTACGTTCTTATATAGCGCGGTATCCAGTCCGTAGGACCGATCAAAGCGCTTTACACTTCAAAGAAGTGATATGAATACAATAAAGAAGCTGTTATTAAAAAATTGCAGACGTTCAAATGGTTTATATAGATAGGCATGGAATAATGGTAAAACTAAAATTACAATATTCAACATACTGTGATAAAATGTGGTGTAGTAGATGGAGAAGTTTCAAATTGGAAATCGGTTTTGAGTGGGGTACCTCAAGGGTCAGTACTAGGACCTATATTATTCTTAATTTATATCAATGACTTGGACGACAGTATAACAAGTAACGTACTGAAATTTGCGGATGACACAAAACTGTTTAGAAAGGTTAATACTGATGGTGATAAACAACATTTACAAAACGATCTAGACAGATTAGTGAAATGGTCTGAGAAATGGCAGATGCTGTTCAATTTTGGGAAATGTAAATGCCTACATACAGGACATGGGAACTTGAATGTAAACTATAAAATGGGAGATACTGTTCTGGGTACTACTGTAAAAGAAAAGGACTTAGGAGTTACAATAAGCGCTGATATGAAAGTTTCAGAGCAGTGTGGTATTGCAGCTTCAAAGGGTAATCAAATTCTTGGATTGATTAGAAGAAACATAACATACAAGGGAAAAAAGTTAATTATACCTCTTTATAAAGCAATAGTTAGACCTCATTTAGAATACTGTATACAAGCATGGAGACCATATCGTAAGAAGGATATAGATACGCTTGAACGCATACAAAGGAGAGCAACTAAAATGATTCCAGAACTTAGAGACCTTAGTTATGAAGAACGCCTGAAAGAATGTGGTTTAACAACTCTAGAGACAAGGAGGTTAAGAGGAGATCAGATTGAAGTTTTTAAGATATTGAATGGGTATGAAATTATTGATAGAAATATGTTTTTCTCACTCAAGAAGGATAGCAGAACTAGAGGACATGAGGTAAAATTAGTAAAGGATCAATGTAGATTGGACATCAGGAAGCACTCGTTCTCACAGAGGACAATAAATGAATGGAACAAATTGTCTACAGATTGTGTAACTGCTACCAGCGTGAATATGTTTAAAAACAAGGTTGACACATATATCAGGAGGGCGGGTTATAAGTAGGTGAACATTGTTGGACTCTCGATAAGCCAATGGCTTCCTTGTCCACTTGCCATCTGGGCCTTTGGCTTGGATGGCAAATCTTGTTAAATCTTGTTAAATATATAATATATGTAATATAAGTTTATATGTGGTGTAATATATACATGTTTTTTTCCCGAGATCGATCGCTAGATAACAATTACGGGAATATGATATTCCAGATATTTCAAACGAAAAATTACATAAATAGGCATTTGAGTTCAGGACAATTCATTGCATTATCATGGTAAAAAATATATTTAAAAGTAATATTTGCACAATTCCGAAATATGTGTGCGCACGTTATATAGTTACGATATGACTGCCAAAAAAGGTTGGCACATTCATATCAAAGAATAAATTTTCCAAACGACATTGGGGGTTAATACGGCATCGCAAAGGCTTTTCTTTGAAAGAAATTATATTCTATGGGGCGAACACATAGCTCAGGCACAGACACGCACACAGGGCTTGTCGCGCGGGTAACTCACCTAGCAATGCGCCACAACCATGATTTATTAAAAACGACGATAAAGAGTGCAATGTATAAATAGAACTAATGACATTTTCGCGACGTGAAGTAGCGATAAATGAATCAATTTATTACCCGCTATTATGCTACTATGATACGAACACAAACGACGTAACTAAATATAATGCCGTTAGAAATAGTTAAAATGTTTCCTAACCGCAAAGGAAGTGACATTTTCACGACGTTCATATGAAACTTGTACAGGCCGGTTTACAGAATGCCTTTTGACACAGACAAGTTGCTCACAATCGGCGTTAAACTGGCAATACTTATCCTTATTCGTGTCTACACGTTTCTGCAATGGTCCCTAAAAAGCACATCACGATCACAATTAAACTAGAAAAGTGTTTTATAGATTGATACCACTGGCTCTGCTAGTCCACAACATGTGTTTGTTCGGTTCCCTCTGTGAGATACCTCACTTCCACTGGTACAGACACCAGAAAAAAATTGACCATAAGCTTTTTAGTACTTCATCCAAAAGACACAGGCAAAGTGATATGAAAGATAGCAGCAGTAGTTCAACTTGTACACCGGTCTTCTCAGTCGACAAACAATTGTACTGCTTTTCGAAAACGCACATTAATCTGAGAATGGTTGTACAAACACAAATAACAACTTCTGAGAAAGAACATGTGTGGAAATCAAATAATGATGAGTAATTATATAATTAAATATAAAGAATAATCGACATGTAACTATTTTGTGAGCATACGTCGTCAGTTTCAATTAATTCCGTATACGGAGTTGTTGAAATTATGCATGGACAAGTTGAAACACTCGTTGATGTAGGGGGTCTGCACAAATCAGGTGAATATATGTTTCTTAATAATGATTCTTAATAAAGAAGAACTCTTTTTATAGCAAATAAAATTAACACAACGCACGTTTATTGCCTAGCATGCCTCTACGTAAGCCATGACACTTTAATTAATGTAACTAATAAAAACAATTTACCGATGTAGGTTATGTAGGATAACTACCCAGTCTTGAGTTGATACTGTTTGCTGAGGAATACGGCAACGTTCACTGCGAGTCACAAGTTAACTACAACGCCATCTCTGCCCTGTTTATCTACCGCGCGTATTCCTTTTACGAGGGCCCACTTTTCTTAAAGGTCTGACGTGTTCTGGGGTAACAGCTTCATTCGCTAGACAATATGAAAAGCGCAGTATGTGTATTTATAGATCTGAAGAAAACTTTCGACATTGGTGACCATCAATTGCTTTGTAAAGAACTTGAATATTACGTCATTGGTGGAATTGCCTATCACTGGAAAAGTGATTACATTGCCAATCGTAATTAATACGTAAGCATTAATGGCTGCAGCTCAGGCCATGAAGGAATCAAGTGTGGAGTGCCACAAGGGTCTATACTTGGACATAAGCTTATTATTATATACACCAATGATATGTGCGATGTATTAAAATTTATCAAATTTATTGTGTTTGCAGATGGCATAAACATAGGCTGTTCAGCCAATAATGTAAAACAATGTGAATGTATTATATGTCGATAACTTTCTAATTTGCACCAATATTTCTCAAACAATAAGTTGTCCACGAATATAACAAAGACCAACTATATGTTATCTTCTGGTATAGTACGAGTACCTGGTGTAAGAATCAGGATTTAAAATATACATATAACAAGAGTACGCGTCACGACATTTCTTGGTGTTCTTGTCGATGAGTCATTGAACTGGAAAGACCACATCAATCGAGTAAAATCTTAGCTGTCTATTGCATTTGGTATAATGTACAGATGCAGCAAACTACTGGAATATCGTAGTATGTACGCTTACATGCTTTATTCCACACTGCTGTGCAATATCTACTATACTGTGTGGAAATATAGGGTAACATCTATTCTATACATTTATAATCAATGAGTGATTATGTTACAAAACATGGTGATACGGCTAATGCACAATGCACAAGGTTGTGACCATACAACGTCATTGTTTTACAAATCTCGCATGTTAAAATGTACAGTACTGGTTATGTATAAAATATACAAAAAATTAATGGCCGTCAAATATCATAAAATAATGTTTCATGCATACGAAGAAACATTGGACAATAAGGGAAAACTGTTTTTTAGAACTATGCATCGAATACTAGAAGGGCTATGTCACGGATTATATATGGCACTAAATTGTGGAATTCCTTGAATATCACCATATATAATATTACATTGTTGAACCATTTTAAAGCATATAATAGGAAACGTTGTTAGAAAGTGTTTGCAAGCAGATCGAATGATGACTGTGTATGTATATGTATGTATATATATGTATATGTATATATACATATTAAATGGGTAGTTGACTCCGCCCTCTTAATTACTATAACTGTACATACGGATAAATCATATAATAAATACATTATATGTATGCACACACAAACACACACACACACACACACACACAATGGAACAACATGACATTATAAGTATTCTTACTTCAATGTTACTACTTTCAAACCTCTCACTTTTATTCAATTCTATGTACTTTGTTTAATAATTTGCTTGCTTGATGTGTTTGAATAAACGATTTTGATTTGATTTGATTTGATATGATTTGATCAGACGGAAGCCACGAGCGTCCCAAAACTTGATGGCTGACGAGTGGTACTCGCGCCCATGTAGTTGTGGATGGACAAGGCTCGTTGATAGTACTTGCAACATCCGCAGTGGGTGTGACGTCATCTGACGGGTCTTGGGTGACAAAGGTTGGCGCGGCGGACACAGACTGGGCGATATTAGGCATGTTTTCAGGGTTGGGTCTGTCTGTTATATCCGACGGAAGAAAATGTGCCTGTAGATAGGCCATATTCCGCCAAAGCGGAACCCCGACTGGATGATAGTCGGCTTCATAGCCATCGAAAATGCTTTCCCAACCATTGCGATGTCGTAGATTGTCATCGTGCACACTGGGTTTTCCACGATACATCCATCGCACGCAGAGTTGTAGTACTTCTTAAGAGGCCCGTAAACACACCTGTCCAGTAGCTGTAATTTGCGCAAGCAATGTGGAGAGAAGGAAAACGTTTTCGCAAAATCCAGCACCTCAACTAACAAGTGAGACTCACGATTGTAGGGTGGTGTTTTTTGCGGGAACAGCGAACATAACGAACAAAATGTTGCATGAACTTTAAGAAGTTCCCGGACGTCACCCAACCCGAAGGGTATGAGGTGCCAATGGATCCCGGAGAGGCACCATTGACGAAGGCATCATTGTAGTTCACACTTGGGAACAGGAAGACAGGGGCACGCTGGAGGCGTTGATTTGTCTGGTTTTTTTTGCAGAATGATACAACCTGTATCGTCTGCGTTCCATATGCGCGCAGGCGTCAACGTCTCCCACGCATGCACATGCTCCAAGTTCTCGTAGAAATTAGCAATATTTGTTTTATTGAAAATCGGCCCACGCCCAATGGATGTAGATTCGGGTGTTCGCAATAATGTTGTTGCGTGTCTCTTAAGAAACAAAGCTAACCAATCGACGCCTGCTTTCTCGTTTCGCGAGTTTTGTTGCGTAGTCGTCCGCGAGGCGACGGACTTCGGTGATATTAAACTAGTAGTAGTTGTAGTAGTAGTAGTAGTTTCTTGACACATTACATCAACAATTCTTCTTCCTTCTTTGAGAAAATGGACATGTTATTAAAATGTCCGATTCGCCTGTGTCTCAGCAATGGATCCAGTCGAAATAGGGGTCTAATGGCTCCCCCTAGGCCGTGGAGGGATTTTAGTTTTCTTCCTGCACGTTTTCCATGTGCAGTGTCAATATAAACGATGTGTAATCAGAGGGAGCTCATAAATGTATACATTCATTGTTGTCAGTGCAACGTTCAATGTTTCAACTTAAGCCGTGTTTCAACTAGCCCCAGTCTTCCCTAGGTGGAATATCAACATAGAGGAAGCGTGATTAGATTGTTGTTCGTCAAAGGGAGCTCATAAATGTATACATTCATTTACGTTTCCTGTGGTGTCGAATGCGAAGTGTGGCCGCATCTCGTTTGATGTAGGAATAATGGAAAGGCGGATACATAAGTAAAGGTTGGTAAAGGGCATATTTTAATTCCAGGTTGTCTGCATCACAAGTACACCAGTAAACGTAATCATTGTACATACAAGTCGATTATAACCAGTTATTGATGTACCCAATAAAACAGCATTATATACACAAAACCAATCAAATTGGTAATCACCATAATACATCAAAGTTGAAGGGCTAACTGCCCATACATGGTTATAGAAAACATCATAGATAAACTACACAACATATCAAATAGGTAATCACCATACTACATCAAAGTTGATGGGCTACCTGCCCATACATAAGATCCCTAGCGAATGGAAACATGATGTTATTGTTTTGGACGTCAGCAAATGTGTAGTTTATTGTGTGTTAATTGTTCTCGAGACACAAATTACATAACTTGATATATTTCCCAGCAGGTTAATGAAAGATTAGGCATCAACACATTTAATTTGTTTTTTAATATTAAATGACAATTTGCTAACAGCAAGTCCCAATATATTTCTTCAGTACACGTTCCCAAAATAGTAGCGGAAGAAGCTTAGCACGTGTTGATCGATCCCAAGAATAATATACAGCTTTGGCTAAAACACACATTTTGTTTCTACTGCAGACTGAGCTTGGACGGTGGACAAGAAGCACAGTTTGACCAATCAAGCGTGGCTACATGGTTGGAGATAGCCCCTTTAGTCGGCAATGAACAGTAAGTTTAAATTAAGTGGTGCCTTTCGAAACCTGGGATTTCGTTCTACTCACGTTGCTCCAGTGCAATAAGCAGAATTAACGAGGACCAGACTATAGAGAGTGGTGGATACGTGAAAGAACAAAGCTAGCACAGTGTCTTGGTGTTAGAATGAACATGGGCTAGGAAGTGAAGCGTTATTAAATGGTTTTAGCTATTAAACAATCCGGATAACGCCCTCTGTAAGAAATATTGTTTTACAATGTCTTACACTTATCAGCGTATGTCGTAAAATTCACACATTACTCATGGGAGCGGTTTCTTGTCACGTTAACTGTTTGCACTACGTTAAACAGTATGATATGTACTTACTTAACTACGAGGTGAACAAAGTGGACCTGTCGTGCAACGATGAAATCATGAAGATAGTTAACAGCGACGCGTACTGTGGCTCTCTGATAAATTCCACTGGACCATTCGCAGACTGTTTAGCGAAGATGGTGCGTAACACATTTGTCAAAAGTCAACAAAAGCCAAACAGTAGCGCACTCTGTGTCAGTCTTTGTCCGACAGGCAGAAAATAACTATAAATAGCTACCTTCGTGGTTGTTTAATGATTGCATTTTGTACGAGTACTTTCACATCGGATACGTAGATAGAGTTAAAGTTTTCTTTACTGCTTCTTTAAATCTTTCGTTCGATGGCAACGTTCCAACAATTCTAAATCATTCACCAGTCTGGGCCGAAATTGAGGGTTACCTGCTTTGGGTGTGTTTTATGTGTTGTTTGATAGTGTCTAATTATACGCAGCATGTGTGTCAATGGAGCGTCAATGAGTTGTCAAATGTTAAATCAACTCAACAAGGACACATTTAGCAGGAATCCCAACAAAACGTCATAATGGCAGCCAATTTTAAAATCAAAAGTGGTTTCGCCCATCTTGTAAATGGAGGGGTGTAAGCTAGTCGATATTAGTGTGGTACATAATACGTTGCGAATCATAATCACACATTTTCCGTTTTGACCAAGAGCAATTCTTAAAGTAGGTGTGATTGGACGTTTTTACTCATTTACCATCCATAGTCCAAAACATAAAATGCATTATTATGTGCTGAAGCAACTAAGCTAAATGATTACAATGTGCGATATGTATATAAACATATATCATGCGTGGGAATATATATTTCGGCTTCGTTCTTGCTTTGTTTGACGGAACGTTTGAGTACCAATAGACGTTGAGCCCCACACATATTGCTATGGATATGACAGAGACCCTGTTCGTTGTTTCACTATACATTTTCAAAGAACACGGTTTACCGATATCGCTATTAACGGCAGCAATAACTCCTTGTGGTCTTCAAATGTGTAGCGTCATTGTAAAATTATATTGTCCAAAGTGATTCTACTTTCCCACGGCCCAGTCTAGCACAGCACAGTCTATGTATGGAGGCTGCAAGTACGACGTGTGTGCGAGCAAGGTATGCCAATCATATTTCCATTGTTTTTTTAACTATTGTTCAGCATTGCGATAACGCGCTCCATTTTATGAGCTTTATTGATCTTTCTTATTGCTATATTTCATCGGTAATGAATAGCCCCAGTCCCATGTTGATACCCTAGTCGATGCGACAGTCATCGACACTATGCGTTCCAGTCCCAAACTCGTTCATTAAGCTCTCAGACATCGCAATAAACAATAATATAAAAACGGTACGATTGTAACGACACCATTTTCATGCTAGATAATTCCAGTCGCTATCGTACGTGGTGGTCATTTAATTGCGCAAAGTAAAACATAAACATGTAACATTACGTATTGGTGAGTGGTATTTTTGCCGCCACTAGATCGATGTATTGTTTTTTTAGAAACGTGGTGACGAACAAAACAACACTACTTTTCTCAAAAGAATATAGATCCAGTGGCGCCATCTAACGAATAAAACTTGGAATAATCTACATTGACGCAAACACTTTGATAACGGGTAAGGCCTGATCTAAGTGGCGTGCACATTGCCGAAGTCCACTTAGGCCATTCCTCGTTTTGAACTATGTGAGCGGCTTCATACATGTGAACGTGCGATATTGGGTAACATAGATATTGCAAATTTAAGAACTTTAATATATCCTGCCAGTAATGCTTTACATATCAATATCATATAATGTTGCATTATATGTATAATACACGCTCTCTTTCAAGCGCACAAACACACACAAACACACACACACACACGCGCGCAAACACACACGCGCGCACACACACACACGCACACACACATACACAAACACACGTACACACGTACACACACGCACACGCACACGCACACGCACACGCAGACACACACACACACACACACACACACACACACACACACACACACACACACACACACACACACATGTCGCTAAGGTTACATAAACGGGAATCTACACGTAGCTGTGCCACATTAAATAATTGTACATAGCACAATTTGCGACTAATAATTGTGTATGTTTTTATCCCGTATTAACAGAACAACCTGACATTTGCAAAGTCTCTGGCGGAGTCTTCTGTCGCGACGTTTGTGGCCATGTGTGCGGGAAATGGACTCATCACTGAACAGAAAATAGAATAGTAAGTAATATCATTGTATATTTGAGGGTAAGGACAGTTTAAAATTGAAGGACTTCATAACCTAAAAATGTTATGAAGAAAAACAAAATAGGATGATGCCAAATACTGAACTCTAACAATAGAGATTCTTAATTTAATTACTAAATGTAACGTAAAGGAATGTGTTCTTGTATTGGTGCAAACTGATAACATTAATGATTGTCTTGCTTTCAGAGAGTACCGCGGACCTGATTTCGCCATGTCCCAGTTATGAATGCACACACATTTGCGCGAGGCCGTTCTGCCGTAGTTACAAATGTGATGAAAAATGCCACTATCCTCGCAGACAGCCCTGCTATCACGACGACAGATGTATCTCTTATTGCCAGTCTCTGGCGAAGCTGGCTGTAAAAGACATGTAATTCCCTCAGGAACGTGTTGTCCTGGGTTCATCGGCGAGCAGGGATTATTGAATAAATCGAGGCTTGATATATCGCTACAAGGCTCTCACGGCCATAATCTCCACATCAGATGTCATGTGTGGCAGTGGTGAAATCGTGAGTGACTTACATTGTGTTCACTATGTGGCGCCACTGGTGGGAAGTATGTGGTGATCCTGGAGGCTTTCGGTGCTTCTGCGGCGTATTGGCCTTGCAGTAAATGAATGTGACTACTGTCCGTGTGCTCAGCGTCGCGCACGAACATTGTTCGTCTGCTTGTTCGGCTATTCTAAAAACGGGTTAAGCAGTGCTGTAGACTCACTGAGTAAAGTTAATCGCTTTCTCCCAATTGTTTCCCTTAAATAAATTTATTACGCGATATTTTACCCCTATTTATACCTGTGGGTATCGACGTATTAAAGTCATTCCTTCCATTCTCTCCAATCATTGTGTGAGTATATGTGCGTGGTTTGTGTGCATGTGTGTGTGGGGGGGGGGTTGCTTGTTTACTTGTCTTTACCACCCCTAAACGGCTCAACATCACCACACTAAAAAACATTGTCACCAAAATATTCCATGTTGACATCTTGGAAGAACGTCTTGACTCCACCCCTTGGACTGTCAGCGTGTGGAGATAGACTGAACGACCTTCAGAGAGCTGGTCTACAACACCGCTACATAGATTCGAAGGTCCACTTTCCAAAAGCACAATGATTGGTTTCACGAGAACTGCGATGCAATCAAGCATTTGTTGGATGAGAAACATCGCCTCCACAAAGCCCACTTGAACGATACAGTCCGTATACAAGAAATATGTAGGACAGTAGCACTGAAACTCCTGGCTGAGCAACAAAGCTGACGAGATTCAAGGTTATGCTGACAGGCACAACATGAACAAATTATATGACGCGTTGAAGGAAGTCTATGGATCTACGTCATCAGGACCATCCCCTGTCCTGTCAGCGCAGATGGGAACGCACTGATCACTGACAAGAAGAAAACTGTTGACAGATGGGCTGAACATTTCAGCAGTGTCTTGAATCGTCCTTCAGCCATCGACGATGAAGCCATCAATCGCCTGTCCCAAGTTCAAACAATCTAAGCACTGGATGACCCACCAACTCTACCAAAGACCCAGAAAGTCTTTCATCTTCTCTCCGGTGGCAAAGCCCCCGGCCCAGTTTCAGTCCCGGCTGAGGTCTACAGGGAAGGTGGCACAGCTCTGACTGAAAAACTCCACCAGTTTTTTTTATATGTGGCAGCAAGAGACTATCCCGCAGGAATTCAAAGATGCTTCAGTCACACATATGTAAAACGCAAAGGGAACCGTCAGTCCTGCGAAAACCACCGAGGCATTTTCACTCATATCCATCGCAGGCAAGATACTCGCCAACATACTGCTCAACCGTCTCACACTGCACTTCGACCAGACACTCCTTCCAGAGAGCCAATGTGGATTCCGGAAAGAACGCGGGACTCTACCAGAGACACCGAAAGCCATTCGTGTTCTCTCCATTGGCAAAGCTCCTGGCTCAGATTCAATCCCGGCTGAGGTCTCCAAGGTGGTACAGCTCTGGTGGCAGGTGGCACAGCTCTGAATGAAAAACTCCACTAGCTGTTCATACTCATGTGGCAGCAATAGACTATCCCGCAGGATTTCAAAGATGCTTCATAAATATGTACCAATGCAAAGGGAACCATGAGTCCTACGAAAACCACCGAGGCATTTTCACTTATCTCCATCGCAGGCAAGATACTCGCCAGGATCCTACTCAACCGTCTTATACTGCACCTCGACCAGGCACCCCTTCCAAAGAGCCATTATGGGTTCCGAAAGAGCGGTGGACCATATACATGTTATTAATTGCAAAGCAGCCTCTAGAGAAATGTCAAGAGCAAAATGCCGACCTGTTCTCCAAATACGTCGATCTGACCAAGGCCTTCAACATTCAGTCGCGAGGGCCTGTGCAGGATCATGTCCATGTACAATTGCCCACGGCAATTCATCGCCTCGGTGAAACAATTCCATGATGGCATGCAAGCAAGGCTTCAGGACAACAACAAAGCATCTGAGCCTTTCCCTGTCACAAACGGTGTGAAACAAGGATGCGTCCTAGAATCGTCACTATTCAGTATAATGTTCTCCGCCATGCTGACGTATACCTTTAAAGACGATGACATTGGAATCGGCATCAGACACCGAACGGACGGAACGCTGTTCAACTTCAGGAGGCTTCAAACAAAAACCAAGGTCATGACATACGTCATCAGAGACTTTCTGTTTGCTGGCGACTGCGCCCTAAGCGTTGGGTCAGACGCTGACATGCATCGTCGACAAATAATCTTATGCATATTCACATACATAGGCAATAAGCTGAAACAGAACGTTGTCATTGAAGTCAAAACCAGGATCGCGAAAGCCAGCGCAGCCTTCGGCAGACTGCACGCCAAAGTCTGGAGCAGAAGAGACATTAATTTACATGCCAAACTGAAGGTGTACACGGAAATAGTACTCACAGTACTCAAAATACTGCTCTACACCTGTGAAACGTGGACAGTGTATCAAAGTTACGCCAGGAAACGGATCCACTTCCACATAACACGCCTCAGAAGACTCGTCAACATTTAGTGGCATGACAAGATCCCGGACACTGAGGTCCTTGCTCAGGCAGGCCTACCCAGCATCCACACCATCCTGGTGAAGTCTCAGTTACGATGCGCAGGCCACGTAGCTCGCATACCAGACCACAGGCTGCCGAAAAGACTCGTCTACGGTGAGCTACAAGAAGGTAAGCAAAATAAACGTTTCAAAGAAAATCTGAAGATCTCCGAGAAAGAGTTTGCCATCAACCCCAACACATTTGAACACACTGCTCACTGTGCTGAGTGGCACTCCTCCTTGTACAAACTGAGTGAGAACACAGCATGGATCTTGTGCAACAAGCTAAAATATCCACCATGTAATACCACAGGAAGCGAGAAACACTTGTTGCTATGTAGCTAGAGTTATCTATCAACCTAAGTCATTACCACTTCTCGGTACAAGTATAGTTGCAAACGTACGACATCTGGTAGATTTATTTGCAATCACCGACGGCTTGGTAGATAATACCGCCGTATAATATAATATCCGCCAGGGGTTCCGCTCGCTCTACGTTGGGTGGCAGCACCTCGCTGTTTTTTCCATTTAAATTACAATATGAAATACTTATATTGCCCTAACATCCTCGGGAAACGCAAACTCGGCAGCGCAACAAAGCAAAAGGGGTTAAGAAGTTCCTGTGCAGATCTTGAAAGTAATATGGTATCGGACAGGAAGCTAATGCAATGATTTAAGAAGTACTGAGTGAGCAAAAATTATTATCATTAATTATTATTAAGGTGACTCCTAAATTCTGTGCTGAGAAGGCCAGTGTGAAATTCTGGTTAAGCATAGGTGTCGGGAAAAAAGCAATCAAGTTTACCGCACTGCATTTGTATAACAATGTATTGCAATTAGGGAGAACACCAATACGACACGACTATGTTCTATCCCGTTGGGCGTCAGCTACAGCAGTTGGTAATACAGCGTACATGTTGACCGATAGTTGTCCCTTATGTTCTACTGACGACTTTTGCTTCAGTCCCTTTCCGTGTTCTCGCGTCTAACACCCGCGTGGGTCCAAGCGCAGTATGTGGCCCACCCACAGCCAGCGCCGCCTGTTCGCCACCCGCACGGTGACTCCTCCGTCGCATTGCCGCAGTACCGTCGCCTCGTCGCAGCTGTAAACGCGTGTCATACATCGTGCCAAACTCCCAACCAGCGGCGCCACTAACCACTTCACCACCGCCACAGCTTACATTTG
>OY759263.1:13583384-13585884 GCA_963662155.1 Lamellibrachia columna
GAACAGTCGTCCTAAACAATTGTGCCTGAGCACAGTCGTGATAAACAGTCGTGATTGAGCACAGCCGTGATAAACAGTCCTGTTTGAACGTAGTCGTGCTATATGGGCATGTTTTTAAACATGCTAGTGACACGGGTCTCTAGGTTGGGACACCAAAAGTGTCAAGTACACGTAGGTGAAACATCCGTCCCATTAATTTTGTTGTTGACAACAGCCGACGTCCCCGCGTTGCACTACCACGCAGCAGGGTCTTTTCCATCACAGGAAAAGTCATTTAATTCAACGCCAGAATGGTGTGATGAAATTGGTGAGGACGCGTCTGCAAGAATATACGAACAACAAAATAGGTCACTGTTTTAATTAAGTGTATTTTGCGAAGTTCCCTTTGAGAATATGTTTGAGATCCCTTGGGTTGCGTTAATTGTTCAATCAGTTTATGCGCAAACATAACAGGTGACACTTCAGTGAGGTTTGCTGCTGTTGACATTCACATGTCACAGCACATTAATCATCAACTGGCATATTTTTGTCCAGAATAAAGCTCTCTCACACATGATACCCCAACATTGCGACTCCACCCGGTCGGAATTTAATGTGGGTGGACGCAATATGTCACCACTTGACAGCACCAAGGCAGTGGTACAGACAAACAACTTACGCTGGGCGGCGGACACCTGTGAACATAAATCCGTAAGACCAACAAACAAATCCGTATGATTACATATATCAGCTGGTTTGCCGCGCATATTCAACGTGATCTCGTCCAACATATTGAGATATATTGACTGGGTCTCGCGAGACTTGACCTATGTGACTACGCACAGCTAACATAATAATACGTGAATGTTTTGTCAGACGTGTTATAAATGAATTATCTGTTATTTGCACCCAATTTGTCAAATACGTTTTAAAAATGGCGCACACCGACAGTGGAGTCGGGTTGAATGTGTCATCGTACGCGACATTTCGTGCGCATTACATAAATATCAAGTTCGGTCTGTATCATGAACGTTCAATGCCGACTTTAGTATTGCACCACAGTATTGCACGGTGCGTATTGCACGCGTGTACAATGACGATATCATACACAAAATACACACTTTACGAGAGGCTACTTTTCAAATGTGATGACAAATAAATTGCATTTATGGCACAGGTGTCAACTATTGCGGTTTACCCGTAAGTCTTCTGAAATTTGATACTTTACGATTGTGTGCGTATTATACAAGGTGTTTTGTATTACGCAATACAGCTCACGTTTGTACAAAACACATCCGAAGATCAACTCACGAATATGTTGCAGTGTGCATTTAGCTGCGCCGAAGAATCGGGATGTCCAGTCAATGCAGTTTTTCAATTTTGCGCAACAACCAGCTGATACACACAATAATACGGGTTCGTTTGCGATCTTGCGGATTTATATTACTAACCTTGTTAATCAAGGGCTGGCGCCTAATGTGTTGCCTGTCGTGATGCCCAAGAAGGCGTTGATGTGGACAGGAGGAGTGGCGTGGTGGAACACGTGGTCTCACAATGACATGCGCAGATGGCAAAACGGTTTCGCCCAACCCACAAGAAAACCGTTATATTAGAAACGGCCAACAGTTCCAAGCGAATACGGCTTCAACATCAAATACTTACAGATTGAAAACATCGCTACTGAATTTCACTTTGCAACAGGTAAGCACCAGATGGAGGCTTCACGTTGGTGCTGATAATTGACGTGTTGCTTAAGATCGTGAGACTGGTAGAATGTTTTGTTGTGAGACTACCTGATTATCCATTGATGGTAGTTCTGTCTGGTGAGATTAGGTTGTTCTGGTTGTTAGCTTTGGTGGCCTATGTGTTCCCATGGCTGGCTGTCTTGGAGGCGTATATGTGGTTCTGACTGATAGGTTTGGTTGCATTAGTGTTGTTCTGGTTGATAGTTTAAATGCGCAAATTTGTTTGGTTGATAGAATTGGTGGTGCATACTTTGTTCTGGTTGGTGTTTTGGTGGCGTATATTTCGTTTTGTTTTGTTGGTGTATGTGTTGTTTTGTCTGGTAGCTTTGTCTGGTAGTTTTGGTGACATATGCGTAGCTTTGTCTGGTAGTTTTGGTGATATATGCGTAGCTTTTCTCTGGTAGTTTTGGTGAAATATGCGTAGCTTTGTCTGGTAGTTTTGGTGACATATGCGAAGCTTTGTCTGGTAGTTTTGGTGACATATGCGTAGCTTTGTCTGGTAGTTTTGGTGACATATGCGTAGCTTTGTCTGGTAGTTTTGATGACATATGCGTAGCTTTGTCTGGTAGTTTTGGTGACATATGCGTAGCTTTGTCTGGTAGTTTTGGTGACATATGCGTAGCTTTGTTTGATAGTTTTGGTGACATATGCGTAGCTTTGTCTGGTAGTTTTGGTGACATATGCGTAGCTTTGTCTGGTAGTTTTGGTGACATATGCGTAGCTTTGTTTGATAGTTTTGGTGACATATGCATAGCTTTGTCTGGGAGTTTTGGCGG
>OY759263.1:13588384-13590831 GCA_963662155.1 Lamellibrachia columna
CAGGAAGAGTGCTTTTTATCAGCGATGTACGTAGTGGTTCCAAACTTGTTTACTTGAATTTAGCAGGTTGGATGATTCTCTGCACTTCATCGTCACAGGTGGCAGCAAGATCAGTCATGGGGTGTTCGAATACTCTCTGTGTCAGAGTTTCAGTGTTGCTCATGTTTATTTCTGAAGCATCGATTGCAGCTCGAATTGTTTTCATTTTATGTGTAGAAACGTCCAGAAATTGGTAGCACAAGTTATACATAGAATCAGTGTCCGGAAGTGTAGACGAATCCTCGTTTAACAGACTGTCCACTGCTTTGAATGCTGCATTCTGATCGGCATCCTGGAGTAGATTCTAGTAGTACTCGATCTTCGATTTACATATCTCGTTGGAGAGAGCGTTTCGATGGTCAACATGGATTTGCCAGTGTATTTCCAAGCCGGATGTCTGGCAAACGTTCTCACTGTGACGGTGAAGCTTTCTCATCGAATAGATATCCGCACAGTACCAACGTGGAGTACTCCTCTTGCATGACTGCCGAAGTATTGCAGAAGTGTATTCATCCAATTCTGTATTAACAGCAAAGGTGTATTGATCCAGAATGGTGTCTGGGTGTGTGGGTGACGGATCCAAAAGTGATAACTCAGACATGATTCCACCATTTAGCGTTTCATTATTTACATGTCGAAAATCTTTTCTAAGTTGTGCTTTTCCATGCGGATGCTGCTTTTGGGGTGTGTGACGGACTGAGAATGTCAGTAACTTGGGGTCAGAAATGTCATTATTAAACACAGATACGTTGCTGATCGTTTAGTCAGATGTCCGAGAGAAGACAATGTCCAAGGTATGGCCACACCTATATGTGGAGCATTGAACATACTGGTGAAGATCGTGTGTTGTCAGTATGTTCTTGAAACGAGAGAAGCTCGGAGCAGAACCATATGCAGGTTGAAATGTCCATTAATGACGACCGTCCCAGCAGCATAATCCAGCCTTTCAGTAAACTCTTCAAAGTGATCGAGAAACACTGGTATGGACGATTACATCGGGCGGTAGACAGCAAGCACTGTGAGATGCATTGTGCTATATGGTGCTCAAACGAGCAGTATTCAACAGAGCTTGTAGATGTAAATTACAGTTCAATCTTGTGCACAATGCCAAGGCCACCACCTCTTTTCTGTTGTCTGCCAGTTCCCGAGAACGAATATCCTGGAGGAATCATTTGGTTTATCGTGGCAACGCCTTCGTCCTGCAACCATGGATCAGTTAACATAAATACGTCTGCCGCTGTTTCAGTAATATGATCACTGACTGTGAATGCTTTTCCCTGAACCGAGCGGGTGTTTATCAACATAAAATGTTATCCAGTTGGCCTGATGGATCTCTGCACTGGAGATAGCTTGTGGACACATGCTCCAGTTACCCTGGCCTTGCATACAGGCCTGTTGTTAGTGATAATTGGCCTGATTGTTTGGCGGTAGTGCTGGTGGGCTGCATTTTCTTAGACCACTGGCATTGTATGTGGCCATCAGAGGATCCTCTGTCGGTCGGCGTACCGTGACAAATACCAAGTTGCTTCAGGTCACAATACATTGATTTGGAAACACGCATCAATGATTTTGCAGTATGTTGGCACATTTGAATCAGCTGGTTGCTTGTGTACATTATTACCATGGCGACCGTCACAGCTCATTGAATAATACAATGTAGTTTCAACAACAGTGTATCATAAAAAAACTTACAAATCCAGTAAACACACCCATATCCAAGTCGTATTTAAGACGTAGCAGTCGTCCACAGACGTTCACAATCAAACTAAAATTAAACTATAATATAACTTAAAATTAAAAATAATGTCAATAATACGTCGACAACTTTTCACTGCGGCAGCAGAAGCGCATGCATGCATAAATGTATGCATGTATGTATGTATGTATGTATGTATGTATGTATGTATGTATGTATGTATGTATGTATGTTTGTAGGTATGCATGCATGCATGCATGCATGCATGCATGCATGCATGCATGCATGCATGTATGTATGTATGTATGTATGCATGCATGCATGTATGTATGTATGTATGTATGTATGTATGTATGAATGTATGTATGTATGTATGTATGTATGTATGTATGTATGTATGCATGTATGTATGTATGTATGCATGCATGCATATATGTATGTATGTATGTATGTATGTATGTATGAATGTATGTATGTATGTATGTATGTATGTATGTATGTATGTATGTATGCATGCATGTATGTATGTATGTATGTATGTATGTGTGTATGTATGTATGTATGTATGTATGTTTATATTTATTTATGTATGAACATCTAAACAACTTGGTTTTTCTATTGAATCAACAAATGAATAGTTTGTTGATCACTTGTGTGACTAATTACCCATTATTGGCAATCATATATATGACAGGCATACACCCCATGCAAT
>OY759263.1:13593531-13621031 GCA_963662155.1 Lamellibrachia columna
AGTCCGATTTAGCCTCCTGAAATTGAGCGCCTGGGATTGGTAATGAAGTAAAATCCTCTCTTTTAAATACTGAACTGAAGTATCCATTTAAGTCTTCAACCATTAAACAATTTTGTGATATTATATTCCCAACACTGTCTTCCAGTGGTCCAACCTTGTCTCATACGTTTTGTTTACTCGTGATATATACAGTTCTTGCTGTAATTTTACAAAGTTACTTTTTAATTCGTTTCCATAGCTTCTTTTATAATGTATAACTTCATTCGTTACTGCGTTAAGTGCCTCTTTGTAATATCACCATAAATAAATATAAATAACTGCTGGAACTGAATTATAATACTTATAATCGAAAATTCGCGTAACATTAGAACACAGTATGGGGAACTTCTATATATTCACAAAAGTTTTAAAGATATTGAATGGGTATGAAAATATTGATAGAAATATGTTTTTTCTCACTCAAGAAGGATAGCAGAACTAGAGGACATGAGGTAAAATTAGTAAAGGATCAATGTAGATTGGACATCAGGAAGCACTCGTTCTCACAGAGGACAATAAATGAATGGAACAAATTGTCTACAGATTGTGTAACTGTTAGCAGCGTGAATATGTTTAAAAACAAGGTTGACACATATCTCAGGAGGGCGGGCTATAAGTAAATGAACATTGTTGGACTCTCGATAGGCCAATGGATTCCTTGTCCACTTGCCATCTGGGCCTTTGGCGTGGATGGCAAATCTTGTTAAATCTTGTTAAAATGAGACCCTTTTTCGGGAATTTGATTTGAAATTGCTCATGCCTGCACAGTACTATTGTATATACAAACTTGATATTGAATTATAATTTTGTTTTAATAACACTGTCCCAGATCACTTCTGATGTATGTTCTACTTTCGACTAATGATTGTTTTCTTTGTGCACACATCCACGTCGTCGACTAAGTACGAGAACGTGTCTGGGGTTGCGACGTCCAACATGTTTGCTGTTTAGCTGTATTCTTAGCCAACCACAATAATGTCTTAGAATTGTTGTGGTGCCTGCATCATGGCAACAGCTCTTATACCAGGAACTATCTCTTGTGTAGTGGGAGGGTCCTATCGCCCTGATGTTGAGCACATTCCTAAAATGGTCCACTCTGTGTTATTGGCACGCATCCATTTGGTCCTTTGCAATGAGAACGTCATTCTACGTTACAACTAAGAAGTGAAATTATTTTCATCCTTAACATTCTTACTGTGGTGTTCTAAAAGTGGTACAATAGCGGAGTTTTTGGTGCCATGATCCAACTCATGTCGCTTCCACTCTGACATCTTGACAGATACAGTAGTTTTTGAACTTTCTGATGCCTCTGAGCGAAGTGGTCAGAATTTATCTTTAGCTGTGCAACATTAAAGCTAGTTACATTGTGTAGCAATAAACACCACACCTTGGTACCGGGCATAACAACCATCTGATAAAATGTTAAGGCAAAATTGAGATGTTGTCTATATAATATTTTAACACTGATGTTTACTCCTAAATGTAGGACGGACGTTATTTGACACGTGTTTGCGTCAGATGATTGGCGTAAAGGTTATGGTGAAATGCTGAACATTCGTTTAAATGGGTTTCACTTGATGTGTTATTGATAGCATCCTTGATACATAATTGAAATATATGACAATTTTTATATAAGTTCTTGTACATTGTAAAGTAATTATTTCCCTTATAAATGTGTCTCAATCCATAAAGAACGTTTGGTACCGGGCATAACCAGTTACAGATTGAACTGTTTTGGACAGCACAAAGATCAAAAGTAAAGGCACGTATTCAAATAACAAATACTACATTCATCATACAGTTGATTATATATTATGCTGCTTTCTATTCTAAAAAAAGTTAATTTTGGGAGATCATTAATTTATAGTATAGAAATACTGGTGAGGGAGCTTGGAATTGGGTGTAACAATAAAATGGGTTCATCATAAATAACATAAATTTGGGTTGGAACATCTGTAATAGTGGTCTATATAATAGTTTGTGGCACATTTGTAAGTTTACTTTAAGATGAGACACTTCAAATGGTGAGTTATCATCACTGAATTAAAATAATAGCTTTCTGAATGACAAAATATTTTGGGGATAGATAATGTTGTATATTTGTGATATTTTAAAGAGACGTGGACCCATCATTGACACATATGACTATAGGCAATGTAATATTATTATTTTAGATATATAAAATAATTAATAAGCAAATATTAAGGCGGGGTAATTCCAAAATGAACTATCCGACAAATTTTGCCAATTTATCTTGACGTCATAACCAGCAACAATTTAACGAATATATTAAATATTTTTAAATGTATGTCTTGCTCTTTGACGACAACATATTACAATCTATTACACCAAACACCAAATCAAGTCGTTATTGCTTTATATTTGGAGAATGCATGAAAGAATTGTTCATTTCGTTGCCTAAGTTGAGATAAATTCAAAACGCTACAATCGTAACCACCATCACTACCAATCACTATAATCACCACCATCATAATCATCATCACCATCAACTCCATCTTACATCATAATCACCTCCATCACCAGCATCCGCAGCACCACCATCAATACCATTATCATCATCGTCGTCGTCATCATCAAACTGTGCCACCACTAATATTATTTACTGTCAGGTTTATGTGGGAACGCCGACGGAGACCCGATGAACGACTACCGTACTAGGCTAGGAGTTAATGTCCGAAGGTTGCCGTCGAACAGGCGATTCTGGTCGATCGGCAACAGTTGGCGGGTGAACGATATCCGGGAATCTCCACGAGCGCGGTTGGAATACACTTTCTTCAACGTTCATTTAGCACCAGGTGTAAATTAATGTTTGGACTCGGTAACGTAGCGTTTGGGAAAGATCACTCATTTTCCTACGGCTTTTTGGCGTAAGAATGAAGTGTCGATGATTCCGATTTCGGGCAACATGTGCACATGTCAGTTACGATAACACCTTTGCGAATTAAATCATGGTGGAACCGTTTTGGATGTCATTTTTTATTGATAAATTATGACATAATTGGACAGCGATCTTCCAGCAGTTTTATGCAGGAATAGATAATTAACACAATTATTTTGTTCGGTAGATGCAAAATAGAAATATGCGAAAAGCAAGAATGTATATATTTATTCCACCCACGTAGCCCCAGCTAACAAGGGGATAGGCACAACGTCTTTTGATCCGTTCCAAGGACAGTGCGTACTATGTAAAAGTAAATGCTTTGTTTTTGCAGTGGATTTGAACGGGCGGTGACGGCAGCACGGTTTGAGGCAGCTCCATTATCCGGCAGTGAACAGTAAGTGTAACTTAAATTGGTGCGGTTCGAGTTATCGATAAAGTTTGTCACTCTACCTCGCCTCCCGCAAATGTTGATAGTCCATTTCCCACCAATCACCAAGCAGTTTCAGCTATAAGTGTGAAGCAGTCACCTTGCCCTTTAAGGGTTTGTGTGAGGGGATGGCAGGAAGTGAGAAGGGGGAGGTTGGTTCTAAAAAAATTGCGGGAAATTGACCTCAAAACTTGGTGGTAGGTGGTACAACCAAGTTTTGAGGCCACACAAATCCTTAATGGGCAAGGTGACTGCTTCAAACGTATAGTTGAAACTGCCGTAGCCTAGGCTATACATTATGTATTGAGATACCTTGGGAGCGAAAAACTTATACCTGAAACTGTCTAATGGTGTTATTACGTAAATTAATAACGTTGCCGAAGTAGCCTGGCTGAACGTTCCCCAGAGAAGTTGCGTTGGTTCTGAATGAACAGGTTTGCGGAACGTGGAAGTGTTGAAAGGTGTGAGCATTTCTAAGAACCGTGTTCACGTAATTCACTTGATAACCAAGGTAGCGGTTTATTGGCACAGTAATTATTTGCACTTCGTTATATACTATGGTATGTACTTGCCAAACTAGGACGGTGGACAAAGTGGACCTGTCATGCAACAGGAAAATCATGAGGACAGTTGATAGCAACGCGTACTGCGGCTTTCTGAAGAACGCCGCTGGACCATTCGCAGCCTGCATAAAAAAGATGGTGTGTAACACATTGTTCTGTGTTAGTTCCATATTACGCACAATTTCCCATTCATAAAAAAATTGTAGTTTAATAACAAGTGGAGAAAGGATATTGTATTGTAACCAATATAAATCGGCAATACTAAATATGGAACGTCGCTGTTAAATTATAATGTATAATATGGTGAGGTTTACAACAGCGGCTAAATTAACAGTGGTTGTTTATTAGTTCTTGTCAAGTGACGACTTTTATGCGTCTTTCCCACAGCCCAGAGTTGCAAAGTCAATGTATGAAGGCTGCAAGTACGACGTGTGTGCCAACAAGGTATGTTAATCTTATTTTAATTGGCTCTTGAAATAATGTTCAGCATTATGTTACTAAATAAAGTACATATCATGTTCGGTGTTATTCTGTAACTCATGTTGGTCTTTCACATATGAAATACATTCCGTTTAAAATTAAGTGTGCGTTTGTGGTGTGCCATTGCTTGTAGTCGGTGTTTAAGACACCCAGGTAAAATTCGTCGGTTAGACCGGGTACCAATTTTTTGCACACAAGGCGAAATACGGCCCAATTTCCAGTGGGAAGCAACCTCATGATCCAGCAGTATTATTACTACATTACTCTGGTAGAACGACCTGTGCAAACGTGTGTGACACATTATATTACGAACATTATTTTCGAGTAACAAATTGAAATTCTAAAGAACAACTAAATGAAATACCTGCCAAAACCAAACATGTCGCCTGCATACTTCTATGATATTACACAGTGCAATTGACATGGTTGTCCGTATTGACAGAACAACGTATTGACAGAACAACCTGAGATTCGCACGGACCGTGGCGCAATCTTCAGTTGCAACGTTTGTGGCCATTTGTGGTGGAAATGGACTCCTCACGGAAGAGAAAGTAGTCTCGTAAGTAATATCATTGTGTATTTGAAGGTCGATACTGTTTAAACTTGACTGATTTTGCAGAACCTGAACATGTATCTGAAGCAACATTCCAAATATTTTTAAACATGTCAATAACATGAAGATACTTGATCGAATTAGTAAACGTAATGTATGCGAAATGTAACAATTTATTGCACACACCATCAATATATAGAATACGAATTGTTGTACGTATTGATGCCAACGGATTGTAATAATAGCTATCTTGCTTTCAGCAAATCCCGCGGACCCGGTGTCTTGCAATCCCGTCAATGAATCCAGGAAGCCGCACTGTCGCAGCTACTAGTGCGTCGGGAGATGCTTATGTCACAAAAAGTCCTACCAACACAGCCAGCGACTGATGTCTCTCGTATCACCTGTGCAAAGCAGCTGGTCTCTGGCTACGCCGGCATGTAATTATCCTGGTTTCACAGATTACGCACACGGAGCAAGGCCAATATAACGTGTAAGCTGAACAATGAGACGGTTCTCTTCTAACAACGCATCTGAATTTGATGTATATGTCTCCTTTTGGAAAATAAACCTGACATTTGACCCGACACATGCTTTGATTTCTTCCGCAGCAATGGTCATCACCCCAAGGTCAGTCGTGTTGTTGGATATTATTCTGACTCATATTTGTTAATTTAGTCTTGCATAAGAACAGACATACACACACACATATTCATAAGGTAGTATATCCAGGAACGTTGAAGATAACCTCTAGGGCGGAAGATGTCCAAGATACCTTACCACACCGGTACTATTAAATGTATATTCATTGGATATGTTGATAATTACCAGAACATTTGCCAAAAATATATATGTCAAACATTTTTATTACTTATTTATATATATATATATATATATATATATATATATATATATATATATATATATATATATATTGGCGTTATCAATAATTGCAGAAAAGCGTAAGACAAATTTCAAAGAGCCAAATAAATGTCATACACATCAGAAATGCGACATGTGTCTCTGGTGTGTCTCCATAACAACATAAATGTTGTTGCGTTTACACATTGTATGGTCAATTGTAAATATAAATTATAATACTTTTCCATCCTAACAAACGAGAGTGATGATAGTACTTATCCATGATTATAAGAAATGTGTAAACATCGCCTATAGTTCATTGATATCATAATTAACTACATTTCGCTGGAGAAAACATATTATAATAATTATGTATCTTTCAAAAAGGAATTGTCGTCGTCGAAATATCAACACAAGACAATAATGTGATAACATATGATATATTCGAGGAGAATGTTATCTTAAATAGCTCCTTGCATATTTTAAAAGTAAACAAAAGTGATTTTACATTGGAAACCGGACATAATACTGTAAGCATAAAACACTAACAATAAGGTTACAAATGTATGTGGAAGTATATATGTTGGAATTCAATAACGTCGCCCGTCTTCGTTTTCTCAACACAAAGGAAGATTTTATTCAACCACGATTTCAAGGTTGGTATTGTTCAACGTTGTTTCTATGCTGTTTAGATCTTTTGTCTACAGTGTATGTAAGTGATACGCGTTTGTTCGCGGATTGCTACTTTGATAATCCTTGATTTTAGTGGATTTACTATTTTGCTCGTTGGTCTCGCACATTTCTTTGTTCGCCGCCATTTTATCACCCTTCTAAAAAATTGCCTTCGTTTCACGTCCGCTATGGACTCTGATGCCTTGGTTATTGGTCATAGTTTTGTTAAGCGGTTTGCAGGTTTCGTTACTGCGTCGTGGTTGTACGACGCAGATTGTTGGGGCGGATCCGGGGGTTTCCGCGCAATTTTCAAGTGTTTTTTACCACGGCGTGGGTGGTCTCAAAGTTGATGGTTTGCTGGCCGAGCTCGGTCCGCGAGCGGTTATTGTCGACATCGGCACTAACGGTCTGTCCCGGGTGTTGGCAGTCGCTTCGGTGTCGGAAGTAGTCCTTTGCCAGGTTATGCCGCGCGTCGCCGTGCGCCCGACCGGGCGTCGGCGGTACGCACCGCGTGCTGATTTTAACGACGCTCGGTTTGTCGTTAATCGTACGCTGGATGCCCTGACATCGGATATGCCCCGTATTCACTATTGGCGACACCGAGGCATGCACGCCAACTGGGAACAATATTTTGATAACTGTGGGGTCCACCTCAACGAAGTAGGGATGCGCAAATATGTGCGCTCCATCAGGGGAGCTGCCTTATTTGCTGCGAAACAGTGGGACCAGTCTCTCTCCCAGCTTTAAGTACAGGCTAGTTTATCCTGGCATTCCCCTCATCCTTGTGCAGTTATTACTGAGACTTAATTAAAAAAAAATACTGTTCTTGTCAATGCTAGGGGTTGTATGTTGGTCGTAGTATGACTGGCTTTCATTCAACCTCTCGCTGTTATAAGATAAGATAAGATAATAAGATACGTTTTATTACCAAGTAGCAAGTACAAGGAATTTGTAGTGTTGTGGCGTTAGCACAAACATACACTCATGCACCCAATCATACACGGAACTAAACATTACATATCACAATCGTAATACTAAAAACAGTTGAAAACAAGCGAGAGTAATATAATAGGTTGCAAGATTAAAAAATAAAAAAATTAAAGATTAAAAAAAAAAAAAAAAAAAAATAAATAAAAAAAATAAAAAAATAAATAAATAAAAAATTAAAAAGGCGACATTGCATCTACCTACCAGAGGCAAGACATTTATGATGGCTATCCGTTTAAAAATCTCAGCGCTTGAGGATAGAAACTATTGTTAAATCGCGTCGTTTTAGTTTTTATGCTACGGTAGCGCTTACCGGAGGGAAGGAGTTCAAAGAGATGGTTGGCTGGATGATATTCGTCTTGTACAATGCGCTTGGATTTGCGCAAACTGCGAGATAGATAAAGAGATCTGATGGACGGCATATTTAACCCGATTAGTTTAGAGGCGTACTTGACGACTGATTCAATTTGATTAATTTCATCTTGGCTGGCGCGACCAAACCAGACAGTGATAGAAAATGACAAGACACTTTCAATAACTGCGCGGTAGAAACGTGTTAATATTGCTTGAGATAAGCCGAATCGTTTGAGGTGTCTAAGGAAGTACAAGCGTTTTTGTGCTTTTTTAATGATGCCAATCGTGTTATTACACCAGGAAAGATCTTTAGAAATAGTCGAACCCAAAAATGTTACAGAGTCGGCTTGTAAAACTTCAGTACCGTCAATGACAAGGGGGTGGATGGGTGTTTTCTTTTTGCGAAAATCAATGATCATTTCCTTCGTTTTGGATATGTTTAGTACCAGGTTGTTGTTCTTACACCAGCCGACCAGTCTTTGAACTTCCTCTCTATACACAGACTCGTTAGCATTGTTGACACAGCCAATTACAGTGGTGTCATCCGAGAACTTAAACACGCGAACAGATTGGTTACCAGATACACAGTCGTTTGTAAAGAGAGTGAAAAGGAAAGGAGAAAGCACGCAGCCTTGTGGGGCACCAGTGTTAAGAATAACAGGTTTGGAGAGAGAGTTTTTGACCTTGACAGATTGAGGCTTGTGAAGAAGAAAGTTGAGAGTCCAGTATATATTTATTATGCCGCCGCCACTTAGTTCTACACTGTCTCCTACGATAATGCTTGTTACGGTGCAGACTTCAATAATAACAAATATAATGCTAATGTCGGCTGTGGTAGTACAACCCTGTTACCAGTGACGTCACATGAGTGGTGTGTGGTTTGCGATTCCTTTTCGTAACAATCATATTTACAGCAGGTGTGCTGTGATACAGTGAGGTTGTCCTGATGGCCCCACTATTTTACTATTCATGTTTTGGTGGGTGTGCTGCGATACAGACTGTTTGTTCTAATGGCCCCACTATTTTATGATTCGTGTTTGGTGGGTGTGCTGTGATACCGACTGTTGGATATGCTGGTCCCTCTCTCTCATTACCCGTGTTTGGTGGATGTGCTGTGATAAACTGATTGCCCCCCCCTACATTTATTTGGGATAGTTACACAATGGTGCCATTATTTATATTGTAAATGGACGTTGTTTCTGCCCCTTGTTTAACATTTGCAGTATGCCGCCACGCGGACGTCTACCCAAACCGGTACGAGCCATGGTGATACCGCCGTCCCACCGCCGAGCAGCCAGGAAGCGCGCCGCCGAGGCTGAGCCGCCCGCGCCAGCACCACCCATTCGCCGACGTCGCACGGTTGCTGCCGCTGCGGTGCGACCAGAGGACTTGCCAGCCGCACCTGACGTGGTCCCGGACGCAGCAGGCAGCACTGCTGACATGTTGGCCATTGTCACCAGGGAAGTGTTAAAGCAGCTGCGGGAGAACTGGGATGCGACACGTGCCGCTGATGTCACGCCCACTGCGCCCGCGCCATCGGTGGATGCCGCCCCCGAAGTCGTGTGGCCAATGGCAGGCCCAAACATCGAGCGGGACAATCCCATGGACTTCGCTGTTGCTGGCGCACTCAGCACATTGATGGACGATAAGGGTGAGCCTGTTCCAAACACGTGTGTTCCATTCCACACCACCGCCTTGGGGGCCGATCTTCCTGAACGCATCAAGGCCAAGATATGGGCGAATGAATTCTTCGAGTTTTTTTAACTGACTCACGTCCACCATTTCCAACCCCAACAAATGGCCGTCTCATCTGGTGACTCGCACCAACTCTTCTCTTTGCTGCCCCAGGCCAGGGGAAGGCAGATTTCCACCATCGATCAGTGGACTTCTGCCTTCTTGGTGTTTGGGGCAATATATGCCCAACGTTTTCCGGAGGCAGCACCCGGCTTGTTTAAATATTGCGAGGTTGTGCGTGATATTGCCGCGACAGGTCCGCCATTGGCATGGCGGCAATATGACGCACGATTCCGGTCACTCCGGCAGTTTGATTTAGCAGGTTTCCTCTGGGAGCAACCCAGGTGGGACTTGTTCTTCAAGTGTATGTACACTAGTGATGTTCAGGGGGGTCAGCTCGTGCTCCCGGTCCTGTGCCCACCAAATCCTGTCCCCGCAGCCCTTTCCAGTTGGCTACTGCTGACAATACCAGCGAGGGGGCAAGTGTCACTCGCGTATGTGCAAATTCAAGCACGTGTGTGCCAAATGTCATGCACCCCACCCATCCAGCTCATGTCGTCAAAAAGTCAGCAGTCCCAACACCAGTAAATCCTGAACAGTTACTACAGGCCCTCACTGGCTATGACCAGGCGGAAGTTAATTTTCTGGTGGACGGTTCATCAACGGATTCAAGATAAACTACATTGGTAACCCCTATCTCCTTTCTACCCACAATCACCCATCTGCTTTAGAATATAAGGACGTAGTCGAACAGAAACTTTCCAAAGAGCGTTCACTGGGACGCATTGCTGGCCCATTCATTTCACCGCCATTCACTCATTACCAGTCATCCCCGCTTGGGGTAGTGGCAAAGAAAGAGCCAAACGCATTCCGTCTTATTCATGATCTTTCTTACCCACAGGGTAATTCCATTAATGAATGTATTCCAAAGGACTTCACCGCTGTCTCTTATGAAACTTTAGACCATGTGCATTGGTGGGTAAGACCGACATCGAGGATGCCTTTCGCATCATTCCCATCCACCCGTAATGGCTGTGAGTCACATATTGGACGATTTCATCTTCATCGGCCCCCCAAATTCATCACGTTGTTTGCACGATCTTAATCTTTTTCATGGCACTGGCAAATGAGCTTTCTATTCCCACCAAACACGAGAAGACCTGTTTTCCAGCTACACTCATCACTGTTCATGGCATCGAACTGGACACGGTCAAGTGGGAGGCTCGCCTTCCCCAAGATAAAGTTCAGAAGCTTCTGTCATCCCTTGCGGCCATGCGGAAAAGTCGTTCTGTTACTTTACACCAACTCCAATCTGTCACAGGGCTACTCACATTCGCAAGCCGAGTCCTTTCACCAGGTCGCACTTTCATTCGTCGTCTCATCAATCTCACTGTTGGCATATCTAGGCCTAACCATCACATCCGGTTGACTGCAGAGTCACGAGCTGATTTAGCAGCCTGGCATTGCTTTATTTCTTCGTTCAACGGGGTCACTATGCTCATCAATAGTACTTGGGTTTCATCGGATTCAATTAAGTTGTACACAGATGCTGCATCTACGCAGGGATTTGCTGCAGTTTTTGGTTCCCGGTGGTTTAATGGCACTTTCCCGGACATCTGGCAAAGTTGTAACATTGCAGTTTTGGAGCTCTATCCTATCGTAGTCGCTTTGGACCTGTGGGGACAATATATGGCAAACCACTCAGTCTTGTTCCTCACTGACAACCAAGCTGTGGTTGAAGTGATTAACAAACAGTCATCTAAAACCTGTCACCTGATGCGCTTGCTTAGACGTTTAGTAGTGACTGCATTGAAATTTAATGTTTATTTTAAAGCAAAGCACATTCCAGGAAAGACTAATGTCGTAGCTGACAAACTGTCACGATTTCAGGAGGCTGCAGCACGGCAGGTGGCGCCATGGCTCCAACCGCGGCCTACAGGGATTCCTGCACCAATTCTTCCTTGGCAGAAGCGATGCTTCGCCTGCTTAACGCTGCCTTGTCGGAGGGTACAAAGAATGACTACAAACGATCTATTATATCGTATGCCGCTTTTAGCAGGAAACAATTTCCTAACTGTTCGGTGTTTCCAGCTTCAACGGGTGTCTTAGCTACATATATAGCAAGCCTCTTCTCCACGCATTATGCTCCGACTACCCTTATGACATCTATGTCTGCTTTGTCATATATTCATAAAGTGTCTGGTATGCCTGACCCAACTCAACATTTTGTTATCAAGAAATTACTGGCTGGAGCCCAGAAGCTGGCTGGGAAACCTGACACCCGGTTACCGATTACTCCCAGGGTCCTATGCCGCATTGTTGACTCCACACAATTTATTGCCTCATCAGACTATTTAAGGTATATGTTACAGAGCATGTTTCTCTTGGCTTTCCATGCATTCTTGCGCATTGGAGAAATAACGGTACATTCCCGAACCAGGAGCGAATATGTCATTCAGTTGGCAGATGTCACCATTTCTCATTCACACATAGTTTTGGTATTGTGTCATTTTAAGCACAACACGTCTGGGTGCCCTGTCACTCTGCATATTTCACAAACGCACAATAAGTATTGTCCGGTCCAAGCATTGTCTCGATTCCTGAATGTTCGTGGGTCATTTAATGGCCCAATGTTTGCTTTTGCTGATGCCTCCCCTGTTTCGCGAAACTATCGTTTTCAATACTTGCGTAAAGCACTACAGTGGGTGGGACTGGACCCCAGTAAATATAAAGCTCACAGTTTTCGAATCGTTGCCGCTACTACAGCGGCAGACATGGGGATGAGTGAAACACAAATTCAATCTATGGGCAGGTGGAAGTCCACTGCCTTTAAACGTTACATTCGTATCCCTATGCTGCAGATGACCAGACCTGAATGTATCTGGGTTGCCCGGTAGGCATTGGGTGCTTCAGTATGGCTGGCACCCATTGTGTACAGTACTATGCCCACTGATATACCACATCCCGTTAGAGAGGACACATTCCGTTCTTCGTATACTTGGCTTACTGCTGAGGGCAGTGGATGTTGCAGTATGACTCGCATCCACTGTGTGCAGTAGTATTCCCAAGGATGTACAACATTCCGCTAGCTTGGGACATACTCCTTTCACCACACACTTACTTGGCCTATTGCTGTAGGCAGTGGTTGTTTCAGTATGACTGGCATCCACTGTGTGCAGTAGTATTCCCAAGGATGTACAACATTCCGCTAGCTTGGGACATACTCCTTTCACCACACACTTACTTGGCCTATTGCTGTAGGCAGTGGTTGTTGCAGTATGACTGGCATCCATTGTGTGCAACATGGCAATAGGGAGCACGACTGATTTCGCCCTGGCATCCAATTTATGCTCATATATCTACTTAAACGTGTTCACATTGCCAGGCTAATAGACGTTTGCGTTGGATAGGTATTGCTGTATGACTGACATTGGTTTCCTTAACGTGTACTGACATTCGCTTTGACTATTTGTACTGTTAGTATCCGGATCACTCCATAGGCGGTTTAGCTCACTGGCAGAGCCCTGGGGTGGGGGTTGGGCCTATATTGCATAAGGCCGGGTGGGGGTATTACCGCCCCACCTTTGCTAATCTGATTTGTAATTTAATAATTGTTTGTTGTACCTCGATGACGGTATCATTTGTTTAGCGCTTGTCTCATCGAGAGATATATTTTATTAGTTACAGTTGATACAATTATTAAATGACCTTTACCAACTATATCTGTTCTTGTTCAATTAATATAGCAAACGAGCTCAGGGTTCTGCCATTAAGCATCAGCAAGGTATAAATGAATATTTTTACATATGTCAAACATAATATTTATACAATGTGAGGCGAATATTACTATGATTGTCTTGTGAGATGATAATCCACCAACGGTCCGTTGTGTGATAGTCGGCCAACGGTCCGGATTACGTAAACATTCACCCGGGATCAAAACGAGGCTGGGTGTGGAACGTTCCCTTTGTGTTAGAATTCAACAACGTCGCCCGTCTTCGTTTTCTCAACACAAAGGAAGATTTTATTCAACCCACCATCCTCCCCTTACTACCTCCATTGTACTACTGTTGCATAATACTCTATAATACTGAATTTCTATTGGTATGAGTCTTAATGACTTTTTGCATGTGCCTACGCTTTCCTTCTTGTAATTTTCCCATCGGGTTTGAGGAGGTTTTAGTGCGTCCAATTGTCTATAATATATTTGCATACTATGTGTCATTGTATGTACAGGTGGGGGGTATTACCGCCCCACCTTCGCTAATCTGATTTGTCATTTAATAATTGTTTTTAGTACCTCGATGACGGTATCATTTGTTTAGCGCTTAAGCTTTGTCTCTGTTTTAACGGCTGTTGTAACTGAAGTTGTAGTTACATTAAATAACTAAATATATAACTATATATATATATATATATATATATATATATATATATATATATATATATATATATATATATATATATATATATATATATATATATATATATATATATATATATATATATATATATATATATAATATATATATATATATATATATATATATATATATATATATATATATTCACCTTCCAACAATATAACAGCATATGTTTCTTCATGGACGGTTACCCTAGATGTAAAATGTTATCAAAATCGTCGTTTGCTCATTTTGGGTGGATCAGGTCAAAGATCACGTTCAGCGACCTTCACAGCAAAATATATTTTAACTGCCATTATTATAAATATTTTTGGAAAAGATAATGTCTTAGCTTCATTTGAGACCAATATCAGAACTTTAGCACCGCTATATATATACATACGTGTTAAGAGATAATTATGTTACATACGTGTTAAGAGATAACGCGATTTGTTTTTCATTATTATGCATTAACTCTAAAACTATTACAATCAATATACTGAAATTTTGCATGTATAAATTTCACAACAGGTTCAACATATGTTTCATTTGATAACATCGGAGGGTGTCATTAATCGTGTTGGTTGATTTCATATGGAATTACCCCTTTGTTGAAATTTCTCTTTCATTGTTGTTTTGAAATTATATGTATATTATATTTTAATAATAATAATAAACTTTGCTATTATTGCTGTTATTCGAACGTTCGCGTACCTTAACACGGTCGACTAGTTAATTATGAGAAAACAGACATATATCATGCCCTCCACTGTTTGTTCCTAGAATACAATGAGTAAAATCTACTTCAAGGTCTTCATTACATGCAGCCTGTAATGATTTCCATTCCATTGTCCACCGTTAGAATCACTCATTTTGACGCCCCCTCACCTCCTCTGTGGCAGTTTGTGGTTCTTCAATTCACTCTTGTGTTGTAAATTAATGGAAATATATAGTTCCCGGTAAATGCATTGTGGAAAATGCTTCCTGGCCATATTATTCCCTTTCCAAATGTATTCCATGTGCTTCCACATATGATTTAATGAATAGCATTAATTCCATCGATTGAGCCGGTGCCCCTCGTCTTGATTCATCATAGAATTGTGAGTCCGATAAAGGAGGCCTTCAAGGACAAAAATAAAACACTTCATGGATCTAGACGAGGGGAAACCGGCTCAACCAAGCCGAACACCCTGCTTGTCTTACCATCTGGTGAGCAGAAGAACTGAAGTCCCATGCAAGATTTTCCTGAATAAGGCAACTGACGGTTGCCAAAACGTAGACATTATTTTAATTTAATAATTGTGTTACAAAAATTTTTTTTTTTAGTTAATTGCATTCTCCCAACTTGATGAGTATTTTCATAAATGAATAACTGGATTTGCAAAATTTTCTTTATTGACATTATTTATGTTTTACTACATAAAAACACCCCAATGTATTGAATATTCTTAAACGTATCAAATACCATTCCTTCACATTATTTGTAAATTTGGCGTTATGCAACATTTTTATAACAGGTGACATGTCGGAACTAAAGCGATAATTGAAATCAAAGCATATACATCACATAACATGTCAGCGTTATATCGTTCACTGTTCACTAAAAAGTGACACAGATCACACATTCAGTTGTGTAAGTAGATAAAGCTTTTATACGTCTTCCTTTTTTCAGTCGACAGATAAACGGTCTCATCTCTTTCTCCAATAACCCCTGCTCGAAAATGAAACCAGGATAAAAAAAATCTGGAGCGAGTAACATTCATGTTTACATCACATGTCGCCACAAAATGTCATATGCGACACCAGATTTAATGCATTTTCTGTATCAACGTCTGTTGCTGCTTCTGGAGTAACATTTGCTCTTTAGCAAAATGAGGTTAACCGATAGGTCGCCAGAGACCTTCGGCTTTGCACTGGCGATAGGAGAGACATCTGTTGCCGTGTTGGTAGGGCTTTTTGCGAGGACAGTAGCATTTCTCGATGCACTTGTAGCTGCTACAGTAGGGCTTCGCGCAAGTGCGTGTGCACTCGCGACCGCACTTATTCCACACCAGGTCCCCGGGACATGCTGAAAGCAAGAGGACCATTAGCAATTTCAGTTTGCACCAACACAGGCTTATCAATATTCAATCAAGCGGCTCAGTGATCTCACGACTGATGCTCAGGTAACCAGAGATAGTTTTCGCAGTAGTTAATACAGCGCCCAACCAACAAACAATCGGTGCAGTGAATTGAAGAGTGTGTAAGTCCACGACATGTTATATTATAAAGGCGTAAGATCAGAATCAGCATGTATTGAAGTAGGTTGCAGAGGCTATGTGTCCAACAAAACCAGACTAAATATAACTTACATATAATTAGACCACCAATTAAACAGATTACCATATTTTGTATAATCATTCGTTCGTTATTTTCGAATATGAAGAAGAACTACACTCATTTGTCCGAAGACTGATTGAAACCATGTGACTATTCACTGTACATTAACAAGTCATACACGCAAATTATTTAATCGTCTGTAATTTATTTATATTTTCTTAGCCAGCTAAGTGAAAGTACTTAGTATTAGTAATTCACTTAATTTAAAAAAAAGGTACTTGGGCCATTTTCTTACACGTTATTATATGCATGCAAATCTAAAGAAAGTGATATTATCTCTTCGTTTGACTGTCTCGCCTAACAGTACTTTGAAGCATCTTATTTAATTTTGCTTTACGCACACATTTTCCGATTATGCAAAGTCATTGGTGTTTAAATGGCTTCGAAGAGCACATTTGTATCACTTACCGTCAACTAACAGTTTCCGTTCAGTGAGGAGGCCATTTCCTGCACGAATGGCCACAAACGTCTCGACGGAGGATTCGGCTAGGTTCTTTGTAAGGTTTTGGTCGTTCTGTTAATAGGAACAACCATACAAAGTGAATCGTTGAACATTGTACTGCCGGACTCTGGCAGGGAAGTCAGCGAGCGTTATACTAGGGTTGTTAACCATTCGAAAATTGAGATAGCATAGTGAATAGTAAGAAAGAGTGGAATATTGGTTAGACTAAGTATTACTATTACGCCTATATTAAACACAAACTTCTTATAGACATATATTATGAAACTGTTTTTGTTAATAGAGGCAGTATTTTCCCCGGACTCTTATATACATATATTCATGGAGTGATCAAGGGTTATGTTTACAGGTCGTGAATTAAACTGATGTTTCAAACTATCTTTTACGTTGTTGAATATATATGTGATATAGTGATAAGTTTACATAAATTACATGCATAAAGTACTATCTGACACAGTTGTTTTGACGGGAACGCTTATACTTAACAGTTAATCGCTAGATGGCGACACTATCTTATTATTTACCATTGAAGTCGCCACTTTAATTATATGCATGCCGGCAGGGCTTGGCCAATGAGAATGCTTGGTGTGTAGTAAAATGTGCTCCTAATTAAGTCGATTTGTTGTTGGTCAACGCGTTTGTTTAATGAGAATATGTATAACAAACCGCGACATGGTGTCAAAAGCTGGTACGAAATGGTGTCTGTAAACAACTATAGCATCGACTGAGCGTAACGAGGATAATCGCAACGGAGTACATAGGCTGAAAAATGAGACTTTTGAGCCGACTACATCGAGCTTGTGAAACAACTTGGACTGTTCGAACTGGAACTAGTGGACGCGCTGACGTCATCTGACAGCTCCGGGCGGTAACTTGTTGTGCATTGTGCTAGCGGCGATTCAAGCCAGGTACTGTGAACTTTCATAGCGCTAAGAGGCAAGCAAGAAGCTAAGTCATGTCGGAGGTAGACAGGCCCGACAGTGACAGTACACCCGGGGAAAAGGTAGCGGTACCTCCACCACCAGCGAATTGGCCCCCACTGAAGCTGTTGACAATGGGCGATAATTTAAGTACTAGCTTGAAGCAATGGCGAAAGATATGGCTACGCTATGAAATTGCAACAGGCATTAATAAGCAGTAAGGCTTAATGAGAGTTGCAACACTTTTGTCAGTCATAAGCGAAGATGCAGCCAAAGTATATGACACTTTTACTTGGCTAGCTGGTGAAAACGAACAATGCATTGATCAGTTATTGTCATAATTTTACAGCTACTGTGAACCTCATACGCAGATCTTATACGAACGTTTTCGTTTCAACAATCGCGTACTAGAAGCGGGCGAAAGCATTTCTGCGTATGTCACCGAGCTTCGTACGATCGCCAAAAACTACGCGCACGATGGGATAACCCCTGATGAAATTCTCCGCGATAGGCTTGTGTTAGGCTTGCGTGACGTCAAGATGCGTGAACGCCTGTTACGTATAAATGACCTAACCCGCGAGAAAGCCATAGACATCTGTAAAGCGTCAGAGCAGACAAGTGCACAATTACAAGCTATGCAAAGTGGCACTCGTGACGTCGTGAGTTTTGTGAGAAAACGTCAGACGCGTCATGCAGCCAGTACACCCACTAACCGGACATACAAAAAGACGAGTACGCCGAAGTGAGCTACAACAGTAGAACAACAAGACTGCAAGTACTGTGGGCGTCAGCACGGGAAACGTAAATGCCCCGCCTATGGACAAACCTGTAGAAAGTGTGGAAAGAAGAACCACTTTCAGGCGAAATGTAGAGCGGCGCAGTTGTCGAATATGCACATGAACGAACAAGTGTTCTTCGTCGGTCTCATCGGAGACATATCATCGAAGGCAGTGATTACTGTGGACGTTGGCCGTCCAAGACCACAGAGCCGAGTGCAGTTTCAAATGGACACTGGCGCCGAGTGCAATGTGCTATCAAAGAAGACATATTGTAGAGTAACGGGAAACAGCCAGATGAAGCGGGTGCAGTGCTTTTCCCACAAGTTCATGAAGACCTACACAGGTGAGCGCTATCAAACATTAGGCTCTGTCACACTTCCGGTATGGCGACACGGCAAGCAGAGTAATTTGGCATTCAACATTACTGAAGAATGACTTCACTCCGCTTTTGTCTTTGAAGACGTCCACTGCGTTAGGGTTTGTGACAATAAACGACAGTGACAGCAGTGTGAACGATGTGAGCAAAACACTAGTGCTAACACCAACTCCAGCCGAGTCTGATTATAGCGAAAGGCCACGTCCGGCTCCTCGCTCGTCGCTACGTAAAGCTGTGCGTGCGGCTGTGAAGGCACAGTCGGATCTCCTCACGGAATACAAGGACGTATTTGAAGGCCTAAGTGACCTTCCGGGCGAGTATCACATAGTGACAGATGAAGCAGTGAAGCCAGTGATACACCCACCTCGACGAGTTCCAGTGTCGTTGAGAGAACAAATCAAAGCGAAACTGGATGAAATGGTGCAGCGAGACATTATCACTTCAGTCACAGAACCAACCCCATGGGTGTCTACCATGTTGGTTGTCGTGAAGCCTGACAAATTGCGGATATGTATCGATCCCAGTGATTTGAATCGGGCCATCTGTCGCGAGCATTATCAAATGCCTACGATTGAAGAGGTCGCATCACGTCTCACAAACGCTAAGAAGTTCTCCGTGTTGGACGCAAAAGATGGTTTCTGGCAGAAAAGACTTGACACGGAATCAAGCTACAAGACGACATTCAACACACCATTTGGACGCTTTCGATGGAATCGAATGCCGTTTGGGATTAGTTCAGCCCCAGAAGTCTGGCAACGTACCATGAACGAATTCGTCGAATATCTGGATGGCGTCGAAGTCATCGCCGACGACTTCCTTATTGCTGGATTCGGGAAGACAGAAGATGAAGTACTCCGCAGTCTCGAGGCGAACGAGAGAGCGTTCTCCGAGAAGTGTCGGATGTGGAACCTCAAGTTGAATCGTAGAAAAGTGAAGCGATGTCAATCGAGTGTGCGTTTCATGGGCCATCTTCTCACATCAGATGGACTGAAAGCCATCCCCGAGAAGATCCAGGCGATAATCGAGATGTCCGAGCCAGGTGACATCACAGCTCTCAAACGATTCCTGGGCATGGTTAACTACATGCCTCGACTCTCAGACATGACGGAGCCGTTACGGAGACTAGACGACAAAGAAGTAGAGTTTCGGTGGACGAATTCGCACACAACAGCAGTGGAGGCGATTAAGAAGGCAGTCACTGCAGCGCCAGTGTTTCGCTTCTTTGTTGTGAGAAAGCCAGTCACTATCCAATGCGACGCAAGTGAAACTGGTCTGGGTGCAGTGTTACTTCAGGATGGCCAGCCGATCTGCTACGCTTCAAGGGCTCTAACCGACACAGAGACACGATACGCACATATCGAGAAGGAACTCTTAGCGATCGTGTGGTCATGTGACAAGTTCGACCAATACATATACGGATGAGACATGGTCACTATCGAGTCGGACCATGAGCCATTGAAGGCAGTCTTCAAGAAAGACATTCATAAATCACCGAAGAGATTGCAACGCATGTGTCTCGCACTGCAAAAGTACAACCTGGATGGGCAGTACAAGAAAGGGTCGCTGATGTACATATCAGATACACTCAGCCGGGCTTACCGAGATACGACAGAAGACGTGCAGCATGAACATTGTGAGATTCGTGCGCTAGAATCGATCAGTCACGAGCACATCTCAGTGACTAAGAAGAAACGAGACGAATTCAGAGACAAAGTTGCCATAGACGACGAAACACAAGTGTTAATCAAGATCATATGACAAGGCTGGCCAGCGAGAGCACGTTGTCCGCCAGCAGCCTTGCCATAATACGATGAACGTAGTAGTCTGATAGAAGCAGATGGACTTGTGTACCGAGGTGAGCAGTTAGTAGTACCACGATCATTGCGTAAAGACATGCTAAAGCAAATACACAGCAGCCACATTGGAAGCAGAGGTTGCGTGCGACGAGCTCGTGAAGTGCTATACTGCGCAGAGGTCAGATACTACGTATCAAGATGTAGCACATATCAAACATTCATGCCAACGCAATGTCGTGAACCTCTACAACCCCATGAGCTTCCATCTCGTCCGTGGGAGAAGGTTGGAGGAGACTTGTTTGAGCTTGCCGGGCAGACTTTCCTAATCATGGTCGACTACTGGTCCAATTACTTTGAGATTGCTGAACTGCACAAGGAGACGTCATTGTCAGTAATAGCCCAATTCAAAGTACAGTTTGCTCGCCATGGAATCCCATCCGTAGTCATGACGGATAATGGGCCCGAATTCGCAAGCCGTGAGTTCGAAGAGTTTGCGAAAACATGGAAATTCGAACATATCACATCGAGCCCGCGATTCCCCCAGTCTAACGGAAAGGCAGAAAATGCAGTGAAGACATGCAAGGCTCTGCTGATGAAAGCACGTAAGGATCGACAGGATCCACTACTTGCGCTGTTGTCCGAGCGAAGGCTTCAACACATCGCCAGTACAGAGGTTGATGGGTCGCCGTACACGGACTTTGCTACCGGCAACACATTCGCTGCTCGATCAGAAGATAGACAAACAAACAGCGCAGAAGTTGACTGCACAGAAGAAGTCGCAAGTGATTAATTACAACAGAGGTACGAAGTAGCTAGCGCCTCTACGCATCGGATAGACTATCCGAATAAGACTGCCAGGCGAAAGAAACTGGTCGATGGGGCGATGCCTACGCATTCTGAGCAACCGGTCCTACGAAGTAGAAGTGAACGGGTCACGGTATCGTCGAAACCGTCGTCAGCTGCGCTCGACGGCAGAACTGTTGGACGTACCAACGAACACTGATGACATTGATGAGCCTCCTCAAGAGATCAACATGCCCGATCAAGTACCGCAGCGAACGGATCACACCGATACACCGACTCCGCCCGTACCACGACGATCTATCAGGAATAGACAGCCGCCGAAATGGCACAATGATTATGAACTGTAGTATAGATTGTCACTCGTGTTTATTGATTTAATCGCTAGATGGTAACAATATCTTATTATTTACCATTGAAGTCGCCACTTTAATTATATGCATGCCGGCAGGGCTTGACCAATGAGAATGCTTGGTGTGTAGTAAAATGTGCTCCTAATAAAGTCGATTTGTTGTAGGTCAACGCGTTTGTATAATGAGAATATGTATAACAAACCGCGACAGTTGTAGTAAACGTTTTCGATAAAAAAGGATATACCAGCATGATCTTAGCGTACGTTGGTATACACTGAGTTCATTGTTTTGTTTACACAGTGTTCTCTGTATTCGCTAGGTGGCAGGCATATTTTTGGCTCATGCGTGCTTAGTAGAAAAGACATAGTTAGCAAATATATTACTGTTAATATTAAATTAAATTATAAATAACCCAGCCTAAAGTATTCTTTGAACACAAAAACAGACTTATTCAAGGCTAACGTAGCAATCAAATTAAGACTACATTCTGTGATGGCCAACAGGCATTTAATATGCGCCAGTTCCGGCAACTGGGTGGACTTCGTCAAGTCCGGGTGTGAGGAGTCCTTGGCTGAGTTTCAGGCGGATAGTTTTAGTTTTGAGTGTAGGGGGTGTGCGAACATGAAGGAACTAGAGGTGGAGTTGGAACAGCTGACGCTGCTCGTTGTGGCAATGGTGGGAAGGGAACAAGTGCCAGTGGTTCCGGTGGGGGGACAGTAGACGATAAAGCGGGGGATGACGATGAGATAGATGCTAGGGAGAGCTCACCTCAGCCTGCGAGGAGGCTGAGAGGAGGCAAGGTGACAGATCGTAGGGAGACAGGACGTAAGGAAACGGGATGGAAGGAGACAGGACGAAAGGAGACGGGAAGAAACGAAACGGGAGGGAAAACAACTGTGGCGAAGGAGACGGAGAGGGAAGGAGGCGAGATTGAAGGCGATGGGAGTGAGGGAGACGGGAGGGAAGGTGTCAGGACGGAAGGCGACGGGAGCGCAAGTTAGCCAGGAGACGGGAGGGAAAGTGACGGTTGATGGGTGAGTGAGAGACTGAAAACAGTCTGCCAGGTGGCAAGGCTGCAGGACAGAATGTGATGGAAAGGTTCCAACGGAAAAGCTATTCTGAGGCAGTGACAGAGGGGATGAGGAAGAGAGCGAGGGTGTTTGTGGGGGACTCGTTAGTTAGGAAGATCTACAGATTCTTAAACAAGGGATGACGTGGTGGTCTGCTTGCCTGGGACCAAAATAAAAGCGATAACTGATAGGGTAGAACACATCGTGGGTTAGGGCAAGGGTGGATCTGTTTTAGTACACAAAGGGACAAATTACGTAGAGAGGGATGGTACAAATGTCATAGTTATGAAACACAGGCAGTTGATCAGAACACTAAAGCAGGCGCGGGTTGAGCAGGTATTACTGTCATGGATTTGTCCAGTTGGATTTGTGGGGAAGTTTTGCTGGGAGGGCTGATATGTACATGAAAGATGAGCTTCATATAAGTGGAAAGGGGGCAGCAGTATTTGCGGATGAACTCTCAGCAGCAGTAGATAGTGGAATGGGTAGCATAACAAATAGTTTTGGTAGTTAACGTTGTTTAAACTAGAAGCGCAGGTGGATACTTAGAGGGGCATCAAGCAGAATAAGAGGCCATTTGTACAGAAAAAACAATAACAAAATGTATGGAAAACATATCTGAAACAGGTTATAAATGCGCATGTTTAAATGCAAGGAGCATAGAAATAAGAAAAACCAGCTAAACATTGTGGTAGAAGATATTGACCCTCACATAATTGCATGTAATATAAAAATAACAGCAAAGTTGTTATGCATATGTCAAGAGTAAAAAACGTACAAGACAAGGTCGGACCTCTAGAATACAGTGATGGAAATATAATATCATAGGGGTTTTAATGGCGGAAGAATTAAATGGTTACTTCAGTTCAGTGTTTACCAGAGAGGATATTAGTTCATTACCAAGTCCAGATGCTAAATTTCAGGTGGGTAAATTTGACTATCTAGGACCGTTAATTGTAAATCCAGAAAAAAGGGAGTGGATGGAATTACTCCATAACTACTAATGGAAACAGTAGAACAAATCAGTATACCACTTGCAAGAGTGTTAAACTTTTCATTGGAAGAGGGAGTTGTTTCTTCTGAATGGAAAGAAGCAAACAACATACATGGTCTGAGAATTGGCAGATGTTGTTAAATTTTTGGAAATGTAAATGCCTAAACAAGGGACATGGGAACTTGGATGTAAACTATAACATATATATATATATATATATATATATATATATATATATATATATATATATATATATATATATATATATATATATATATATATATATATATAAGGAAAGGATTTAGGAGTTAATATAAGCGGTGATGTGAAAATTTCAGAGCAGTGTGGCATTGCACCTTCAAAGGGTAATCAAATTATTGGGTTGATTAGGAGAAACGTAACTTACAAGGATAAAAAGCTAATTATACCTTATTTAGAATAGTGTATACAAACACGGAGACCATATCGCAAGAAGGATATAGATACGCCTGAACGCATGCAGAGGAGAGCAACTAAAATTATTCCAGAACTGAGAGACCTTAGTTATGAAGAACGCCTAAAAGAATGTGGTTTAACAACTCTAGAGACAAGGAGGTTAAGAGGAGATCAGATTGAAGTTTTTTAAGATACTGAATGGGTATGAAAATATTTATAGAAATATGTTTTTCTCACTCAATAAAGATAGCAGAACTAGAGGACATGATGTAAAATTAGTAAAGGGTCAGTTTAGATTGGATATCAGAAAGTATTCGTTCTCACAGAGGACAATAAATTAATGAAACAATTTGTATACGGATTGTATAACTGCTAGCAGCTTGAATATGTTTAAAAACAAGGTTGACACATATCTTAGGAGGGCGGGTTACACGTAAATGAACATTGCTGGCTTCCTTGTCCACTTGCAATCTGAGCCTAGGTTTGGATGGCAAACCTTGTTAAATCTTGTTAGATCTTTATTAAAACAACATCGTGCAGAGGTATTGCAACATACAGGCTCTGGGGTAAGTTACTTTACCGGCAGGAACGTGTTGCCTAAAGGCTAAGGTGGTAATATTGCGCCGATGCAATAGCATGCGTAATACTAATTTAGCTGATGTAATTTAACTGCACAACGTTAGCTGCATTTACACATGTTGTCGTCTTTGTTGGACATGATTTACCGCGAATATTCGCTGTGCAATCAGATGTCTGGAAAAAACCAACATAACAGCATTATGTTGCTGGTGTTGATCATTCTTTGAAAACAATATCCAGTTTCAGAGATCTGGCATTTTCGGACCGGGTCACCTATTTATAATTGCTGATCACACGACTCCATCAATCGAATACACTCACAGAAACTGCCATCACATGAAGTGAAGGCACCTAGTGTTGATGACCTTAAAAGCGAAGCTTCACACACACACACACACACACACACACACACACACACACACACACACACACACACACACACACACACACACACACACACACACACACACACACACACACACACACACACACACACACACACACACACACACACACACACACACACACACACACACACACACACACACACACACACACACACACACACACACACACACACACACACACACACACACACACACACACACACACACACACACACACACACACACACACACACACACACACACACACACACACACACACACACACACACACACACACACACACACACACACACACACACACACACACACACACACACACACACACACACACACACACACACACACACACACACACACACACACACACACACACACACACACACACACACACACACACACACACACACACACACACACACACACACACACACACACACACACACACACACACACACACACACACACACACACACACACACACACACACACACACACACACACACACACACACATGAAGCAACGCCCCAGTCACTTCGACTGCAAGCCACACAGTGAACTTATTTCATTTATGGTGTGACCAATAGGACAACCATGTTGAAGATGACATAAATACGATGACGTTCAGTTAATTTAAGAAGTATATCACAAACCATTAAAATGTGCACGTCAAATTAATGCGGACCATTAGCTAAACAGCCCATCAACATTTTATTACCATACCTTGTTGGCACACACGTCGTACTTGCACCCTTCGAAGAAAGCCTGCGCCAGTTCGGGCTGTGGTAAAATCGAAAAAAATCCAAATATGGCAATGCCGATTTATATATTACGGTTAAATTTAATACTTAATATAGTTTTATGAAGCTACAACTTTTGGTGTTATGTGAAATTGAGTTATTATACAAAGAATATGTAGACGGAACGAGAGTAAACTAAACAACGAAGCGCAACGTGTGTTACCCGACATAACACACACCAAGCAGCGTCACTCTGACATGCCTCTGTAAACATCCGCAAAGTATTTCTATGCTTTTGGGTCGGGTTTTTTGTTTTGGTTGAGTCTTCAATGCTAAATTGGAAAAGTCTGTAACGACGGTGCCCGTTCTTCAGTGGTGCTGATTATGTAGTGATTTCGTGCAGTAGGAAGTTTGATATGTAACCGATTAAAAATGGCGCGAGCATGACTGAAGCAGCGTGGTATTCATTAGCTCTTGCGGAACGTACCATCTTCGCCATGCATTCGGTGAGGGGTCCAGTGTCGTTCTTAAGGGAGCCGCAATATGCATCGCTATCCACGGCCTTCGCTGTGTCTGCGTCGCAAGACGGGAACGCGTAGCCATCCGTCCTAGTTGCATATATATCGTAATATGTAACGTAGTACAAACAATCATTGCTAACATATGATACAATCATATGAATATAGACGAAATAGGGGAATATAACAAGAATTAGCACCTTGTGCGTTCCACATGTTGTTGACAGTTAAATACTCACGTAACCTGCTGATCATTTCATTACATGATTTCTTCTACTTCTTTGCATGGCACATTGTGTAAGTGAAATAATGTAGGTTTTATTACATACAGTACAACATTTGTAGATGTTTGTCTGTCGGCAGCAGCAATACTAATCAGTCGTGTAAAACAATGTCCACAATAGTGAATAATAAAAAACTTGCGTAGTAATATGCATATGCGAAACCAGTGCATAGTAAATTTCTATTCCACCGACAATAACACTAAGATCAGCCAAATGTACGCACTACCTCGTACACGTAGATAGTCACTCCATCCCATCATTAGCTGAATACAACAACTTGTGTTGATATACATTATTGTTAAAATATAAAACTATGTCCTTATCCATTGCGTTAGAATTGGTCAAAGCATGTGACACTTCACCTAATAGCAAACATGTTCATTTCAACAACAACGCAACTATCTTGCGCAATTGCTGCACCAATATTATATACGTTCGTGTGATTCTACCAGGGTCTATAGCAAGGTACACACTTGTATAGCTGAGTGAACTGATGCCACGTAAGGTAAACAATATGGTCCAGGCATTGAACGGGACCACATTTAAATTACACTTACACTCCATCATCGGGTGAAGTAGTTGTATCACGCCATAAATCTGTTGTCGGCCAAACATTGTCTGTTTCCATTCCATCCCCACT
>OY759263.1:13626031-13663531 GCA_963662155.1 Lamellibrachia columna
AATCGCATATAAGCATAATAAAATGGGCAGGTTAATACGACATAGCTGACGTGACATGGCTGGTAAGACACAACACACCACTTTGCCCGGTTATGATATTCACAATAGAGTCAATGTGTATTAGTATCCGTTTCACTCCTTAATTGGCGCCATTGGAGCAACTTGTATTGGTGAAACGTGGCAATAACCAAACCACCACCCAGCAACACGTAATGCATACCTGATAATACATAACCACCACCCAGCAACACGTAATGCATACATGATAATACATAACCACCACCCAACAACACGTAATGCATACATGATAATACATAACCACCACCCAGCCACACGTAATGCATACATGATAATACAAAACCACCACCCATCAAGACGAAAGAGTAACGACTCAAACACTACCGGCTGATAAGTTGTACCTAACTGTCTTATAACTGTTATGTTTAAAATTAACTTAGCCAATTGTTCTTCATATAATACAACAATCACATTTTATTAATTATTAAAGTATGTTTGAAAACGTTTTGTTCTCATTACAAACGAAACATATCCAATAGGGCAGTTGGTTTGATTATTCTGTTCTGGTGATGTTTTGTTGTCATGCTGACTTTGTTTGACGCAACTATTACTAAGATGCAGGAACGATTAACGAGTAGGACCAAATGCCTAACGCCGAAATAAAATTCACATTAACAAATGCCATAACCAAATTTACCAGGAGGTAAAACACTCACGTGGATCTTATTACTTTTTTAAATAATAAAACAATGTCACATATGTATTTATCGGTAAATTCGGTACTCTAATCTAGTGAATATCACAGTTGACTTCACCTGACACGGGTCGTAGCATTGACATGTTTCACAACCGGCGCTGTCGAGTTTCCGTATATGGTTTAGCGGGCAGGGTGAACACGTCAACTTAGGACATATTGCAGGCGAGACTAGAAAACAAATAGAAAACGGTGTGATACGTAAAATACATTCAAAAGAGTACTAGCGTATAAGAATCAAGTTGTGGAAATGTCATGAATACTTATTTATTAAAATAAAACATTTGTTGTCACTAGTATGACGTAAAAAACTTATACTTACTGCACGCTGGAATAACGTTTCAGCTGTAGAATGTATAACAGTAATCGTGTTTCTTTCTATACACATGCGCAAGCAGACACGCACACATGTACACTGACACATACACACACACATACACATGTACACGCATATGCCCTATAGATGTACACACATACGCATACACACACATACACACATAAGCACACACGCACACACGCACACACGCACACACGCACACACATCCTAAGTCAGTAATACTGCCGTTAAATGGCGTGATAGAACAGCAATGACGTACACACATCCATGCACACACATACATACATTCATGCATACATTTAAATGTGCCTGCGCTCATGCGTACGTGCATTAACACAGCAATGACGTACCTTTAGCTACGCAAGTAGCTACCCAGGAGCACGGTGGTTGGTTACAGTTCGGCTCAGCAGACACACAGAATGTGCCGGCTGGGCAAACCTTTGTCTGAAATGTTCACGACACACCTAGTGACTGATAACTACAAGATAACCGTTCTAAATGTTTCCATTGTGTAAATATACAACATCTTAATAAACGAAGATTGACAAAGGATAAAAATGTATGTACGTTCGGTGCTCTGGGCATACCGTTTTAAGAACATACCTTACAAACATATGGTATACATCAAAACATTGTTACGAATGACGTTATCTTATATGTTCCGAGAATAAAGAAATTTAGATGTACCTTGCACGGATCCAAGCAGTATCCTCTCCCAACCAATAACAAAATGGTGGTGGTGATCAATGCGTCATATGACTTCATCCTTACACGTCTATATCGTTTCACCTGGTGGAATGCATTTTCAATCCTTAAAAATAGTTATTTTATTTGCAGCAAGGGAAGTATATAAGCTTCCGTTGTTATAGTTGTTCACACACTATGGCAGCGCTGCTCGATTTTGTTCACTTTCACGTACCTGATTTCACTAGTGGTTTATATTTGGCGGACTGGTGTAATACTTTCCTTTTCAAACCTCCGTTTTGCATGCCCCATTTCACACATCATGCACATTTGTCGACAAATTAACATTTCTGAGTCGCCGTCAACATCGATGTTATTATCGCCATCGATAATACCACAACCATCATTATCATAACTCACGTCACCAATATTATCGCCCTGAATAACACGCATCCCATCTAAACTGTTGGCCCAGACAAAAGAGACGTTATCAAGATCAGTCCGGTCCACCGAGCATCAAAACAACAAGCGTTACATACAAAAAGTCAGTCACAGCACTACAAACAAGATACATTTATCGCAGTCATACCACATCTAACAACGATCAAGCTCTCAACGTCAACGTGAAAAGTACAATTTACTCTTACCGAGCTTACAACGTGGAATTATGTGGCGATGTTCTGATGGAGATGAAGCCGAGTTCGAAGTATGATACGAAGTCAAATGACATCTGTCTTGACGGTGCAGCCCGCCGCTAGTAACACAAAGAATTTCGAGTGGGTTGCGCGAAACAGTTCTGCAATCTGCGCATGTCATCACGGGACCACGTGTTCCTCCAAGCCACACCTCCTTTACGCAGCACCTCCTTCTAGCGCATGACAACATACCAACATTGCGATTCATCCACGGAAAAGATTCCGCAGTAGAGTGTTTGTTGTGTGTTATATGACTCTATTTGTAGATAACCTCAGCAATTATTAAATTGGTAGTGTTTGTACATCTGAGTAACGGCTCAACATCTTTCAGGACCAGATGCGTCAACACATATTCGCGACCGTTCAAGATGACGGCGGCTACGAGGACGAACGAACCAATATTTCAAAATTGGTCACCGGGCGCGGTCGAAATGCTACAGTTTCACATGAATAGCATTGATGTACGTGTTAGCCACATTGATGTACGTGTTGGTCGCATTGCTGAAAACTGTAATGCAAGGTACCGCACTTAAATTATCTATAAATAACCTAACTTAAAACACCTTAGCGTGGGTAAAGGTGCTAGTTGTTGCATACATTCACCAAATTCTTTTTTCGGCGTTGCATATTTAGATTACATTTTCTTTCGTCTATTTTTGGAAAGAGGAAATTGGAAAATAATTTGGTTGTGATGACCACGCCTCTGATGCATGGCATTTAGTAGATAACTTTTTTTCGATTACACTAGGAACAATTGCAACATAAATAAATGTTATACCTGTTTTGATTACAACGAAGGGACCATTAAGACATATAAAACGTATAAAGAAAGAAATTAAGGAAGTAACTCATATCGAGGAATCGATGCCATATACTTCTAAAATTACTGTTAACTTTACTTTTTATCTATTCTATATTATTTCTTTATCTATTCAGTTTGATGCTGTTTGAAGCTGTGCATGCATTATTTATAAAAATAAATTATATATCTAAGCGCGCATAGCCAATTCCTGTGATGTGTCAACATGGCAGCCATTTTAGCTAAGAAAAATACTGGTTTCAAACGCGCCCGTCAATCACAACTGTACACCCGTTTCTGCAACACGGAATGTGTGCAGCAAACAAAATATTTAATTTATGACAATGAGCACCAACTTTGCTTTCACATATATTTACATCCAGAATAAAAATAGCTGGTTGCGATTGACCTAGCTCACCTATGTGAAACCACCGACCAATACATTATGTCGCATGGCCAGAAATAGTCCAAATGCCATTATCAGTGTTGATGTATACGTCCTCTCTGCAAACACGACGCAGCTGCCATCAAGTCCTCTACCAAATTTACAAGGTAGAGGCTTCACCCCAATGTACTTGTTTACGTTTACGTTGTAGCTTAGATAAACAGACACTGACTGATTTCGAACACTCCTTTAACCGTCACTGCGAAGAAGCATGTTGATTTGTTTTTTAAACGAATTTACTTTTACAAACATTAACTTGTTGGTTTATTTCATTTTATGTCGTTGTGTAACTTCAAAAAGGCACACACAGCTATGACTTTGTGAATTATACAATTACATAAAAAAAATCAGGGTAGTTCAACCAGGCCAAATATTGCAAACATGTTTGTGATATACATATATACATATATGTATATATGTATGCCAATACGATTTTTCATTTAACGTTTTTTTTCCCATGAACTCAGCTACTGTTCCCGCCCAGCTGTCACCAGTTAGTAGAATCTCATCATCTAGCTAAACATGGCTCATCCCAGATGCGACCCATCTTAATGCGGTTAAACCCCATCCTCAACTGATTTGTAACACTGCACCCAAACCAGTTTCACTTGCGTCGCATTGGATAGTGACTGGCTTTCTCACATCAAAGAAGCGAAGCACTGGCGCTGCAGTGACTGCCTTCTTTGTCGTCTAGTCTCCGTAACGGCTCCGTCATGTCTGAGAGTCGAGGCATGTACTTCGACAGGTAGTTAACCATGCCCAGGAATCGCTTGAGAGCTGTGATGTCACCTGGCTCGGACATCTCGATTATCGCCTGGATCTTCTCGGGGTTGGCTTTCAGTCCATCTGATGTGAGAAGATGACCCATGAAACGCACACTCGATTGACATCGCTTCACTTTTCTGCGATTCAACTTGAGGTTCCACATCCGACACTTCTCGGAGAACGCTCTCTCGCTCGCCTCGAGACTGCGGAGTACTTCATCTTCTGTCTTCCCGAATCCAGCAATAAGGAAGTCGTCGGCGATGACTTCGACGCCATCCAGATCTTCGACGAATTCGTGCATGGTACGTTGCCAGACTTCTGGGGCTGAACTAATCCCAAACGACATTCGATTCCATCGAAAGCGTCCAAATGGTGTGTTGAATGTCGTCTTGTAGCTTGATTCCGCATCAAGTCTTTTCTGCCAGAAACCATCTTTTGCGTCCAACACGGTGAACTTCTTAACGTTTGTGAGACGTGATGCGACCTCTTCAATCGTAGGCATTTGATAATGCTCGCGACAGATGGCCCGATTCAAATCTCTGGGATCGATACATATCCGCAATTTGTCAGGCTTCACGACAACCAACATGGTAGACACCCATGGGGTTGGTTCTGTGACTGGAGTGATAATGTCTCGCTGCACCATTTCATCCAGTTTCGCTTTGATTTGTTCTCTCAACGACACTGGAACTCGTCGAGGTGGGTGTATCACTGGCTTCACTGCTTCATCTGTCACTATGTGATACTCGCCCGGAAGGTCACTTAGGCCTTCAAATACGTCCTTGTATTCCGTGAGGAGATCCGACTGTGCCTTCACAGCCGCACGCACAGCTTTACGTAGCGACGAGCGAGGAGCCGGACGTGGCCTTTCGCTGTAATCAGACTCGGCTGGAGTTGGTGTTAGCACTAGTGTTTTGCTCACATCGTTCAAACTGCTGTCACTCTCGTTTATTGTCACAAACCCTAACGCAGTGGACGTCTTCAAAGACAAAAGCGGAGTGAAGTCATCTTCAGTAATGTTGAATGCCAAATTACTCTGCTTGCCTTGTCGCCATACCGGAAGTGTGACAGAGCCTAATGTTTGATAGCGCTCACCTGTGTAGGTCTTCATGAACTTGTGGGAACAGCACTGCACCCGCTTCATCTGGCTGTCTCCCGTTACTCTACAATATGTCTTCTTTGATAGCACATTGCACTCGGCGCCAGTGTCCATTTGAAACTGCACTCGGCTCTGTGGTCTTGGACGGCCAACGTCCACAGTAATCACTGCCTTCGATGATCTGTCTCCGATGAGACCGACGAAGAACACTTGTTCGTTCATGTGCATATTCGACAACTGCGCCGCTCTACATTTCGCCTGAAAGTGGTTCTTCTTTCCACACTTTCTATAGGTTTGTCCATAGGCGGGGCATTTACGTTTCCCGTGCTGACGCCCACAGTACTTGCAGCCTTGTCTTCTACTGTTGTAGCTCTCTTCGGCGTACTCGTCTTTTTGTATATGCGGTTAGTGGGTGTACTGGCTGCATGACGCGTCTGACGTTTTCTCACAAAACTCACGACGTCATGAGTGCCACTTTGAATAGCTTGTAATTGTGCACTTGTCTGCACTGACGCTTTAAAGATGTCTATGGCTTTCTCGTGGGTTAGGTCATTTATACGTAACAGGCGTTCACGCATCTTGACGTCACGCAAGCCTAACACAAGCCTATCGCGGATAATTTCATCAGGGGTTATCCCATCGTGCGCGTAGTTCTTGGCGATCGTACGAAGTTCGATGACATATGCAGAAATGCTTTCGCCCGCTTCTAGTACGCGATTGTTGAAACGAAAACGTTCGTATAAGATCTGCGTACGAGGTTCACAGTAGCTGTACAATTTTGACAACAAGTGATCAAAGCATTGTTCGTTTTCACCAGCTAGCCAAGTAAAAGTGTCATATACTTTGGCTGCATCTTCGCTTATGACTGACAAAAGTGTTGCAACTCTCACTAAGCCTTACTGCTTATTAATGCCTGTTGCAATTTCATAGCGTAGCCATATCTTTCGCCATTGCTTCCAGCTAGTAGTTAAATTATCGCCCATTGTCAACGGCTTCAGTGGGGGCCAATTTGCTGGTGGTGGAGGTTCCGCCACCTTTTCCCCGGATGTACTGTCACTGTCGGGCCTGTCTACCTCCGACATGACTTAGCTTCTTGCTTGCCTCTTAGCGCTATGAAAGTTCACAGTACCTGGCTTGAATCGCCGCTAGCACAATGCACAACAAGTTAAGGCCCGGAGCTGTCAGATGACGTCAGCGCGTCCACTTGTTCCCGCTCGAACAGTCCAAGTTGTTTCACAAGCTCGATGTAGTAGAACAAATCAGTATACCACTTGCAAGAGTATTCAACTTGTCATTAAAAGAGGGAGTTGTTCCGTTTGAATGGAAAGAAGCAAACATCATACCATTATTTAAAAAGGGTTCGAGAAATAAGTCAGAGAATTACAGACCAGTGAGTTTAACATCAGTGATTTGTATATTATTAGAAAGGTTAATTAAAGACCATATGGTGGAATTCCTCGTTAAGCATAAATTATTAAATTCATCTCAACATGGATTCCTTAAAGCGAGGTCATGCTTAACAAATATGTTATGTTTTTTAGAAGAAATCACTAAGTGCATAGACGTGGGATCGCCAGTAGATATTATCTACTTAGATTTTCAGAAAGCTTTTGACAAAGTGCCACATCAAAGATTACTACTTAAATTAAAAGCCCATGGTATCGGGGATAGCATAACTGACTGGATAGAACAATGGCTGACTGACAGAAGACAACGAGTTGTAGTAGATGAAGAAGTTTCAAATTGGAAATCGGTTTTGAGTGGGGTACCTCAAGGATCAGTATTAGGACCTATATTATTCTTAATTTATATCAATGACTTGGACGACAGTATAACAAGTAATGTACTGAAATTTGCGGTTGACACAAAACTGTTTAGAAACGTTAATACTGATGGTGATAAACAACATTTACAAAACGATCTAGACAGATTAGTGAAATGGTCTGAGAAATGGCAGATGTTGTTCAATTTTGGGAAATGTAAATGCCTACATACAGGACATAGGAACTTGAATGTAAACTATAAAATGGGAGATACTGTTCTGGGTACTACTGTAAAAGAAAAGGACTTAGGAGTTACAATAAGCGCTGATATGAAAGTTTCAGAGCAGTGTGGTATTGCAGCTTCAAAGGGTAATCAAATTCTTGGATTGATTAGAAGAAACATAACATACAAGGGAAAAAAGTTAATTATACCTCTTTATAAAGCAATAGTTAGACCTCATTTAGAATACTGTATACAGGCATGGAGACCATATCGTAAGAAGGATATAGATACGCTTGAACGCATACAAAGGAGATCAACTAAAATGATTCCAGAACTGAGAGACCTTAGTTATGAAGAACGCCTGAAAGAATGTGGTTTAACAACTCTAGAGACAAGGAGGTTAAGAGGAGATCAGATTGAAGTTTTTAAGATATTGAATGGGTATGAAAATATTGATAGAAATATGTTTTTCTCACTCAAGAAGGATAGCAGAACTAGAGGACATGAGGTAAAATTAGTAAAGGATCAATGTAGATTGGACATCAGGAAGCACTCGTTCTCACAGAGGACAATAAATAAATGGAACAAATTGTCTACAGATTGTGTAACTGCTAGCAGCGTGAATATGTTTAAAAACAAGGTTGACACATATCTCAGGAGGGCGGGCTATAAGTAGATGAACATTGTTGGACTCTCGATAAGCCAATGGCTTCATTGTCCACTTGCCATCTGGGCCTTTGGCTTGGATGGCAAATCTTGTTAAATCTTGTTAAATCTAGTCGGCTCAAAAGTCTCATTTTTCAGCCTATGTACTCCGTTGCGATTATCCTCGTTACGCTCAGTCGATGCTATAGTTGTTTACAGACACCATTTCGTACCAGCTTTTGACACCATGTCGCGGTTTGTTATACATATTCTCATTATACAAACGCGTTGACCAACAACAAATCGACTTAATTAGGAGCACATTTTACTACACACCAAGCATTCTCATTGGCCAAGCCCTGCCGGCATGCATATAATTAAAGTGGCGACTTCAATGGTAAATAATAAGATAGTGTCGCCATCTAGCGATTAACTGTTAAGTATAAGCGTTCCCGTCAAAACAACTGTGTCAGATAGTACTTTATGCATGTAATTTATGTAAACTTATCACTATATCACATATATATTCAACAACGTAAAAGATAGTTTGAAACATCAGTTTAATTCACGACCTGTAAACATAACCCTTTATTACTCCATGAATATATGTATATAAGAGTCCGGGGAAAATACTGCCTCTATTAACAAAAACGGTTTCATAATATATGTCTATAAGAAGTTTGTGTTTAATATAGGCGTAATAGTAATACTTAGTCTAACCAATATTCCACTCTTTCTTACTATTCACTATGCTATCTCAATTTTCGAATGGTTAACAACCCTAGTATAACGCTCGCTGACTTCCCTGCCAGAGTCCGGCAGTACAATGTTCAACGATTCACTTTGTATGGTTGTTCGTATTAACAGAACGACCAAAACCTTACAAAGAACCTAGCCGAATCCTCCGTCGAGACGTTTGTGGCCATTCGTGCAGGAAATGGCCTCCTCACTGAACGGAAACTGTTAGTTGGCGGTAAGTGATACCAATGTGCTCTTCGAAGCCATTTAAACACCAATGACTTTGCATAATCGGAAAATGTGTGCGTAAAGCAAAATTAAATAAGATGCTGCAAAGTACTGTTAGGCGAGACAGTCAAACGAAGAGATAATATCACTTTCTTTAGATTTGCATGCATATAATAACGTGTAAGAAAATGGCCCAAGTACCTTTTTTTTAAATTAAGTGAATTACTAATACTAAGTACTTTCACTTAGCTGGCTAAGAAAATATAAATAAATCATAGGATAAATAACAGACGATTAAATAATTTGCGTGTATGACTTGTTAATGTACAGTGAATAGTCACATGGTTTCAATCAGTCTTCGGACAAATGAGTGAAGTTCTTCTTCATATTCGAAAATAACGAACGAATGATTATACAAAATATGGTAATCTGTTTAATTGGTGGTCTTATTATATGTAAGTTATATTTAGTCTGGTTTTGTTGGACACATAGCCTCTGCAACCTACTTCAATACATGCTGATTCAGATATTACGCCTTTATAATATAACATGTCGTGGACTTACACACTCTTCAATTCACTGCACCGATTGTTTGTTGGTTGGGCGCTGTATTAACTACTGCCAAAACTATCTCTGGTTACCTGAGCATCAGTCGTGAGATCACTGAGCCGCTTGTTTGAATATTGATAAGCCTGTGTTGGTGCAAACTGAAATTGCTAATGGTCCTCTTGCTTTCAGCATGTCCCGGGGACCTGGTGTGGACTAAGTGCGGTCGCGAGTGCACACGCACTTGCGCGAGGCCCTACTGTAGCAGCTACAAGTGCATCGAGAAATGCTACTGTCCTCGCAAAAAGCCCTACCAACACGGCAACATATGTCTCTCCTATCGCCAGTGCAAAGCCGAAGGTCTCTGGCGACCTATCGGTTAACCTCATTTTGCTAAAGAGCAAATGTTACTCCAGAAGCAGCAACAGACGTTGATACAGAAAATGTATTAAATCTGGTGTCGCATATGATATTTTGTGGCGACATGTGATGTAAACATGAATGTTACTTGCTCCAGATTTGTTTATCCTGGTTTCATTTTCGAGCAGGGGTTATTGGAGAAAGAGATGAGACCGTTTATCTGTCGACTGAAAAAAGGAAGACGTATAAAAGCTTTATCTACTTACACAACTGAATGTGTGATCTGTGTCACTTTATAGTGAACAGTGAACGATATAACGCGGACATGTTATGTGATGTATATGCTTTGATTTCAATTATCGCTTTAGTTCAGACATGTCACCTGTTATAAAAATGTTGCATAACGCCACATTTACAAATAATTTCAAGGAATGGTATTTGATACGTTTAAGAATATTCAGTACATTGGGTTGTTTTTATGTAGTAAAACATAAATAATGTCAATAAAGAAAATTGTGCAAATCCAGTTATTCACTTATGAAAATACTCATCAAGTTGGGAGAATGCAATTAACTAAAATGTTTTTTTTTGTAACACAATTATTAAATTAAAATAATGTCTACGTTTTGGCAACCGTCAGTTGCGTTATTCAGGAAAATCTTGCATGGGACTTCAGTTCTTCTGCTCACCAGATGGTAAGACAAGCAGGGTGTTCGGCTTGGTTGAGCCGGTTTCCCCTCGTCTAGATCCATGAAGTGTTTTATTTTTGTCCTTGAAGGCCTCCTTTATCGGACTCACAATTATATGATGAATCAAGACGAGGGGCACCGGCTCAATCGATTGAATTAATGCTATTCATTAAATCATATGTGGAAGCACATGGAATACATTTGGAAAGGGAATAATATGGCCAGGAAGCATTTTCTACAATGCATTTACCGGGAACTATATATTTCCATTAATTTACAACACAAGAGTGAATTGAAGAACCACAAACTGCCACAGAGGAGGTGAGGAGGCGTCAAAATGAGTGATTCTAACGGTGGACAATGGAATGGAAATCATTACATGCTGCATGTAATGAAGACCTTGAAGTAGATTTTATTCATTGTATTCTAGGAATAAACAGTGGAGGGCATGATATATGTCTGTTTTCTCATAATTAACTAGTCGGCCGTGTTAAGGTACGCGAACGTTCGAATAACAGCAATAATAGCAAAGTTTATTATTATTATTAAAATATAATATACATATAATTTCAAAACAACAATGAAAGAGAAATTTCAACAAAGGGGTAATTCCATATGAAATCAACCAACACGATTAATGACACCCTCCGATGTTATCAAATGAAACATATGTTGAACCTGTTGTGAAATTTATACATGCAAAATTTCAGTCTATTGAGTGTAATAGTTTTAGAGTTATTGCATAATAATAAAAAACAAATCGCGTTATCTCTTAACACGTATGTAACATAATTATCTCTTAACACGTATGTATATATAGCGATGCTAAAGTTCTGATATTGGTCTCAAATGAAGCTAAGACATTATCTTTTCCAAAAATATTTATAATAATGGCAGTTGAAATATATTTTGTTGTGAAGGTCGCTGAACGTGATCTTTGACCTGATCCACCCAAAATGAGCAAACGACGATTTTGATAAAATTTTACATCTAGGGTAACCGTCAATGAAGAAACATATGCTGTTATATTGTTGGAAGGTGAATATATATATATATATATATATATATATATATATATATATATATATATATATATATATATATATATATATATATATATATATATATATATATATATATATATATATATATATATATATATATATATATATATATATATATATATATATATATATATATATATATATATATATATATATATATATATATATAGTTATATATTTAGTTATTTAATGTAACTACAACTTCAGTTACAACAACCGTTAAAAACGTTGACTGTATCCACGAGATCTGCAAGATGGGGCAACTCTCTTCACATATTGATTAAAATTGTACATCTAGGGTTACCGTCCATGAAGAAACATATGCTGTTATATTGTTGGAAGGTGAATATATATATATATATATATATATATATATACATATATATATATGTGTATATATATATATATATATATATATATATATATATATATATATATATATATATATATTGTTATATATTTAGTTATTTAATGTAACTACAACTTCATTTACAACAACCATTAAAAACGTTGACTGTATCCACGATATCCGCAAGATGGGGCAACTCTCTTCACATATTGATATATATATATATATATATATATATATATATATATATATATATATATATTTATACCTTGCTGATGCTTAATGGCAGAACCTTGAGCTCGTTTGCTATATGAATTGAACAAGAACATATATATTTGGTAAAGGTCATTTAATAATTGTATCAACTGTAACTAATAACATGTACAAGACAAGGTTGGACCTCTAGAAGACAGTGCTGGAAATATAATATCACAGGGGTATTTAATGGCGGAAGACCTAAATGGTTACTTCAGTTCAGTGTTTACCAAAGAAGATATTAGTTCATTACCAGTTGCTGATGCTAAATTTCAGGGGGCTAAATCTGACTATTTAGGTCCGTTAGTTGTAACTCCAGAATTGGTAGCTAAGAAAATAAAGGCAATGAAAGATAACAAATCACCGGGAGTGGATGGGATTCCTCCAAAATTAATAATGGAAACAGTAGAACAAATCAGTATACCACTTGCAAGAGTATTCAACTTGTCATTAAAAGAGGGAGTTGTTCCGTTTGAATGGAAAGAAGCAAACATCATACCATTATTTAAAAAGGGTTCGAGAAATAAGTCAGAGAATTACAGACCAGTGAGTTTAACGTCAGTGATTTGTAAATTATTAGAAAGGTTAATTAAAGACCATATGGTGGAATTCCTCGTTAAGCATAATTTATTAAATTCATCTCAACATGGATTCCTTAAAGCGAAGTCATGCTTAACAAATATGTTATGTTTTTTGGAAGAAATCACTAAGTGGATAGACGTGGGATCGCCAGTAGATATTATCTACTTAGATTTTCAGAAAGCTTTTGACAAAGTGCCACATCAAAGATTACTACTTAAATTAAAAGCCCATGGTATCGGGGACAGCATAACTGACTGGATAGAACAATGGCTGACTGACAGAAGACAACGAGTTGTAGTAGATGGAGAAGTTTCAAATTGGAAATCGGTTTTGAGTGGGGTACCTCAAGGATCAGTATTAGGACCTATATTATTCTTAATTTATATCAATGACTTGGACAACAGTATAACAAGTAACGTACTGAAATTTGCGGATGACACAAAACTGTTTAGAAAGGTTAATACTGATGGTGATAAACAACATTTACAAAACGATCTAGACAGATTAGTGAAATGGTCTGAGAAATGGCAGATGTTGTTCAATTTTGGGAAATGTAAATGCCTACATACAGGACATAGGAACTTGAATGTAAACTATAAAATGGGAGATACTGTTCTGGGTACTACTGTAAAAGAAAAGGACTTAGGAGTTACAATAAGCGCTGATATGAAAGTTTCAGAGCAGTGTGGTATTGCAGCTTCAAAGGGTAATCAAATTCTTGGATTGATTAGAAGAAACATAACATACAAGGGAAAAAAGTTAATTATACCTCTTTATAAAGCAATAGTTAAACCTCATTTAGAATACTGTATACAAGCATGGAGACCATATCGTAAGAAAGATATAGATACGCTTGAACGCATACAAAGGAGAGCAACTAAAATTATTCCAGAACTGAGAGACCTTAGTTATGAAGAACGCCTGAAAGAATGTGGTTTAACAACTCTAGAGACAAGGAGGTTAAGAGGAGATCAGATTGAAGTTTTTAAGATATTGAATGGGTATGAAAATATTGATAGAAATATGTTTTTCTCACTCAAGAAGGATAGCAGAACTAGAGGACATGAGGTAAAATTAGTAAAGGATCAATGTAGATTGGACATCAGGAAGCACTCGTTCTCACAGAGGACAATAAATGAATGGAACAAATTGTCTACAGATTGTGCAACTACTAGCAGCGTGAATATGTTTAAAAACAAGGTTGACACATATCTCAGGAGGGCGGGTTATAAGTAGATGAACATTGTTGGACTCTCGATAAGCCAATGGCTTCCTTGTCCACTTGCCATCTGGGCCTTTGGCTTGGATGGCAAATCTTGTTAAATCTTGTTAAATCTTGTTAAACTAATAACATATATATCTCGATGAGACAAAGCTTAAGCGCTAAACAAATGATACCGTCATCGAGGTACTAAAAACAATTATTAAATGACAAATCAGATTAGCAAAGGTGGGGCGGTAATATCCCCCACCTGTACATACAATGATACATAGTATGCAAATATATTATAGACAATTGGACGCACTAAAACCTCCTCAAACCCGATGGGAAAATTACAAGAAGGAAAGCGTAGGCACATGCAAAAAGTCATTAAGACTCATACCAATAGAAATTCAGTATTATAGAGTATTATGCAACAGTAGTACAATGGAGGTAGTAAGGGGAGGATGGTGGGTTGAATAAAATCTTCCTTTGTGTTGAGAAAACGAAGACGGGCGACATTGTTGAATTCTAACACAAAGGGAACGTTCCACACCCAGCCTCGTTTTGATCCCGGGTGAATGTTTACGTAATTCGGACCGTTGGCCGACTATCACACAACGGACCGTTGGTGGATTATCATCTCACAAGACAATCATAGTAATATTCGCCTCACATTGTAAAAATATTATTTTTGACATATGTAAAAATATTCATTTATACCTTGCTGATGCTTAATGGCAGAACCCTGAGCTCGTTTGCTATATGAATTGAACAAGAACAGATATAGTTGGTAAAGGTCATTTAATAATTGTATCAACTGTAACTAATAAAATATATCTCTTGATGAGACAGGCGCTAAACAAATGATACCGTCATCGAGGTACAACAAACAATTATTAAATGACAAATCAGATTAGCAAAGGTGGGGCGGTAATACCCCCACCCGGCCTTATGCAATATAGGCCCAACCCCCACCCCAGGGCTCTGCCAGTGAGCTAAACCGCCTATGGAGTGATCCGGATACTAACAGTACAAAGAGTCAAAGAGAATGTCAGTACACGTTAAGGAAACCAATGTCAATCATACCGCAATACCTATCCAACGCAAACGTCTATTAGCCTGGCTATGTGAACACGTTTAAGTAGATATATGAGCATAAATTGGATGCCAGGGCGAAATCAGTCGTGCTCCGTATTGCCATGTTGCACACAATGGATGCCAGTCATACTGAAACAACCACTGCCTACAGCAATAGGCCAAGTAAGTGTGTGGTGAAAGGAGTATGTCCCAAGCTAGCGGAATGTTGTACATCCTTGGGAATACTACTGCACACAGTGGATGCGAGTCATACTGCAACATCCACTGCCCTCAGCAGTAAGCCAAGTATATGAAGAACGGAATGTGTCCTCTCTAACGGGGTGTGGTATATCAGTGGGCATAGTACTGCACACAATGGGCGCCAGCCATACTGAAGCACCCAATGCCTACCGGGCAACCCAGATACATTCAAGGTCTGGTCATCTGCAGCATAGGGATACGAATGTAACGTTTAAAGGCAGTGGACTTCCACCTGCCCATAGATTGAATTTGTGTTTCACTCATCCCCATGTATGCCACTGTAGTAGCGGCAACGATTCTAAAACTATGAGCTTTATATTTACTGGGGTCCAGTCCCACCCACTGTAGTGCTTTACGCAAGTATTGACAAAAATAGTTTCGCGAAACAGGGGAGGCATTAGCAAAAGCAAACATTGGGCCATTACATGACCCACGAACATTCAGGAATCGAGACAATGCTTGGACCAGACAATACTTATTGTGCGTTTGTGAAATATGCAGAGTGACAGGGCGACCATACGTGTTGTGCTTAAAATGACACAATACCAAAACTATGTGTGAATGAGAAATGGTGACATATGCCAACTGAATGACATATTCGCTCCTGGTTCGCGAATGTACCGTTATTTCTCCAATGCGCAAGAATGCATGGAAAAGAGAAACATGCTCTGTAACATATACCTTAAATAGGCTGATGAGGCAATAAATTGTGTGGAGTCAACAATGCGGCATAGGACCCTGGGAGTAATCGGTAACCGGGTGTCAGGTTTCCCAGCCAGCTTCTGGGCTCCAGCCAGTAATTTCTTGATAACAAAATGTTGAGTTGGGTCAGGCATACCAGACACTTTATGAATATATGACAAAGCAGACATAGATGTCATAAGGGTATCCGGAGCATAATGCTTGGAGAAGAGGCTTGCTATATATGTAGCTAAGACACCCGTTGAAGCTGGAAACACCGAACAGTTAATAAATTGTTTCCTGCTAAAAGCGGCATACGATGTAATAGATCGTTTGTAGACATTCTTTGTACCCTCCGATAAGGCAGCGTTAAGCAGGCGAAGCATCGCTTCTGCCAAGGAAGAATTGGTGCAGGAATTCCTGTAGGCCGCGGTTGGAGCCATGGCGCCACCTGCCGTGCTGCAGCCTCCTGAAATCGTGACAGTTTGTCAGCTACGACATTAGTCTTTCCTGGAATGTGCTTTGCTTTAAAATAAACATTACATATCAATGCAGTCACTACTAAACGTCTAAGCAAGCGCATCAAGTGACAGGTTTTAGATGACTGTTTGTTGATCACTTCAACCACAGCTTGGTTGTCAGTGAGGAACAAGACTGAGTGGTTTGCCATATATTGCCCCCACAGTTCCAAAGCGGCTACGATAGGATAGAGCTCCAAAACTGCAATGTTATAACTTTGCCAGATGTCCGGGAAAGTGCCATTAAACCACCGGAAACCATAAACTGCAGCAAATCTCTCCGATGAAACCCAAGTACTATTGATGAGCATAGTGACCCCGTTGAACGAAGAAATAAAGCAATGCCAGGCTGCTAAATCAGCTCATGACTATGCAGTCAACCGGATGTGATGGTTAGGCCTAGATATGCCAATAGTGAGATTGATGAGACGATGAATGAAAGTGCGACCTGGTGAAATGACTCGGCTTGCGAATGTGAGTAGCCCTGTGACAGATTGGAGTTGGTGTAAAGTAACAGAACGACTTTTCCGCATGGCCGCAAGGGATGACAGAAGCTTCTGAACTTTATCTTGGGGAAGGCGAGCCTCCCACTTGACCGTGTCCAGTTCGATACCATGAACAGTGATGAGTGTAGCTGGAAAACAGGTCTTCTCGTGTTTGATGGGAATAGAAAGCTCATTTGCCAGTGCCATGAAAAATATTAAGATCGTGCAAACAACGTGATGAATTTGGGGGGGCCGATTAAGATGAAATCGTCCAATATGTGACTCACAGCCATTACACACCCGTGTCTTTAGGACCCACTGCAAAGCATATGTCAATCTTTAAAAAATGCGGCAAGATTCAGAACATCCCATTGGCAGGCAACGGTCGTAGAAAAAATTAGAATTTCATGTGAAACCGAACAAATGATAGCAAGACGGGTGGATGGGAATGATGCGAAAGGCATCCTCGATGTCGGTCTTACCCACCAATGCACATGGTCTAAAGTTTCATAAGAGACAGCGGTGAAGTCCTTTGGAATACATTCATTAATGGAATTACCCTGTGGGTAAGAAAGATCATGAATAAGACGGAATGCGTTTGGCTCTTTCTTTGCCACTAGCCCAAGCGGGGATGACTGGTAATGAGTGAATGGCGGTGAAATGAATGGGCCAGCAATGCGTCCCGGTGAAAGCTCTTTGAAACGTTTCTGTTCGACTACGTCCTTATGGTCTAAAGCAGATGGGTGATTGTGGGTAGAAAGGAGAGAAGGGTTACCAATGTAGTTTATTTTGAATCCGTTGATGAAACCGTCCACCAGAAAATTAACTTCCGCCTGGTCATAACCAGTGAGGGCCTGTAGTAACTGTAACTGAGCTGGATGGGTGGGGTGCATGACATTTGGCACACACGTGCTTGAATTTGCACATACGCGAGTGACACTTGCCCCCTCGCTGGTATTGCCAGCAGTAGCCAACTGGAAAGGGCTGCGGGGACAGGATTTGGTGGGCACAGGACCGGGAGCACGAGCTGACTCCCCTGAACATCACTAGTGTACATACACTTGAAGAACAAGTCCCACCTGGGTTGCTCCCAGGGGAAACCTGCTAAATCAAACTGCCGGAGTGACCGCAATCGTGCGTCATATTGCCGCCAGGCCAATGGCGGACCTGTCGCGGCAATATCACGCACAACCTCGCAATATTTAAACAAGCCGGGTGCTGCCTCCGGAAAACGTTGGGCATTTATTGCCCCAAACACCAAGAAGGCAGAAGTCCACTGATCGATGGTGGAAATCTGCCTTCCGCTGGCCTGGGGCAGCAAAGAGAAGAGTTGGTGCGAGTCACCAGATGAGACGGCCATTTGTTGGGGTTGGAAATGGTGGACGTGAGTCAGTTAAAACAACTCGAAGAATTCATTCGCCCATATCTTGGCCTTGATGCGTTCAGGAAGGTCGGCCCCCAAGGCGGTGGTGTGGAATGGAACACACGTGTTTGGAGCAGGCTCACCCTTATCGTCCATCAATGTGCTGAGTGCGCCAGCAACAGCGAAGTCCATGGGATTGTCCCGCTCGATGTTTGGGCCTGCCATTGGCCACACGACTTCGGGGGCGGGATCCACCGATGGCGCGGCGCAGTGGGCGTGACATCAGCGGCACGTGTCGCATCCCGGTCCTCCCGCAGCTGTTTTAACACTTCCCTGGTGACAATAGCCACCATGTCAGCAGTGCTGCATGCTGCGTCCGGGACCACGTCAGGTACGGCTGGCAAGTCCTCTGGTCGCCCCGCACGGCAGCAACCGTGCGACGTCGGCGAATGGGTGGTGCTGGCGCGGGCGGCTCAGCCTCGGCGGCGCGCTTCCTGGCTGCTCGGCGGTGGGACGGCAGTCTCACCATGGCTCGTACCGGTTTGGATAGACGTCCGCGTGGCGGCATACTGCAAATGTTAAACAAGGGGCAGAAACAACGTCCATTTACAATATAAATAATGGCGCCATTGTGTAACTATCCCAAATAAATGTAGGGCGGGGGGGGGGCAATCAGTTTATCACAGCACATCCACCAAACACGGGTGATGAGAGAGAGGGACCAGCATATCCAACAGTCGGTATCACAGCACACCCACCAAAACACGAATAGTAAAATAGTGGGGCCATCAGGACAACCTCACTGTATCACAGCACACCTGCTGTAAATATGATTGTTACGAAAAGGAATCGCAAGCCACACACCACTCATGTGACGTCACTGGTAACAGGGTTGTACTACCACAGCCGACATTAGCATTATATTTGTTATTATTGAAGTCTGCACCGTAACAAGCATTATCGTAGGAGACAGTGTAGAACGAAGTGGCGGCGGCATAATAAATATATATGGCATAACAGCGAGAGGTTGAATGAAAGCCAATCATACTACAACCAACATACAACCCCTAGCATTGACAAGAACAGTATTTTTTTTATTTAAGTCTCAGTAATAACTGCACAAGGGTGAGGGGAATGCCAGGATAAACTAGCCTGTACTTAAAGCTGGGAGAGAGACTGGTCCCACTGTTTCGCAGCAAATAAGGCAGCTCCCCTGATGGAGCGCACATATTTGCGCATCCCTACTTCGTTGAGGTGGGCCCCACAGTTTCAAAATATTGTTCCCAGTTGGCGTGCATGCCTCGGTGTCGCCAATAGTGAATACGGGGCAGATCCGATGTCAGGGCATCCAGCGTACGATTAACGACAAACCGAGCGTCGTTAAAGTCAGAACGCGGACGTGAAACGAAGGCAATTTTTGAGAAGGGTGATAAAATGGCGGCGAACAAAGAAATGTGCGAGACCAACGAGCAAAATAGTAAATCCACTCAAATCAAGGATTATCAAAGTAGCAATCCGCGAACAAACGCGTATCACTTACATATACTGTAGACAAAAGGTCTAAACAGAATAGAAACAACGTTGAACAATACCAACCTTGAAATCGTGGTTGAATAAAATCTTCCTTTGTATTGAGAAAACAAAGACGGGCGACGTTATTGAATTCCAACATATATACTTCCACATACATTTGTAACCTTATTGTTAGTGTTTTATGCTTACAGTATTATGTCCGGTTTCCAATGTAAAATCACTTTTGTTTACTTTTAAAATATGCAAGGAGCTATTTAAGATAACAGTCTCCTCGAATATATCATATGTTATCACATTATTGTCTTGTGTTGATATTTCGACGACGACAATTCCTTTTTGAAAGATAAATAATTATTATAATATGTTTTCTCCAGCGAAATGTAGTAAATTATGATATCAATGAACTGTAGGCGATGTTTACACATTTCTTATAATCATGGATAAGTACCATCATAACTCTCGTTTGTTAGTATGGAAAAGTATTATAATTTATATTTACAATTGACCATACAATGTGTAAACGCAACAACATTTATGTTGTTATGGAGACACACCAGAGACACATGTCCCATTTCTGATGTGTATGACATTTCTTTGGCTCTTTGAAATTTGTCTTACGCTTTTTTGCAATTATTGATAACGCCAATATATATATATATAAGTAGTAGAGAATGAGTTCCTAATAATCAATCAGGAGGCCACGTCCACGAATCACTTCCGCTTCCGGTTGCGCGCGCAGCCTTCTGGGTAACCTAAGCGCCCCATGGCGACTGGAGCTAACCCTAACCGTCTAGAGCGCCACCTGGCGACTGAATTTAATTTTAAATTTTTTTTTTTTAATTTTTTTTTTTATTTTTTTATTTTTTTTTTTATTTTAAAATAGCCATTCAATATTGAGCAACAATCCACCATACATTACCTTCGTCCTGTCAGTTTCCACACGCTTATTTCCTGCGAGCTGCTAAGGTTCCAAACGGTTCAGAACTCAATGCTTCGGCCTACAACACAACGCAGCCGTCTACTGGTAAAAACAGGTCCGTTCGTAGTCCGCTAGGTATCGAGTTACAACAACATGCTTGACGCCGATTACCACATCGGCTCGAATATAGGACAGCGTCGCACTGATTACCACATCGACTCAAATATAGGATAGCATCGCACTGATCGGAACAATATCGTGCTCCGAGGACTCTGAAGTCTCTTGCCATACGCATATTTTCGTTATATGTCAATATTTTAAAATAGCGCGCTCTTACACTTTACCCATAACTCCTACAGTTTACCCATAATTCCTACAATTTACCCATAATTCTCCTATTGAATAAGAGTACAAGGACATTTTATTAAATATTTGAAAATAATGACACAATATCGTCCACAAACGTTAGACAGAGGACTCTAAAGTCTCTTGCCATACGCATATTTTCGTTATATGTCAATATTTTAAAATAGTGCGCTCTTAAACTTTACCCATAACTCCTACAGTTTACCCATAATTCCTACAATTTACCCATAATTCCTACAATTTACCCGTTCACAGACTTATAAAAAGAACGGGACTGTAGTTTCATACGAATCGTGTTACTCACAGACCCCTTATATTCTGATTGACCAGGCGAGGCAAACTATTACCAAGATTAAACCTGTCTGGACTTCCGCACTGTGTGCAGTGACACTGCGCTTTAATAAAAGATGAATAATAAATATGCATTCACTACTTATTGCCTGCAGTGATTCCATCATGCTGTTACCTTAATTTATTTACACAAACACACACACACACACACACACACACACACACACACACACACACACACACACACACACACACACACACACACACACACACACACACACACACACACACACATACATATATATATATATATATATATATATATATATATATATATATATATATATATATATATATATATATATATATATATATATATATATATATATATATATGATGCTCCTACTTCCAGCCACGTACTGGCTCCCGATACATTGCGTCCATCATACAGTCCTCTGTCTTTCCTACCTCCAGCCACATCCTGGCTCCTGACACATTGCTATGGTGGACGCAGTGTATAAGGAGCAAGGGTGTGGCTGGAGGTAGGAAAGACAGAGGACTGTATGATGGACGCAATGTGTAAAGAGCCAGTATGTGGCTGGAGGTAGGGGAGACAGAGGACTGTATGATGGACGCAATGTATCAGGAGTCAGGATGTGGCTGGAGGAAGGCGAAACAGAGGACAGTATGATGGATGCATTGTATCAGGAGCCAGGATGTGGTTGGAGGTAGGAGAGACAGAGGACAGTATGGTGGACGCATTGTGTAAAGAGCCAGGATGTGGCTGGAGGTAGGGGAGACAGAGGACTATATGATGGACGCATTGTGTAAAGAGCCAGTATGTTGTTGGAGGTAGGGGAGACAGAGGACTGTATGATGGATGCAATATATCAGGAGTCATCATGTGGCAAGAGGTAGGAGAGACAGGGGACTGTATGATGGACGCAATGTGTCAGGAGCCAGGATGTGGCTGGAGGTAGGAAAGACAGAGGACTGTATGATGGACACAATGTATCGGGAGCCAGTATGTGGCTGGAAGTAGGAGCATCATATATGTGTGTGTGTGTGTGTGTGTGTGTGTGTGTGTGTGTGTGTGTGTGTGTGTGTGTGTGTGTGTGTGTGTGTGTGTGTGTGTGTGTGTGTGTGTGTGTGTGTGTGTGTGTGTGTGTGTGTGTGTGTGTGTGTGTGTGTGTGTGTGTGTGTGTGTGTGTGTGTGTGTGTGTGTGTTTGTGTAAATAAATTAAGGCAACAGCATGATGGAATCACTGCAGGCAATAAGTAGTGAATGCATCTTTATTATTCATATTTTATTAAAGCGCAGTGTCACTGCACACAGTGCGGAAGTCCAGACAGGTTTAATCTTGGTAATAGTTTGCCTCGCCTGGTCAATCAGAATATAAGGGGTCTGTGAGTAACACGATTCGTATGAAACTACAGTCCCGTTCTTTTTATAGCTCTGTGAACGGGTAAATTGTAGGAATTATGGGTAAATTGTAGGAATTATGGGTAAACTGTAGGAGTTATGGGTAAAGTTTAAGAGCGCACTATTTTAAAATATTGACATATAACGAAAATATGCGTATGGCAAGAGACTTTAGAGTCCTCTGTCTAACGTTTGTGGACGATATTGTGTCATTATTTTCAAATATTTAATAAAATGTCCTTGTACTCTTATTCAATAGGAAAATTATGGGTAAATTGTAGGAATTATGGGTAAACTGTAGGAGTTATGGGTAAAGTGTAAGAGCGCGCTATTTTAAAATATTGACATATATCGAAAATATGCGTATGGCAAGAGACTTCAGAGTCCTCGGAGCACGATATTGTTCCGATCAGTGCGATGCTACCCTATATTTGAGTCGATGTGGTAATCAATGCGACGCTGTCCTATATTCGAGCCGATGTGGTAATCGGCGTCAAGCATGTTGTTGTAACTCGATACCTAGCGGACTACGAACGGACTCGTTTTTACCAGTAGACGGTTGCGTTGTGTTGTAGGCCGAAGCATTGAGTTCTGAACCGTTTGGAACATTAGCAGCTCGCAGGAAATAAGCGTGTGGAAACTGACAGGACGAAGGTAATGTATGGTGGATTGTTGCTCAATATTGAATGGCTACTTTAAAATGAAAAAAAAAAAATAAAAAAAAAATAAATAAAAATTAATTTAAAAAAAAAAAAAGGGGGCGCTTAGGTTACCCAGAAGGCTGCGCGCGCAACCGGAAGCGGAAGTGATTCGTGGACGTGGCCTCCTGATTGATTATTAGGAACTCATTCTCTACTACTTATATATATATATATATATATATATATATATATATATATATATATATATATATATATATGACATCATAAGTAATAAAACATGTTTAACTTATATATTTTTGGCAAATTTTCTGGTAATTATCAACATATGCAATGAATATACATTTAATAGTACCGGTGTGGTAAGGTATCTTGGACATCTTCCGCCCTAGAGGTTATCTTCAACGTTCCTGGATATATTACCTTATGAATATGTATGTGTATGTCTGTTCTTATGCAAGACTAAATTAACAAATATGAGTCAGAATAATATAAAACAACACGACTGACCGTGGGGTGATGACCATTGCTGCGGAAGAAATCAAAGCATGTGTCGGGTCAAATGTCAGGTTTATTTTCCAAAAGGAGACATATACATCAAATTCAGATGCGTTGTTAGAAGAGAACCGTCTCACTGTTCAGCTTACACGTTATATTGGCCTTGCTCCGTCTGCGTAATCTGTGAAACCAGGATAATTACATGCCGGCGTAGCCAGAGACCAGCTGCTTTGCACAGGTGATACGAGAGACATCAGTCGCTGGCTGTGTTGGTAGGACTTTTGTGACATAAGCATCTCTCGACGCACTAGTAGCTGCGACAGTGCGGCTTCCTGGATTCATTGACGGGATTGCAAGACACCGGGTCCGCGGGATTTGCTGAAAGCAAGATAGCTATTATTACAATCCGTTGGCATCAATAGTTCCGTCTGAAATTAACACGTCCAATTTCATAACCATAATTGCAGCCCTGTATTTTATATATTGATGGTGTGTGCAATAATATTGATGGTGTGTGCAATTAATATTTTTAAACGGAGAGCCATCATAAATGTCTTGCCTCTGGTAGGTAGATGCAATGTCGCCTTTTTTTTTTTTTTTTTTTTTTTAATCTTTAAATTTTTTTTTTTTTTAATCTTGCAACCTATTATATTACTCTCGCTTGTTTTCAACTGTTTTTAGTATTACGATTGTGATATGTAATGTTTAGTTCCGTGTGTGATTGGGTGCATGAGTGTATGTTTGTGCTAACGCCACAACACTACAAATTCCTTGTACTTGCTACTTGGTAATAAAACGTATCTTATCTTATCTTATCTTAAATTGTTACATTTCGCATACATTACGTTTTCTAATTCGATCAAGTATCTTCATTTTATTGACATGTTAAAAAATATTTGGAATGTTGCTTCAGATACATGTTCAGGTTCTGTAAAATCAGTCAAGTTTAAACAGTATCGACCTTCAAATACACAATGATATTACTTACGAGACTACTTTCTCTTCCGTGAGGAGTCCATTTCCACCACAAATGGCCACAAACGTCGCAACTGAAGATTGCGCCACGGTCCGTGCGAATCTCAGGTTGTTCTGTCAATACGGACAACCATGTCAATTGCACTGTGTAATATCATAGAAGTATGCAGGCGACATGTTTGGTTTTGGCAGGTATTTCATTTAGTTTTTCTTTAGAATTTCAATTTGTTACTCGAAAAGAATGTTCGTAATATAATGTGTCACACCCGTTTGCACAGGTCGTTCTACAAGAGTAATGTAGTAATAATACTGCTGGGTCGTGAGGTTTCTTCCCACTGGAAATCGGGCCGTATTTCGCCTTGTGTGCAAACAATTGGTACCCGGTCTAACCGACGAATTTTACCTGGGTGTCTTAAACACCGACTACAAGCAATGGCACACCACAAACGCACACTGAATTTGAAACGGAATGTATTTCATATGTGAAAGACCAACATGAGTTACAGAATAACATCGAACATGATATGTACTTTATTTAGTAACATAATGCTGAACATTATTTCAAGAGCCAATTAAAATAAGATTAACATACCTTGTTCGCACACACGTCGTACTTGCAGCCTTCATACATTGACTTTGCAACTCTGGGCTGTGGGAAAGACACATCACAGTCGTCACTTGACAAGAACTAATAAACAACCACTATTAATTTAGCCGCTGTTGTAAACCTCACCATATTATACATTATAATTTAACAGCGACGTTCCATATTTAGTATTGCCGATTTATATTGGTTACAATACAATATCCTTTCTCCACTTGTTATTAAACTACAACTTTTTTATGAATGGGAAATTGTGCGTAATATGGAACTAACACAGAACAATGTGTTACACACCATCTTTTTTATGCAGTCTGCGAATGGTCCAGCGGCGTTCTTCAGAAAGCCGCAGTACGCGTTGCTGTCAACTGTCCTCATGATTTTCCTGTTGCATGACAGGTCCACTTTGTCCACCGTCCTAGTTTGGCAAGTACATACCATAGTATATAACGAAGTGCAAATAATTACTGTGCCAAGAAACCGCTACCTTGGTTATCAAGTGAATTATGTGAACACGGTTCTTAGAAATGCTCACACCTTTCAACACTTCCACGTTCCGCAAACCTGTTCATTCAGAACCAACGCAACTTCTCTGGGGAACGTTCAGCCAGGCTACTTCGGCAACGTTATTAATATACGTAATAACACCATTAGACAGTTTCAGGTATAAGTTTTTCGCTCCCAAGGTATCTCAATACATAATGTATAGCCTAGGCTACAGCAGTTTCAGCTATACGTTTGAAGCAGTCACCTTGCCCATTAAGGATTTGTGTGGCCTCAAAACTTGGTTGTACCACCTACCACCAAGTTTTGAGGTCAATTTCCCGCAATTTTTTTAGAACCAACCTCCCACTTCTCACTTCCTGCCATCCCCTCACACAAACCCTTAATGGGCAAGGTGACTGCTTCACACTTATAGCTGAAACTGCTTGGTGATTGGTGGGAAATGGACTATCAACATTTGCGGGAGGCAAGGTAGAGTGACAAACTTTATCGATAACTCGAACCGCACCAATTTAAGTTACACTTACTGTTCACTGCCGGATAATGGAGCTGCCTCAAACCGTGCTGCCGTCACCGCCCGTTCAAATCCACTGCAAAAACAAAGCATTTACTTTTACATAGTACGCACTGTCCTTGGAACGGATCAAAAGGCGTTGTGTCTATCCCCTTGCTAGTTGGGGCTACGTGGGTGGAATAAATATATCCATTCTTGCTTTTCGCATATTTCTATTTTGCATCTACCGAACAAAATAATTGTGTTAATTATCTATTCCTGCATAAAACTGCTGGAAGATCGCTGTCCAATTATGTCATAATTTATCAATAAAAAATGACATCCAAAACGGTACACCATGATTTAATTCGCAAAGGTGTTATCGTAACTGACACGTGCACATGTTGCCCGAAATCGGAATCATCGGCACTTCATTCTTACGCCAAAAAGCCGTAGGAAAATGAGTGATCCTTCCCAAACGCTACGTTACCGAGTCCAAACATTAATTTACACCTGGTGCTAAATGAACGTTGAAGAAAGTGTATTCCAACCGCGCTCGTGGAGATTCCCGGATATCGTTCACCCGCCAACTGTTGCCGATCGACCAGAATCGCCTGTTCGACGGCAACCTTCGGACATTGACACCTAGCCTTGTACGGTAGTCGTTCATCGGGTCTCCGTCGGCGTTCCCACATAAACCTGACAGTAAATAATATTAGTGGTGGCATAATTTGATGATGACGACGACGATGATGATAATGGTATTGATGGTGGTGCTGCGGATGATGGTGATGGAGGTGATTCTGATGTAAGATGGAGTTGATGGTGATGATGATTATGATGGTGGTGATTATAGTGATTGGTAGTGGTTGTGGTTACGATTGTAGCGTTATGAATTTATCTCAACTTAGGCAACGAAATGAACAATTCTTTCATGCATTCTCCAAATATAAATATAAAGCAATAACGACTTGATTTGGTGTTTGGCGTAATAGATTGTAATATATTGTCGTCAAAGAACAAGACATACATTTAAAAATATAAATATTTGCTTATTAATTATTTTATATATCTAAAATAATAATATTACATTGCCTATAGTCATATGTGTCAATGATGGGTCCACGTCTCTTTAAAATATAACAAATATACAACATTATCTATCCCCAAAATATTTTGTCATTCAGAAAGCTATTATTTTAATTCAGTGATGATAACTCACCATTTGAAGTGTCTTATCTTAAAGTAAACTTTCAAATGTGCCACAAACTATTATATAGACCACTATTACAGATGCTCCAACCCAAACGTATGTTATTTTTGATGAACCCATTTTATTGTTACACCCAATTCCAAGCTCCCTCACCAGTATTTCAATACTATAAATTAATGATCTCCCAAAATTAACTTTTTAGAAAGCAGCATAATATACAGTCAACTGTATGATGAATGTTGTATTTGTTATTTGAATACGTGCCTTTACTTTTGATCTTTGTGCTGTCCAAAACAGTTCAATCTTTAACTGGTTATGCCCGGTACCAAACGTTCTTTATGGATTGAGACACATTTATAAGGGAAATAATTACTTTACAATTTACAAGAACTTATATAAAAAATTGTCATATATTTCAATTATGTATCAAGGATGCTATCAATAACACATCAAGTGAAACCCATTTAAACGAATGTTCAGCATTTCACCATAACCTTTACCCCAATCATCTGACGCAAACACGTGTCAAATAACGTCCGTCCTACATTTAGGAGTAAACACCAGTGTTAAAATATTATATAGACAACATGTAAATTTTGCTTTAACATTTTATCAGATGGTTGTTATGCCCGGTACCAAGATGTGATGTTTATTGCTACACAATGTAACTAGCTTTAATGTTGCACAGCTAAAGATAAATTCTGACGACTTCGCTCAGAGGCATCAGAAAGTTCAAAAACTACTGCATCTGTCAAGATGTCAGAATGGAAGCGACATGAGTTGGATAATGGCACCAAAAACTCCGCTATTGTACCACTTTTAGAACACCACAGTAAGAATGTTAAGGATGAAAATAATTTCACTTCTTAGTTGTAACGTAGAATGACGTTCTCATTGCAAAGGACCAAATGGATGCGTGCCAATAACACAGATTGGACCATTTTAGGAATGTGCTCAACATCAGGGCGATAGGACCCTCCCACTACACAAGATATAGTTCCTGGTATAAGAGCTGTTGCCATGATGCCGGCACCACAACACTTCAAAGACATTATTGTGGTAGGTTACGAATACAGCTAAACAGCAAACATGTTGGACGTCGCAACCCCAGACACGTACTCGTACTTAGTCGACGACGTGGATGTGTGCACAAAGAACACAATCATTAGTCGAAACTAGAACATACATCAGAAGTGCTCTTGGACAGTGTTATTAAAACAAAATTATAATTTAATATCAAGTTTGTATATGCAATAGTACTGTGCAGGCATGAGCAATTTCAAATCACATTCCCGAAAAAGGGTCTCATTTTGTGAATATATAGAAGTTCCCCATACAGTGTTCTAATGCTACACGAAGACGAGCATAATAATTTTCGATTATAAGTATTATAATTCAGTTCCAACAGTTATTTATATTTATTTATGGTGATATTACAAAGAGGCACTTAACGCAGTTACGAATGAAGTTATACATTATAAAAGAAGCTATGGAAACGAATTAACAAGTAGCTTTGTAAAATTACAGCAAGAACTTGTATGTATATATCACGAGTAAACAAAACGTATGAGACAAGGTTGGACCACTGGAAGACAGTGTTGGGAATATAATATCACAAGATTGTTTAATGGTTGAAGACCTAAATGGATACTTCAGTTCAGTGTTAAAAAGAGAGGATATTACTTCATTACCAATCCCAGGCGCTAAATTTCAGGAGGCTAAATCGGACTATTTAGGGCAGTTACTTGTAACTCCAGAACTGGTAGCTAAGAAAATAAAGGTAATGAAGGACAATAAATCAACTGGAGTGATTGGAATTCCTCCAAAACCACTAACGGAAACAATAGATCAAATTAGTATTAAAATTATACTTGCAAGAGTGGTAAATTTTTCATTAAAACAGGGATTGGTTACTTTTGAATGGAAAGAAGCAAACATCGTACCATTGTTTAAAAAAGCTTGTGAAATATGTCAGAAAATTACATACCAGTGAGCTTAACATCAGTGATTTGTAAATTATGAGAAAAGGTTAGTTAAGGACTATATGGTAGACCTCTTTGTAAGGTATAAATTATTAAATCCATATCAACATGGATTCCTAAAAGCGAGATTGTGCTTAAGAAATATGCCATGCTTTTTGGAAGAAATTACTAAGTGGATAGACGAAGCATCATTAGTACATAGTATGTACTTAGATTTTTAGAAAGATTTTGACAAAGTGCCACATCAAAGATTACTATTTAAATTAAAAGCCCGTGGTATCGGGTTGGCATAATCGACTGAATAGAAGAATGGCTGACTGACAGAAGGCAACATGTTGTAGTAGATGGGGAGGTCTCAAACTGGAAATAAGTTTTGAGTGGGGTACCACAAGGATCAGTATTAGGACCTTTATTATTCTTAATATATATCAATGACTTGGACAATGACATAACAAGCACCGTATTGAAATGTGTGGATGACACAAAAGTGTTTAGAAAAGTTAACAATGATGGTGATAAACAACATTTACAAAACGATCTAGACAAATTAGTTAAATGGTCTGACAAATGGCAGATGTAGTTCAATTTTGGGAAATGTAAATGCCTACATACATGACACGGAACGTGGATGTAAACTATAAAATGGAAGATACTGTTCTAGGTACTATTGTAAAAGAAAAGAACTTAGCAGTTATAAAAAAGTGATGATATGAACGTTTCAGAGCAGTGTGATATTTCAGCTTCGAATGTAATAAAATTCTTGGGTTGATTAAAGAAATGCAAGTAAAAAAGCTATGCAAATATTGATATAAATATTTGTTCTCATTAAAGAAAAATAATATAATTAGAATACATGAGGTAACATTAATAAAGGATCGGCATAGATTGGATATATATATATATATATATATATATATAACATTTTTAATGCTGTCACTACAAACAATCGTGCAATAGTTTGTAGTGAAAGCATAATTAAGGTTATATATATATATATATATATATATATATATATATATATATATATATATATATATATATATATATATATATATATATTATATATATATATATATATATATATATATATATATATATATATATATATATATATATATATATATATATATATATATATATATATATTATATATATATATATATAAATATATAATATATATATATATATTATATATATATATATTATATATATATATATATATATATATTATATATATATATATATATGTATATATATACATACATATAAATGCATATACATACAGATAATGATATAATATATATATATATATATATATATATATATATATATATATACATACATACATACATACATACATACATATAAATTTATATACATACACATAATGATATAATATATATATATATATATATATATATATATATATATATATATATATATATATATATATATATATATATATATATATATATATATATTAAAGCACATCATAAGGTGACTTAATATAATAAATACATCGATAATATGCCACGCTGGTACGTAATTATTACATATTGCTGCAGACAGCATAGACACAAGAAACGGAAAATCCAATTAAAACAGTGTAAACAAATACATGTGATAAATTAGTGTATTATGTCCTCCACGCTGGATATATAAAAAGAACTCGATCTACGTACCTTCAACGCACTTGCGGTAGTTGGACGATATTTTTACAGACGCCCACATGCGCCCATCAAATTCTACAATGAGGCCGAAGTCGGTCTCGACGCGTAGTACGGTGACGATAGACGGCCTGATAGGCACTGCATATGACAACGTTGTAAAGGTCATCGTCCATGGTATGGCGCCGCTGATCTGTACAATATACGAATTTTAAATAAGTATGGACATTTATATATATATATATATATATATATATATATATATATATATATATATATATATATATATATATATATATACATATATATGCAGCGTCGGTCATATTCTTCTCTCTACTGTACATTTATAACGTTTTGCAAAGGCAAATGTCGGAACTGCCGCTCAAACTCGTTGGAATTCGCTTCACGCTAGCTTTAAATCAATATTTACACTTAATCCCCTAGCGTTGGACATGCGAGTTCGCCTTTTACCGTACACATCCAATTGTTGAAGACTGCGGTTTTTAATCCGCTTTCTTTGGCATGCTGCTGAGTCCGTAATTTCTGAGATGTCAGTTGTATTCTAAATATAAGGCAAGCATGACTGGTGACATACTCACCACGGTTATTTGTCTGTTTGGTCCTATGTAGAGTACCACAATACCAGGCAGAACGAGCGTGACCGACCTGATCCAGGACTGATACGTGATACCGTTTCGGAGTTCGTGGTCCACCAGCACTTGGAAGTCTCGAAGATATGCACACCTGTCCTGACTACTACGCGCTGACATCACGAATAAGCCGACACCTTGGTAATTAATACCGGCTCCGTCGAAGGTGTCGTAGTGGGGCTCCGTCCATCCGTTGCAGACCATCATGTACGCTGTTAAACATTGAGATGAGGTAGCAGTTTGTCAAATACTATTTCATCTACAGTAAGAAGTAATGTTGACGTTTTATCTATGTACACACAATAATTAGGCGGTGTTTCCTAGATATGTACATTAATTAATTAATAAACCACAATAAACTGATTGACAAACATTAATTGATGATGGATTATTATTATTATTGTTAATTGTTAGGCCGTTAAAGAGAACATTGCTAAGAATTTGTATCGGTAGCAACTGATGCTGCACACATTTTACATTTGTTCTGCATGTACCAAATATCAATGATTATTGCATGGGGTGATGCCTATCATATATATTATTGCATGGGGTGTATGCCTATCATATATATTATTGCATGGGGTGTATGCCTATCATATATATTATTGCCAATAATGGGTCACTGGTCACACAAGTGATCAACAAACTATTCATTTGATGATTCAATAGAAGAACCAAGTTGTTTAGATGTTCATGCATAAATAAATAAATACATACATACATACTTGCATACATACATACATACATACATACATATATACAAAATACATACATACATATATACATGCATACATACATGCATACATACATACATACATACATACATACATACATACATACATACATACATACATACATATATGCATGCATGCGCTTCTGCTGCCGCAGTGAAAAGTTGTCGACGTATTATTGACATTATTTTAAGTTATACTGTAGTTTAATTTTAGTTTGATTGTGAACGTCTGTGGACGACTGCTACGTCTCAAATACGACTTGGATATGGGTGTGTTTACTGGATTTGTAAGCTTTTTATGATACACTGTTGTTGAAACTACATTGTATTATTCAATGAGCTGTGACGGTCGCCATGGTAATAATGTACACAAGCCACCAGCTGATTCAAATGTGCCAACATACTGCAAAATCATTGATGCGTGTTTCCAAATCAATGTATTGTGACCTGAAGCAACTTGGTATTTGTCACGGTACGCCGACAGACAGAGGAACCTCTGATGGCCACAGACAATGCCAGTGGTCTAAGAAAATGCAGCCCACCAGCACTACCGACAAACAATCAGGCCAATTGTCACTAACAACAAGCCTGTATGCAAGGCCAGGGGAACTGGAGCATGTGTCCACAATCTATCTCCAGTGCAGAGATCCATCAGGCCAACTGGATAACATTTTATGTTGCTAAACACCCGCTCGGTTCAGGGAAAAGCATTCACAGTCAGTGAACATATTACTGAAACAGCGGCAGACGTAGTTATGTTAACTGAACCATGATTGCAGGACGAAGGCGTTGCCACGATAAACCAAATGATTCCTCCAGGATATTCGTTCTCGGGAACTGGCAGACAACAGAAAAGAGGTGGTGGCCTTGACATTGTGCACAAGATTGAACTGTAATTTACATCTACAAGCTCTGTTGAATACTCCTCGTTTGTGCACCATATAGCACAATGCATCTCACAGTGCTTGCTGTCTACCGCCCGATGTAATCGTCCATACCAGTGTTTCTCGATCACTTTGAAGAGTTTACTGAAAGGCTGGATTCTGCTGCTGGGACGGTCGTCATTAATGGACATTTCAACCTGCATATGGTTCTGCTCCGAGCTTCTGTCGTTTCAAGAACATACTAACAACACATGATCTTCACCAGTATGTTGAATGCTCCACATATAGGTGTGGCCATTCCTTGGACATTGTCTTCTCTCGGACATCTGACTCAACGATCAGCAACGTATCTGTGTTTAATAATGACATTTCTGACCCCAAGTTACTGACATTCTCAGTCCGTCACACACCCCAAAAGCAGCATCCGCATGGAAAAGCACAACTTAGAAAAGATTTTCGACATATAAATAATGAAATGCTAACTGGTGGAATCATGTCTCAGTTATCACGCTTGGATCCGTCACCTACAAATCCAGACACCATTCTGGATGAATACACGTTTGCTGTTAATACAGCATTGGATGAATACACTTCTGCAGTACTTCGGCGGTCATGCAAGAGGAGTACTCCACGTTGGTACTGTGCGGATATCCATTCGATGAGAAAGCTTCGCCGTCAGAGTGAGAACGTTTGCCGGGCATCCGGCTTGGAAATACACAGGCAAATCCATGTTGACCATCGAAACGCTCTCTCCAACGAGATATGTAAATCGAAGATCGAGTACTACTAGAATCTACTTCAGGATGCCGGTCAGAATGCAGCATTCAAAACAGAGGACAGTCTGTTAAACGAGGATTCGTCTAAACTTCCGAACACTGATTCTATGTATAACTTGTGCTACCAATTTGTGGACGTTTCTACAAATAAATATCAAAAAATCGAGCTGCAATCGATGCTTCAGAAATAAACATGAGCAACACTGAAACTCTGACACAGAGAGTAGTCGAACTATGACTGATCTTGATGCCACTTGTGAGGATGAAGTGCAGAGAATCATCCAACCTGCTAAAATCATGTAATCAAACTTGGACCCACTACGTACATCGCTGTTAAAGAGCACTCTTCCTGCGCATATTCCAACACTGACTCATCTGATCAACGTCTGTTTTGAGTCGGCAACTATTCCACGGGACCTCAAGAAGGGTGTCATAATACCGCGGTTAAACAAGCCTACTTTGGATAAAAATAAATACACTGAACCATAAACTACCGCCCAGTTTCAAGTTTACCATTCATGTCAACAATCTTGGAGAAGGTAGCAGCAAAACGTTTCATTCAACATCTAACTGACAACGGCCTCCTGATGAGCTGCAATCGGCCTACAAACCCCTACACAATATTGAAACTGCTATAATGAGAGTTCAGCATGACATCACCGGTGTCCTTCTGGTTCTCCTGGATTTATCTGCTGCTTTTGATACGATTGATGCACCTCTCCTATAAATTATTATGAATGACCACCTGGGAATATCTGGCCCGGCCCTGACATGTTTCAGTTCACACATGTCAGATCGAACCAAGCGATGCAGATTAGGTCATACACATCCGACGAACGTCCTCTTAGGTACGGTGTTCCACAAGGCTCGGTGCTTGGTCAGCTGCTGTTCACTGTGAAAGTCACCAATGCAGAACATACTAAAGAGGCACGCTGTGGAATACCATACGTTTCCAGATGACCTATAGATATACACATCCTATTATCCTCAAGTACCTGATGACACGAAACGTGCTACCCAGAGACTCTCTGACTGTATCAATGATATCAAATGCTGAATTGTTCAGCATAAACTCAAGCTAAATGATGAAAATACTTAACTTATTTTGGAACTCAGACCTAATCACCTGAGGAAACTTGGGCTACCGAAGAACCTCGTGGTTGGAGGTGCTACTATCAAGCCTGTTGTTTCTGTCACTCATTGGTCATTGTTCTGGTTGTTCAAATCTGGATTACTGCAATGCCCTCCTGCTGGAAATATTCGAAAATCACTTGACACGCCTCTAGAAGATATACATATATATAATATATATATATATATGTATTTATATATATATATATATATATATATATATATATATATATATATATATATATATATATATATATATATATATATATATATATATATATATATATATATATATATAGGCTATGAATGATATGGCACCTTCATGTCTGTCAGACTTGCTAAATCAAAGAACCATCAATCTAAATCCCCGGCTACGGCAGCTTTTTGATGTTCTAGAGCTTGCTGTACCACCAGCGTCCAAGTCCATCGGCAGACGTGGTTTTGGAACAAGCGGCCCCGCACATTGGAATGCACAACCACTCTCCCTCCGTGACGCACCTTCATTGACATTATTTAAGCGCAAACTAAAGAATCACCTCTTCCAGTGTGAATATAGCAATGTGTGAAAGAATATTTTTTTATGGACTATAACGATTGTCGTGGAGGACTTCATATGCTTTTCTGCGATGACGTTTTAATTATTTAATTAATTTATATTTTTATGGACTATAACGATTGTCGTGGAGGACTTCATATGCGTTTCTGTGATGATGGCTTCGTCGAAGGTGACGAAGTGAGGATCGCCCCATCCGAAGCACAGCAGTTTTTCTGTAAATTATGCTGCATCAAGTTATCTTGGGCTAAAGTTTAACTTCAGGTTTGTTGCGCTGCTACTTGGATGTGTGATTTTTTCGTAGAGAGCGACTTTTGATTTTAAAAAATTGCAATACATTATGTACCAGTTAAACTCAAAGAATAGTGGATATGAGTTTCTTAACTTAAATAACATCGACAAACAATGTTCACCGTCCGATGTCGTGTTATTGTTGATCTGGATAAATGTTACAGTCGCATTATTGAAACAGCTACTTAAAAATGTAAACATGTAGTAATCATAAGTTATCGACTTCAAATTGCTACGCACTCTCTACTAGATATCGGACAACAAATACGCATATGGAGGATAGATTAGCAGCAACTTAATTGTGGTTCCTCAGAATAATGCGAACCAGTTCTTGTACACAACACATTAACATTAAGAAGTTACGCAAAGAGCAGGACAACAAAGACAAATACTGAATTTAAAATAAGAAAACGAATGTTGCCGTTTCCATAATAAATGTTGAAAAATAATAAGGTTGAAATACACGTTGCTGAAAGCATCATCGAATACCATAACACTACAGGCTGACAAAGAACAATATACATGAATACTGCAGTATGGCTTGGAAGACCAGACAAAACCATACAGCTTATGACAATGGTAGAATACATAATTGTTTGGAGTGTCATGGTCGCCAAAGCCGCGAAGAGAAGAAGACATGGCTCAGAAGGAGAATAATAAAAAAATAATACCAACCCTCACCCACGCACACCGCACGAATACAGCCGTCTGTCTCCTTGGTGACACATTCG
>OY759263.1:13668076-13710576 GCA_963662155.1 Lamellibrachia columna
GAAACAGAGAGACATAGAGAGAGAGAGAGAGTGAGAGAGAGAGAGAGAGAGAGAGAGAGAGAGTGAGAGAGAGAGAAAGATAGAGAGAGAGAGAGAGAGAGAGAGAGAGAGAGAGAGAGAGAGAGAGAGAGAGAGAGAGAGAGAGAGAGACAGGGAGAGGGACATATATCTTTTACAGTACACATGTAAAGCAAACGGAAACTTACCATACATGGATCGAAGCAGTCAGCTTTTGCGACCAAAAGCAACAAGGCCGTGACGAGCAGTGCGTCAAATGATTTCATGTTTGCCCGGCGAGCAGAAGTTTGATAAATAATATAGAATGATAATAATTATTATTATTAGCATAGTCATAATATTTATAATAATCGTAATAATAATAATCATAGTCACAATCACAATGATAATACTACTATTAATAATAATAATCGTAATCATAGTCACAATCATATTAATCATAATAATAATAATAAAATCAAAGTCATAAAAGTAATACTAATCGCATTTTGTATCACCTCCAAATATATTACATAACGCATCAGGAACATTAATTTCATTGTTTGGTCTAAATGCTTTATATTCCATAAAATATGCCTTAAATCGTTAATTGTTTTTCCATTGGGAAATGGTTCTTCTTCATTAATAAATACACGCACGCACGCACTCAAGCACGCACACACACACACACACACACACACCCACACACACACACACACACACACACACACACACACACACACACACACACACACACACACACACACACACACACACACACACACACACACACACACACACACACACACACACACACACACACACACATACACACACACAAATTAATGACACATGAAACGGTTTGTGTCCGCAGTCGCCAATAATACACACCAGGAGTGTCTAACGGTATTGGTAATGTACATAAAGAAGGCAATTCCATCAGCTCTTTTACCCGAGACCTTCCAATATCTAACATTCTGCATTACCAGAACTACAGTTTGTCTCGACGATATATTGACAATTTTATATATACTGATTTAGTATTTATTTAAATAACATCATTTAGGCCGTACTTTGAAAAGATAGAGAATAATATAACAAAACCTTTTTCTGATGCCTAACACAAATGCACGTTACTTTAAATAACGACCAAATTCAAATATTGGATGGCATTGTCATATCGAAGGCAGTTGTTACTTACCGTGCTTGCGCAAAGCTCAAAGTCGGCAAATCGTTCACGTTCGTGATACCAGTGATACCAGGCGATGTCTGAGTACACAGAGTTGTAATGATGTGTGTGATGCCTGCTATTTATACACATCCCTCTCGAGCCTGTGTATTTGCCAACATAAAGAAATAGCAAACATATTACTCATGTATGACTGCAAAAAAAATCGCCATCGCTTTCCAATCCCTACTAACGTAAGTTGATGTCACCACACAAAGAAGTTACTATTAGAACAACAATCCAGCATTATGATATACGGTAGTGATTAATTGTAATTCATAGAGACACTGGGTCACACTGACCTTAGCTGAAAGCGTGTAATTATGTGTGTGGGTGCCTGCTATGTATACACATCTCTGTCGAGCATGTGCCTGTGCCAACATAAAGAAATAGCAAGCATATGACTCACGTATGACTGCAGTCACCAACCAGATCCTGTGTTGCGCAATACCAACATTGCTAGTCCGCAGCTACAAAGCCACCCAAGGGGTTAGTCAGAGCAGGCCGTCTTGTATGTGGGGACGCTTGGCCGATTAATTGCCTACTGGGCCATTTATGATAGTGGTAAACCGGGTACTGTGTTGCACAATACTTGGTTCTATATTGCGCAATACCAATATTGTCATTCCACTGCAACTAAAAGTGACGCTTGATCGAAGAGCGGCACTCAGTGTTGACAATGAATCAATCATTGGTCACAGGTTTACAGTCATATGTTATTGTATAAGAAAACACGGCATCGACTAAAATGTTGTTGTCTTAATATAGACGAAGGTCGTCATCTGATGTTATTTCTTTTATCTTATTTGGCAGGTCCGTCACCATGACTTTATTTGCCAGGTCCGTCACCATGACTTTATTTGCCAGGTCCGTCACCATGACTTTATTTGCGAGGTCCGTCACAATGACTTTTCCGTTGAACGCCCAACAGTCCGTCAGCTTCTTTAGTTTCTTTAGCTTCCTCGTTTCGAACGCCATTTTCGATCGTCGCGCAGTCAAGTCCTCGTTCAGGAAGACTTGTTCGTTTAGTTGGTGTGTGCTATGTTTCTTCAACGTGAACCGGGCACGATACACGTTATAATGAATTCGTTCAGTTCGAAATCTGACGATGATGGGTCGGCTGCCGGTAGGCTTTCAACCTAAGCGGTGGCTCCTCTCATCTTATCTTTAATCACTGCCAGTACTGTGGTGTCGGTGTCCTCGCCCTCGCCTGTCTAAGGAACCTCGTGAATTCGTAAGATGGGCCGACGAGTGTATTGTTCAAGGTTGTCGCTGCTTTCTTCGGGTGCACGTATCTTCTTCTCTAGTTCAACGATACGTACATCCTTTGCCTTTACCTGTTTGGTCAGGTTTTCAAAGTGAGCGTTCATGACAATCGATATTGTCCTTTAGATCGCATGGGTACAGATTGTTTTTTCAACTTTACAACTACTTCGTCATAATTTAACAGTTCAATAATTCGTAGCGCAAGCGCTTCCCCTGACTCGTCTGTGGGACTGCTGCTCCGTGTTGGCTTACGCATCATTGCAGGACTCGGTACACTACAACAAGTTATTGGGGAGGGGCAATACTCTATCACTTCACGTGGCAATACTTCTTTCACTTCTTGCCTGACAATATTATATCACTTCATGTTTCCAGTATGTCTATGTAATAGCAGTGCACATTCATGCATGTAGCTTGCCCATGTAACGTTCGCAGCGCCTCTTACTTTCCTGATAATCACGTCATATTCGGAACTGTGCCGCCATCTTGAAGTTCCACCTCTGTAGCTTGATCATAAGTTTGTTTGATGTTATTGTGCTATCTAAGGAACAATATGCGCTAGCAACGTCTCGTTTAATTTTTTTTTTAATATGCCCATTACTCATTGCACATATGTTATGATGGACACAATCAGTCATTGCAACGCTGATGATGGTAATGTGTATGCACTCGTGGTAGGTGGAGAGGGCATAACATCTTCATGGGTGCGCTGTGTCATATAAAGAAAGTGCAAGTTATTCGAAGAATACTGCTACTCTTACTACGGAGCACCACTATGGGATATCCACAATTAATATATATATATATATATATATATATATATATATATATATATATATATATATATATATATATATGTATATATATATGTATATATATATTTATATACAAATATATATATATGTATATATATATACGTATATATATACATATATATATATATATATATATATATATATATCTTCATTAATTAATTCAACAGGCTTTATACCACAAGTTACATGTAATAAGCAGTATTGATACATTATCAATTAAAAATCCATGGTCGAATTGTGGTGGTGACTACTGTGATTGTCATATACGTTATGAATACAATATGTATGAGGACGGGTCTTCTACTGATATTGGCCCCGCGTGGCAAGCGATGGCAATTACTGAAATAACTGTATTTTGAATATTATACAACTGCCATTTTTAATGTGCAAAATAAAGATTTCATTTATTAGAAAATACACTACAATACTTGGCTAACATGAGTCTAGACACAGACACCATTGTCGTATATGCGTGGCTAATAGCGATCAAGATGCCGTGAAGCTGCGGCGGTTCAGCAAACTGTCGCTCTGTGAACACTGTTGCTGGCGATCGCTGTTCGATCTAATTATCGCATCATATTGCACATTTACAAAGTGTTCGCTGTTTTTCTAATCATAGTTTCATCCCGTTTTTGCACTCCTTATATATAATCACATGCGGCAATAAAACGATACTACCTTAGTGATCTAAATAATGAATCTTGCTGCTAAACCCTTTTTGAAATACGTGTGCAACTTTTCATATATCATTACTACGCGCAAATCGTATGCGTGGTGCTAAAGAAGCGACCTCAAATGGATAACAGTAGAGACACGACTGCTTGCGTCTTGGGATACTCAGCAGCAACGGAAATGAATCGGTTAGCTGTCTATGCGGGAGGCGGCTTACTGATATTTCGACGTGGCACTCCTTTTTTTGTGTCAAAATCATGTGTTATTAAATTCGTAGACATTTTCTTTTTTCAAAATGGCCAATATCGTTACTAACGTACAAGACACAGAAGAGAATAATTTTTTTTACTAATTTCTTTAGACAAAATATAAATATTAGTTCATCAAATCATATACAATGCAATACAAAAAAGACACTTCTATTGCGCAAAACCGATGTTCAGCAGCGCACCAAAACAAAAGGTTTAAGTAGTTTCTGGTCGGTTAGCAATTCCGGTCGCAAAGAGTTGGATCGGTACGCTGAGGAACTATGGAGGATAAGGTGGGTTTTTAGTTGACGTAGAAATTAACGCTAACTGTGGGCATGTTCCACAGGTGCAGCAACCGAAAAGCCCCAGTTTCAACGTTTGTCTTCAACACTGGGAACGAAAAGTGAATTAAAACTAAATGATCGAAGCTGACTGGGCTGTCTTTTTGTGAGCAGTGAATGTAAATACGCTGGTTGTTGAATAAAAGTATTTAGTAGGTAATTGTGCAGATTTTTTTAATAATGCGATATCGGACAGGGAGCCAATGCAGTGTCTTAAGAAGTGGCACTGAGTAAGATAAACGAGTAGATCGGGTAATTACCCATATAATTTTTTTTTGCAAACGTTGAATTGTGAGGTCCTTGATAGTAATATTGTGCAATGGGGATTTGCAATAGTCAAGTCTACTGATAACACGAGCAGTTACAATTGTTTTGGCGACAGAGAGAGACATAAACCGACGAATACAGCGAAGGTCACGAATGTGACAAATGCAGCAACAACACGTTTAAGGTAACTCCTAAATTCCGTTCTGAGGCGGCCGTTGTAAAATTCTGGCAACGGACATGCTTATGCACAGCTAGTGGAAAAAACATATTTCGTTGTTTATGTGATACTGGCTGTCTAAAATCTGCCACATACTAGGAAATATATCGATTTCTTATATCGACGAATCACGCACGCTTTTTGGTTTGGCCAAATACTGGTCAGGCGCAAGCCTGACAGGCTTTACCGCTTCCTACAGCCTTGGCACTGTCGAAGCTTTTCTCAGGATTTAAAAAACACATGACTATTGAAGAAAGTGCAGTAAGTGCGTCTTTCAGATCTGGCGCCAAGATGTCGGCTGATTTGGCGCCAAATGCATTGCACCCAAGCGGTAATGACACACACACACACACACACACACACACACACACACACACACACACACACACACACACACACACACACACACACACACACACACACACACACACACACACACACACACACACACACACACACACGCACGCACACGCACGCACACGCACGCACACGCACACACACACACACACACACACACACACACACACACACACGCACACACACACACACACACACACACACAAACACACACAAACACACACATACATGCACGACTTAACTTTGGCGGGCTTCATTTGAGGAGCAGATTTGTGAAAGGATTTACCCTCCATTTAACTGATTCAGCGAACACAAAAAAAACATGTAAGAAGTGACTTTAGCGCGCACTACCGGGGCGATCAGGCATGATGAACTAAAAACACGGGAAGCGAGCTGTGGGCCGTATTGTCCTAGGACTGTCTCACCCCAGGGATGGAGCAACTCTTGCTATTTTTCAAATGCAAATCAACTAGTTTATCTATTTGCTGAACATAGTTTTCCAATAGGTAACACAAATTTCTGTCTATAATATCAACATATTAAATTTAATGTAGTTTCCCTTAGGATGACCGCGCTGCTCCGAACTATTAGAAGACTTAGTGCCCTGCACGGACATATAATTTGAGACCAAAAACGGCCCTCAATTAGCAATTAGAATCCAGGCCTGCAAAAACTCCTCCCAGGCCCGCAAACTAGAATTTAGGCCCATACCCGGCCCAGGCCCGCAAATTAGAATTTTGGCCCTTAACCGGCCCAGGCCCGTTAGTGTTCGGCCCAGGTCCGGCCCGCACGTTTCAGGCGCAGGCCTGGCCCACACCCGCGGACCAACGATGTGTAAGCCCGCGGCCCGCAAACCCGCGGCCCGCTAAATTTTGAACAGATCAACCTTTTATCTTATAATAAAAAAGAAACACAAATAAACTGTAATACATACGTTAATAATATTTAAAAAAAATATTAATATTGATATTTTCTGAGAGAGATCAGGTTCAGACATGTGTGAATTAATACAAGTGTGAATGAATCAGTCTGGGAAAATTGTAGACACTGAGCAGAAGACACTATTTAACACAATTGGAAAATACCAACTACCAACTGGGGTGGGCACTGAACATATTAGAATCAGTGAGTCCATGACAGGTTACACGCTTACGTATTTTTTAAATAATATACCGCTGCCTTATCGTTCGCCATCTTATACTGTGTCTGCGTCAAGCAGCGTAAATAACAACGCGTGGGGTGTAACCACCGGTTGCGTAATAGTTACTTTAGTAAGGACGTGAGTCAGTATCCAGAGAGCAAGGTGAGTAGGGTTGTGACCCTAACTTTTCGCCCACACTAACTACGTGCCACCTGCACCAAGACGAGCGCCTCAATCGCGCGGGTTAGTCAGAACACGAAGAATGACGATTGTATTGACAATGGTGGGAGAAAGAATGTTCAATAATTAACGGAAGTACGCACTGACACGCAACAACAGGGTCGATAATACCACTAATCAAATGATCTGGCTGCTAGCCCCTTGGCGTCTGGTGGGAAAAGGTTCGTGTTTGCCTTACGTTTACAGACAGAAAGCAATTATGAGTAATATTGCGAGATGTAGTTTCACCATTCGATGCGATTTTATTATTCAAACATTTGACAGTTACTGTAGGCATGTCAGGAGAGTAGCATCTACAAGTGACTGTCCATTCATTCAATTCATGTGGCAGAATGAACTGAACCGCGTTATGGACACTTCTGTCGTGATTTGTGGCATATGTACAAGGTACAAGGGACTACAGGCTTATAGTATATAATCCTAAAGATAGACAAGAAACTGCCCGAAACGACATTAGGTAGACTCGAACTCCGATCTCACCGACTGACAGTCTAATCCCATCGACTGACAGTCTGATCCCACCGACTGACAGTCTGATCTCACCGACTGAAAGTCTGATCCCACCGACTGAAAGTCTGATCCCACCGACTGACAGTCTGATCCCACCGACTGACATTCCGATGCTCTATACGCTGAGCTACCGCGCCCAACTCTACTACATTACAACGGGTCTTTCAACGACAGTCTGATGTTTCGCCTACACACACAAACTGGTAAATATCATTGACGCAATGACGCCACCCAAAGACAGAATGTCACCATGACATAAGCTGCACCAAAACGCACCCCTTAATGACGAGGGTTAGTCAGAGCACGAACAATGACGACTGTATCGACAATGGTGCGAACAAGAAATTCACAATAACTTATCCTAAGTACTAAAAACGCACTGGCACGCACCGCGATCAGCTGTTCAGTGTCCGTGTCCGTGTTCATGTCAGTACGTTTGTTCAAACAAATTAGATCGTAATACAATTTAGACAGAAACACTTTATAAATGACAAGCTTGAAAGGAGCAACGCTGAAATAAAATACTTATAGTGAATGTAAATGTAAATGTTTATTGATTTCTATAGCACCATATTTAGACTATAATATTCTATGGTGCTGTACAGTACAATAAATAGCATAGTAGAAAGTCAAAACAAAATAAGCTTTCAACATAATACAGATATTGATATAAAACGGTAAAAAATATAAAAAGAGTAATATTAATAATTTCAGTAGAAATTTTCGACATATTTTATATAAGTATTTAACAGGTGTAAAAGTATGTAAGTTAGTAAAATGAATAAGTTAATTGTATGCTATTCTAAAATATTGGGTCTTCAGTTTGCTCTTAAAAATACTGACATTGTCGAAGCTGCGAACATCTTTGGGAAGGGAGTTCCACAGTTTCGGTGCAGCAACTATAAAAGCACGATCTCCCAGTGTTTTCCTTTTTTGTCCTTGGTACATCAAGTGTTAGATCATCCAGGGATCTTATACCGTAATCAGTGCTTCAGCATTTCCGACATATTTTCAGGTCCATGGCCACGTAATAAATTAAATGTCAGTAGGCATATCTTATATTTAATACGAAATTCCACCGGCAACCAGTGAAGTGACTTTATTATTGGAGTGATATGGTCATATTTGCCAATTCTGCACAACACTCTGGCTGCAGTGTTTTGAACCATTTGTACTTTTCGTATAACGCATGTTGTTAAGCTGATCAAAAGGGCATTGCAGTAATCAATATGGCTGTGGATCAGAGCATGTATCAGTTTCTCTGTACTCTGTTGATCTCGGTATTTTCTTATTTCTTATATCCGATGTTATATAGTTGCGCATAGGCATTTGAAGTTGACATGTTCTTCCATAGACATATATTTATCAAAATAAGCGCCAAAATTTGGTACACAATTCAGTGCATGTACCTCATAGCCCCGATGTTAATGGCCGTGTTGGTGCACTTTGCTAGTTGTTGCCGAGTGCCGAATAAAATGTACTCAGTTTTGGAGTTGTTAATTTTTTGTTTCATGCCTTGCATCCAGCTATTGGTGTCTCTAATGAATCGTTCCATGGACTCACAGTTACTGTATAAAGAATCAGGGTGGAAACCACAGAAGACTTGATGATCATCGGCGTAGGCATGCCCCAGCTTCCAATGCTGATCAATGACAGAGAAAACAGGGCTAGAGTAATATGTGAATACCACAGGACCTAGGCATGAGCCCTGCGGCACTCTCTGATTAAGTTTAAACTGCTCAGACGCCGTACCATTGATAACAATACGTTGCGACCTTGATTGTAGATAAGAAGAAAACCAATTTTGAGCTGGGCCTGATACTCCAAAAGAGCAAGTCATTATATTTAACAAAATATCATGGTCCACTGTATCAAAAGCCGATGACAAATCAATTAAGACCAGTTGTGTTACCTTCTGTTGATCCATGTTTATAATAATGTCAGACTGGACTTTGACTAGTGCGATTTATGTAGAATGTTCTGTTCTATAAGCAGACTGACAAGGTGGCAAAGGAAATCCACAGTCTGAGTGAAGACAAAGTTGGTTTACAACAGCTCGGTTAGTTTTGACACATACTGGAGATTCGATAGAGGACGATAGCTTTTTTAGAATAGGATCCAATCCTGTTGTTTTAAGCAGCGACACTACAAGTGCAGTCTTCCACTCGTGTGGAAATTGTATATACTGCATTGTCCCTTGTACCAATGGAAGTAAAAGATCCCACAAAGGGGTAAATGTGTAACCTGCCGTGGACTCCACCTCTCAAACCACACAAGTCACGACAGAAGCGCCCATGTCGGGGCTCAGTTCATTATGCCACATACCTCACACATACCTCACACATACCTCACACGAGGACACGACTGAATTGAATGAATGGACAGACAATTGAAGATGCTACTCTCCTGACATGCCTGCAGTAAATGGCATATTATGTTTGCATGATAAAATCGCATCGAATAGTGAAGCTACCTCACGCTATATTACTCGCTCAATATTACTGGTCACATAAACTACGTTGTTTAGTAAACGTAAGAAAAAATGAACCTTTTCCCACCAGATGCCAAATGGCTAGTCGCCAGACCATTTGATCAGTGGTATATATCGACCCCTGTTTTTGATAGTTGGCGCATAGTTAGTGCGGCCGAAAAGCGAGGGTTATAACCCTGCTCACCTCGCCCTCTGGGTACAGACAGCTTCAAGCAGGCGTTTTGACACACCGGTGGTGTGCCCTGTATACTGTGTAACGTGTATGTATGACATATTTTGTTATTGATCAGAAATGTTCGTATATGATGTAATACACACTTACTAAAAAAGTTGTTACATACTATTACGCAACCGGCGGTTACACTCCACGCGTTGGCTTAGTGTTGTTTGTTTACGCTGCTTGAAGCAGACACAGTATAAGATGGCGGACGATAAGTCTGCGGTACATTATGTTAACAAATAGGTAAGCGTGTAACCTGTCTTGGACTCACTGATTCTAACATGAAAATATAATGGCTGCGTACAAACATCGCACAACCGGCGGCGATGCTGATAGCCAAGGCCGAGTATTATATATCAGGCTCCAACTACAACGAGAGGCCTGTAAGTAAAACCCGCGCAGAACAATGACGATGAATTTAGTTGACACGCATGTAGAACACTCGTATCACTCCCACTATATTAATCATCAACAGTTGTTTTCAATTTCCCTGGTTTGTGGTATACAAACAGAGAGAGTATCCGGTACCATCCCGGACTAAAGGATAAAGAGGAGAGCCACATCAGTTGTAGTAGACGACGTTTGGCAGGCGGGCTCTTTCTTAAAACAAAACAAAACTTTTACATTACTGTCGTACGTCACTGGATCGGTCGACAATCGAATGTACTCGTGTTTTTCGTAGCGATCACATCTAGCGTATGTCCGTTCTCGTATGTTAGCACAATACTAGATGCTATTAAGATTTAGCAAAAATTAACAAGATATAACATTACTTTTTATGTTTTCGTTAAATATTTGGCTCAAGAATGGGAAAAATGGCTAAATCAATACACTACTAAGCTTTGAAGCAAACCCAACATGTACAACCATCATGTGATACATCATGTGATACATCATGTGATACATCATGTGATACATCATCAGAATCATGACCAAAACGACCTCGTAGCGGCCCTTGGCACTCGTGGATCCGAAAATAAACCAGTATCACTCCAATTGGACCAATGTTCGCTAGATGGCAGCATATGTATATCCCATGACTGGGGACAGCACGTCTTGGTAACGTTTTTATTTTGTTCGAACTATCGGGGTTCATTTTCTTTGTCTATGGACCAGCATTTCCCCTGATTTACATATATGTAACACATAATGTATAGACGGGTTGTGCTAAATTACGACATAATGCCGCATTTTGCTACCCGAAACCGTGGATTGTCGTGAAGACATAGATGCGATTAACATTGTATTGTGGTTTGTACCGCCCCGTCGTGTACTGGGTGTGCGGCGACGTCTCAACACAGATTATTGGTTAGTTTAACAAGATTTAACAAGATTTGCCATCCAAGCCAAAGGCCCAGATGGCAAGTGGACAAGGAAGCCATTGGCTTATCGAGAGTCCAACAATGTTCATCTACTTATAACCCGCCCTCCTGAGATATGTGTCAACCTTGTTTTTAAACATATTCACGCTGGTAGCAGTTACACAATCTGTAGACAATTTGTTCCATTCATTTATTGTCCTCTGTGAGAACGAGTGCTTCCTGATGTCCAATCTACATTGATCCTTTACTAATTTTACCTCATGTCCTCTAGTTCTGCTATCCTTCTTGAGTGAGAAAAACATATTTCTATCAATAATTTCATACCCATTCAATATCTTAAAAACTTCAATCTGATCTCCTCTTAACCTCCTTGTCTCTAGAGTTGTTAAACCACATTCTTTCAGGCGTTCTTCATAACTAAGGTCTCTAAGTTCTGGAATCATTTTAGTTGCTCTCCTTTGTATGCGTTCAAGCGTATCTATATCCTTCTTACGATATGGTCTCCATGCTTGTATACAGTATTCTAAATGAGGTCTAACTATTGCTTTATAAAGAGGTATAATTAACTTTTTTCCCTTGTATGTTATGTTTCTTCTAATCAATCCAAGAATTTGATTACCCTTTGAAGCTGCAATACCACACTGCTCTGAAACTTTCATATCAGCGCTTATTGTAACTCCTAAGTCCTTTTCTTTTACAGTAGTACCCAGAACAGTATCTCCCATTTTATAGTTTACATTCAAGTTCCCATGTCCTGTATGTAGGCATTTACATTTCCCAAAATTGAACAGCATCTGCCATTTCTCAGACCATTTCACTAATCTGTCTAGATCGTTTTGTAAATGTTGTTTATCACCATCAGTATTAACCTTTCTAAACAGTTTTGTGTCATCCGCAAATTTCAGTACGTTACTTGTTATACTGTCGTCCAAGTCATTGATATAAATTAAGAATAATATAGGTCCTAGTACTGACCCTTGAGGTACCCCACTCAAAACCGATTTCCAATTTGAAACTTCTCCATCTACTACAACTCGTTGTCTTCTGTCAGTCAGCCATTGTTCTATCCAGTCAGTTATGCTATCCCCGATACCATGGGCTTTTAATTTAAGTAGCAATCTTTGATGTGGCACTTTGTCAAAAGCTTTCTGAAAATCTAAGTAGATAATATCTACTGGCGATCCCACGTCTATCCACTTAGTGATTTCTTCCAAAAAACATAACATATTTGTTAAGCATGACCTTGCTTTAAGGAATCCATGTTGAGATGAATTTAATAATTTATGCTTAACGAGGAAGTCCACCATATGGTCTTTAATTAACCTTTCTAATAATTTACAAATCACTGACGTTAAACTCACTGGTCTGTAATTCTCTGACTTATTTCTCGAACCCTTTTTAAATAATGGTATGATGTTTGCTTCTTTCCATTCAAACGGAACAACTCCCTCTTTTAATGACAAGTTGAATACTCTTGCAAGTGGTATACTGATTTGATCTACTGTTTCCATTAGTAATTTTGGAGGAATCCCATCCACTCCCGGTGATTTGTTATCCTTCATTGCCCTTATTTTCTTAGCTACCAATTCTGGAGTTACAACTAACGGTCCTAAATATTCAGATTTAGCCCCCTGAAATTTAGCATCAGCAACTGGTAATGAACTAATATCTTCCTTGGTAAACACTGAACTGAAGTAACCATTTAGGTCTTCCGCCATTAGAAACCCCTGTGATATTATATTTCCAGCACTGTCTTCTAGAGGTCCAACCTTGTCTTGTACGTTTTGTTTACTCCTGACATATGCATAAAAACTCTTGCTGTCATTTTTTATGTTACATGCCAGTTTTTGCTCATAGCTTCTTTTAGATTGTCTGATTTCAGTTGTAGCTGCATTAAGTGCCTCTTTGTATTTTGCATAGTCTTCTTCCTTTCTGGTACGCCTATAAACCCTCCACATAGTTTGTTTTAGCATTATTTTTCTAATAGCCTCTTTTGACAAATGTTTCTTTCTACACCGTTTTCCTTGTTTTCGGAAGGGAACAAATTTATCGATGATACTCTCAATTTCATATTTAAGAATGTTCCAGCATTCAATTGCGGTCTTATTCATCAGCATGTTATTCCAATCTAGCTGTGCTAAGTATTTTCTCATATCTTTGTAGTTACCTTTGTGGAAGTTTCTCTTGTACGTTTTCTTATTTTTACTTTCTGATTTTACATTGATGTCAAAATGTATTTGATTATGGTCACTATTACCCAATGGTTCAAATATTTTTACATTGTCCACTAATTCTTTTTGTGATGACAAAACTATATCTAATACATTTTCTCCCCTGGTTGGTTCTAGTACGTGCTGAGTAAGAAAGCTATCCTGGATTAAACATAGAAATTGTTGATCCTCAATCCCTGTGCTCTCTAGAGAATTCCATTGTATGTGTCCATGGTTAAAATCTCCCATTATGATACATTCCCCTTTACTAACTTCCTTTATAGCGTTTTTTATTTTTGTGTTGTCCTCTTCGTTTATGTTTGGACTTCGGTAAACTAATCCAATAGTTAATTTTGAATTTCCTGAAACAATTTTGCACCAAACAGCTTCATCGCAATCTGCTTCCCTTTCTAGTTTTATTTCATAAGCCTGAATAGATTCTTTAACATATAAAATAACTCCCCCGCCCCTTCTTCCTATTCGATCTTTCCTAAACATTACGTATCCTGTCAATCCTAATTCAGCATCTGTAATATCTATGTTGGCCCATGATTCAGTTATACCAATTATGTGAGGGTCAATATCTTCTACCATAATGTTTAATTCGTTTTTCTTATTTACTATGCTCCTTGCATTTAAACATACGCATATATAACCTTTTTCAGAGATGTTTTTCGGATGATTTGATATTGGTTTATCTGTGCTAGTGGCCTCTTGTTCTGCTTGAGACACCTCTAGGTAACCCCCCTGCACTTCTAGTTTAAAGAATGTTTACTTCCAAAAACATTTGTCATTGTACCCAAGTCGCTATCTACTGCTGCTGAAAGTTTGTCCGCGAATACTGCCGCCCGTAGTTGAGTTGATCAGATATGTCGTTGTTTAGCATTATTTGTATTCAGCCGATGCCCAACACCGAAGAAGACAAAGCAACAAGACAACAAGTCACAGCCACTGTAAAGGAGAATGTAACCCTGGTGGATTTAACAGTTTATATATTTGTTAGGCTAGTCACTAGGGGGCGCTATGCCCAGTGTCACTCCCAGTTTAACAACCTGAGCGAGTTTTAGAAATTAGTCTGGGCAGTTCGCCCTGGGCCGGAGAAGACGACACACGTTGTTACATCCAAGCAACCATCTCCCGGCTCAGTATATGTATATTGAAAATTTATATATGTCGTTGGGAGCAGAAACTCCATTTGTGATACATTCACCTATTACTATTCTCGGCCATTGTTGCGGTTGTTATATTTCCTCTGGAAGCTTTTACTTCACACATTAAACACTGTGGTTACAAGTGTTGTCAGAAGCGGGATATCTGACAGTGTAAGCTTCCAGAGGAAGGATGGCGTCGGCAGAAGAGAAGTTGGCTCGGCTGGAGGATATGGTGGAAACGCTAAAACGCAACCAGCAGCAGCCTGTCAACGTCACGGTGACCGCTCCTCCGACAAGAAAACTGAGGATGTTCAAAGGTCGAACTAGTGAATTTCACTACTGGATACGGGAAGCACGGAGCATCTTACCATCCGTCTCTACGGCCGATAGACTGTCATTTTTGATCGCCCACCTGGAGGGACCGGCCCGGGAAGAAGTAAGGCACGCCCCAAGTGATGAGAAGGACTGTATCGATAAGATATTTACGTTACTGGTGTCTGCTTTTGGGGAAAACCGCAGTAATGCGCAGCTGAAGAGAGAATTATACGATCGGGTGCAGGGTAGTAGAGAAAGTGTTAGAGAGTTCTCCAGAGCGCTCCTGGAAATTTCTGAAGGATTGACTGATAAGGCTGAATGTAAGGATCATATATTGATAGAAGTATTCTGTGAAAACCTGTTAGAACCTCAGATAAAGCGGGAAATAAAAAGACTAGTTCGGACTGACCCCACAATTTCGTTTGGTGCATTGCGCTCCGAAGCGATTCAACTAGAGGAGGACGGTTTGAGTGGGCCAAACAGGTGTGTGCGTGTGAGGGAAGTTCACGAACCCCGCCACGCCTCCGATGGCCCGAGTCCACTGGAACGAATTGCGGCCCAGTTGGAACTACTCGCGACCACTCAGTCGGAAATCGTGTCTTTGTTGCTAGCACAACAACAGACGGCCGCGGGGGTGGCTGCGAGACCTAGCAGACCGGAACCCCGCAGCAGCGGATCACTTCATTGTGAGTACTGCAGGCGAAGGGGTCACACCCAGAATACATGTTGGAAGCGGGCAAGCGATATACGCCGTACCGATGAACAGTCAGGTGTTCATGCGTACGGGGATCAGTCAGATACCCGTGCAATGCGGGGTGGTCCAGTAGCGCGATCTATGTCGGGTCCTAATGTGCCACCCCGGGGTCAACAGGGAAACTAATTCACCCCGTTGCCGAGCGTCAGGCAGGCGGGCGTAGTAGCATTGACTGTATGTTAGTGGATAAGACCCCTATCATTTCATGTGAGATAGCAGGCGAAAAAAACAGTATGGTTTTAGATATGGGTTCGGAAGTAACTATTTTACAGGAATGGTGGTTCAGCGAATACTTAATGGCTTCTGTCGACTGTTTAGAAGATGCGTCGTAATGGTTACGGCTGGAAGCAGCCAACTCTCTAGTGTTCCCATACATTGGGTACTTTACAGCCGATATAAATGTGTTGGGCACTATCTTTAAGAACAAAGGGATTCTAGAGCAGAAAGATCCACCAGGGCTAAATCACCACAGACAAACCTCGGGGATACTGGGTATGAATGTGTTGGGTGCAATCCCAGAAATTAGGGAACTACTTCGCACCATAGAGACCCATGATCGTAAACCAAAACGGAAAATAGAGGGAAGAGTAGTAAAAAATTTAGGGGACAAAAGTGTAAATATAGCGGCATGGTCATCGTGTAATGTCACAGTGTCAGGGCCACGTTGCAGCGGTAACGGAATGGTAGAACCATTGGATGAACTCCTAAAGGGAGGTTTACTCCTCCAAGCAGGACTAGTAGGTTCAATTAATGGTTGTTTTGGGGTGACCATCGTCAACCCAACTGCCAACGAGGTGTGGTTGCGTTCCCGATCCCCGGTAGGGAGGATTTATACAGTTGATGTAATTAACAGGGATCCAGAGCACAAGGTATCTTTCCAGGAATTGGATGATGGGTTGAGAGTAAGCTTGGAACCCAGACAGGTGACAGCTAATACGCGATGGGTAAGCAGCAAACAATGTCGCGACATACCTGAGTTACCCAGTGATCAGAGTTGGATGCGAGATGTGAGTATCGGTGATATTCCGCCTACTGAAAGAGATCGCCTGACTAAATTGTTGCACTCAAATCAGCAGGTATTTGCTCAAAATGAAAGTGATGTTGGGTTAACCCACACTGTCAAACACCGAATATGCACAACAGAAGACAGCCCTGTCAGAGCGGCCTACCGTCGCATCCCACCGCCTCAGTTTGAGGAAGTCAAGGCACACATCAATGATCTAATTCAGCAGGGAATAGTCAGACCTAGTCATTCGGAATACGCCAGCCCAATAGTTATTTGTAAGAAAAATAACGGGAACATTAGGATGTGCGTGGACTACCGTAGACTCAACACCAAGACGAGGAAGGATGCATTCCCACTCCCACGAGCGGATGAGATTTTTTATCATCTGGAAGGAGCCAAGTGTTTCTCGACGGTCGATTTGAAATCGGCATACAATCAAGTGGAAATAGACGAGTCTGATCAACACAAGACAGTGTTCACGACGCCCATGGGTTTGTATGAGTACAAGAAGATGCCCTATGGATTTTGTAATTCACCTGCTACCTTTCAGAGGTTAATGCACATCGTATTCAGGGAGGAGATGAATGAAAAGGTGCTGATTTTCTTAGATGACATAATCATATACCCTTCCACCATTGAAGAGCACTTTGAACGACTGGCGTTAGTATTTCAGCGACTAGCATCTCACGGGTTAAAGATCTAACCTACTAAGTGCTATCTATTTCAGAAATCAGTTTCGTACTTAGGACAGATAATATCGGATCAAGGGATTTCGGCTGACCCAGAGAAGGTGAAAGCGGTAAGCGAATGGCCAGTACCAGAAAATGCGACGGAACTGAAAATCTTCCTGGGTACAGCGAGATATCACCGACGTTACATTCATCTTTTTTCGCAGCTGGCATCGCCCCTGTATAAATTGGTGAATCAAGATCCCAACAAAGGGAAGGAGAGAAAGCAAGGACGGAAGTGGAACTCGGCCACACCAGGACCGTTTGCGTGGAGACCGGAACATCAAGAATAGTTTGATTCACTAAAACGCGCTCTCACAACCATTCATTCTTCATTCATTCATTCTGGAGACAGATGCCAGCCACCAAGGACTTGGCGCATTACTTCTCCAGGAACAAGATGGGAAGACTCGAGTAATAGCATATGCGAGCCGGGGTCTCGGGGGACCTGAGAAGAATCGAACGGCATATAGCTCTATGAAGTTGGAATTCTTAGCAGTGAAATGGGCGGTTACTGAAAAGTTTCGCGATTACTTGCTGGGAGTTCAGTTTGTGATATACACGGACAATAACCCGTTGTCATACATTCAAGCTTCCGCCAAACTAACAGCGGCTGAACATCATTGGCAAGCAGAACTAGCAAGATTCAATTTTAGCATTCACTACCGTCCCGGGCGACTCAATGCTTCTGCGGACGGTCTGAGTAGGAAACCTCAGGCTGAACCCACCGATTTCTCAGTCATCGGTGAAGACGAGATAGCTGACATTCTTCAGGTAACGGTATTACCGCCTGATTTACGCCAGAAGTTACTCAAGGGCGCGGCGTGCGCCGTCACAGCCAAGGTAGGCGATACACACGAGGATGTAGAACCAACCGTCCTACCAAGTCTTGGTATTGGGGAAATTCAGCAGGCTCAGCGGAAGGACCATGTCTTGGGCCGAATCTGGTATTATATAGATAGGGGGCACGATCCTGCACGAAGGGGAAAGCGCAAGGAACCACCAGCAGTAGCTAAACTCCTGCAACAATGGGACCGGCTACAGATTTGTGCTGGCAGGTTATGCAAAACAATGATGGACCCAACGGACGGATCAAAGGTAACGCAATTGTTGCTGCCAAATACAATGAAGGACGAAGTCCTACAGGAATTACATGACAAGATGGGACATAAAGGCATAGACAGAGTAGAGAAACTAGTGCATTCGCGGTTTTACTGGCCAAATATTCGTTCGGACATTCAACACTGGATTTCGATGTGCGAACGTTGCAATCTTGCAAAAATGCCACATCTTAAGGTACGCACACCCATGCATAGCATTGTGGCCAGGGAACCCTTAGAAGTAATCACCATCGATTTTACAGTACTCGAACCTGCCAGTAAAGGTATGGGAAATGTTCTGGCGGACGTATACAGCAAATTTACTATAGCAGTGCCGACTAGGAATCAGACAGCGCAAACGGTAGCCAAAGCTCTGGTACGGGAGTGGTTTTTCTGTTATGGAGTTCCGTGTCGGATACACTCGGACCAGGACGTTGTTTTGACGCCAAGATTGTCACCGAGTTGTACAAGATTTACGCGATCCAGAAATCCCGAACAACCCCGTACCATCCGATGGGAAACGGACAATGCGAGAGATATAACAGAGCAATGCATGCATTGCTTCGCACGTTGACACCCACTCAGAAATCCAAGTGGCCAGAACATTTGCTAGAATTAACATATGCCTACAATGTAACACCCCATGCCGCGACTGGGTTTAGTCCCTTTTACCTCATGTTTAGCCGGGTTCCGCGTTTACCTGTTGATATTCGACTGCATCGTGACGATATGCTACACTCGCAAGTGGCCCATGGAGACAGTAGTGACTGGGTACATCAACATCAAACAAGACTGAAAAGGGTATACACGAAAGCGACCGAACAATTGAACCTGGATATTGTTAATCGAAAGGCTGTGCACGATAAGCGGGTAAGGGAGGACGTCCTGCGTGTTGGCGAACACGTGCATTTACGCAACCGCGTGAAAGGGCGCAACAAGATAGGGGACGCGTGGGAGCCCAGCGTCTACATTATCAAAGAGAGAAAGGATGACACATATGTCTGACTGGCCATAAGAGACGAGTCATTAACCGCACAGATTTACGAGTGTGTGTCCCAGAGACAGTGAGACGCGCAATAGCGCGGGAATATCGATATCAAACACCAAGGCATGGACCAAACATATTACATAGTGATGTAGAGTCATCGGACGGCGAATCTGGACGATTCGAAATCACCATCTCTCGAGAACCGACTATTAACTACTCCGATTCAGATTCGGACCAAGACCAGGTAGTTATCTCGCCTATGCCTTTACGTCGGTCAACGCGACGTAATGCGGGCTACCATAGTAAATCTTTTCGGAATCCTAGATTAGTGCTTAATAATTAGACATATTTTAGACGCGGACGCCTACATTTCAAAGTGGGGGAAGATGTAACCCTGGTGGATTTAGCTGTTTATATATTTGTTAGGCTAGTCACTAGGGGGCGCTAAGCCCAGTGTCATTCCCAGTTTAACTACCTGAGCGAGTTTTAAAATTAGTCTGGGCAGGTCGCCCTGGGCCGGAGAAGACGACACACGTTGCTACATGCAAGCAACCTTCTCCCGGCTCAGTACATGTATATTGACAACTTATCTCTGTCGCTGGGAGCAGAAACTCCATTTGTGATACATTCACCTATTACTATTCTCGGCCATTGTTGCGGTTGCTATATTTCCTCTGGAAGCTTTTACTTCACACATTAAACAATGTCAATACCCAACGGTCGTTCGATGTGGTTACAAGAATATTTATGTAAACATGAGAACACATATTTTAAGCGCCAACGCACGGTGTCACCACCGCCACAGCTTGATAATAAATAAAAATGGGCAATTGTATAGTTGCATAAACGATTGGATTTCAAACAAAGGCGAATGTTAATGTGACTCTAGAAAAAATTTCGGTACAGACACTATCCACAAATGTATTCAATTGAAACTGGGATATCTCTTGATAAAAATAATGAGCTTGCCTACAATTTCCAGACGCTGCACAACAAGTGTAAATTGTGGCAGTTCTGAACCGATGAGTTTGTATGCAAGCGAACTGTGTGTATTTAATGCTTCTTTCTTGTCCCTCCCTGGAACAATTCCTGCGGATGCCCCTTCCTACATTTGGTGCTTATCCACGAGGCCGGAACCGTGGATTATCGTGAGGACATAGATGCGATTAACATTGTATCGTGGTTTGTACCGCCCCGTCGTTTACTGGTTGTGCCGCGACGCCTCAACACAGATTATTGGTTAGTTGACCAGATATGTCGTTGTTTAGCATTGCATAGACAGGTTATTGCATTAGGGAAAGTTTGTTGAATAGTAGACGCATCCAGCTCTGAAAGCTAGAACATTCCCCAAGAGTTTTGAAATGAAGATTCAACATGTCTAATCTAATCAACTGTGACAGAGGTTTCTGCATTTTATGTTGTTTCAGCAAAAAGTTACCAATTTATTTTACAATGACCTGTAATATAAGTGAAATATTACTGACATTTCATGGGTAGCTGCTGTTCGAAGTAGATGGAGTGGAAACGTGTTAGTTGCCGATGCTTTTGCTGCTACTGCTGCTGCTGCTGCTGCTGCTGCTGCTGCTGCTGCTGCTGCTGCTGCTGCTGCTGCTGCTGCTGCTGCTGCTGCTGCTGCTGCTGCTGCTGCTGCTGCTGCTGCTGCTGCTGCTGCTGCTGCTGCTGCTGCTGCTGCTGCTGCTGCTGCTGCTGCTGCTGCTGCTGCTGCTGCTGCTGCTGCTGCTGCTGCTGCTGCTGCTGCTGCTGCTGCTGATGATGATGATGATGATGTTGCTGCTGTTGCTCCGGGTGCTGCTGTTACTAATGCATCAATAACCAATACAAACAAAGTTGCGTGTAGTGATGTGATACATGATAACATGCCAACGTTCTCATAACTGACGTTGTCATCATATAATGCTGTTTAAGAAGTGTGTGCATTTACCGATGCGAATCGTGGACAATAGCAAAACACTTGAAACACAACTCAAGAGTGCTCCGAGCGTTTAACAATCTATGGCAGCAACATACGACAAACGTAGAACGAAGTTGTGGATTTACCAAAGTCTCAGACATAATATGGGACTGGAGACTAGTATTATTTGGGCACAACCTTAAGCGCACATAAGATACGTGTGTTGTGGCATCCGGTGGCAGCACCGCGCGGAAGACCAAACCAAGGCAGACCAGACAATGAAGGGCATACAGGTCTGCAGACAGCTTGTCGGAGCCAGACGAGTTCAACAACAGCGGCTGTCACGATGATGGTGTTAATTGATAATGAATAACATCGTCTTCGCGCGTCCGACTTATAACAGCAACACGCGAACACAACTTACCCGCGTGATCTTTTGATCCCGCTGCGTACGCCATCGGGGATCGTTCCTACGGGAACATCGCGTTGCACAAAATGTATAACCATGTTTACAGCTTCAGTGGTAGTACGCTACGAGCGTTGGTGTAGTGCCCAATGAATCATGTTTTGTAGCACAGCAAACATGACAGAAAACAGCCGTCTGCTCTAGTGTTATTGTCAATTGGCTGTTTGTATCCATTGCCACGTCGCTGGCTCAAAGGCATGGCGTCAGGCGCTCAGTAGAAGTAGAAAATAAAAGGTGCATTGTTCTTGCTAGGCCAAACACGCATGCACATACACAAACGCACGCACACACGCACATACCCACGCACAAACACGCCCCCCACAACACACGTTGTATCATTGCAATGAATTGAAATAAGGCTATTCAGCCCAACTTTTACGTCTATCTTAAGCTAACAACCTTAACAAATATAATAAAAGAAGAATATATATATTTATCCTCTAGGAACCCTAGCAAAAACTGTGCGTGTGAAACGTCTGAAAATGTCAACACAAATTGTTTGTAGGTCACATATATGGGATATAATAATAAAAATGTACATATATTACATGAATAGGCAGTTGTTAATTAATTAAAAAATATGATAAATTAATTAAAACATGATTGACAATTAAACTCGAATGCCAAACATTGGCTTAAATCAACATACTACTAATACTTGATGCAAACCCAACATGTGCAATCATCAAAACTGTCAGGTAGTTCCCTGACCACATGTGAGACATAATCAGAATCATGACTGAAACTCGTGGGTCCGAAGATAAATCAGTATCTCTCCAATTGGACCAATGTTCGACAGAGGGCAGCATATATATGTCCCCTGACGGGGGACACCACGTCTTGGTAACGTTTTTATTTTTTCGAACTATCTGGGTTCATTTTTATTGTATGTGGACAAGCATTTCCCCTTATCTACATATGTGTGACACATAATGTATAAACGGTTTGTGCCGTATTACGTTTTGCTTCCCCGAAAACGTGGGTTGTCGAGACGACATAGTTGCGATTGACTATGTATCGGGTTTTGTACAGCTCCTTCGTGTACTGGTTGTGCAGCGACGTCTCAATAAAGATTATTGGTTACTTGATAAGATATGTCGTTGTTTAGCGGTATCTGGTCAACACGTCTGTATTTTCAATACAGACACTATCCACGATTGTATTCAGTTGAAACTGGGACATCTCTTCACAACAATTATGAGCTTACCTAAAATTAGTAGAAGCTGCACAAGAAACATGATCTGTGGCAGTTCTGAACCGTTGAGTGGCGCCACTGGTGGGGAGTTTGAATCAAGTTGTGAGAGTGGTGATATACTGGGTGGCGCCACTGTTGAGAGTGTGCATATTTGTAAGTGGCATGTTTCGACCGATGGAGCAGTCTGTTGGCCAGGATACTCAGGCTCATAGGTGAATCTGTAGAAGAAGTGATGCTAACGAAAACGAGCACAACCAAAATATTCCATGTTGGTGTGACCAGCGACGCCTTTATGGTGCTGGCAGCCTGATTAACTGCAACACCAGGTGTTTAAGTGGTGTCATATACCTTTCATCCCCACATAATCTGGCGATCCCAAACATGTGGGTACATAAAAAACACTGTTTAAAAGAAATTTGCAGACAATTAGAATATTCAACAAAACTGTGAGAAAATATGTTGTAATATAAGCATGTTTTTTGTCGAGATCGATCACTAGAGTTACACACTTATGGGAATATCATATCACAGATTACTTAAGTAGGAATTGAGTTAAGGACAATCCATTGCATTATTATGGTAAAAAAAAAAAAATATATATATATATATATATATATATATATATATATATATATATATATATATATATATATATATATATATATATAACAGTGATACTTACACAATTCCGCAATAGGTGTGCCAAAGGTTGGCACATTCATATCATGGAATAAGTTTCCTAAACGACACGGGCATCGCAAAGGCTTCTCTTTGAAAGCAATATATTCGATGGGGCGAACACATAACTCAGGGCGGGGCACACGCTTAACACATGGTGGGCAGCACGGGTACCTCACCTAGCAAAGCGTCACAACCACGATTTATTAAAGTAAAACTATTTTTGGCTCGGTTTTATGCACAAAGCCTATAAAGAATACAATGCATAAATAAAATTTACGACGTTTTCACGACGTCAAGTAGAGGTAAATCAAGCAATTTATCACCCGCTATTATGCAACTACGACACGAACTTAAACGACGTAAATAATTATAATGCCGTTAGAAATAGTTTACATTTTCCTATCCGTAAACGTGGTGACATTTTCACGACGCCCATGTGAAGCTTGTACAGGTCGTTTTATAAGCCCTTTTGTCGACATATGTGAATGCGCCACAGACAAGTTGCTCACAATCAGCATGAAAATGGCGACATGTTTGTAATAAAATACTTATCCTTATTCGTGTCTACACATTTCTGCAATGTTCTCTAAAAAGCCAACTACAATCACAGCTAAACTAGAAAGGCGTTTTATAGATTGATACCACGCGCTCTGTTAGTCAACAACATGTTTTGTTCCCTTCCGTCTGTGGGATACCTCTCTTCCACTGACACATACACCAAGTAGAAGGAACCATTAGCTTTTATTGGTTCATCCAAACGACACAGACAAAGTGAGATGAACGAAATTCATCAGTAGTTCAACTTGAACACCTGCCTTCTCGGTCGACAATACGGCGGCCTACCGCCGAGCTACTGCGACCCACGGTCGCTTTTGTTTACTGCTCTAAACAGATTGGACCATGCTTATCCTTAATCGTATCTACCCATTCATAGTTCGCTTATCAAACAGGAATATTCAGTCGATAGTATTTTTTCAGAAACACAAGGCAATATGCCATTGCTGTGAAAAATGAGCGTGCGCATGAAACATTATGAGAACAGTGCAAATTAGATAGACGTTTAAATCAGTAAAGTGTTCGACAATGTAGCTTGCTAAAGACTGCATACCACATAACGTGACCGATATATGCATATCAGAAAACAATTGTACTGCTTTTCGAAAAAACACATGAATGTGAGAATGGTATGAATGGAAAAAAAATATATATATATATATATTTCTTAGGAGCTACTTGTATGACATGAATATATATATATATATATATATATATATATATATATATATATATATATATATATATATATATATATATATATATATATATATAAGTTTACATTTCAAAGAATACTCGACATGTAACTATTTTGTGAGCATACGTCGTCTGTTTAAACTAGGCATTGGGAAAGTTGAAACACTCGTTGGCGCAGGGGTCTGCACATTTAAATCAGGCGAATATATGGTTCCTAATAAAGAACAACTCTTAATATAGCAAACAAAACTAACAAAACGCACTTGTATTGCCTAACATGCCTCTACATCAGCTGAAACATCTAATGTAACTGGTAAAAACAATTTACTAATGTATGTTATGTAAGATAACTACCCATTCTTGATACGTTGCTGTTTGCAGAGCAATACGGCAACGTTCACTGCAAGTCATTGTGGCCAAGAGCATTGTGGCCAAGAGCATTGGGGCCTACAAAGTGTATGTCTCCATAGTGCATTTGCTTAATTGTAACGGCCCTGATCAGGTTTTCTACCGCGCGTATTCCTTTTACGAAGCCCGCTTTTCCGAAAGGTCTGACGTGTTCTACGGTAACAAAGTCATTCGCTAGACAGTAAGAAATGAGCAGTATGTATTTTTATAGATCTGAAGAAAGCCTTAGACACTGTTGACCATCAGTTGCGTTATAAAAAAAACTTGAATATTACGGCATTGGTGGAATTGCCTATAATTGGATAACTGGTTAACTTGCTAACGATAATCAATACGTAAACATTGGTGGCTGCAGCTCAGGCCAGGAAGGAATGAAGTGTGGAGTGCCACAATGTTATATATTTAACCTTACCTATATATTATGTACATCAATGATATGTGCAATGTATCAAAATTGATAAAATGTATTGTGTTTGCAGATGACATAAATATCGTCTGTTCAGCCAATAATGTAAAACAACTTGAATGTATTATATATCGAGAACTTTTAATTTGCACCTACGGTTCTCAATTAATAAGTAGTCCTTGAATATAACAATGTTATTTTCTGATCGAGGACGAGTATAAGAATCACAATAACAATATATACATGTAAAAAGAGTATGCGTCACGACTTTTCTTGGCGTTTTTGTCGATCAGTCATTGAACTGGAAAGACCACTTCAATCGAGTAATATCTAAGCTGTCTATAACTGTTGGTATCATGAATACGTGCAGCAAATTACATTTGCAAGTACATTTAGGTGCAGCTTCTGTTCAATAAATGTTGTTGGGGACAAAAAGCGACGTCTCTGCATCATGTCCTGCATACTGCAGTCAAAGTCGTTTGATTCATAGCCGAATGGGGTGGTTAAATTGAGTACGAGCCTGCCTTAAATAATATACGTGACTGTGACAAATACGTGTATCTTGCTAATAGGATAGTAATCGTTAACGTCGGTAATATAGGAAAACGTATTACTCTTTATATTATTATGTCCCCTGGAACTACGTTTTAGACAACTTGTGTTTCTATTACCGGATACGACTCGACATGTCAGAAGACCAATCATCGCGAATATTCAGCTGTGAGTAGTCGGCTGTGCCAAGGTCATGCGAGATCCAATCAATATATCCCAGCTTGCCTGGTCAGCTAAATTTGAACATGCGCAGCAAACCAACGGACGTAGCTTATCATACGGGTTGGTTTGCGGTCTTTCGGATTTCGGTTGGTAGACTTACAGGTGTTCACCTTTCAAGGTAAGCATCTACTATGTGATGTATTGCCACGCGCTGAAAGGTGGGGATGACGGGAGGAGTGTCTTCGTGGAACACGCGCTGAAAGGTGGGGATGACGGGAGGAGTGGCTTCGTGGAACACGCGCTGGAAGGTGGGGATGACGGGAGGAGTGGCTTCGTGGAACACGTGGTGTTTTAATTATATATGCACACTAGATAACAGGTTCGTCCAACCCACTCGAAATCCTTTATATTTGACGCATTGGCTGCACCAGGTAAATGATACTTGGCTGAGCTCAACGCCAACATCTTTCACATAGAGAACATCGCTGTAGATTCCGTTTTGCAAGACGTAAGCGTGTTTTAGCGCTGAGGGCTCAATCGTAGTTTGCGGCGGTTTCTTCTGTCTGGTAGTTTTGGTTGGTTTGGCTGGAGTGTTGTTGTTCTTGCTGATAGTCTTGGTGGCGTTTGTGTTGTTTTGGCTGGTAGTTTTGGCGGCGTATGAGTTGTTCTGGCTGGTAGTCTTGGTGGCGTTTGTGTTGTTCTGTCTGGTAATTTTAGTGGCGTTTGTGTTGTTCTGGCTGGTAGTTTTGGTGGCGTTTGTGTGTTTCTGGCTGGTTGTTTTGGCGGCGTATGTGTTGTTCTGACTGGTAGTTTTGGAGGCGTATGTGTTGTTCTGGCTGGTAGTTTTGGCGGCGTATGTGTTGTTCTGACTGGTAGTTTTTGGTGGCGTTTGTGTTGTGCTGACTGGTAATTTTGGCGGCGTTTGTGTTGTTCTGACTGGTAGTTTTGGCGGCGTTTGAGTTGTTCTGACTGGTAGTTTTGGCGGCGTTTGTGTTGTTCTGACTGGTAGTTTTGGCGGCGTTTGAGTTGTTCTGACTGGTAGTTTCGGCGGCGTTTGTGTTGTTCTGACTGGTAGTTTTCGCGGCGTATGTATTGTTCTGGCTGGTAGTTTTGGTGGCGTTTGTGTTGTTCTGGCTGGTAGCTTTGGCGGCGTATGTGTTGTTCAGACTGGTAGTTTTGGAGGCGTATGTGTTGTTCTGGCTGGTAGTTTTGGCGGCGTATGTGTTGTTCTGACTGGTAGTTTTGGAGGCGTATGTGTTGTTCTGGCTGGTAGTTTTGGCGGCGTATGTGTTGTTCTGGCTGGTAGTTTTGGCGGCGTTTGAGTTGTTCTGACTGGTAGTTTTGGCGGCGCATGTGTTGTTCTGACTGGTAGTTTTGGCGGCGTTTGTGTTGTTCTGACTGGTAGTTTTGGCGGCGTATGTGTTGTTCTGACTGGTAGTTTGGGCGGCGTTTGTGTGGTTCTGGCTGGTAATTTTGGCGGCGTTTGTGTGGTTCTGGAAGGTAGTTTTGGTGGCGTTTGTGTTGTTCTGGCTGGAAATCTTGGTGGCGTTTGTGTGGTTCTGGCTGGTAGTTTTGGAGGAGATTGTGTTCTGGCTTTGTAAGTTCTGGCTGGTAGTCTTGGTTGCAGAGATAGTGGTCTAGTTGGTAGTTGTGGTGGCGCTGTGTTGATATGCTTGGTAGTTTTGGTGGTGTATATTAAATTCTGGCTGGTAGTCTTGGTGGCGTTTTTCTTGTTCTGGTTGGTAGTACTGGTGACGTATACGTTATTCTGGCGCATATATATATGTTTTTTATTGTATTAATGTGGTTCTCACTGGTATCTTTGGTGACGTGTATTTTGTTCTGTCTGGTAGTTTTAGTATATGTGGGCATTGTGTTCGAACCTGAAATAGTGACCAGCGATGAAACATGGGTTAAATTGGTGATGAGCAAAATCGTCTACCAGGAAATGTAATTCACTGTTATTTACTACGTTCCTGACATTTAACATACTTATTTAAATATAGCTTCAGAAATTTTTGTAAACATTTTGCCGACTTAGTTTTATTGCAGTAGAGATGTCTCAAAGAAAAAGCTACACACACACACACACACACACACACACACACACACACACACACACACACACACACACACACACACACACACACACACACACACACACACACACACACACACACACACACACACACACACACACACATACACACATACACACATACACACGCACGTACGCACGCATATATATATATATATATATATATATATATATATATATATATATATATATATATATATATATATATATATATGTGTATATATATATATATATATATACATATATATATATATATATATATATATATATATATATATATATATATATATATATATATATATATATATATATATCTGCAACTGTTGATCACAAATGTTTCGGAATATGTCAATGCAAATATCCATCAGATTTTTTCGGAACGAATTTGCATGTGTATTGACCACTGAACTCTGCTACCGGTCATACTGCTCCAGGTCTCCTTGGTCGTGCTCGATGTCAGTGTGTGATTTATGACTTACAAGCTGTAGTAAAGACGGTGTCTTATGTAATTCTTTGTTGTCGCGCTGTCATATATATATATATATATATATATATATATATATATATATATATATATATATATATATATATATATATATATATATATATATATATATATACTACCACTACTACAAAATACTACTACTACTTATACTACTACTACTACTAATAATAATAATAATACTAATACTACTAATACTACTACTACTACTACTACTACTACTACTACTACTACTACTACTACTACTACTACTACTACTACTACTACTACTACTACTACTACTACGTGAGTGTGTGGGTGTGTGTGTGTGTGTGTATAGTCTAAATACCGAAAGCTACTCACACACACACACGCACACACACCCACACACACACACATACGCACACACACACACGCACACGCACACGCACTCGCACACACACACACACAAACACACTCACATTGTTGTGGCTACTGAAACATAGATGTGCTCGCAACAACAAACTTTACATGTACATGTTAAAATTTTTACTTCATTTTCGGTAAGATGGATTTTATATATCAAACGCATACATTCTTTCCAAAACCGCTAGTCCTAATATATAACCTCCTCTTCCATACATAGCCATGCTATTTGTGCGATATTCGCCATCCTTTTCTAATTATGAAATTCGTGTTCCTTTTCTCCAATTGCTGCTTGTATTTCTGGCACTGTGATGCCCAAACCATGAGTTATGTTATTTTTATTAACCATTGATATTTTTAATTTGCTATGTATACGTAGGTGCACGTGTCATCTTTATTGCTCGTTGAATATTTTTTAAGGAATTTTGTGACACATTGAATATGTGTTCCACCAGGAACGATATTGGCGTGCAAACTTGATACAATTTAACGCACTATTCACCACTGCGATATTGCTGTTGGAAAGGTACGTCTTCGTGTTTTTACTCTCAGAACATATCAGTGGAGGTACTTCAGACAATTGTGCTATGATACATATTAAAACATATGTGTCATAAACCGTGTGTTACCCTTATTAAAACAAACTTCTGAATTGAAACCCTGAATCTTGTCTTTATTTTGTTGCTTTTAAGCATCAATTTAATTATGAACATTTCACAAAATGACTTGCCCTGACAGCCAGTTATGTGTGTCTTACGTACCGAACTGTGGTCAACCGCCTTGTGCCCGGGCCGGTTCGTACGTCACGAGTGCTCTGTCCCGCCGTTTGTCGGCAGTGTACGGCAATATATGATTTTATCATGTAAACTAGTCTAAATACGTGTATACCTGTGTGCCCATCTACGTGTGTACTCGTGGTTATGTGTACGTTGATGTGAGGAATGTTATTCGAATACCTGGAGCGATTAACAGACTATTGTTGCATAGAGTTGGTGCTATACAAATTAATAAACATTAAACATTATAGAACAAGGTGACTTTTGCATATAATATAAAATCTAGCAGGTCACTATGGAAGATAGTTAGTTAGATCGAGTAACTTGCAAAAATATAAATTGGAGAGTATACAAAGCCGGAGGTACATCGATCCTAATTTTAACTAAATAAAACATAATTACGAACAAACGAAGTCGATAATTCATATATTCGCGAAATGAGGTTGACGTTGGACCAGCGAAAATATTCAACATAATCTTTATCTTTAACAATATCATCGTCACAAAATAGCAAAACTGCTCAAATAAACATACATTGTATAAGGAATTGCCGCTTTGTTTTATATGAAGTAATCTCCAAAGGAGATCGCCATATTCTATGCCGAAGCCAAATAAGTATACAGAAATTGCTTTTCGACTGGAATTGTAGTATTTAAAAAGTCGCCATGGTGTTTCGTTTTGAAATTGAAATGCAAGAAATCGATTTGAGTTTGACTTACTTAGTTACTTACTCAATATTTATGCACGTAGCAATCTTTACAAATTCAGGAAATCGATTTGGGTTAGACTTACGTAGTGAGTTACTTACTCCCTGTGCAGGTAGCAATATTTAGAAATAAAAAAAATCGATTTGGGTTTGACTTACTTAGTTACATATTCACTCCCTGTGCAGGTAGCGATCTTTAACGAGTATTTCTTTATTGTCTCAGTCTGTCCATCTCTTGCGATGGTTCGCTGCAACCTTTCGTTTTGGTTTAGATTTGGGTTTTGCGTTTATAAATGTGAATTTCGTTTTGGCGTTTAGCATTTCACCTACTCGCTTTTGTAGCACTGTTGGTTGCGTCAGATAATTAAAATACGTCTGTCTTTGTATATATATATATATATATATATATATATATATATATATATATATATATATATATATATATATATATATATACTCTGAAAGCTATTATATTACCTTCATTCAGTTTATTTTACTTTAGTTATAGACAAACTCATCTGCCAAGGATGGACGAAGCCTCACTATCGCACCTATGACGGAGCCGGTATCGATTTCCAAGGCCTCGGCTATTACGTGATGTCGCAGTTTAGCAATCAGAACATGTTGTGTAGACATCTTCGTGACTTCCAAGTGCTGGTGGAGCAGGAACGCCGATACCTCGACAAGTATAATTCCTACATCAGGTCGATCTTGCTCGTACTTCCAGGCGTAGTGGTGCTCAACATAGGTCAAGGCCTTCAAGTAACCGTGGTTAGTGGAAGCATATTTTGCTTGTATGAAGCCCTACCAAAGACACATTTACATGAAACATAGCCTATTTTAATACTGATGAAATTGACATGGCAAATATTTAAAAAATACCTTCTCTCTAATTTGGACCCAATAAACATATGCAAGGTTGTATTACCTGTTCCCTGCTACAGGTACAGTACAGTATAACCGTGGACATGATATCATTGGAGTATGGTACCTAGTCCATGTCACTAAATGCACAAGTTTTAACTCTAAAAACATCATACTCTCTAAGCAAACAGTCTAAGTTCACTACGTAATGCCAGCGTGTGCATTCTAAGCAGTCTTGTTTATTGATTCAAGACCACTACCAGGAGGGGTTTGATGAGAAAATAATACGCAAAGTGTCTTTTACAAAAGATGTGTTGGAGAGTATAGATACTGCATGCACTTCTTTTTTATTCATAGGCGAGGTGCCCTCAATGCTTCCTGCTTTATGTACACAGTAGCTTATATAACAATGTTATCGAATTGTAACATTTTTAGTAAGAATAAAATATATTATTATTATTTTGAAACTATGATTATCTAATATTTGGCCAAGAATCATGGTATGTTATTTCGTCACATTCATGTGATGCTTTCATTCACCAGAATCATATATATGCGTATATGAATGTGTAAACGTGTATTGTACAGATCAGCGGCGCCATACCATCGGAGATGACGTTTACAACTTTGGTAATGTGAGTGCCTGTTTGGCCGCGTAAACTAGTCAAGGTGCTACGCATCCAGACTGACTTCGGCCTTGTTGTACAGTTTGACGGGAACGTGTGGGCATAGGTGATGATACGGTTCTCCTACAGAGACTGCGTTGAAGGTATGTAGACCAATAACTTGCTACATCTAACTAAATAGTGAAATACACGTTTGTTGCATCCACACTATTCCACAATATCGGCATGCAATACCGAACGACCGGTCACCGCAATGGCTCGTGGGACGCGAAGCTTATTGAATTCACTGGAGCGCGTTGATCTTGTCTCCATAATAGTTCCAAATTCCGTTATAATTAACTGTCCTCTTAGGATGTACTTCAAATATACTCTTCAAGCCTAATACAAAATAAATCGTTGAAATAAATCACTCGATTATTTAATTTCATACGCTTTAACTTGATATCATATGGATCATGAATTGTATAAATAAAAAAAATGTAATGTCTGATTGCCCTGTAAAGAAAACATATTACAATATGTTATGCTAAGCACCACAATACGCTTTTAAGTGTTTATGTTTATAATTAGTGAACATTTCTGAATTGCCTGCATGATGCCACCCATTACTGTCAATACGTCATCGACCTTTATGACAATGTCCTCACCGTATTAGTGTTTGTATTTGACATTTTATGTTTTGACTTTCTTACCAGCATTAGCAGTTTTTATGTGTTTTAAAATGTATCCACCTGTATTGAATAGAATCGTTGTTTTACCGAACCCAATATCTTCCGGATATTCTCTAATCGCTACTACAGAGATACCACCACCACCACCACCACCACCACTACCACAACCACCACCACCACCACCACCACCACCACCACCACCACCACCACAGTCACCACCACCACCACCACCACCACCACCACAGTCACCACCACCACCACTACCACCACTAGCACCACCACCACCACCACCACCACCACCACCACCACCACCACCATCACCACCACCACCACCACCACCATCACCACCACTACAGTCACCACCATGAAACTGTAGAAACTATATTATTATCTACATAATAACTATCAGGTTTGTGTGGAAACGCCGACTGCAACCAGTGGAACAACTACGTCACTAAACAAGGTGTTAATGTCTGAAGGTTGCCGGCAAACAGGAGATTCTGGGCGATCGGCAACAGTTGGCGGGTGATCGATGATGCCCATCAAGACAAAGACGAAGCACCTCCACGGTTTGTGACGCCCTTACACCTCAGATACTTTCTGCAACCGGCATTTAGCGGTAGGTGTAATTCGAAGTTGTAACGTGGTAGCGTAGCATTTGGGATCACTAATGTTATTCCGAGTTCATGACATATGAATGAAGTGTCTGTAATTTTTTTTCAATTCTTGCTCCGGTATCTATAGGCATATGTGGGACTTATGTTTTGCCCAAGTTTAAATGTATAGTGTATGTCTGGTAACATAAGCACTTGTTGGTGGCTATAACATCCCTCGCGAATGCTAACATGATGTTGTTGTTGTTTTGGACGTCAGCTAATGTGTAGCGTTTTGCGTGTTGACTGTTCTCGGCACAAAAAATACATAACTTAATATTTTTCCCCTGCAGGTTAATGAAAGAATAGCCATCAAAACATTAAATGTGTTCTTGAAGATTAAATGACAATTTGCTAACAGCAAGTCCCAATATATTTCTTCGATCCACGTTCCCCAAATAGTAGAGGAAGAAGCATAGAGCGTATTGATCTCAAGAGTTTTACAGAGTTGGCTAAAATACATATTTTGTTTTTACTGCAGACTGAGTTTTGACAATGGACAAGAAGCACATATTGAGAAATTAAACGTGGCTACACGGTTTGAAATAGCTTCATTAACCGGCAATGAACAGTAAGTGTAAATTAAACGTGGTGCCTTTCGAAACCTGGAATTTCGTTCTACCCACGTTTACTCAGTTGTATTAATGAGGACCTGGCTACTGAGGTTGTGGGTACGTGAAAGAGCAAAGCTAGAACAGTGTCTTGGTGTTAGAATGAACATGTTTCCTAGGGAGTGACGTGTTATTAAATTGTTTTAGCTATTATATGAACCGGATAATGCCCTCTTTAAAAAGCTATTTTTACAATGTCTTACAATTATCAGCGTATGTCGTAAAATTCACACAATAGTCATGGGAGCGGTTTCTTGTCACAGTAACTGTTTTCACTACGTTACATAGTATAATATGTATTTGCTTAACTAGGACGGTGGACAAAGAGGACCTGTCCTGCAACGACGAAATCATGGAGATAGTTGACAGCGACGCGTACTTCGGCTGTCTGAAAAATACCATTGGACCATTTGCAAACTGTATATCGAGGATGGTACGAAACACATGTGTCAAAAGTCAACAAAAGCCATAGAGTAGTTTAACACTCAACTCGCCCTCTGTGTCAGTCTCTGTCCGACAGGCAGAAAATAATTATAGAGAGCTACCTTCGTGGTTGTGTAATGATTGCATTTTGTCCGAGTATTTTCACATCGGATACGTTGGAAGAGTTAATGTTTTTACTAATTCTTTAGATCTTTCATTCTATGGCAACATACCAACACTTCAAAATCATTCACCAGACTGGGTTGAAATTGAGGGCACCTGCTTTGGGTGTGTTTTATATGTTGTGTGATAGTGTCAAATCACACGCAGCATGTGTGTCAACGGAGAGTCAATGTGTGTCAATGGAGCATCAATGTGTGTCAATGGAGTGTCAAAGTGCGTAAATGGAGCATCAATGTGTGTCAATGGAGCGTCAATGTGTGTGTCAATAGAGCGTCAATGTGTTTCAATGGAGCGTCAATGTGTTTCAATGGAACCTCAATGTGTGTCAATGGAGCGTCAATGTGTATCAATGGAGCATCAATGTGCCGTGAACTGTTAAATCAAATCAAATCGTTGGACACATTGGCTGCCATAACGGCTGCCAGTTTGAAAATCAATTTCTGCTTTGTTTGCCGGAACCGTTGAGTACCACCATCCGTTGAGCTCCACATATATTGCTACGGATATGGCAGAGACTTTGTTCTACTAAATATTTTCGCAGAACACGCTTTACGTATATGGCTACTAACGGCAGCAATATCTCCTTGTGGTTTTCAAATGTGTAGCATCATTGTAAAATTATAATGTACAAAGTGATTCTACTTTCCCACAGCCCAGAGTAGCACATTCTATGTATGGAGGCTGCAAGTACGACGCATGTGCGAACAAGGTATGTCAATTATATTTCCATTTGCTTTTTAATGTTGCGATAACGCGCACCATTTTATGAGCTTTATTGATCTTGCGAAATAGAATACGACGCTTTTGTATCAATGATCATCAGTCGCTAGTATGCTATGCTTCATCGGTAATGATTATCACCAGTCTCATGTTGATGCCCTAGTCAATTCGCGAAAGATGCGACAATTATCGAAATTAGGCGTTCCACAAACAAACTTGTTCCTTCAACTCTCATACATTACAATATATAATAATATAAATACAGTACGATTACAACACCACTATCACGCTAGATAATTCCAGTCGATATCTTACGTGGTGGTCGCTTAAAGTAAAAAACCGAGTAGCATTACGTATTGGTGAGTGGTGTTTTGGTCGCCACTAGATCGATTTATTGTTTTAGAAACGTGTTGACGACCAAACCAACACCACGTTTCTAAAAAAATATGTCGATCCAGTGGCGCCATCTAACGAATAAAACTTGTAATAATCTACATTAATGCAATTGCTTTGATAATGTGTACGGCCACATCTAAGTCGCTTGCAAATTGCCGTAGTCCACATAGGCCATTCCTAGTTTTAAACATTGTGAGCGGCTTCATTCATGTGAACATGCGATATTTGGTCACATAGATTTTGCAAATTTAAGAACTTTAATATATCCTGCCAGTAATGCTCTACATATCAGTATCATATCATTTACATTATATTTCTAACACACTCTCTCTTTCAAGCACAAAACACACACACACACACACACACACACACACACACACACACACACACACACACACACACACACACACACACACACATATCGCTAAGGTCACATAAACTGGAATCTACACCATCCCCTCTCCTCAGCGCAGATGGGAACACCGTGATCACTGACAAGAAAAATACTGTTGAAAGATGGGCTGAACATTTCAGCAGTGTCATGAATCGTCCGTCAACCATCAACGATGAAGTCATCAATATCCTGTCCCAAAACAATCTAAGCACTGGATGACCCACCAACTCTACCAGTGACCCAGAAAGTAATTCATCTTCACTCCGGTGGCAAAGCCCCCGGCCCAGTTTCAATCCCGGCTGAGGTCTACAAGGAAGGTGGCACAGCTCTGGCTAAAAAAACTCCACCAGTTTTTTTTTTTATGTGGCCGCAAGAGACTATCCCGCAGGAATTCAAAGATGTTTCAGTCATACATATTTACAAAGGCAAAGGGAACCGTCAGTCCTGCGAAAAACACAGAAGCATTTTCACTCATATCCATCGCAGGCAACATGCTCGCCAACATCCTGCTCAACCGTCTCACACTGCATTTCGACCAGAGACTCCTTCCAGAGAGCCAATGCGGATTCCGGAAAGAGCGCGGGACCACAGACATGGTATTCGTTGCAAAGCAGCTTCTAGAGAAATGTCATGAACAAAATGCCGACTTGTTTTCCACCTACGTCGATCTGACCAAGGCCTTCGATATTCAGTCGTGAGGGCCTGTGGAGGATCCTGTCCAAGTATGGCTTCCCACGGAAGTTAATCGCCATTGTGAAACAATTCCATGATATCATGCAAGCAAGAGTTCATGACAACAATGGTACATCTGTGCTTTTCTCTGTCACAAACGGTGTGAAACAAGGATGCGTCCTAGCATAGTCACTGTTCAGTATAATATTCTCCGCCATGCTGACAGATGCCTTTAAAGACTGTGACATTGGAATAGGCATCAGATACCGAACGGACGGAACGCTGTTCAACTTCAGGAGGCTTCAAACAAAAACCAAGGTCATGACAGATATCATCAGAGACTTTCTGTTTGCTGGCGACTGCGCCCTAAACGTTGGGTCAGAAGCTGATATGCAACGCAGCGTCGACAAGTTGTCTTATGCATATTGTATAGACAGTACGCCGTCCCAGACGAAGACAACAGTAGGATGGCGAAAGAGAGCGCAGCCGTCGGCAGACTACACGCCTGTGAAACGTGGACAGTGTATCACCGTTACGCCATGAAACACACATATATATATATATATATATACATATATATATATATATATATATATATATATATATATATATATATATATATATATATATATATATATATATATATATATATATATATATATATATATATATATATATATATATATATATATATATATATATATATATATATATATATATATATGGCGTAGTTGTTTAATAGGTAAATACACGATTGCGATGTTGGATGCTAGCGGCCTGTTCCTTAGCAGTGGGTACTCTCAGTCAATGTCATTATGACCCAGTAAATAATAGCAAGTGCCTTAATGCCGTTCGTTTATATGTGTAACAAGGTTTGTTGTTCAGATGCCAGACAATGTCAGCGTGACCTAGTACCTGTGTTGCAATCACCATTTCTGACAAAAACAAAATGTATATTTATGTCATCTGCCTGGTAATAGCTACAATTAATGTCCTGAAGATACAATCTTAAAGGCCGCATCTAGTTTGATGTATACAGCAACAGAAACAATGTGCAAGTTGTAAATGGGCAATTTATTGCCTTTCATATTAAATCAGTGCAATTGTAGTGAAATAATGAACCAATTAATATTCAAAAGACTAGACTAAAACAACACAATGCATTTAAAAAAATGACATTAAAAAAAACCCTCAGAGGTGAGTGGGTGTTGTCCGCCTCACCACATGAATATGCAACTAAATAAGACTAGTCTAATGTGTATAACATCGCATCGGTAACACTCAAACTCTCCACGTGATCGTGTTGTGTCTGACTGTTAAGGGGTTGTCTCATGTTAAGGAGTTGTCTCATGTTTTAGGCAACAAGCCCTGCATGCCAGTAAATCCCCAGCAAAGATATAAAATAACTTTTGACTGTTTACAGAAGTTTCTATATTTGATCATTTGAAAGGTCACTGTTGTACAGAGAACGTACATTTTATATTACATGTTTGTTTTCAGTGGCATTTTACAGAACAAAAGCTGTTTATCAATTGAAGTGAAACACATATCCCGAATGCTGCAGAGCCCTTGTTGCTATGCAGCTGTGAAACATAGTCAATTACTAACAATCAGAACGCACCAACATAAGCAAGTGCCCAACATAAATAATAGTTTGACTCCGTCCGACCAAACCAGTAACAAGTTGCCATGATTTGTTCCACATCGTTGGAAAGCATGGTCATACAACTTTACAGTTTTCCAAAATTATGACGTTAATTATGAAGTTATACCGCATTGCACACGATAGCGGTTAAAATAGTAAAAACGGACAAAATGGCAGTTACAATGTTGCATGTTATATGCACATAGAAATATCGAGTGTATGAAATATATATTTGACACACAGTATACATGTACGCGATTGTACAATTACATACCAGAAGTAAAACTCATGAGGACATCTGCCAGGTAGTGGGAAATGACCATGAAAGAGCGTTGTTGTTGAGAATAGTGTAGCAGACAAAATGTCGTCTTTCTTCGGGAGAACGTATTCGAAAAATGTCACGGCTTGTTCTATGGCTGCGTCCATGTCTCAGCATGTCGAATTCATCAACGTCAGCTTCAATCTCAACTATATATGCACTAAGGTCGAGCCTCTACGTATTACGTGGTCAACGCTGTCAGGCCCAGGGTCGGCACCGAGGTCACCTTCGCCGCTTCGGTAACTTCTCTGTTAGTTCCGGTGCCACATTCTTAGTATAACGAAAATCATGGGCTAAATAATAAACGAAAAGCAGAATGTCTATGGTTAATCCTTCACGATAGTAACAGGCGCCTTATATCTAACGTCTAACATCTAACAAAAAACTTATCATGTTTAATCCATATCAATCTATCAGTCAATCAATCGTCAAATTTAAAAGGCGCCGTATAAAATGTTCAAAATATTTTAGTGAAAAAAATTAACTGCGCTTTAAAACAGCCCTGTTAATGTCAGATGTTGTGGCAACAGGTACCACAATGTCGGGGCTGCGATGCCGAAGGATCGGTCTCCCCAAATCCGTTTAGCTCGTTGGACACAAAGCAGATTAAGTTCACTCGAGCTCAACGATCTAGGTGGCAGACGTCGGCTGACATAGTTGGCGACGTAGTCCGGTGCACGCCCATTGAGTGCTCTGTTCCGCACTTTTGCTTGTATAAATAATCGAAACACAAAATGTGACTTGCGACAACATGTTTCATACATGCTCTGCATCTTTAATAAGACAACGCTCTTGTACACATGTCAAAATATGTTTTCAGATATATTTTCCCAGATGTAGACAATTATCTGGCCACAAGCCATCTGTTGCTGATTGGATAGTAACCATTGGTGTGCAGCGAAATGAGGTTAACCGACACGTCGCCAGAGACCTTTGGCTTTGCACTGGCGATAGGAGAGACATCTGTTGCCGTTTTGGTAGGGCTTTTTGCGAGGACAGTAGCATTTCTTGATGCACTTGAAGCTGCGGCAATATGGTCTATGGCAAGTGCGAGTGCACTCGCGGCCGCACCTGGACCACACCAGATCCCCAGGACACGCTGAAAGCAAGAGGATAATGTGCAATATTCGTGATCTTGTCAGTAACATATATGCAGGTCATTAAAATGACAACAATAGATGTTCTGCTAATAATATATGTCAGGAGTAAACAAAACATTCGCGATAAGGTTGGACCAATATAAGACATTACTGGAAATATAACATCACAGCGGTTTTCAATGGCGGAAGACTTTAATATTTCAGTTAAATGTTTACTAGAGAGGATATTAATAATGCACCAGTACAAGATGGTAAATGTTAAGAGCCTAAGTCACACTATTTCGGGCAGTTAATTGTAACTCCAGAAATTTTAGCTAAGAACATTACGGCAAAGGAAATGGAAGATGATAATTCATGTGCAGTTGATGCGATTCCATCAAAGCAACCAATGGAAACAGCACAACAAAATAGCATAGCAACTACAGAAGCGAGTAAAACAGGGAATGGTTTCTTCCGAACATAAGTGATTTGTGAATTATTAGAAAGGCAAAGCATACACCACGTGGTTGACACCAAGCGCTATGCGTTTATTAATCTTAATATAAATCAATGACTCGGACGACTATATGATAATCGAGGTTTTGAAATTTGCGGATTACCCAAAAGTGTTTAGACAGTTTGCACAGTATGGAGCTAAATGCATATACAAAACGATCTTGACAAATTAGGTAAATGGTCTAAAAATGTCAAACGTTTATACATTTGTGGAAATAAAAATGCCTACGTACAGTACAAATGTAATAAGTAAAAATGCTAACAGCTTGAATATGTTTAACAACAACATTGATGAATATCTCAGAACGGAGGGTTACACATAGATGAAGATTTGTTGGACTCTCCATAGACTAACCAAATGCTTCCTTGAGCATTAACAATATGGGCATTTTGCGTTGTTTGGCAATTTTGCTAAATATCTTCACTTTCTGATTCCCCAAATATGTAGAAATATTACGAATTAAAACCATTAAAAAACGTAATACCATTTACAAGGCACCAGTGTCTTTGTTGTGAGGAGTCCGTTGCCCGCGCACAGGGCGACAAAGGTCCCGACTGAGGACTGTGCCAGGTACTTAGCGAATATCAGGTCGTTCTGCCAATATGAGTAAACACGATAAGGAACTAATCGCATCAACAGACGTAGAATTGGCATTTTATATAGCATGATATTACGCAGGTATAACATGTACATAACTTTTCTGATAGGAAGTTCGTAGATTTATTTACTGCTAGGAATATACTACCTTTTCACAAAGTTCTCCCAACTTCAGCCAACTGGAAAGTATTCTGTACTAATCTGTTCAAGTCGCTGATGCGCGCGCATGATCAATGATATACAAGTGTACAGCTATTGAGTTAAACAACTGTTCGTTTTCGGCGTGCCCTTCTACGTGGCCAAGCGAATTGCAAAGCATTTTTCCGAAGAGGATACGCTTAACTTCTTCGATCTGACGTACATGTCAATACATATTATTTAAGCTACCAATCAAACAACAATTAACACACCTTGTTCGCGCACACCTCCAACTTGCATCCTTCATAGACATTCCTCGCCATGCCGGGCTGAGAGAATATCAAAAAAATTCTTCACTTCAGTGATATGTATATATAAATATAAAATGTATTCATTTTATAAAAACAATTAAAAAACACACTACGTGTTATATAGTAATACTACGATCCATCCAACTTATGTAAGTATTGTATTGATATCAACCTATTTCTTTTTAAGTTACTCCGCTACTAGACTACACCTGTTGTGTCAAATTACGCAATTTACTGTGCAGTGAAAGTCCACGTGCACTTTTTAGCTAATCGATCAATACACGTGTTCCGCGGTCCAATGTCCGGGATTTTGGGGTGTAACATGAAACTGATGTTAAATGTTATACAATTATTTTCTTATGTGATGGCATACATAATTCCATTCACATATAAACAAGTTCCAAATACATGTTATATCCCTTTGTCGCAGCAATCAGATGGCTGTAGGCGGTCTCCATTGCAGTAAAGCTCATTGAATATATTAATCACGTGTAGAGTCAATTACTTATGCAGCCTTGGAAAACTTACAACGTAGAGCAATTAAAATACATACCGGATTCAAAGGCATTCACTACAAAGAACGTTTGCAGATGTTACC
>OY759263.1:13715576-13716697 GCA_963662155.1 Lamellibrachia columna
TCTCCTTGGTGACACATTCGTGGTTTGCCGGACACGTGACTCCCTGCATGTCATAATAATAATAACACTATATACTTTTATATTATGTAGGGAAGTTTCGATAGTTACTAAATGTTTGGCTAAGTTAACCAACAAACTATTATTTTTTAATAAAATATTTAATATTGTTTTCGAGTAAGTGCTTAAAGAAACCCTCAGCTGAATTACCGCGTGACGTTCTGAATTACCGCGTGACGTTATTGACAATTTCCAGTAAATATATCTAAAGGGATCGTCGTATGACTAGATCCACTAGCAATTATTTACTGAACTGAAGCTTGTTATTTCAACGCCATATGCTACTTATTTATTTTAATGATAAAGAATTCCCAATATATAGAGAAAATTGTCACATCTTAATAGTGTCGTAGCTTCTGCGTTGAATTTGCATAACCGTTGTGGACACGACGGAAGCACCGGAACAAACATGGACCGGAACAAACATGGACCAGAACAAACATGGTCCAAAACACGCATGGACCGGAACAAACATGGACCGGAACAAACATGCACCGGAACCAACATGGTCCAGAACAAACATGGACCGGAACAAACATGGACCGGAACAAACATGGTCCAAAACAAACATGGACCGGAACAAACATGGACGGGAACAAACATGGACCGGAACAGACATGGACAGGAACAAACATGGACCGGAACAGTGCTGTGTTATCAAGCATATCAAGTAATCGGAAAAGGCACACATAAAGGTTTTAATGGCGGAATAGTGGTAAAATATTCAAATATGTCACAACCCTGACACATATCAGACGGCAGCTAGGATATATTGAATCAATGTAGTACATATAATGAAACACGTATTCACATACCATCAAATGTCTGGCGTTTATATGCTTTGAGTACTATGAGACGGACATGTTACGAAATCACTTAGACGTCGACGTATTGGGTAAAACAACTTCCACGGAATATTTCTGAGCAATTTTCGAGACGTTGTAAATATTAAGGTTTACCTCACCTGACACGGGTCGTAGCAATGACATGTTAAACATCCGGCACTGTCGAACTTCCGTATTTGATTTACCGGACAAGGAAGACAGAATGGCAACGCACACGTG
>OY759263.1:13716897-13744397 GCA_963662155.1 Lamellibrachia columna
AGAGAGAGAGAGAGAGAGAGAGAGAGAGAGAGAGAGAGCAGTCTCCGCAGAATGCAGGTGGTACCTCACCAGAGGGCTGCTACCATATAGCCCATCGTCCACCAGTGACGATGGAGTAACTAAAAGTTCACAGATCAAGACATTGACTCAAAATTCACAATTGTCGCAATTTCCTTCTTTTCATAGTGAAATATCCAATATTCTTGATGATACGGTTCGAACATTATTAATGTAAAAAATAAACACTTCAGTGTCATGTTGTTGCCCTGACTGTCCCCTGGGTAAGATTTAAAGATATTTGCAAATTCGTGTGATGGCATGTCGAAGCTATTTTGCTCCGCTTAAAACATGTCGCACACGTTTTCCCTAGATGTCACGGGTGGTTCGTATTGGGGGGGGGGGGGGCTTTTTAACATTAGCTTGTCGATTTTTTTAGTTTTTCGTAACATTAAATTCCACTTTTTCTTCTATTTTTCGTCTTTTCTTATACTGCGGTAGGAGATATTTGTCAGGGAAATCGCCTTTTCGGTTCCGATGCAACCGCGATATTGATTTAGCACATTTAAGATGATCGCCATATTAACAATACCAGCTATTGCAGGTATAGCGTTGTTTTGGGCACTAAAATCTTAACCGATGGGGAGTAATGCAAAGAACATATTAGCATCGAAAAAATTATGTAAAAATGTAGTTTAGTAGCGTTGATAATTGCCACTAGATTAATACACCTTTACTGACAGTCTGGTAACTTGTGGATAGTTGTTTTGATCGAAATGACGACACAACTGTCTTGTCACGTGATCGTGTTGTGGCTGACCGTTACGGGATTGTCTCATGTTTTAGTCACAAGCTGTGCAAAGAGTAATGACATTAAGTCACATCAATTACAATGACATCAATGCACTTCTATCTGTTTACAGAAGTTTGCGTATTTGTTCAATTGAAATGCAATTGTTGTACAGAGAACATCCATTTTACAGTACATGATTTTTCAATGGAATTGTATGCGGCTGTGAAACATGGTCAGTTACTAACTATCAGAACCTACCAACATAAGCAAGCACCCAACAAAATAATACGTTTTCTCCGTCCGACCAAACCCGTGACAAGTTGGAAAATGTCGCCATTCGTTGCTACATCGTTGGAGAGAGTGGGCATAGAAATGTACAACCTTCCAAAAATTATGACGTTAATTATGAAATTTTACTGCACTGCGCACGAACGAGGTAAGCAAAGTAAAAACCGGAGAGAATTGCAGTTACAGTGTTGCATGTTGTATGCACATATCGAGTTTATGAAATTAATATTTGACACACGGTATAACATACTAGAAGTAAAAATCACGATGACATATACCAGGTAGTGCGTAATGACTATGATAGAATCCAGTATTCAGTCTCAATTACAGGTGCCGTGACATCGAGTCTCTCCGCTGTATGTAGTCAACGCTGTCAGGCCCAGTGGCGGCATCGAGGTCATCTTCGCCGCCATATATATTAACTCGCCAATTAAAAATATATTTGCATACACCTATTCTGATTCTTGTCAAAAGAGTAAGGCCATTTTATTTGAGACCAAACTCAATATATGTAACATATGTTTCATTTCATTTACTTAATAAGTCCCCTTTCAACCCAAACAACACGTTTGTTTGAAATTGTACTGGTTCTGTGTATGCCTGCCTCCCTTAATACGTAACTTGTAGTCTAGGTTAGCGCGATTTCGTAGAACAGCGCATGCGCTTAACGGTCGCACTTGTTAACATGTCGGTCCTCCGTCATTCGGATAAATTGCTGGATTCCCCCACACATAGAATACATTCTGAGTGAACCACTATCGTGATATTCTTGATTTTAGTTGCACGTCAAGAATATCTACCTTATAGGTACTTAATCCAATAAAGGTGAGTTTTGTTTCCTTATTAATTAGGGTTATAACTGAATCTTCTAACTATTGTCGAGTGTATGTACGTTTGTATGTACGTTTGTATGTGGTTATGTTCACGATTTCCTCTTAAACAGCTTGCACCTCGGGCGCCAGGCTTTCAGGGATTAATCTGCGACCTCACGAATGAAACGTAACTCCTTTATCTTTTTTAAATACCCCGTATATCAAGGGTTCTTGGTGTTTTGTTTATGGTAATTCAAATGTTCGCTACGTAATTTTAACTTCCAACAATCGCAGAAACCACGCGCGTGCGCGACGAGTACTTCGGTACGTGAACCATTTGAGAGTACGTAGCGCCATCTCGGCTGTTTATATTAATTATAGTGGAAAGCGCGCACCAACGTATTGGCCCGAGGTCGCAATTAAACATTGTTATTATTACTGTCACTTATTAACTACCAAGTTTTCCCGTTTTTGCTAGTATAAATAATCGAAACACAAAATGTGACTTGCGACAAAATATTTAATACATTTCCTGTATCATTAATAAGACATCGCTCTTGTACACATATCAAAATATGTTTTCAGATATATTTTCCCAGATGTATACAATTATCTGGCCACAAGCCGTATGTTGCTGCTTCGATAGTAACCTTTGGTCTGCAGCGAAATGAGGTTAACCGGCACGTCGCCATAGACCTTCGGCTTTGCACTGGCGATAGGAGAGACATCTGTTGCCGAGTTGGTAGGGCTTTCTGCGAGGACAGTAGCATTTCTTGATGCACTTGTAGCTGCGGCAGTACGGTCTCTGGCAAGTGCGAGTGCACTCGCGGCCGCACCTGGACCACACTAGGTCCCCAGGACACGCTGAAAGCAAGAGGACCATGTGCAATATTCGTGTTCTTGTTAGTTTACACATATATGCAGGTCAATAAAATGAGAACAATAGATGTTCTTCTAATAATATATGTCAGGAGTAAAGAAAACGTTCCTGATCAGGTTGGACCAATATAAGACATTATTGGAAATATAATATCACAGCGGTGTTAAATGGCGGAAGACTTAAGTATTTCAGTTACATGTTTACTACAGAGGATATTAATAATGTACCAGTACCAGATGCTAAATTATAAGAGCCTAAGTCACACTATTTCGGGCAGTTAATTGTAACTCCAGAAATGTTAGCTAAAAACATTACGGCAAAGGAAATGGAAGATCATAATTCATTCATTCATTAAGTAGCATTCCACCAAGGAAACAGCACAACAAAATAGCATAGCAATTGGTGAAGTGACTAAAACAGGGAATGTTTTATTCCGAATGGAAAGAAGCAAAGGTCGTCCCATTATTTATATACCGTTCGAGAATAAATAAGAGAATACTATCGGTGATATGTGAATTATTAGAAAGGCAAATTATACACCACGTGGTTGACATCAAGCGCTATGCGTTTAGTTATCTCAATAGAAATCAATGACTCAGACGATAATATAACAAGCAAGGTATTGACATTTGCGGATGACCCAAAAGTGTGTAGACAGTTTAAACATTACGGAGTTAAACAACATCTACAAAACGATATACACAAATTAGTTAAATTGTTTGAAAAATGTCAATCGTTTCTCAATTTTGGGAAATAAAAATACCTGCGAACAATTCAAATGTACACAGTATAAATCTCCATAGACTGACCAAATGCTTCCTTGAACATTTACAATATGGGCATTTCGCGTTAGATGTCAATCTTGCTTAATCGAATAACTTCACTTTCTGGTTCAGCAAATACCTAGAAATATTACGAATTAAAACTATTAAAAAAAACAATGTAATGTCACTTACAAGGCACCAGTGTCTTTGTTGTGAGGAGTCCGTTGCCCGCGCACAGGGCGACAAAGGTCCCGATTGAGGACTGTGCCAGGAACTTAGCTAATCTCAGGTCGTTCTGCCAATATGAGTAAACACGATAAGGCACTAATCGCACAAACGCACGTAGAATTGACAGTTTATGTAGCGTGATATAGCGCAGGTGTAACACGTACATGACTTTTCTGATTGACGAAACACTATTCTGTAGAAAGTTCGTATATTTATTTACTGCTAGGAAGATAGTACCTTGTCGCATTGTTATCCCAACATCAACCAATTGGAACGTATTCTGATGCGCGCACATTATAAATGCACCGACATACAAGTGTACAGCTATTGAGTTGAGCAACAGTAACTTTTTATCGTGACGCTCTACGTGGCCCAGCGAATCGCCATACATGTTTCCTGAGAGGATACGATTGACTTCTTCAATCTGACACACATGTGAAGACAGGTTATATACGCTACCAATGAAACTACGATTAACACACCTTGTTCGCGCACACCTCCAACTTGCATCCCTCATAGACATCCCTCGCCATGCCGGGCTGCGAGAATATCAAACAAATTAATCACATCAGTGATATGTAGATATAAATGTATAATGTATTCATGTTATACCCTTTTTGAAAAAAGCACTACGTGTTATAGATTTATTCGACGATCTATCCTACGTATATATGTATTGTATTAATATCAACATATTTTTGTTTTTCACTTACTCACCTTATATACTACACCAGTTGTGTCAAATTATGCAATTTACCGTGCAAAAAAGGTCCACGTCCACTTTTTAGCCAATCGATCAATACACCTGTTCCGCGGTCCAATGTCGGGGATTCCAGGGTCCAACATTTGAAATATCATCCACAAACTGATAATAAATTGTTGTTATTTTCTTATGTGAAGGTGTACATAATTCCATTGACATATAAATAAATTCCAAATACATGTTATATCCCTTTGTCGCAGCAACAGATGGCTGCAGGCAGTTTCCATTGCAGTAAAACGCATTGAATAATATTATTAATCACGTGTGGAATCAATTACTTATGAAGCACATCACAGCCTTGGGAAACTTAGAACTATAATACTTACCGGATTCAAAGGCATTCACTACAAAGAAAGTTAGCAGATGTTGCCTCAAATGAGAAATCATTGAACTATGTAAGATCCTAACAAGGAACTATAATGCAGCCGCAGTCAGATCCAGCGAATCGGATATACGAGGACACAACCTGAACAAATACAAAGTATGATGCTGCCTGAATATCAGAAGAAATGTGTTTGTACACCGGTTCTCATTTGTATGGAATAGCCCCCCACAATCTGCGATTGAGGCTCCATCTATTCAGTATTTCGAGGAGAAAGGGGACAAGTTGTAATGAAATCATCTAAACATATTAAACTATGCTGCACCACCCCTATACCAGAAATGGTCAGATGCATGCGCATAAACAGCAGTGTCGATAAATGTTAGTGTTGGCTCAAGGGACAAATATGTATGAAAATATGAAAAGGTCCTTTAAGAGAGCGCAACATTTGACAAATGTGTTACGCACCATCTTCACAATGCAGGCTGCGAATCGTCCAGTGTCGTTCTTCAAAGAGCCGCAGAAGTCGTCTCTGTCAACTACCGCGATGATGTTATTGGTGCATGACAAGTCCACTTTGTCCACCGACCTAGTTAAGCAAGAACATAACGTACCACATAACACATTCAAACAAGTATTGTAAAATGCTGAAAAGAGAGAAACGGAAGGTTCAAAAGACAGCGTATGTGTCAGACACACACACGCACGCACGCACGCACGCACGCACGAACGCACGCCCACACACGAGCATATATTATTGGTATTGTATGCATATCGTACATTATACTTACTGTTCACGTCCAGTTAAAGTAGCCAGCTTCCGACGCGGGGCTTTCATTCCCGGCACAGTTGGTGCTGTGGGTGGAAGCACTCGCCAACTGTTGCCGATCTTCCAGAATCTCCTGTTCCACGGCAGCAGAAGGGCATTTTCACCTTGACTAGTTTTGAAGTCGTTCGCTTTGACGCCGTCGGCGTTCCCACACAAACCTGTCAGTGTTGCGATTTTGTAAAGGCCGTTAATGGTGACAGCGGTGATTCATGTACTTGGTACAGCAGAACTGTCCGTCCTACTACTAACAACTAAATAGTAAATACTAACGTGATGTTTATAGAGACTTAACAAAATTGTCTCTCACAGCAACAACATCCATGTGGAATATTTACAAGAATACCATTAAAGTACCGTTAGTTATTACAATAATGATTGTTTAAAAATAATAATAATAACAATACTAATAATATCTGACCACCGAGGTTACCGCCTACGGTCAGCAAGAACCTAAGCAACCTTAAGTAAGTAATGAGTACAAGGGCCGATGAAGTTTTAAAGGGGAAATGCATTTTCAAATAAATATAATATAACATTAGCCCAGTCGAATAGGTAGGGAAAAATCGTATCCAGCATTCAGCAATTTAGCAGTATGATCACAACGATCGGGCGGTGGAATTATTGTGTTGGTTATAACTCATGTTAAATGTACTTGTCTCAATAGTTGGGGAGAATCGTATGACAGAGTACATGTCACTTTGTATTTCTATGTTTTAACAAGAGTTTTTAACAAGATTTGCCATCCAAGCCAAAGGCCCAGATGGCAAGTGGACAAGGAAGCCATTGGCTTATCGAGAGTCCAACAATGTTCATCTACTTATAACCCGCCCTCATGAGATATGTGTCTACCTTATTTTTAAACATATTCACGCTGCTAGCAGTTACACAATCTGTAGACAATGTGTTCCATTCATTTATTGTCCTCTGTGAGAACGAGTGCTTCCTGATGTCCAATCTACATTGATCCTTTACTAATCTTACCTCATGTCCTCTAGTTCTGCTATCCTTCTTGAGTGAGAAAAACATATTTCTATCAATATTTTCATACCCTTTCAACATCTTAAAAACTTAAATCTGATCTCCTCTTAACCTCCTTGTCTCTAGAGTTGTTAAACCACATTCTTTCAGGCGTTCTTCATAACTAAGGTCTCTCAGTTCTGGAATCATTTTAGTTGCTCTCCTTTGTATGCGTTCAAGCGTATATATATCCTTCTTACGATATGGTCTCCATGCTTGTATACAGTATTCTAAATGAGGTCTAACTATTGATTTATAAAGAGGTATAATTAACTTTTTTCCCTTGTATGTTATGTTTCTTCTAATCAATCCAAGAATTTGATTACCCTTTGAAGCTGCAATACCACACTGCTCTGAAACTTTCATATCAGCGCTTATTGTAACTCCTAAATCCTTTTCTTTTACAGTAGTACCCAGAACAGTATCTCCCATTTTATAGTTTACATTCAAGTTCCCATGTCCTGTATGTAGGCATTTACATTTCCCAAAATTGAACAACATCTGCCATTTCTCAGACCATTTCACTAATCTGTCTAGATCGTTTTGTAAATGTTGTTTATCACCATCAGTATTAACTTTTCTAAATAGTTTTGTGTCATCCGCAAATTTCAGTACGTTACTTGTTATACTGTCGTCCAAGTCATTGATATAAATTAAGAATAATATAGGTCCTAATACTGATCCTTGAGGTACCCCACTCAAAACCGATTTCCAATTTGAAACTTCTCCATCTACTACAACTCGTTGTCTTCTGTCAGTCAGCCATTGTTCTATCCAGTCAGTTATGCTAATCCCTATACCATGGGCTTTTAATTTAAGTAGTAATCTTTGATGTGGCACTTTGTCAAAAGCTTTCTGAAAATCTAAGTAGATAATATCTACTGGCGATCCCACGTCTATCCACTTAGTGATTTCTTCCAAAAAACATAACATATTTGTTAAGCATGACCTCGCTTTAAGGAATCCATGTTGAGATGAATTTAATAATTTATGCTTAACGAGGAAGTCCACCATATGGTCTTTAATTAACCGTTCTAATAATTTACAAATCACTGACGTTAAACTCACTGGTCTGTAATTCTCTGACTTATTTCTCGAACCCTTTTTAAATAATGGTATGATGTTTGCTTCTTTCCATTCAAACGGAACAACTCCCTCTTTTAATGACAAGTTGAATACTCTTGCAAGTGGTATACTGATTTGTTCTACTGTTTCCATTAGTAATTTTGGAGGAATCCCATCCACTCCCGGTGATTTGTTATCCTTCATTGCCTTTATTTTCTTAGCTACCAATTCTGGAGTTACAACTAACGGACCTAAATGGTCAGATTTAGCCCCCTGAAATTTAGCATCAGCAACTTGTAATGAACTAATATTTTCTTTGGTAAACACTGAACTGAAGTAACCATTTAGGTCTTCCGCCATTAAAAACCCCTGTTATATTATATTTCCAGCACTGTCTTCTAGAGGTCCAACCTTGTCTTGTACGTTTTGTTTACTCCTGACATATGCATAAAAACTCTTGCTGTCATTTTTTTATGTTACATGCTAGTTTTTGCTCATAGCTTCTTTTAGATTGTCTAATTTCAGTTGTAGCTGCATTAAGTGCCTCTTTGTATTTTGCATAGTCGTCTTCCTTTCTGGTACGCCTATAAACCCTCCACATAGTTTGCTTTAGCATTATTTTTCTAATAGCCTCTTTTGACAAGTGTTTCTTTCTACACCGTTTTCCTTGTTTTTGGAAGGGAACAAATTTATCGATGATACTCTCAATTTCATATTTTAGAATATTCCAACATTCAATTGCGGTCTTATTCATCAGCATGTTATTCCAATCTAGCTTTGCTAAATATTTTCTCATATCTATGTAGTTACCTTTGTGGAAGTTTCTCTTGTTTTCTTATTTTTACTTTCTGATTTTACATTGATGTCAAAATGTATTTGATTATGGTCACTATTACCCAATGGTTCAAATATTTTTACATTGTCCACTAATTCTTTTTGTGATGACAAAACTATATCTAATACATTTTCTCCCCTGGTTGGTTCTAGTACGTGCTGAGTAAGAAAGCTATCCTGGATTAAAAATAGAAATTGTTGGTCCTCAATCCCTATACTCTCTAGATAATTCCATTGTATGTGTCCATGGTTAAAATCTCCCATTATGATACATTCCCCTTTACTAACTTCCTTTATAGCGTTTTTTATTTTTGTGTTGTCCTCTTCGTTTATGTTTGGACTTCGGTAAACTAATCCAACAGTTAATTTTGAATTTCCTGAAACAATTTTGCACCAAACAGATTCATCGCAATCTGCTTCCCTTTCTAGTTTTATTTCATAAGCCTGAATAGATTCTTTAACATATAAAATAACTCCCCCGCCCCTTCTTCCTATTCGATCTTTCCTAAACATTACATATGTAACAAGAATGATACACTTGTACCTTCAACGCAGTTGCGGTAGGCGAATGGTATTGTCACAGAAGCCCACGAGACCCCATCAAACTCCACAATGAGGCCGAAGTCAGTCTCTATGCGAACGACGGTGATGTCTCGCCACAATTTCAGCTGACTTTGTCTTTGTATCGTGAAAAGCTGAATCGACGTGATCCCAGTTGGCGGTGTTTGGTTGATCCCAAACAGATTGTTGTCAACCTGTGTATGGTGGTAATATGTTTATGAATGTGTGTATATATGGATGTATGTATGTATGTATGTATGTATGTATGTATGTATGTATGTATGTATGTATGTATGTATGTATGTATGTATGTATGTATGTATGTATGCATGTATGTATGTCGATATGTACATATGTATGTAAGTATGTATGTTTGTATTTATGTATGTAAGCATGTGTGTATGCAAGTATGTATGCATGTCTGTATGTGTATAATTATGCACGCTTAGAACACACACGCACACTCACGCACGCACGCACGCACGCACGCACGCACGCACGCACACACACACACACACACACACACACACACACACACACACACACACACACACACACACACACACACATGCTCATAATCAGCATTAAAAAAAATTAACACTCACATACACTAGTCGGTTTTGGTCTATCTTGACTTCCACAATACCACGCAACAAAACGGTGATGTACACACAAAATAAACAAAAAACAAAAACACTAAATATTAAATTTAACACTCACATACAATTTTCGGTTTTTGTCTATCTTGACTTCCATAATACCAGTCAGTACGAGAGTGATGTACTTGATGTAGGAGACATGGGTTTTGCCGCCACGATGTTCCTGCTGCACTAACACCTGGAACTCAGGTAGTTCCTCACACCCTGGCTGCATACTACTTTCGGCCATGACGTACTCTTCGATACCGTAGTAATTGATGACGGCTGCGTCGAAGGTGACATAGTGAGGATCGCCCCATCCGAAGCACAGCAGTTTCTCTGTAAATTATGCTGCATCAAGTTATCTTCGGGTAATATTTAGCTCCCAATTAATGTTGCTATTTGGATGTGTGACTTCTTTACAAAGAGCGACTTTAGCTTTTCTTGTCTGCTTTTGTAAAAATAATTTGCAATACGTTATTTACCATTTAAACTCAAAGAATAGTGGATATGAGTTTCTTAATTTAAATAGTATCGACAAACAATGTTCATTGTCCGATGTCGTGTTGTTGTTGTTCTGGATAAACGGTACAGTCGCATTATTGAAACAGCCACATAAAAAATGTAAACATGTAATAATCATGAGTTGTCGACTTCAAACTTCCACTACGCATCCTCTACTAGATATCAGAAAAAAAGCAAATGGAGGATAGATTAACAGCAACCTATTTATGGTTCCTCGGAAGAATACGAACCATTTCTTGTACACAACACATTAACATTAAGAGGTTACACAAAAGGCAGGACGACAAAGACAAATACTGAAATGAATGCTAAAAGAAAACGAATGTTGTCGTTTCCATGATCAAAGATGAAAAAAAAGCAGGTTGAAATACACGTTTTTGAAAGCATTACCGAATAACATAACGCTAATGGATGACAAAGAATAATATACATGAATACTGCAATATGGTTTGAAAACCAGACAAAACCATACAGCTCATGACAATGGTAGAATACATAATTGTTTGGAGGGACATGGTCGCCAACTCCGCGAAGAGAAGAAGACATGGCTCCGAATCAGAATAATGAACAAAATAATACCAGCCCTCACCCACGCAAACCGCACGAATACAGCCGCCTGTCTTCTTGGTGACACATTCTTGTTTTGCTGGACACCTGACTCTCTGCATAATAAATAATAATAATAATAATAATTAACTTGTCTGGCACCATTATCCTGTGATACCTGAGCTTAGAGACGCAACGAAACATAATCGTTAAGCTTAATCGTGAACAGGGACGCGCAAAAGTCATTACCAGAACGAGGAACAACCGAAGATTTATTTGGGGAAATGCAATTTGGAATAAATATGTCTTGAATTTTTCTATGAAGATAGCTATATTTTCAGATGTTTTCAAAGTGATGGGGAGTTCATTCCATGCAGTAGGCGTAGCGACAGAGAAAATACCTATAAGATAAGTTGTGTTTTAGGCACTCTAAGTTGTTGTGAAATTGATGATTTGAGCTGCCTAGGGATAGTTGAAAGATGTAGGAGACAAGCGGCGTAGGGTGGTTTCTATGATAATGAAAACATTATATTCTTTAAAAAATACGTAGGGAAGTGTCGATAGTTACTAAACGTTAAGCTAACCAACATACGATTTGTTTTATTTTTTAATAAAATAAAACAATTATTTTCGAATAAGTGCTTGTGTTTAAAGAAATCCGCAGCTGAAATCCCGAGTGCCGTTATTGAACATTTTCCCATAAGCATATTTGAAGGGATCGCCGCTAGACTAGATGGATCGTCGCATGACTAGATATTTAAAAGTCATATGCTGCTTATTTAGTTACATGATACCCTAGCATAATTAGATCAGGTTGTCTACACAATCGATTGTTGCGTCATCCAAGGATTTTTTTATGTAACCATTGTCATTTACAGAGATAACACCATCGATTGAGTGGTTGATATTACACCAAAAAGTCACAACCCTAACACTGTGAACACATATCAGGCAGCAGCTCGAGTATATTGGTCAAATGTAGTAAATATAGTGAAACACGTATTCACGTACAATCAAAGATATGCTGTTTATATACAGACCTGTTACAAACTTTGACGTCGATGTATTGCATAAAAAACTTCCACGAAATATATCTCAGCAATTTTGGAGAATATTAAAGTTTATTTCACCTGACACGGATCGTAGCATTGACATGTTTGACATCCGGCACTGTCGAACTTCGGTATTTGGTTTACCGGACATACAGCACACCTCACAAGCGGACATACGGCCGGCGAAACTGGAATACATAGCAACATTCAACTTAAATAGTGGTAATTATTCAATGATAATGCATCATTTGATTTACCCGACAAAGAAGACAGAATGGCAACGCACATGTGGCCGGGGAAACTAGAAAACAGTCGAACACACTGGAGTAGACGCAAGAAGACGTAAATGTAAAATTTTTCATTATATATGTATGTATACATGTGTATATAATATATATATATATATATATATGTGTATATATATATATATATATATATATATATATATATATATATATATATATATATATATATATATATATATATATATATATATATATATATATATATATATATATATATATATATATATATATATATATATATATATATATATATATATATATATTATATATATATATTTATATATATATATATATATATATATATATATATATATATATATATATATATATATATGATATTCTGGAGACGTGTGACTAGGTATATCCTGTGTGTAAAGTTGACGTAAAATTTCTCGTGGTAGACTATTGCTATGGGCATTATTGCACACGTGGGTTGTTTACTTTTCAATGATGATGAGGAGATCATGTTTCCACATGGCTCATATTAAATTACATGAGTGATATTACCAAAGATGGTCCTAAACACTCCAGAATGATAACCTAACCCAATACATGCCTGAACATGGGCACAAGCACGCATGCACACACACACACACACACACACACACACACGCACGCACGCACGCACGCACGCACGTACGCACACACACATTCACATATCCGACTTCGAACGTACCTGTAGTGACGCAGGAGACGACCCGTGCACAAGGCGGCTCGGCACAGTTCGGCACGACAGACGCACAAAACTGACCGGCAGGACAGACCTTTCCCTGAAATGTTCAGAATTAACAAGATGATATTTGTTTTATCAAAGACAGGGAGACAGAGAGACAGGGACAGAGAGTGAGAAAGAGAGAGACCCAGACTGACAGACCGGCAAACATACAGACATTCTTTATTTTATACATGTCAATTTATAATGTGCTCCGAAAGACTTGGTAGGTATGTTCAGTGTACAACAAACTGAAACTTACCATACATGGATCAAAGCAGTCGGCTTTCGCGACCAAAATCAACAAGGCCGTGACGAGCAGTGCGTCATATGACTTCATGTTTGCCCGTCCAAGTGGAGTTTATCTGTGACAAATATAGAATAATAATAATAATGCAATCATAATCATAACAGTAATACTAATCGTATGTTGTATCACATCCAAATATGAACTTACGTATCAGGAACATTCATTCCATTGTTTGGTTTCATTGTTTTGTGTTCCATATAATTTGCTGGTGGTAAATCGTTCAATTTGTTTCAATTTCCTTCATTAATATATATATATATATGCATATTAATTAAACATGAAACGGTTTGTGTCCTCTGTCGCCAATAATACACACCAGGAGTTTTCTAACTGTATTGGTAATTTATATACTGAAGGCAATGCCATCAGCTCTTTTTTCCCAGTACTTCCAATATATCACATTCTGCATTACCAAAACTACGGTTTGTCTCGACGATACATTGACCATTAATATTTACTAATTTATTATTTGTTTAAATAACACAATTTAGACCCTACTTTGAAATTATAAATAATAGTATAAGCGAAACCTTTTCTAATGCTTAACACAAATGTACATTAGCTTAGATAACGATCAAATTCAAACAGTACAACTAATGGTATTGTTATATCGAAGGTAATTGTTACTTACAGTGTTTGTGCAAAGCTCGATGTCGACCAATCGTGCACGTTCGTGATACCAGTGATACCAGCCGATGTCTGAGTAAACTGAGTTGTAATGATGCGTGTGGATGCCAGGTATTTATACACATCTCTCTCGAACCTGTGTCTGTGCCAACGTCAAGAAATAGCAAACATATTACTCACGTATGACTGTAAAAAATCCCCAATGCTTTCCCATCCCTACTGACGTCAGTTCACACACAGCGAAGTTAACTTAATAAACAACATTCCTGCCGTCTGATATACGGTAGTGACACATTGTAATGCATTGCGGCGCTGGGTCGCGCTGACATTAGCTGAATGTATGTTCATATGCGTGTACTATCTGCTATCTGGAAATACCCATTATCCCGGGAAATTCCGCAATTGAAGAAGACTGTATTAGGTGTTGTAATGCGTTTGAGTTAGTATGGCATTACCCAGCCAATGTTCGTAATTATCCGATTTCTGTACACGACAAAGTGTCTTTAGCGCCAGAGAATAAAAAGTTTTCACATTTAAAATTGTCTAGAAGAGATACTGCAAAACATAGGGGTGTATGGGGCTTGTTCGAACATGTAGAATGTCTCTGGAATAGTATGATTATGAAGAGTGGTCATAGACCGTAAAATCTACATTACAGCGTGTCTTCAAACCCAACAGAAACCGCGTAGTGTATGTAACCATATCTGATGGTGGAGGTGATTAGGCCCTTTAGACAATACGAACTTTTCTTGCTTCATCGATGTACTATATGATGAATAAACTATTTTATGTGTGTGTGTGTGTGTGTGTGTGTGTGTGTGTGTGTGTGTGTGTGTGTGTGTGTGTGTGTGTGTGTGTGTGTGTGTGTGTGTGTGTGTGTGTGTGTGTGTGTGTGTGTGTGTGTGTGTGTGTGTGTGTGTGTGTGTGTGTGTGTGTGTGTGTGTGTGTGTGTGTGTGTGTGTGTGTGTGTGTGTGTGTGTGTGTGTGTGTGTGTGTGTGTGTGTGTGTGTGTGTGTGTGTGTGTGTGTGTGTGTGTGTGTGTGTGTGTGTGTGTGTGTGTGTGTGTGTGTGTGTGTGTGTGTGTGTGTGTGTGTGTGTGTGTGTGTGTGTGTGTGTGTGTGTGTGTGTGTGTGTGTGTGTGTGTGTGTGTGTGTGTGTGTGTGTGTGTGTGTGTGTGTGTGTGTGTGTGTGATTATATAACACGTGTGATGTGTGATTATACAACCCAGGGCCGCAACGTGGTTGTTTGTTTGGATTCTGCGCAGTGTGACTTCGGCATATGTTTAGACATTGGGTGGTATATTTAACTCAGTTAATTATTAGCTTTAGACAATAAAGTGTTTCTTTGAAATTCATAATATCCCGTGGTCCATGAGACACAGCAAGGTGTGTATATATAGGGAAGTTGTGCTCTCTCCGTTGTTCTATATTTATGCAGCATTGCATGAGTGGATCATAGCCATGATGCACTCATAAAAGGAACCCACAAAAAGGGGCACCGACCAAATCAATCGTAATCCATCTTCTCATGAATCGAACTCAGACCTCTATTCAACTAATGTGTTATAATGACACTGAATGTGACACTGCCTCATAGCGATGTAGGACAAACATGATGGAGAGAACGCCAGATAATATGCACGTCAAAGATATGACACAACTATTTTAGTAGCTCCATTTAGTTTAATAGTTATATGTTGGTTTTTGATATAAGCATTTGAATGTCGGTCACTGTTTGCTCAGCAGAACTGTATTCTTGAATTATTATATTGTAATTCTTGCTTTTCTTGTTTCTGTTATTTTCTTTGTTTGTCACCATATGCTGTATTTTCTTGTATTTATATTATATACCTCCGTCAACAACAATATGTGATACAATAAGATGTGGGATTAGTACCACGTGTCTCGATCGTCTTCCATGCATTCGGTACATTCTCCCCACAAAAAGAAAAGTGTGATCCAGGCAACAACAGTGTTAATCCAGCACTGCTTGTTGACATTATATAGAGTATTTATGCTAGAAATCACTGTAGCTGTTACGTCGACTATGAAGGGACGAACCTTATATGCGCACATATTTCGGTACAAAAGCATTTACGTTGATGTTGTTGTGTTCAGTATAAGTTAGGAACAGTTTCCCTTGGTTTAAATTAAACGACACCTGAAATGTCCAACATTGAATGAAGAAACAAAAGTGAACACGCTCCCGTTGACGATCACAGTGGCTATGTAATAATATTATCAATCATTGAACAAACAACTACATCGCACGCCAAGGCTATATTAATAAATTACAAGGTGAATCCTAGAGCAAATATTATGGCCCACGCGTCTACAACGTAGATAACTAGGCCACCATTCAGCAGCCTGAATAAAACGTCTACGGTATTTCCCAGGGGCACCTTGACACGGCGTCGTTTCATCTCATTAATCATACTCCCTCCACAAAGACGACTGCCGCCATATTTCTCACAGTTACCGTCAATGGCGCCTTGGGACAAGTCGGGCCACCCAGGTCGTTTGTTTTCAGTGGCGTCAAGATCTATTAAGTAATAATATCATTGTTGACGACAGGCAGAGGTCGAGACAGCTTGTTGCGAGGTCATCGGTGGTGCCCCAACGACACTCCGGATTAAGGGACTCAGTTTCTTGTTAAAGTGATAGACATAATATTATGATGAATTGTTATCAAGCCAATCCATTGTTCACATTATCAAAGTTAACTGGTATTTTCCTTATGTTTGTATGGAATAGTTAACGGTTTACGATTAAGTTAATTAATACTACGACAAAACACCCATCCTCTGGACTTGATAACTTGGTAGTTCGTAAGTGACTGTCATGGTAGCAAGACAACATTTTAAAAGTCATACATATCCATCGATGCATTGACACTTAGTGCTGCCAGTCAAAATAATGATGGCACATTGTAATTGCGACGCGATACTGTCATCTAACAAAGTGTAACGTAACTCCCTCTCACTCTCCTTCTCCCTTTCCATATCCTTTTATCTCACTTTCTCTCTGACTTTGTGTTTCTCTCTATCTCCGTTTCTCTCTCCCTCTATCCCTCTATCCCTCTCTCTCTCTACCTCTCTCTCTCTCTCTATCTTTCTCTCTCTCTCTCTCTCTCTCTATATATATATATATATATATATATACATATATATATATATATATATACATATATATATATATATATATATATATATATATATATATATATATATATATATATATATATATATATATATATATATATATATATATATATATATATATATATATATACATATAATAACAGCAACACTATTCAAATAGAGAGATATATATATATGTATATATATGTATATATATATATATATATATATATATATATATATATATATATATTTGAATAGTGTTGCTCTCTCTCACACACACACACACACACACACACACACACACACACACACACACACACACACACACACACACACACACACACACAACAAACATCCCATGCATTTACACCATGACATTTTATTTTTCGAAGAACCGTGTTTCGTCCCGGTACCACCCGAGCCGCCGTAGTTTATTTCTGGCGGCCGCCTTTACTGTCACAAACTCAGTTGCAGACACAGCTGCTGCCATTACTGTCCCCGTCGCGTTCATTGCCTCACGCGACACGGCAGGCATAAGACTGCTCTAGTCGCAAGAGCACAGGTGCAGCGATAGCCGCATTCTGCCGGTTGAAAGTGACGAAACAGCCCGACGTCTTCCACGTATAAGTGTTCCCAGTCGGGCGTGCAGAACGTAACACTGCTGCGTGGCTGCGATGTACGTCGTTCCCTTTGTGGCATCTGCAACAGTAATGTCAACAAAACCGCAGAGCTCTTTTCAACGATAATTTGGCCACAGGAGAATGTGAAGTGGCTAGCTTATGTTGCAAAGCAACTCATATAATGGTTACTGCTTGCTGTAAGGGAGGCATATAACTCCCCAGGCAAGCATTTAGACAGCGAGAAATACCTCTTATAGGTCATTAAATTGATATATAGTGGTATATATGTCACATATAGTGACCAAGGCGTGAATGCAATGGCTACCGATTACAGTGTCAAACGTGGACTATAGTTGGCCAGGGCGTAACTGAAACACACACAGATAACAATGTAAACTTGGCACATAGGATACCAGGGCCAAAAGAAAGTATTACTGATAAACAGGCGCGTACATGACACAGTCAGAGAAAAGCCCACTTACTACAAGTGTTGACTTGGCACATAAGTGACCAGGACCAAAGGAAATTCTCACTAATAAAAATGCTCAAAAATGGCTCAATTAATCCCAGTTTAATGCACTCACGGGAAATCTGCAAAATATCCCTTGCCAGCTGTTTGAGTACGCATGTGGCAGTATTAAGGTCACTGCCCACAATTTGCAGAATAACACAATCTACCGATCGATGTAAGGAAATGTCACGAATGGCCGCTTGCGCGAAAGACACACAAGCCCCAGGTCGTCCTCTCACGACCACAGACACTGGCTGTGGATCAAGTCCATCATTTGAAACGCCATGTGTATGACAGTGCCGCGAGAATCTGGCGACTAAACTGTGATCCATGAACAAGACCCACTTGTGTCGATGCAAACACTATCTGCCATCAGCATCGCATTCACTCGATGAATCCGTGGCTTGTGGAGCGGACTTGATTTACCTCCCGAATGGCGATCGGGCGGCCCGAACTGAATCGGGACGCCCGATTGTCACTTGATGTATTCGGGGCGAACGCACAAGAAAACTCCCGACCGGGTCGCCCGATTGTCACTTGATGTATTCGGGACGCACGCACAAGAAAACTTCCGACCGGGTCGCCCGATTGTCACTTGATGTATTCGGGGCGTACGAACACGAAAACTCCCGACCGGGTCGCCCGATTGTCACTTGATGTATTAGGGTCGCACGCACACGAAAACTCCCGACCGGGTCGCCCGATTGTCACTTGATGTATTCGGGGCGTACGAACACGAAAACTCCCGACCGGGTCGCCCGATTGTCACTTGATGTATTAGGGGCGCACGCACACGAAAACTCCCGACCGGGTCGCCCGATTGTCACTTGATGTATTCGTGGCGCACGCACACGAAAACTCCCGACCGGGTCGCCCGATTGTCACTTGATGTATTCGTGGCGAACGCACACGAAAACTCCCGATCGGATCGCCCGATTGTCACTTGATGTATTCGGGGCGCACGCACACGAAAACTCCCGACCGGGTCGCCCGATTGTCACTTGATGTATTAGGGGCGCACGCACACGAAAACTCCCGACCGGGTCGCCCGATTGTCACTTGATGTATTCGGGGCGCACGCACACGAAAACTCCCGACCGGGTCGCCCGATTGTCACTTGATGTATTCGGGGCGCACGCACACGAAAACTCCCGACCGGGTCGCCCGATTGTCACTTGATGTATTAGGGGCGCACGCACACGAAAACTCCCGACCGGGTCGCCCGATTGTCACTTGATGTATTCGGGGCGCACGCACACGAAAACTCCCGACCGGGTCGCCCGATTGTCACTTGATGTATTCGGGGCGCACGCACAAGAAAACTCCCGACCGGGTCGCCCGATTGTCACTTGATGTATTAGGGGCGCACGCACACGAAAACTCCCGACCGGGTCGCCCGATTGTCACTTGATGTATTAGGGGCGCACGCACACGAAAACTCCCGACCGGGTCGCCCGATTGCCACTTGATGTATTAGGGGCGCACACACACGAAAACTCCCGACCGGGACGTCCAATTGCTCCCTATGTATATGCAACGGGCTGCAAAATAAATGGCTTCGCCGGTGTCAAATCGAAAGTAAGTTATTTAAAAATGCCTAATATCGCATTGTATCAATACTTACTACAAATTTATTAAACGTGTTTTTGTGAACACAGTTTATGTTTTGTTGGAGCTAAAAAAAGCGAAGTTGTTATAAATAATGTGCTTGCAAAAAATAATAGTTGGATGGATACTTGTGTTGGTTATAGAATAGTAGAATACCTTTTTGTTGTGTATTGGCCCTCGGTCTGCGATTTCGGGGCAATACGTGGGTGCGTTCTTTCTACTATAATCAATATAAACAGCAAAGATGGCGCTACGTACTGTCAAACGGTTTACGTACCAAAGTATTCGCCGCACGCGCGCGTGGTTTCTGCGATTGTTGAAAGTTGACATTTTACGTAGCGAACATTTGATTTACAAAAAGAATCCTTCATATACTGGGTATTTAAAAACAGTAAAGGCGTTACGTTTCACTCGTAGGGTAGTTGATTAATCCATGATAGTTTGGCGCCCGAGGTTCAAGCCGTCTAGGAGGAAAACGTTAACATAACCACATACAAACAAACATACAAACATGCATACGCTACCTCGATTATGGTTAGATTTTGGAAACTCTGCATAGCTTACGTCACAAATAATTGTTTTCGCTTTCCACGACTTTGCATTTGTGTTATTAATCTAGAAACAAAAACCGTGTAAGATGTTTACGTTTGAAAACAGTTATATGCACCTTTTTCAGATAAACAAACCATTGATGATATTGTATCCAAACATGTAGCCTCTGAATAACATGTCTTAATCAGGATAACACAAACAACTCAGGTATGTGTGTTTTGAAAAGAGAGCAATTTTAAGGTCGTGCAACATTATAATCGTATATTAAATATGCCTAATTATAAATAAGAGCCATTATTTTAATTTATTGTGCCAACATTAATACATATTTTCCTCCTACACTGTTGTGTACATCACAAGTACGGTTTATCGATTTCAAAACCATTATATCTAATAAGTTCTTGTCATATATTTGTTATGTAATATAATATTGATATTGCAGGTGACAAGTTTCACACATTCCTGTATGGTGTCAGTAGCCGGCCAGTGACATGTTACAGACTGCATCACATCTATCCGTGTTGTCAAAGACGGGAATGACGTAGAACATACAATCCATGGCGTCAACCTGGTTGGCCAACATTAACATTTGTAAACACTGCTCTGTGGTCTACATGTACAACGTACATGTACAACGTACATGTACGTTGTACATGTACAACGTACATGTACAACGCCTTCCAGATACAGAATGGAATTTTGTGCTGTTTAGCAGATGTCTAGATTAAGTAATTCAGCACCCATCCAAGGTCCATAACGATTCTCTCGTGTGTTTCTTTTTTATTGTGTAGTAAAACATTGATGTGTTGAAATCGGATGTCCACTCCAAAGTAAATTTTACAAATAAATTAAAAAATAACGAAAATAATATACTAAACAACATTCCTGCCGTCTGATATACGGTAGTGACGCATTGCAACACAGGGTCGCACTGACATTAGCCGAATGCATGTTCAAATACGTGTACTGTCTGCTTGGAAATACCCACTGTCCCGGGAAATCCCACAATTGAAGACGACTGTAATGTCGTGTTGTAATGCGTTTCAGCTAATACGGCAAAACCCAGCCAACGTTTGTAATTATCCGATTGAAAATTCTCCGATTCTCCGATTGAATGTCGATGTTTGTTTCCTCAGGATAACTTGTAAGGTCTCTATTTTACTCTCTGTATTCTTGTATTAACTTCTAGTATGGAATTGTATATTGTAATTCTTGCTTTTCATGTTACTGTATATTTTCATAGTTGTCTGTATTTTCTTGTATTTATATTATATACCTTTGACATATGTGAATGCCTATGCTCAAACATGGTTGAATAAAAAATAAGGTATGGGGTTACCTCCATGTCAGTACCACGCGTCTCGATCTTCTTTTTCCACGCTATCGGTATAGTCCCCCCCACAAAAAGTGTGTTCCAAGCCACCACTTTGTTATTACAGCTTGTTAACACTACATAGAGTAGCTATGTTACAAATATGTTGCAGCTGTTACGTAGTCTATAAAGGAACGGATCTTATAAACGCACATTAATTTTTCGCTGAAAAGAATATACTTTTATGTATTTTATTCAGTATAAAATGGGATCAGTTTCCCTCGGTCTAAATAAAACCCAACCTGAAATGTCCAATATTGAATGTAAATTTGTTTTTAAATAAAACAAAACAATACGCTCCCGTTGACCACCACAGTGGCTCTATAGCAACCATCTCAATTTGCAGGGGCACCGTGACACGACTTTGACCTCATTAACCATACGGTCTCCCTTCACAAAGACGATTGCCGCCATATATCTCACAGTTACCGTCAACGGCGCATTGGGACAAGTCGGGCCACCCAGGTCGTTTATTCTCAGTGGCATCAGGATCTATTAAGCAGTAATATCATAGTTGACGACAGGCAGAGATAGAGACAGCTGGTTAGATGGTCGTCGGTTGTGTCCCAACGACACTCTGGGTTAAGAGATTGTTGATGATGATGATGATGATGATGATGATGAATGTTTGTACATAATAGTTAATGGTTTTCGAAGAAGTTAATAATTGCTACGACCAAAATGTCCATTCGCCGGACGGGATAACTTGGTAGTCCGTAAGTGACTGCCATAATAGCAAGCAAATATTATTTTTAAAATACGTATCCATTTCAGCATTGGCACACACACACACAAGGGGGCAGCCGTGGCCTAGTGGTTAAGGTGTTGGACTCTAAATTCGAGGGTTGTGAGTTCAAGACCCACACTGGGCACGGTTCGTTTTCGAAGCTTAGGCAATTTCGTTTACCCTACTTTGCCTCAGTCTACTCAGCTGCAAATGAGTACAAACACTGTTTGGAAGGTACCTGTGATGGACTAGTGTCCCGTCCAGGAGAGTCAGTATAACTGCACTACAGAAACCAGGTTTAAGCACTGGCCATATAAGCCTTCATGGCTTCCTAAGGCGTAATGCCTGGGGGATGACTTACGCACACGCACACGCACACGCACACGCACACGCATACGCACACGCACACAGCTACTTTATTTGTTTATACTTTGCTCACGAATAAAGCCTCAACCCTGAATTATTAATGCATACAAAGACACGCATTAAATGTGATGTTTATTATTTAATAAACACATAACAATCAAATACACTTAACCTGGAAAACAGCATCGTAATGATGCAACACACAGAACAAACAGGGTTTATTTTAATAAATAGTCATATTCGTTTTCTCCTGCGCATCTTGCATCACATCCCTTGCACCCACACAATGAAATGGGGCCCGATGTCCTATATTTTCAACGAACAGCGTTTCGTCGCGGTACCGAAAGAGCCACAGCCGGTTATGTCCATGGGGCCGCCGTTACTGCACCAACCGCCGTTACTGTCCCAGCTGCCGCCGTTACTGCCCCAGCTGCCGGTTTACTCCCCAATCCGCGTTACTGCCCCAACCGCCGTTACTGTCCCAGCTGCCGCTATTACAGCGCCATCCGCCGCTACCGCCCCAGTGGCTGCCGTTACACCCCCAGCGGAAGCCATTGCTGCCCCAGCCACCGTCACTCCCCTACAGCTATCAACGTTTGTGTGTGCGTCTGCGTGACCGTGTGTGTGCGTCTGCGTGACCGTGTGTGTGTGTGTGTGTGTGTGTGTGTGTGTTTGTTTGTGTGTGCGTGGCGTTGCGTGCGCGAGCGCGAGCGCGAGTGCTTGTGTGTTCATTAAGGCCGTGTAGTAGCGTCACCGTAGCACATGTCCAGACCGACGTCGACCTAATTGCAGACTTTACTAGTTACACGTGGGCGCCGATGTGATAATACATTCCACCTACTTGTTCAACATTAATGTTATAATGTTTTAAGTAGAGTTTCCCACTCCTTGGACCTATGCCGTCTGAAGACAGTATGTAATAATTGAATTGTGTACCATAGTGGTAGATAATTGATTTACTTATTTATTAAGTCCCGAATAAATTTCCATTAACTTACACTAGAGAGGATTAGCAACCACATTTAAGCGCCGAACGCCGACGCGAACTTATACGCGTACGCCGAGTTGTTGTGGTGCGCCACGTCACATTTTTTGCGGTCCAATCAGAAGTAACCGCGAAACTGGAAGTTGGAGGGAAAGTTGGAGGAACGCTCGTACGGCAAAAATGGAAAACCCGCGTAAGTACAAACGCGCCTATATTTCGTACATAAATAGTTGTAGTAGTTCAAAGTAACTATACAGTGTAATAGTTCAACCTTTTAGGAACACACACGTATATATAAAGTTTTGTTTGAAATACACATAAGTCAGTTTGACAGCGTTTTAAAAGACCTATGATTTGCTCGTTTGCAACTGCAGCGATGCGGTGAGGCGCAGTGGCAGTGAAATACAAATTTGTTTCTTGGACTCCGTAGGCTTAGGCTTAGTATTAGATCTGTTTAATCGCATAGTTAGCAATGTAGGTTCTGAATGTTATATATGGATATGCGAACAGTTCCCACTGTAACGGACTTTTATCTAATGTATATTACGTACTATTTAACTAATTTATTTATTTTGTAAACATAGTCGAGTTTTTGACTACATTTAGTCATTATGCAGGCATATCATGTTTTCGTGCCACCAGAGAAAATATACAATACTTAAAAATAAAAAATGTATAAGCTACATTTTTCATGATACAGTTAAAGGTTTAACCCCAAATGTTTTATTTTTTTTCTTCAGACAAAGAAGAAAGGAAAAAGGCCGTCCAATTCACAGTAACAGAAGATTTAATGTTGCTAACAGAAGTAGTGGGACAGAACCCGTACACAAATGGTCGACAAGTGTGGACCAACGTTGCGGCCACAGTCACTGCTGCTATTGCCAGGGGAGACTTCCTGATCGACGCAAGGAGAGCTCGCGAACGCACACAACTGCTTGTAAAACACTACAAGTCAAACAACCGAGCACAGTTAAAGAAGTAAGCTGTATCTAAATGCGCTCAGATAAATTTGTATCGGTTGTAATCATTACATCGTATGCTACCGCAATTCGGAATATAATAAAATGCACGCACGCACGCACGCACGCACGCACGCACACACATTAATGTAGTGGTGGGAAATATTTACCTAAAAGGTCAATGTTCATATGTGTTTTCTTGATTATTCAATCAGTACAATTTATTACACTGTTCTCTGCCTCGTAGATCGGGAACAGAAGAAGACTACACCGAAAAGGAAATGCTGCTTTCCGAAATTTGTGCATTGATAAGGGACAGCGAGGAACACATCGCCGATGTCCAACAAAGGAAGACGGACAAGGCAGTACGAGATCGCGTAGTAGGCATGGCGATTCGCGATGCTGCCATGGCGCGGTTAGCCACCATGAAAAATGGTAAAGTAGCCGACACCAAAGCTGCGGATGCCGTACCTTATGAAGATCAGGACGAAAGCTTTGGAGACGGCGAAATAGAGGAAAGAGATGCGACGGACAGGGATGCCGATAGTGGCGACACACCAGAGAAGGAGGAGGAGATTCAGCAAAGGCCGAAACGTAAATTATACTAAAATACACTTAAATATGTTTAATTGCGCCTACTAATTAAGTATTGTATTAATTATATATGTATTGGGTGATAGTCTTGTGAAACTTAGTTATGCATAATTGGAATCGGGGCAACCATATTAATGGCCATAGCAAAAATTGCAAATAGTCTCCTACCCTGTCATATATTTTTTAATTTGTTTTCGCTAATATTTCGGCGACATAAGTTGATGATAATTATTGTTCAAGACCAATTGTATAGACGACGTCATTCGTGAGAAAACGACAAACCATTAGAATTATATTGATATGAAAAATTATGCATTCGATACAAGTGGGCAGGCATGGCTAATAACATGTTCGAATGTGTTGCAGGTAGAAGAATAACTCGAAACAAGGAGGAAATGCCAGCATCTGCAATGCTGGAGTATATGGTAAAAAAAAATACAAACATGGAGGAAGAACTAAGGATAAGCGCACAGCGCTTACAGCTGGAGAGAGAGAGGTTTGAGCTAGATAGAGAGGAGAGACTGGAGAGACTGAAACTAGAACGGGCTGAAAGACAACAGCAGATGGAAATGCAACAAAACCAATTTCAAATGATGATGGAGATGTTGCAAAACAAAAACAATTAAACACTGAAGTGTTTGCTATTGCTGAGCTACGATGTTTAATGATTCGTGCATGCAAAGTTATTGCTTTATCATGTACAATAAAATGACAAATTGGAACTGCGTTATACTGATATCGTAATTATGTCTCTACCCTCAACTTGTCGCTTTGTGTATATGTGTAAAGTGTATGCATGAACAATAGGCATATTGTACTGATACGAAGTATAATACGACGTGGTTACAGAAAGTAATTACAAATCACTCGTAGCAAAAATAGACAATTAAAAACAATACTGCCTGACTGTTAAATGTGAGCCACACGTTTGTTCAATTGAGGTATGGGGTTCATGAATCGAATCACTGGTGATTCGACGTCAAACTACGAATTCCTAGTGTTGTCAAATATACATGTTTTAGAGTCCGTTTGTCAACAGGCAAGTGTTTGCTTACAGCAGGTAGTCTTCCAAGGAAGGGGGTTCAACGTCAAAGTACGAACTCGTAATGTTGCCGTAGAGGCATGCTTTACAATTTGTCAACAGGCACGCGACAACGTAATACTTAGCAACAGGGGACAGGTATAGCTTCAGATTTTTTTTGAAGTCGATAAAAGCGAAATTACGTGCAATGTCTCCAAATCCCCACTCGACACACTGACGCAGTGGTGTCATGGATTTGTTAAAGTTTGACTGCTGTAGAGTGATTTGCGCACCCCTGTATGGTGCCAGCAGAACAGGCAGCAACGGATAGGCAGGATCGCCATATAAGTAATAGGGCTCCCCATTCCGATCCACCTTGTTTGTCAACTGCGGGAGAATTCCACTATCTTGAAGCATGTAAGCGTCATGACGACGCCCTTCCACTGGTCCGTACAGGTTGGCAATTAATCCACATGGCACCATAATTGCTTGAAACTTTAGTACATGCTGACGTTTATGCCCACTGTAGCACTGTTCCTGTCCATGTTTTGGGCGGCAGATATTCATGCATGTTCCGTCCACAAATCCCCAACATTTGTTAAGTGGAGAACCCTTGCGGGTCACAGCATTGGCATATCTCTCTAGGTGGGCAATATCTAGCCATTCCTGATCGAGATTTGTGAGGCGTGTACTGAACCTCTCGTGAATAAAGTCAATCATGGCGTTAAATATCAGGCCAAGTTCTGATGCACCACGACCAAACATTTGTTCCATATCACACAAGCGACTTGGATATGCCAGACGGCGTAGCATTATGCAAAGTCCATCAATGCCAACAAACACCGTCCTGTTTGGCAACGTCATGTTGTCAGGAACGTGCAGTGCAGTTTTCAGACGACGCAGATCGTCTTTTTGGAATCTGAACATTTTCCAACAATACTCATTGCTGGCATCATTGAAGCAGAAACGTTTTTTTTTTTAGGCATGTTTTTCCTTGTCGTGCAGATGCTGCAGGGCAATTACCATCGCGTCATCATCATTCGATAGAAGCGCTATGCTCAGTATTGCATTGTCCATATCTGTACCAAAAAAACATATCATGTTTGTTACAACATGTATTAATGGTAAACATTGTGGTACCATAGGTTATGGTATAATTTTTTAAACAGAATTT
>OY759263.1:13751897-13754397 GCA_963662155.1 Lamellibrachia columna
AGTGGTGGCGGTTGGCCGATGGTAAACGGAAATTGGTTAACCTGTGTACAGTGGTAACAAGTTTATGCATGTATGTATGTATGTATGTATGTATGTATGTATGTATGTATGTATGTATGTATATATGTATGTATGTATGTATGTATGTATATATGTATGTATGTAGTATGTATGTATGCATGTATGTATGTATGTATATATGTATGTATGTATGTATGTATGTATGTATGAATGAATGTATGTGCGCATGTACGTATTTACGTATTACGTATGTACGTATGTACGTGTTTATGTATGTCATATGTACGTATGTATGTATGTATTTATGTATGTATGTATGTATGTATGTGTGTGTATGTATGTACGCATGTATGTATGCATATACATAAGTGCGTTTGTACGTACGTACGTGCGTTCGTATGTAGGTATGTACGTATGTACGTTTGTGTGCATGTGTGCATGTGTGCATGTGTGTATGTGTGTATGTGTGTATGTGTGTATATGTGTATGTATGTTTGTATGTGTGTATTTATGTATGTATGTATGTATGTATGTATGTATGTATGTATGTATGTATGCATGTATGCATGTATGTATATGTAGACACCACGTTGATAGAAAGTATGGGCGGACCCGCTGGCACGCACGCACACGTACGCGCGAACTCACGCACACAAACGCACACACACACACACACACACACACACACACACACACACACACACACACACACACACACACACACACACACACATACACACACACAAAAGCAAAAAACAAAAACACTCTATATTAAATTTAACACTCACATCCAATAGTCGGTTTTTGTCTATCTTGACTTCCACAATACCAGGCAACACGAGTGTGATGTACTTGATGTATGAGACATCGGTTCTGCGCCACGATGTTCCTGCTCAACTAACAACCCGAACTCACGAAGTTCCTCACACCCTGGCTGCTGAACACTCTCGGCCATGACGTAATCGCTGATACCGTAGAAATTGATGACGCCGAGTCGAAGGTGACATAGTGAGGATCGCCCCATCCGAAGCACAGCAGTTTCTCTGTAAATTAAGTTGCATCAAGTTATCTTGGGCTAATATTTAGCTTCCAGTTTGTTTCGCTTCTAGTGTTGCTCTGCTACTTGGATGTGTGACTTCTTTATAGAGAGCGACTTTAGCTTTTCTTGTCCGCTTTTGTTAAACAAAGTTTGCAATACGTTATGTACCACTTAAACTCAAAGAATAGCGGATGAGTTTCCTAACTTAGATAACATCGACCAACAATGTTCATTGTCCGATGTCGTGTTATTGTTGTTCTGGATAACGTTGCAGTCGCTTTTTTTGAAACAGCAACATAAAAAAATGTAAATGTGTAATATTCATGAGTTCTCGACTTCAAATTGCACTCTCTACTAGATATCGGAAAAAATAAGCATATTGAGGATATATTAGCAGCAACATAATTTTGGTACCTCAGAAGAATACAAACTATTTATTGTACACAGCACATTAAAATTAAGAGGTTACACAAGGAGCAGGACGACAAAGACAGCTACTGAACACTGTAATGAAAAAGACTGGTGTAATTTCTAAGACATATGTTGAAAGAAATATCGAAGAACATAATACTACAGACTGGCAATTATTGTGTTGGAGGGTCATGATTGCTAAAGTCTCGAAGAGAAAAAAACATGGGTCCTACAGAAGCAGAATAATAATAATAATAATGAACAAAATAATACCAGCCCTCACCCACGCACGCCGCACGAATACAGCCACCTGTCTTCTTGGTCACACATTCAAAATTAGCGGGACACGTGAATCCCTGCAAAATATAATAAAGATGACATCACATACTTTCGTAATACGCAGGGAATTGCTTATAGTTATGAATGTGATTGCGTTCGATAAGGCTAAGTCAATCAACAAACGATTTAAAAAAAACTATTAAAGTCTTGTTTTCGAGTAAAAGTTTGTGATTTAAGAAACACGCAGACTAATTCCCTCGTGATTGCACATATTCCCGTAAGCGTATATAAAGATATCGTTGCATGACTAGGTCCACCATCAATTATCTACCGAACGGAAGCTCGTTATTTAAACGCTACTTAATTACATGACACTCTAGCCTGATTAAGTCCCGTGTCTACACAGTCGATTGATGCATCACCCAACGAATTGTTGATGTAACCATTATTCTTTACAAAGATAATACGAATCGATTGTTGATGTAATTGTTGATGTAACCATTGTTCTTTACAAAGATAATACGATCGATTGTTGATGTAATTGTTGATGTAACCATTGTTCTTTACAAAGATAATACGATCGATTGTTGATGTAATTGTTGATGTAATCATTGTTCTTTACAAAGATAATACGATCGATTGTTGATGTAATTGTTGATGTAACCATTGTTCTTTACAAAGATAATACGATCGATTGTTGATGTAATTGTTGATGTAACCATTGTTCTTTACAAAGATAATACGATCGAT
>OY759263.1:13764259-13794259 GCA_963662155.1 Lamellibrachia columna
TCACTTTCAACCGGCAGGATGCGGCTGCCGACGACGGCAGGTGTTATCGCTGCACCTGTGCTCTTGCGACTAGAGTAGTCTTATACCTGCGTCGTATGCCTGCGATGTCGCCTGAGGCAGTGAAGACGATTGGGGCAGTAACGCCGGCTGGGGCAGTAATGGCAGCACCTGCGTCTGAGTTTGGGGCAGTCAAGGCGGCCGCCAGAAATATACGACGGCGGCTCGGATTTCATGGTGTGAATGCATGGGATGTGGTGCAAGATGCGCGTGTGTGTGTGAGAGCGATACAGTGTGTGTGTGTGTGTGTGTGTGTGTGTGTGTGTGTGTGTGTGCGTGCGTGCGTGCGTGTGTGTGTGTGTGTGTGTGTGTGTGTGTGTGTGCGTGCGTGCGTGTGTGTGTGTGTGTGTGTGCGTGTGAGTGTGTGTGATATATATATATATATATATATATATATATATTTATATATATATATATATATATATATATATATATATATATATATATATATATATATATATGTATATATCCCTCTCTCTGTGTCACTTTCTCTCTCTCTCTCTATTTGCATATTGCATATATATATATATATATATATATATACATATATATATATATATATATATATATATATATATATATATATATATATATATATGTATATATATATATATATATATATATATATATATACATATATATATATATACATATATATATATATATATATATATATATATATATATATATATATATATATAGAGAGAGAGAGAGAGAGAGAGACAGACAGACAGACAGACATACAGACATACAGACAGAGAGAGAGAGAGAGAGAGAGAGAGAGAGAGAGAGTAAGACAAAGGGATATGGATAGGGAGAAGGAGAGGGAGAGGGAGTTATGTAACACGTTGTTAGATGACAGTATCACGTCGCAATTCCAAGGTGTCATCATTATTTTGACTGGCAGCACTAAGTAACAATGCATTGATGGATATGTATGTGACTTTTTAAATGTTGTCTTGCTACCATGACAGTCACTTACGAACTACCAAGTTATCAAGTCCAGAGGATGGGTGTTTTGTCGTAGTATTAATTAACTTAATCGTAAACCGTTAACTATTCCATACAAACATAAGGAAAATACCAGTTAACTTTAATAATGAGAACAATGTAATTCAATGATAACAATTCATCATAATATTAGGTATGTCACTTTAACAAGAAACTGAGTCCATTGATCTGGAGTGTCGTTGGGGCACCACCGATGACCTCGCAACCAGCTGTTTCTACCTCTGCCTGTCGTCAACAATGATATTATTACTTAATAGATCTTGATGCCACTGAAAACAAACGACCTGGGTGGCCCGACTTGTCCCCAGGCGCCATTTACGGTCACTGTGAGAAATATGGCGGCAGTCGTCTTTGTGGAGGGAGTATGATTAATGAGGTGAAACGACGCCGTGTCACGGTGCCCCTGGGAAATACCGTAGACGTTTTATTCAGGCTGCTGAATGGTGGCCTAGTTATCTACGTTGTAGACGCGTGGGCCATAATAGTTGCACTAGGATTCACCTTGTAATTTATTAACATAGCCTTGGCGTGCGATGTAGTTGTTTGTTCAATGATTGATAAGATTGTTACATAGCCACTGTGATCGTCAACGGGAGCGTGTTCACTTTTGTTTCATCATTCAATGTTGGACATTTCAGGTGTCGTTTAATTTAGACCAAGGGAAACTGTTCCTAACTTATACTGAACATAACAACATCAACGTATATGTTTTTTTACCGAAATATGTTCGCATTTAAAGTTCGTCCCTTCATAGTCGACGTAACAGCTACAGTGATTTCTAGCATAAATACTCTATATAATGTCAACAAGCAGTGCTGAATTAACACTGTTGTTGCCTGAATCACCCTTTTCTTTTTGTAGGGAGAATGTACCGAATGCATGGATCGAGACACGTGGTACTAATCCCACATCTTATTGTATCACATATTGTTGTTGACGAAGGTATATAATATAAATACAAGAAACAAACAAAGAAAATAACAGAAACAAGAAAACCAAGAAATACAATATGATAATTCAAGAATACACAGCATAAAATATATTCTACAAATGCTTATGTCAAAAACTAACATATCTCTATTAAACTAAATGGCGCTACTAAAATGGTTATGTCATAGCGTTGACGTGCGTATTATTTGGCGTTCTCTCCATCGTGTTTGTCCTACATCGCTTTGAGGCAGTGTCACATTCACGATTATTACACATTAGTTGAATAGAGGCCTGAGTTCGATTCATGAGAAGATGGATTACGATTGAATTTGTCGGTACCCTTTTTGTGGGGTCCTGTATCATGATTATTCATACTCTGTAACAATGAATGCAGATCCACTCAATCAATGTTGAATGAATATACTACAACGGAGAGAGCACAACTTCCCTATATATACACACCTTGCTGTGTCTCATGGACCACGGGACATTATGAATTTCAAAGAAACACTTTATTGTCTAAAGCTAATAATTAACTGAGTTAAATATACCATCCAATGTCTAATGTCTAAACATATCACTCGTTCACACACCCATAGACTCAATCCCACACACCCACACTCTCTATCTCACACACACACACACACACACACACACACACACACACACACACACACACACACACACACACACACACACACACACACACACACACACACACACACACACACACACACACACACACACACACACACACACACACACACACACACACCTATTACGCGTTTTGTCACAAAATAACTGTGCCTCAACAGCAACACTCAATCAACGCATTCTGGCCAAACACCAAATCGTGATATTAGACGTTTTGTCAAACTACATTTCCTATTATCTAATGGCGCGTTCACGTGACAGCAGTGAACGTTGGCTAACCGAGTATTACGACGGTGGCTTAATAACCAAGGGCATCGGTATGACAAAATCAGTTGATATCGAAGTGAATCCTTTTGGGAGTGTTTTGTCTATGAAAAAACGACGAGATATGCTGTTTTCGTGAAATACACACAAGTAGAATGCTGGTGAATAGATGTTTAAAGTAAACTGTCGGACAAATTAAATAAATGTTCGTGTTACCACCAATGACAAAACAATGAATCGTGATATCACTCCAGTCTTCTTCTATCGCATGATGCAGCAGAAGGTTTACAGTTGTTATTATTGTTTGGTTGATTCACTCGATTGCTTCAGAACAAACTGAGTGGATCTCGGATATTCCTCCAATAAATGCGAACATGCGGTAGTGGTAGACTGTGTGGTTTGTTAGTCGTGGCCGCATGAGCATCTTGCAGTGTCTTCGACGCACTTTTGTGCATCAGATGCCCGCATCAGATGCCCGCATCATCCATCTGATGCGGTTGATGGCCGTCCACTGGCATCGAGGAAGGTCAAACCCGGTTTGTATGGTGAAGGACACTATTCTTCTTTCTGGTGATTCTTGATTCCCACTCTCTTCTCCGGATCTCTTTACCGTCCATGTAAGACCATAAGATGTGCTTATGTACTCCTGCCTGCCGTTGCAAAAATGTGATCCATGAACAAGAACCCTTGGGTCGATGTAAACACTGGTCTGCCATCAGCATCGCATTCACTCGAAGATTCCGTGGCTTTTGGAGGGGACTTGATTTACCTCCCGAATGGCGAGTTGGCTAATTCCGTGCACCTTGTCATATGCAGTGTATATTTGAAAATATATTAACATAAAACGTTTACACTGAATGTTGACATGCATAAAACTGCCAAAGGCAAAGGTCAAGGAGTGAAAAAATTAAAATGAAAAATGTTGCGCATTGTCAATGCACAAAGTTAGGACACATGATGATACTAGATAGTTTGCGTATATTAAAATAAAATTCTTCACATACGTATACTTAATAAATAATTCAAAATTATTAGTATTGTAAGTTGGATATATTAGTATTTAATAATAACACATTGGCAGTGCTATAAATACGTTTTGGTCGTTTCTTCCATTTTATTTTTCCACTCCTAAACATTTTGCAATGCAGCTTCACTCGCAGGTCGGACTGTGTAGCATTGCACATTTCCGTTGTAGCAGTTCCCAGCCCAGCCACTCACAGCAGTGTGTTCCTCCGTCACCAATTCACTAAATCATGTTACATATGTGGATAGTTTTGTGTGCATTGCAACACGTTTTGTAAATCTGTTTGCCTACTTGATGATGTGCTCACTTTTTTCAGATAAACAAACCATTGATGATATTGTATCCAAACATGTAGCCTCTGAATAACCAGTCGTTAGTCAGCATAACACAAACAACTCAGGTATGTGTGTTTTGAAAAGAGCGCAATTATAAGCTCGTGCAACATTATAATCGTATATTAACTATGCCTAATTATAAATAAGAGCCATTATTTTAATTTATTGTGACAACATTAATATCTTTCCCTTCTACACTGTTGTGTACATCACAAGTACGGTTTATCGATTTCAAAACCATTATATCTAATAAGTTCTTGTCATATATTTGTTATGTAATATAATATTGATATTGCAGGTGTCAAGTTTCACACATTCCTGTATGGTGCCAGTAGCCGGCCAGTGACAGGTTACAGACGGCATTACATCTATCCGTGTTGTCAAAGACTGGAATGGTGTAGAACATACAATTGATGGCATCAACATGGATGGCCAATGCCATAGTTTATTCGAAGAAGCAAGCGCTCCTGTCCTTTATGCACAACTATGCAGCTATCTGGCACATGACACTGAAGTGTTTATTGTTGACATTACTAAAATATGTTTTCGTTTTTGAAACTGCAGCCATGGTGAATTTTGAAGACCAAATTTATCAAGATAGTTTCGTTAAATTGATATCTACAAGAGAATAATTAATACACATACATCGTTTACACCCAATGTAGCAACTGTTTTGTGAAAGTGTGGTTAACTCTTCTGGCGACTGCTGGGCGACGTTCACTGCTAGTATGCATTTGTTCACGGGTATTGGTCACGAATAAACCCTAACAATGACGAGGTGCGTCGTTGGCGGTTCCTGTGTTGCTGCATCCATAGGATATATCCCATGTACGTGATGAGCAGAGGTCACGATGTGCCGAACTACATCCGTAATTTCTTCGTTACTCTCATCTGTTTTCAAAAGTTTGCATATTTGCTCAATTGAAATATCACTGGTGTACAGAGAACATCCATTTTACAGTACACGATTTTTCAGTGGAATTATATAAAAAAAGTCAGATAATCTCTTGAAGTGAAACACTTGTCACGAATGCTACACAGTCCTGATGCGGCTGTGAAAAATGGTTAAAATATGTTTTCAAATATATTTTCCCAGATGTACACAATTATCTGACCACAAGCCGTTTGTTGCTGCTTCGATGGTAACCGTTAGTCTGCAGCGAAATGAGGTTAACCGACCCGTCGCGAGAGATCACTGGCGATACGCATTGGCGATACGAGAGACACCTGTCGCCGAGTTGGAAGGGCTTTATGCGGACCAATATCAATAAACACGATAAGGCACTAATTGCACAAACAAAGGTAGAATTGGCAGTTTATATAGCGTGATATTGCGCAGGTGTTACATGTACATGACTTCTTTCTGATTGACAGAACACTATTCTAGAGGAAGTTCGTAGATTTATTTACTGCAGTGTTCTCCCAACATCAACCAGCGATGTGACGTACATCTAACATAATAATAACGTAATATCATTCGATTTCCCTACTGACGTCAGTTGGTGTCACCACACAACGAAGTTAATATAATAAACAACATTCCTGCCGTCTGATATATGGTAGTGACACATTGCAATACTGGGTCGCAATGACATTAGCTGAATGCACGTTCAAATACATGTATTGTCTGCGTGGAAATACCCACTGTCCCGGGAAATCCCTCAATTGAAGACGACTGTAGCGTCGTGTTGTAATGCGTTTCAGCTGTTATGACAACACCGAGCCAACGTTTTAATTATCCGATTCCTGGTCACGAAAAATTATTCTTAGCAGCAGTCATCAGTTTTCTCATAATATTGAACATTGTCTAGAAGGGATATTGTGACACATAGGGGTGTATGTGAGTACGATTGAACATGGAGAATGTATCTGGAATAGTATGATTATGCATCAGTTATCATATATCATAACATCTATTCTAGAGCGTGTCAACAAACTTTATAGAAACAGCGTAATGTATGTAACGTTATTTAATGGAGGAGGTGATTAGGCCCTTTAGACAATACGAAGAGTTCTGCTCCATCGATGTATATATCGATATATATATATATATATATATATATATATATATATATATATATATATATATATATATATATATATATATATATATATATATATATACACATACATATATATATATATATATATATATATATATATATATATATATATATATATACATATATATATATACATATATATATAAATATATATATATATATATATATATATATATATATATATATATATATATATATAATATATATATATATATATATATATATATATATCTATATATATATATATATATATATATATATATATATATATATATATATATATACTATGTTAACCAGGCAGAGTGTCCTAATGAACGGTTGTATTTTGTTTAGAAACGTTGGTGTTCCATTGTGTTAGTCACACAATGTAAAGTGTCTATAGCTCAAGTAGCCTATGTAGAGTGTATTGCTATTCAAAGCGTCCCTGGGTTCTTTGGATTCTGCGCAGTGTGACTTGGACATATGTTTAGACATTGGTTAGTATATTTGAACTCTGTCAATTATTGGTTTTATACAAAACAAAATGTTTCTTTGAACTTCATGATGTCCCATGGTTCACGAGACGCAATGTGCAAGATGCAAGGTGCGTATATAAGGATACTTTGCGCTGTTTCCGTTGTTCCAGATCCATTCAACATTGCATGAGTGGATCTGCTTTCATTTTTTACAGGGCTGACTAACCATGATACATTCGTACCAGGAAACCACAAAAAGGTGCACCCACGAAATCAATCATAATACATCTTCCCATGAATATGATTCCGACTTTTATTCAACTAATGTGTTATAATCGTGAATGTGACACCGCCTCAAATTGACGTAGGACAAACAGTGTGAAGAGAACGCCAGATAATACGGACGTCAACTCTACTTAATGGTTATTATTTTGTTGATCTTTGACATAAGCATTTGAATGTCGGTCTTTGTTTCCTCTGGATAACTTGTAAGGTCTCTATTTTACTCTCTATATTCTTTTATTAACTTCTAGTATGAAATTTTATATTCTTGCTTTTCATGTTACTGTATATTTTCTAGTTTGTCAGCATACGCTGTATTTTCTTGTATTTATATTATATACCTTTGACATATGTGAATGCCTATGTTCAAACATGGTTGAATAAACAATAAGGTATGGGGTTGCCTCCGCGTCAGTACCATGCGTCTCGATCTTCTTTTTTCACGCACTCGGTATAGTCCCCTCCTCCCTCCCCCCCCCCATAAAAATGTGTTCCAGGCCACCACTTTGTTATTACAGCTTGTTAACGCTACATGGAGTAGCTATGTTACAAAGATGTTGTAGCTGTTACGTAGACTGTAAAGGAACGGATCTTATAAACGCACATTTTTCGCAAAAAAACATACTTTTATGTTATTCTATTCAGTATAAGGTAGAGACAGCTGGTTGGGAGGTCGTCGGTGGTGCCCCAACGACACTCCGGGTTAAGGGATTGATGATGATGAATGAGTTTCTCGTTGACCTGATAAACTATTATAATAATTAGTTATCAAGCCTTCCCATTGTTTACGTATTGAATGTTTTTATAGAATAATTAACGGTTTTTGCATAAGTTAATAATTGCAACGACCAAAACGCCCATTCCCCGGACGGGATAACTTGGTAGTCCCGTAAGTGACTGTCGTAAGTGACTGTCGAAAGTGACTGTCGTAAGAGCAAGACAATGTTATTTTGAAAACGCTACATACGTATCCATTTATGCATTGGTACACACACACGCACACGCACGCACGCACGCACGCACGCACGCACGCACGCACGCACACATGCACACGCACACATAAGCGGGCGCGCACACACAAAAACAAACACAGCTACTTTATTTGTTTATACTTTGCTCACGAATAAAGCCTCAACTCCTGAATTATTAATGCATACAAAGACACGCATTAAATATGATGCTTATTATTTAATAAAACACATACAAATCAAATACACTTAACCTGGAAAACAACATCATAATGATGCAACACACTTGCTTGTGTGTTCATTAAGGCCGTGTAGTAGCGTCACATGTCCAGACAGACGTCGACCTCATTGTGGGCGCCGATGTGATAATACATTCCACCTGCTTGTTCAGCATTAAAGGGGGGGTGAAGCACTCGAACAACCATAGCCCAAACATAATAACATACCATTTACAGTATATATCACCCTTATATGATGGGCGCAACGCCACGGTAATTTTGTAATATCCTTTTAAACTTTGCCAATATCTTCCCTGGGCGGCGCCATATTGCTCTGCGGGGGGCTCAGCGGCAGAGTGGTTTGAGTACGAGCTCCTGGCACCGCGTTCACACAGTAAAAACCTCTCGGAAAAACGGCCGAAACGCATGGAAAATCGAATAAAAAGAAAACTGGTGTGCACTGGATGGCTCCTGGATATATCAACTAGTACTACAAATGCAAGGAAAAAACTTTTGATCGACTTTCGAGGAAGAATTTGTAGCGGAAAAGGTGGTTGCAAATGCAGAAATTGCCGTGTCCGCCAGCCGCAGGCTCTGCGAGTGACCACTTTTCCGATGCAGATTACAAGACAAAAGACGTATGTGATGAGCATGGACAGACGGTGAGCATCAAGATGTCATTCTTGGTCAAAGACACCGTTCCATCTTAGATCTTTTTTTTTCCGCATATGACCATGCATCTACAGACTATTCTGCGACAAGGAAACGTCAGATATCAGAGGGCAGAGCGATGCGTAGGAAGCGACGAGCCGAAACCAGGTTAGTAAATTGTATTACCGTTACCATTGTGACTTATCACTACGATTACAATATAGTTCCACCCCAATAAGCACAGCTGTGCTTCAACGTCAGCATATATATGACCCACAGTAAATCGAAATGTATGAATACAATAAAGTGCGAGTAAGTGTTAATAGTTTGATATAATTACGAGTGTTTTCCAATCCGCCGATTTATTTTCGACGTGATCAGATGTACCGTCAATAGACAATACGTGGCCGTACTCAAAACAATAACAATAACTCAGTAAGTGCTACAGGATATACTGCAGCATGGGAGAAACACGACGAAAAGACAGTATAGACTATAGTGCAACAGAAGCCTACTGTTGCTGTTTACATTTCAAATTCTTTATGGAAATATTTAAATATACAAATACTTTCATTGTGATTAAGTGCAAATGCAGTTACAAAAACTTTTTAAAAGTATTTAAATATTTAAGTAAAATGCATTTCACCCATGCAATGTCTAGCTGGAAAGGAAACTAAGGCATCGTCATCTACCCAGTTGAACACTGTCAGATTACATGTCTGCTTTTCTAATGACACTTTATAATTTCTGTCTGAATTCTTGTGACTTGACAATAAGGCAAAATTATATCAAATGAATTTGCTTTATTGATCAGATTAAACCCCACATGTAATAACCGGAAGTTCATAAAGAGATGTATTAATTACATTTTATTCTAACACGACTGATAACACTGTAATGAATATCGTGGGGGAGGGGGCAACTGTCGGCAACCCACAATAGTATTAGTACAAGCTATACATATGAAGGAAGTATATCAGGCATGGGGTCAATTCTGTTTTGTCAATTCAAAAAAATCAGTTCTAATTCCGCCTTGCAAAAAATCAATTCCAACTGTTAAAATCCTAGGCTAAAGAAAAATTCAAATCCAATTCGTTTTAACACAGTTTTATTTGTCACGTGTGCACAATCATATTTAATTAGATATGATAAAAAAATTATTGTTCGTTAAATGCACACATACACACACATGTATATATATATATATATATATATATATATATATATATATATATATATATATATATATATATATATATATATATATATATATATATATATATATATATATATATATATATATATATATATATATATATCAGGTTTGCCATAAAAAACTTTAAAATGGCATCCAGCCATTTCATATGTACTTTTTGCTGCGACACCTCTCCTGGATTTTTGCTAACAAAACCAGACATTTTGGACAGCCCTGGACAGTTGGGTCATTAATCTGAGTTTTGAACAGTTTCCCCTGTTTATATTGGGTCCAGGTCATTTGCCCCCCTCCCAGACATTTGCCCCTTTGTCACTTGCCCCCCAAACATTAGCCCTTTGCCTTATTCAAAATCTGGACATTTGCCCCCTGTCCGTAGCTTCTGGATTATTTGTAAGTTTTTTTAAGAAATGTTTTTTTAACTTATTTTTTTAATTTCTGAACATGAATTCAAGATATATATTACCCTAATTGCAATTAATGTTCTTTGTGCCAGATCAGCCAAGTAAATTACTTTATGTAGTTGGAGATGATCCTGTAATCAAAGGATTATCTTTATTGCAATTGTGGAAGAAGTCAGTGACATTAGGACCAGGACATGTTAGGACAATTGAGGATATTTGAAAGAAGCCATCTCAACAAGGTATCTTTTGAATTGCATTTACCATGGAGAGTTGGAGTGACTCCATTTTTCTATAAAACTGGATGCACAAGCCAGAGTTGTCAGAAAACACTTATAACTTCATCATGGAAATTAGTACTAGCATCTGAGGAGGTCAGAAGCTATGTTTTGAGTGTCATTCCTACACCAAGAAGGGGGACCAACAAGATTACTCTTCAATGGGAGTGAAGCCAGCGTCGATCCTAATCATGCAAGGGTGCTGTGGTCACTGATCTGATCTCCAGATCCAGAATGTGATCAACAAGACTGCCTGCAACCATGATGGTGACACGGCACAGATAGAAGCTGCCAAGGTCCGTGAGGACCTGAAAACTAAGGCAGCTAATACCAGGGGCACTCCAAACCACTGTTTATGGAAGCATCACCCCAAGAACCCATCTTCCACCACTGATCTGACTATCAATGATACCTGGAAGACAACTGGTGACAAGATGATCTCATACACACTCCAGGGGATAGGCCATTGCATTAGGCTAAAGTGACTTCGACTTGTCATTGAATGTTGTTATTGTAGTAATAATGATAAAACTGCAAACTGATTTTCACTTGTCAACTATCATAGAAAAAAGGGGCAGATGTCCTGGGGGGGAGCAAATATACTAGGAGGCAGATTTATATCACTATCAGTTGTGGTATCATTGATATTTCATCAAATTTACTGGAAAGTTTGAGTCTTCAACATCCTAATCTCCAACATGTATTCTCCATGGGGACATTTTTAATTACTACAAAGGGCAAACCCTACAGCCACATGTAACAGCATTGTACAGGTGACCAGTGACATGTTTAGTATGGGAAACTTGTGGGCTGAACATTAGGCTTGGATAAACAAGGGGCTGCATTCAAGTGGGGCAGGCTTCCTCTCTCACACAAAGGGAATGAGCAGACAGGTGCCCTTAATTGGCAATCTCTGTAAATAAACCTTGTACACTGAGAAAGAAAATGAGGCCTGAATGGTCTGATTTTGGTTTTACTGTCTGTTACAGTAACTTAGTATTTCTTTTTGATGCAAATGCTTGATTATATTGTTCTTGGTCACAATGTTTCAATACCAGAGTAGACAGTGTCTATGCTGTAATGTTGACAACTTCCTGGCTGTTACCAGATTCAGGGTGACATGCTAATAGCAGACAAATATGATTTTAAAAGTAATATAAGTAAATATAAGGGTAAATATTAACAGTATTAAGTCAATAATTCCAACAAAATCAATTCCAATTCCAAAAAAATAATTTTTGAAGAAAAAAAATTCCAATTAAAAAAACATTTTTGAAGTCAATTCCAATTCCGGAACTGGAATTGAGGGTCAGTTCCAATTCCGGAATGGAATTGACCACATGCCTGAAGTATATTCATGACAATATCTTGTCTCTGTGTACTACAGCAACAGTCATGAACAGTATAATTGAATTGAAACAAGCTTGTCTGTGGGGCTTTTGTTGGGAGGGGCTTTTGTCCATGCACCATACTATCTAGCAGATGCTTTCAGTATAATACCTAATAATTATATATATATTTACATATATACATATATATATATATATAAATATATATATATATAATTGAAACAAGCTTGTCTGTGGGGCTTTTGTTGGGAGGGGCTTTTGTCCATGCACCATACTATCTAGCAGATGCTTTCAGTATAATACCTAATAATTATATATATATTTACATATATACATATATATATATATATATATATATATATATATATATATATATATATATATATATATATATATATATATATATATATATATATATAAATATATATATATATTTCAGTATACCTAATAATTATATATATATTTACATATATACATATATATATATATATATATATATATATATATTCCAATTAAAAAAACATTTTTGAAGTCAATTCCAATTCCGGAACTGGAATTGAGGGTCAGTTCCAATTCCGGAATGGAATTGACCACATGCCTGAAGTATATTCATGACAATATCTTGTCTCTGTGTACTACAGCAACAGTCATGAACAGTATAATTGAATTGAAACAAGCTTGTCTGTGGGGCTTTTGTTGGGGCTTTTGTCCATGCACCATACTATCTAGCAGATGCTTTCAGTATAATACCTAATAATTATATATATATTTACATATATACATATATATATATATATAAATATATATATATATAATTGAATTGAAACAAGCTTGTCTGTGGGGCTTTTGTTGGGAGGGGCTTTTGTCCATGCACCATACTATCTAGCAGATGCTTTCAGTATAATACCTAATAATTATATATATATTTACATATATACATATATATATATATATATATATATATATATATATATATATATATATATATATATATATATATATATATATATATATATATATATTTCAGTATAATACCTAATAATTATATATATATTTACATATATACATATATATAAATATATATATATATTCCAATTAAAAAAACATTTTTGAAGTCAATTCCAATTCCGGAACTGGAATTGAGGGTCAGTTCCAATTCCGGAATGGAATTGACCACATGCCTGAAGTATATTCATGACAATATCTTGTCTCTGTGTACTACAGCAACAGTCATGAACAGTATAATTGAATTGAAACAAGCTTGTCTGTGGGGCTTTTGTTGGGAGGGGCTTTTGTCCATGCACCATACTATCTAGCAGATGCTTTCAGTATAATACCTAATAATTATATATATATATTTACATATATATATATATATATATATATAAATATATATAAATATATATATATATACGTGTGGGCAGGTATGTGTGTGTGCGTGCAGCATTTATAAGGTAAAGATGTCATGAGCATAGATCTGCATTTGGTCCAATAACAATATTCATGCATTATGTTATCTAAATCGAGTGTCAGATATAAAATAAGGAACCCCATAGAAAGTATACCTATTGGTCCATATTTTGTTATGGAATTTGGACCCCTTATAGAATTTTGACCTCCCTGGCCCATTGAAAACAGTGCAATGTTGATTAGATAATATAATACACTTTGGAGCTAGGATGCTACAATTTTGGTTACATGCGTTTGGTTATGTTACCAGTGGCATTCGTCAAACTAACCAAACAGATTCATTAAAAACATTAAGAGATCAGTGAAAGACCCATTGGTTGAATTAACATGGCTCCATAGGGAAAATGCTTTTCCCTGTGGTTGATTACTTTATATATTCTATATGACACTGGCACTCTTATATTCTGAAAATAATATATACAAGAGAAAGTTTCTCACATTGTGATTAATTTTTATTATGCAAAAGAATTTTGTAAAATTTTCAAGTCACTGTATGTGTAATCTTTTCAGATGAAGGATTCACCATTGGTTCGTACAAGTACAGGTACTAGTTTTGAAGCGTCCAGCGCTACGGGTGATGCCGTCAATCTTTACATTACGGATGTCACCTTTAGTGCCATCACTGCTACTACTGCTGTGGCACCACATACAACTGATGCTGAAATGCAAATCGATCCGGTAACGATATTTCAAGTGCGACACTTCGCGAATGCTGCTGTAGTCATGGATGACATTATTGCACCAATGAACGTTGATCATGACTACTCCTATGTGAAGCTTCCATCAGATTCAGTGAGAATAAAGACATTGGTGCAGATGATGCACACTATGTGATAACAGCGACATAACCGAGGGTGACTCAAGCAGCTCCGACACCTATGAGAAAGAGAAGAAGTTTGTCATTCGTGAGAAAAACTTATGTCACTTTTCTGCACCTGCCACACACCAAACAGCCATAAACTGTGACACAGGTTGTACTCATGTCTGATCTATCAGCCAAGGTCTTTCGGATACTGGGGTGTCTGTCAGAGGAAAGTGTGCTGATTTCTACCCCTTGATGAGTGAAAGGTGAATTGAATATGTTAGGTGTACATGTACTATCAGTCAGAATAAGTAGTGTATTGGTGTATATTTACTGCCAGTAGTGTATTGGAACAGATGGTTGGTGTGCAAGTACTATCAGTCAGAACAAGTAGTGTATTGATACATATGATTGGTGTACATTTACTGTCAGTACAAGTAGTGTATTTGGTAGAGAATGAGACGCTTGGTTTACATTTGCTGTCGGTAGGAACAAGTAGTAGATTCAGTCAGAACAAGTAGTATATTGGATACACATGATTGGTGTACATTTACTGTCAGAAGAAGTAGTGAAATGGTGCAGATTCCAGAATGAGATCATTGGTGTACATTTACTGTTGGTAGGAACAAGTAGTGTATTGGTATGCATGATTGGTGTACATTTACTGTCAGTCAGAACAAGTAATATTGTTACACATGATTGGTGTACATTTACTGTCCAATCAAAACAAGTAGTCTATTGCCATTGGTACAGATGATGATGGTGAAACAGTTAAAATGCCTTGGCTTTATAAAGATTAATTATTTCCTAAGCTAAACTACCAGTATATTTGATATGTTGTGGCATAATAATGATGTGTGTAACTGTGATATCCATGTTCCAGGTTGTATTTCCCGGTGGTAGAAGTCACTGTTTTAGGTCAATGTTTAGTCTTGGTTTCAGTCGTTCTAGTTAGCCTTATTTCTTTGGTAATTGTTTTACTATGTGAATAAACGTTTGATATATTTTATGTTGGTCTCAATATAAATGAAATTGTGTGTAGTGACATGCAAGATGCTGCAGGTAACATTTTTGTTGACAGAAATGGGATATAGATAAGAAGGCATTCACATCATTCAGTTATTAATATTTTAGTGGGAATTTTTGTAGTTTTCCAGGTTGTTTTTCGACCTGCTGCATACTGTGGGTGCCTCACAATTTGTCTATAACAGACTATTAGTACACTCACCTGTGTCAGGTCAATCTCCATAGCTAAACTTTCCATCAATTCAATTCGGTTCAGAATAGACATCACAGATCCTTCCCACATCGCAGGATGGGATTACTTGTCTTGCCTTTCCTGAGCCTGAAATATAATTTGTCTGGGTTAGTTGATAGCACTAATTCCATAATTACCATAATAGTTGCAAAACTGTGAACATTACATACTGTCAGTAGTTAATTATTGTTATTTAAATTATTACATTGCACCAAACAACAAGGTGTTGTGGTGTGCTACAGAGAGGGGTGATTACAAGTACGAATATTAATGTAATCATGATTACAGTAATTATTGCAATCACAATTGCTAATGTAGTCATGATTACAATCACGATTACGGTAACATTTAAGAATATATATATATTCACATAATGAATTAAATAAACCTTCATGTTATTATTGCCATCAATGTTATTCAACACAAAATCAAACACAATATTAAAATACAGTCACGGTACACTTCATTAGATTAGATACAAAATAAAGAGAAAAGCCTGCTTGCATTGCCATTGTAGTTCGGATCTCGCCCTCAGGCTAGGTAAAAGAAATATGCAGAAAAAATATGATTATAAAAAATGGCAATGATTCGATAACAATTGAATTACTGACCTGCCCACGAATCAATGAGTCGGCACGCAAATCATGCAATGACAGCAGACCAACATCTAGCACTGCTCTGTTTGTGCATATCACTACAAAATCATCGCTTCGCCTTCGTACGGTGATGCAAGCACCAACGCGGTCGGGCACACAGTGCTGCATAGCCATAGCCATAGGCTAGCCCGGGCCTAGGCATGGTAGCTTCCTCGGCGCAGCATGATGATTCAACGTAAACGTGCGCAGACATCGGGACGCAATTTCCACAGGTTCACCACATCACATTACCTAGTCAGGAATCGTTGACAGTCAAAGCGCTGTTGTAATTTTTCCTGAATCCAACGTCAACAAAGGCGAAGCCGACCTGGAGTCTGGAGCGTGACTCGCACACTCGGTGACACTTTACGACTGTCAACCGTTGTTTCCGTGTGGCCTGTCGAAGTAGACTCTTCGTCTGTGGTTTCCATTTCTCCAAAGATAGACAACTATTACGGAAGTTCAGTAAACAACTAATCGCTAGTAGCAGATCTGGTAAAACTGTCACAAGCGATGCATCTATCTTGTCAACAAATAAAAAATAGTTCCGGTATTACGTTATCGCATATTCTCGTTGCTTAGCGTCTCGTGCGTTCGAGAAGTGTGGCGTTTTCCACGATTTTTTGCGTGTTTTGTTGTAATTTCTTTAACTTTTTTATTTGGAACGAACAAAAACGCTATTTTGTTCACGTGTGTAAACACTTGTATATATAACAGAGACCCATATCTTTTTTTCGCTCCAGAATGCCTATTTACGAAATAAATCGCAAAAAATCGAAAATTTACATTGATTAGATATACGCGACTCAAACCACTCGTTTCGACAACAAGATGGCGATACGCAGTGATGCATTTTGTCGATTTTTGTCTCGAACAAAGTAAGTTTTTCAGTTTATCTTATAAATTAGCAGGTATCTGTCACCATTAATGCATAGTTTGATAATATATATTTAAATATACGGCATAACACAAAATTGCTTCAGTTCCCCTTTAATGTTATAATGTTTTAAGTAGAGTTTCCCACTCCTTTGACCTATGCCGTCTAAAGACAGTATGTAATAATTGAATTGCGTACCATCGTGGTAGATAATTGATTTACTTATTTATTGCGTCTACGCTGTCCCGTTAATTAGAGGTTCTTTAATATATATACATATATATATATATATATATATATATATATATATATATATATATATATATATATATATATATATATATATATATATATATATATATATATATATATATATATATATATATATATATATATATATATATATATATATATATATATATATATATATATATATATACGTATATCAATTATAAATCATTTTCCACACAAACAAACAAGTGTGCAAGTTCAATAACCATTAATCATTGAATATATAACACAATTAATTTTTTTAGACATTGAACAGTAACTGTAATTTAAATGTGCTGCCGTTCGATGTATGGATATTGTTTTTTCCTCTACGTTGTTCCTCTGCTGTATATATGAATATATGGTTGTAGGCAACAGACATATTCAGCTATGCGTTTTTCGTTCTACGTATTACTAGTTCCGTAACATCAGCTGAATTTGCTGGTCACGGTCACGCTTGATTGTACGATGTACGCTTTGCTGCACTCGCCATAGCACACTGTATGCTTGATTGCATTCGCCGGCGTATGCTTAATTGCATTCGCTAATGCACACTTATCACCACACGCGCTGGAACTGTCAATGCCAGAAGCGACGCCAGCAAGTTCGTAAGTGACTTTGAGTTATTATACAAACTGTGATTTGGTAGTATTGAATAATATATGATTTTGGTAAGTTGTACTTATATTTTATCATACTTGATTTGTTGTTAATTATTTATTTACTATTTAGTTGTGTTATTAAACGGGAAATACGTTACGTATACCCCTGTTGTTGATTTATTTGTAGTTATACGAATATACACACACTGAATCATAATGAACATATCCATTGGCCTACCGCATCATCCCAGCTAAAACTGTAAAACAATGACATCTGTGGGCTCGTCAGGGGTTGTGTAGAGCGGTAGCATTGTGTGCGGTATTTGTCAATTATGAATAATTCAACGACCGTTCTTGTCTGAACTATTACATTTGGGAGAACGAGGAGGGGCAAAGTTAACGCAACTACAGTACATCGGGCCTACTATCGTCCAGCCGACAACAAGCTCCACATCACTGTGGTCGAACCTGAACCGTACCGCCTGCTTATTCAGCTGGCGGTGAGATCATGCGACCGACGGCCACACCAGTTATCGTCGTCTTCAACGCGAAGGGTATTGTTGACTTTGTGTGTCATAAGGCACGCTTCTGTGACTATTTTTTTGTCTTCGGAACATTGTATTATAAGTGTGAAATACGCCTTTCTGCTTGTGACGAATTTATTAACACTGATATATGTGGTACGGTCTTGAAGGGGAATAGCCTCAACGGTGAACATTAAAGTAAACGTAGGTTTTTTTATGTGGTTTGAGGGTATTAACAACCTGATCTAGAGTTAGTTTCATTATTTTATTTGTACCATTTCAGTTAGGTTTTGGTTCATTCTAAACACATTTTATGTTTTACCTTGGTGTTGTTTATCATTTGTGGACATTTCTTACTTTCATATGTTGAGCTTAATTTAGATACGGCTCGCCCCTAGTTTTGAGCCACTTTGCGCGGACCTCCACCGAAATCCGTGAGGCAAAAGTACGTACCGATTTGATAAATTCTACCCGGTACTCGGATTATTCCAGCAAGCACAGAACAAGTATGACACTTCCCAAGTTACCTGAACTGCGTTAAGCTGAGGATAAAATAGATGCTTATCTTTTGCTATTCGAACGTTACGCTGAAGATGCGGGGTGGAACCTGGAAGACTATGCACGTGGTTTGAGTATTTTTTTGATAGGCCGAAAACTTTAAGTGTTTTGTAGTTTACCCAGAGATGAGATGAATGATTGCGCTAAATTTAAGCAGGCGCTCTAGTTTAAGTTTTACCTGACCGATAACGATTTCAGGAAGAAATTTTACAACAGCAAACAGGGTCCTGGCGAAACAGCATTTAGCTCGACTATACAATTTCTTGGATCAATGGATAACTTTATCTGGGATCGATACTATCTTTGATAAGTTGAGAGAGAGAGCTTATTTTGCGATATCAGTTCCTTCCCAAGATATTAGTTAATTTAACGAACTTGCAGAGGTATTCACTGCATCTCGTTCTGCCGTTGGGATTAGAGAACCACTTAAGATGACTCCAGTCCATAGACAGGCACTGCAGAGTAAGGATCGAGATCCAAAACTATCCCAATCTTTCTAACGTCAGATGCGTGAACCAGTAAGGTGTTATCTGTGTGACAAGGTGAGACACATAGCTAGAAATTGTCCCACGGGTAAACCACGACTAACTGCGAATTAAAAACCGTGGAGCCCCAAGAACATTGCGAGGAATTCCTGTCTAGCTGTGGATAACCATAATCATCAGTGTAATAATCGGGATGTTCTGAATGTGGGTGTAGTTTCCCTGTCGTTGGTAACTTTTGTGATTACATTCCTTCTAATCTGCCGAATATGCAAGGATGTGTCTGGTAAACACCCGTCAGTGTCGTCCGAAACATAGGGTGTAGCGGAAATGTTGACAGACGTGATCCACTGGAGAGAAGCGAATATTAGTAATGAAAAATCGGTCCGCTATCACCCATAGCTAGATGTAAAATAAAATCCTATTTACGATGTAATTTTTGGAAATGTTGCATGGGTACAGGAGAGACCCCAGCCGGCATACAACGTCGGTATGACGTTGATTGTTAGTTGTATATACGTTGCGACGTCGAACAACATAAATGCAACGTTTTCTCAGCGTCTGGTCATCGACGTCACAAGGACGTGGAAATTTGATGTCGCCACAACGTTGAAATCAAGTCGACAACCAAACCCAACGTCTTTACAACGTCTGGTTATCAACGTAATAAGGACGTGGGAATTTGACATCCATGCAACGTTGTAATCACATCGACAGTTCAACCAACTAGTTTCATCTATAAATACAACGTTTTTACCACGTCTGGTCATCGACGTGATAACGACGTAGATATATATGACGTTGGCACAACGTTGAAATCACGTCGACAACCCAACCCAACGTCTTCACAACGTCTGGTTATCAACGTTATAAGGACGTGGAAATTTGACATCCATGCAACGTTGTAATCACATCGACAGTTCAACCAACTAGTTTCATCTATAAATACAACGTTTTTACCACGTCTGGTCATCGACGTGATAACGACGTAGATATATATGACGTTGGCACAACGTTGAAATCACGTCGACAACCCAACCCAACGTCCTCACAACGTCTGGTCATCAACTTTAGTATAACCTGAAAAATTTAAGTCCATACAACGTTGCAACCACGTCGACAGCCCAACCAACTAGGTACATACATATAAATATGGCGTTTTACAATGTCTGATCATCAACGTTATAACGACGTGGATATATGTGACGTTGGCACAACATCTCTATTCTCTAAGACAACACAACACGTACGGTGTTAGATGCCTTAACTAAAATTACAAATAATAAGACCCTTTATGTTTGTAATGTTAGGTCATTTAAGGCAGCTTTCACCACACATTTTGGTATTGAGTAAGGCAGCGGCATATCTACCGTATTCCAGCATGCATTGCGCGTGCCGCCATGCTGCCTTGAGTTCGAACGAACGAAATCGATGGAAGCGAAACAATCCACTAATATATACGAGTAAGTGTCACCATCCGCTTTTATTTGTTGAACTGTTTAGTTTTATCGTTTGTACGGAATACACACGACCATAATGTTGTCTTTGCCGTGATGTATTTTGCATGCTTTCACCGATTTGAATCTGAGGACATTTTCCGACATACGATAAATCCCGACATATAGTCTATCGCAAAACTTGGGTGTCGTCGCATCCCTCTCGTTTTCGATCATACCCTGCACTTGTTCCAGTGAAATGTGGTCATGTAGTGTCACGTATAAATTGCACACTCTTATTATATAACTATCACAGTCATTGCCATTGGAATAAAACTGCAGTATTTATAAATTGCATCGGGAATTTACCGGACAATAGAGCAGCCATGGCCAGTGGCCATGTTGACTGGCTGGGGCTTGTGCAGTGTGCTTTGTATTCGTTTCATCTGCCCTTCGTTGTAAATAAATGTGTCGATTAATACCTTTATTTAATTCCTTTTAAGCGAGTGACCTGAAGAAGTAGACATGAACTGAAGCAGAGGTGGATACAGCGCTCTCAGTGTAGCCGAAGTACGCACTCGACCAAAGACCATGGTGGTGAAGACTGAGGAACAACTAGACAGAATGGATTAACAGTGTTCTTGATAAATCTGAAGCCATACTTTTGCTCTCATTGGTAGTGTTTAGTGTTAGTTAGGAAACTATAACTATTGTGTGATTTAATAAAAATGAGATCGTAAGGTTAGTTTGAAAATGATTTGTCAGCCATGGGGTCCATTGAAATTTAAGTCAGCTTGCCATTATTACTTCTTTTCGGATTTTAAGGTCGGCGCAGTTTAATGGATGATATGGTGTTGTGAGCTTTCTTTGTTATCAAAATAAGTTGTAGTTTCTGCTCTAAATACACATTTATAATTGTGCCTCTTGTGTGTGTTAAGAATGTGTGGAAGCCATATACATAGTAGATCCCCCTAACACAACATAAAGGAGTATTTAACTTGCTTGTTTTGCATTGTTTCATTGAGCTGGTGTTTCTGAAGCCATGAATTGGTCAGCTTACTGGTCTTGTCACATTGTTTCAATAATGGCTTAGCCATTGTCTGTACATTCTTTACAACTACCTGGCTTTTACCAGACAGATGTAGGGTAACATTCTATCAACTGAAATAGAACCAAACAAATCTGATTTGTTTGTACATTTGTAGTGATTTTACAGGAAATTAATAGACGCCTGCATTCAATGAAGCGATTCCAAAAAAATATTCCAATTCCGATCAGCTCTTGAAAATACATTCCGAAATAGAATTGACCCTATATTTATGACAGCTGTTGTTTGCTGTTACAATTAACAATACGAAAGCACATAATAATTATGTCTGCTGCTGAATACTGGTTACTAGAGGAATTAATCTACATTGAATGTATTCCACTGGTTCAGGAATGTACACATTGCCAAATGAAACCATATTTGTTGTATCAGAACACAGTGAATATCTTTATTGTGTTAATGTTTGTTTTATTATCAAAACATAATATTTAATGACTGTTTAAAAAAAAATTCAACTTGGTGATTAATGATCTCTACATTGTATTCCATGGGTTCATTGATATACACATTGTTAAATAAAATGTCTCATGTATCGGAATAAGGTGAATATCTGTCTTTATTTTGTTCAAAACGTATTTAATGACCATGTTAATTGACTCTTTCGACGAAAAAAGCGTAACACCGGTGAGTCAGGCTCTTCTAGTACACGATTTACGCTACAGACCCACGTGTACACGCCGACATACATAGCATTGACGAAGGGGAACTAAAATTGTCTTAGTTGTAAACAATTTGAGTTGGTTATCAAAAAACAGTAACGATCTAATGTTGACACAACGTTGAAATCCAATCAATTTGCTACATTGTTGCAACGTTGAAACCTGACGTCGATCCAACTACTTTTCAACATTGCAACAACGTTGAAACCCAACGTCGATGCTACGTTGGAACTCGACGTCGATCCAACTTTCAAATCCAACTAGTTTTCAACATTGGTACAACGTGGAAAACCGACGTCGATACATCGTTGAAACCTGACAGATACAACTTTCAAATCCAACTAGTTTTCAACATTGTGACGACGTCGATACAACGTGGAAACCCGACGTCAATGCAACTTTCAAATCCAACTAGTTTTCAATATTGGTACAACGTGGAAACCCGACGTCGATACATCGTTGAAACCCGACGTAGATACAACTTTCAAATCCAACTAGTTTCCGACATTGCTACGACGTGGAACCTGACGTTGAATCAACGTATTTTCAACGTCATTTTGCCTGCTGGGACGTGGGTTAGACAAAAATGAGAGTAACCTTTGTAAAAATTTGACCAATGACGACCAGGATCCTAGCAAGTAGAAGAAAGTAACCTGCGCAGTGGCAACCAGAGCTGAAGCAGCGAAACAGTAGCGAAATATTAGTCCGCTGAAAGTTCCCCTTGTGTGTAACGTTAATGTAATATCGGACCTTTTCAAAATAGCTCAAAGGGAAGATACAACTTTGAATGCTTTCTTTGATCAGGCAAAACAAACCCCAAGAAGAGATTCGTTAAAGAACCAGCATTTCATGAAGGGAGGTATGTTGTATCGACGTTTTCAGAGAGAGAAATCTAATGAAGAGTGGACACAGCTAATGGTTCCCCGAGTTTTCAGAAAGCAAATTCTGCAACTAGGTCATGACACTATTCTGGCAGGTAACTTAGGTGTTGGGAGGACTTCCGATAGAATCTGCAGGAATTTCTATTGGCCGGGCATTTTCGGCGATATCACCATATTTGTCTCGACAAATATATCAGTATGTTTTCGGGCTGAGAAACAGGATATAGGACACGTGTAAAACAGCTAGAGATAATCAGGAAACTTCTCAGTTGTATTACACTTGTCATTTCGACGAGAATGAGTGTATGAGAACTTTCAACATAGGTGACCAGGTAATCGTAATGCACCCCACTGATTACAATAAGTTGCTTATGCAATGGAGAGGACTTTGTGATGTAATAGAGAAGTTCGGGTTAACCGATTACCGAATTTGGGTTGGAAACATCATTAAGATCTTCCATCTGAACATGTTAAAGGAATATGTTTCCTGATCGACAGAGGAAGTAGTGTCTACTGCGGCTGTCTTGGTTCGTCCTGATGATTCTTCCTTAGAGATAGAACCACAGTTAGGAAAAAGGGGAGAGACCATTAACCAAATATATATTTCACCCGAGCTTGATTCTTCTCAAACTAATCAGTTAGTTGGTTTGATCGAAGAATTTATAGAGATCTTATCGGAAAACCCTGGATGCACTAAACGTGTCGAACATACTCTCACTTTGACCACGACTTAACCTATTCGGGTTAAGCCTTATCCCGTTCCTTTCGCCAACGGGTCGGACATAATTAAGGGGGTAGATAAAACGTTCAAACTAGGAGTAATCGAACCATCGAAATCTCCGTATTGTTCCCCTCTTTTGTTGGTTAAGAAAACAAATGGAACAAATCGTCCAGTGGTAGATTTCCGTCAGCTAAACAGAGCTACCACTTTCGATTCTGAGACTATGTCCAATTTTGAAGCAATATTTGTCACTTTGTCCAAAGACCATGTCTTTAGTAAACTTGACTGCAGCAAAGGTTTTTGGCAGACTGCTATGCATGCCAAGGATACAGAGAAGACTACTTTCTCTTGTCCTTCTGGGCTACTCCAGTTTCGACGAATGCCATTTGGGTTGTTCAACGCCGGAGCATCTTACGAACGTTTATTAAACGAATCCCCTTTCAGGCAAAATAACACATTTGTTGAGACTGAGTTGGCTCTGTGTATACCACCCTAACTTAATACGTTACATGTAGATTAGGTTACGCCGATTTCATAGAACTGCGCATGCGTTTATCGGTTGCGCTGGATAATATGTCAGCTCTAGGGCGTTCGGAGAAATGACGCGAATCTCCGATTTTGTCACTGATGTTCTTGGTTTGTGTTGCACGTGGATATTCTTTATTATTTCTTGCGTTGCCCCAAAAGCATGACTTTGCTCCGCTTTAAATTAATGTTATAACTGAATATAAATAACCAAAACACAAAATATGACATGCAACACCAAATTTAATATGTCTTCTGTATCATTATAAGAGACAACATTCTTGTACACATGTCATGTCACAGACGTAGACAATTCTCAGGCCAGAGGCCGTCTGTTGCTCTATAACGAAATGTGGTTAACCGACACGTCGCCAGAGACCAGCGGCTTTGCACTGGCGATACGAGAAACACCTGTCGCCGTGTTGGTAGGGCTTTCTGTAAGGACAGTAGCATTTCTTGACGCAATGGTAGCTGCGGCAGTACGGCTTCTCGCAAGTCATCGTGCACTCGCGGCCGCACCAGGTCCACACAAGGTCCCCGGGACACGCTGAAAGCAACAGGACCATGTGCAATATTCGTGTTCTTGAGAATATGCACACACATAAAAGAAATTCAAATGACAGCAATAGTTTTGATGCATACTAGTATATGTCAAGAGTAAACAAAACGTTCGCGATCTAGTTGGACCAACAGAAGTCAGTGCTAAAAAGTTAATATAACAGCGGATTTTAATGGCGGAAGACCTAAGTATTTCTGTTCCGTTTTTACCAAAGAGGATATTAATGTTCTACAAGTACCAGATTCCAAATGTCAATAGCCTAACTCATGCTACTTCGGCAGTTAATTGTAACTCTAGAAATAGTAGCTCAGAAAATAATGACAATGAAGGATAGTAATTCACCTGGAGTTGATGGAATTCCGCCAATACGAATAACGGAAACAGTAGAACAAATAAGCATAGCAACTGCAGATGTGATTAAAACAGCGAATGGAAAGAGTCAGACGTCATACCATTATTGAAAACAGGATCGAGAATACTTACTAGTGCCCTTAATATAAGTGACTAGTGAATTATTAGAAGGAATAAGTATATACCATAAGGATAAACATAACACATAAGTACATAATGAACACGAGCATATCTATGTATGTTACAATAATTAGACCTCATTTAGAATATTGTATACATACTTGGAGACCATATGATGAGAAGCATATATATATATATATATATATATATATATATATATATATATATATATATATATATATATATATATATATATATATGTATATATATATATATACATGTATATATATATATATATATATATATATATATATATATATATATATATATATATATATATATATATATATATATATATGTATATATGTATATATATATATGTATATATATATATATATATATATATATATATATATATATATATATATATATATATATATATATATATATATATATATATATATATATATATATATATAATGTTTATATATCGCATGATGTCAATGGAAAATCTTAAGCCAGAACATCTTGAAAGAGCTGTCCCCACTGTTGCAGAGAGGCAGTGTCGCGAAAATTCACACACACACACACACGCACGCACGCACGCGCGCGCGCGTGCGTGCGTGCGTGTGTGTGTGCTACAGCGAATGCAGAAGAAAACACCTAAATTAGTCCACAACATAAGAGACCTTAGTTATGAAGAATATTAATAACCAAAGACACAATGAGGTTAAGAGTAGATCAAACTTAATTTTTTTTTAGCGGATAGGAAAACATCAATATAAATATTATTTTCGCACTTAAGAATTAGAGGCCACGAAATACATTTAGTTAAGAACCTCTGTAGTATATGTCGGGAAGCATTGAACAAATACAGCATCGTGGACATGTTTAAAAACAGGATTGATACATACATCAAAAGGGCGGGTTACAGATGTACGAATACTTGTTGGACCTTCGACAAACCAAATGTTTCCTTGTCCATTTTCCACATGGGCATTTTGCCTTGTTAGCAATCTTGCTTAATCAACTATTTTTACTTTCATGTTTCCGTTTATGTTAATTGGAACACACGTATGTATTTAATTTCGCTTTCGCTACGTTTTCTAATTTTGCAAATACTTAGAAATATTATAGATTAAAATTATATTGAAAAGGAATGCAATACCACTTACAAGGCACCAGTGTCCGTTTTGTGAGGAGTCCGTTGCCCGCGCACAGGGCGACAAAGGTCCCGGTTGAGGAATATGCCAGGTACTTAGCGAATGTCAAGTCGTTCTGTCAATATGAATAAACATGCAATTTATATAACATGATAACATGTATATGCCTGTTCTGATTTATGGAGCACTATTTCATAGGAAGTTCTTAGATTTACTTAAAGTTAGGAAGTTCCTACATTGTCACAACGTTTTCCAAGCATCAATCAATTAGAACATATTCTGTACTAGTCTAAACAAGTCGTTGATGCGCCAATTGTAAATGAACCGACGTATACGTGTATAAATATTGAGATAATTTTCACCAAACAAAACGAAATACATGTTTCATGAAAGGATACGCTTGACTGCTTCGAAGAGACATACACGTCAAGACTTGCTATTTAAGCTACCAATCAAACTACAATTAACATACCTTGTTCGCGCACACGTCCAACTTGCATCCTTCATAGATATTCCTCGCCATGCCGGGCTGCGTGATTATCAAACAAATGAATCACATCAGTCATATTTATTTTTAAATATGCAATGTATTAATTTTTGAATACCGCACAACTTGTTATAAAGTAAAGAGACATTTAGCCAAATTCTATAATTATTGAATTAATATCAATCGATTTCTTTTTCGTTTACTCTACTTAAAGAGTACACCAGTTTTATCAAACTACAAATTTAACGTTATTTAGCCAATCGATAAACACACGTGCTCCGCGTCCCATTGTACGGCATTCAGGGGTCCAAAATGTCCAATGTCATTCACAAACTTATGTTAAAATGTTAAATAATTAACAATTATTATTTACGTGATGCCATATATAATTCCACTCATATATAAATATTTAAAGTACAAACAACGTGTTATATCCCTTTGTCATAACAATCAAACGACTACATACAGTCTCCATTGCAGTAATACGCATTAAATATAGTACTCAATTCACTTATTGATAAAGCACATCACAGCCCTGGAAAACGTCCAACGTAGAAGCAAAACAGTTACTTCCCAGATAAAACAATGGCTGCAAAGAAAGTCTGCAGACACTAAGATTATTAACTTTAACATACCGTCGGCTCAGAGCAGACACCATTGAACTTCATAAGATTTTAAATTGTGTGCTGCAGTCTTATCCTGTTTAGTGACATGCAGGGACAACGAATCTGATATGCGAGAACATCTTGAACAAACACAAAGCAAGTTGCCGGTTGAAAAAAAAAAAAAAAAAAAAAAAAAAAAAAAAAAAATATATATATATATATATATATATATATATATATATATATATATATATATATATATATATATATATATATATATATATATATATATATATATATATATATATATATATATATATATGGTAAAGCCCCCCCCCCAACAGCATGCTATGGAGGCTCCTTCTATTCACTCATTCATTTCTTTCATTCATTTCTAGAGGGAAAAGGCAAGTTGTGATGAAACCATCCAATCATATTAAACTCTTCTGCGCCATTCGGAAATGGTCAAATGCATGCGCCTAAACAGATGTTAGATAAATGCAAGAGTTGGCACAATAGAAAAACATGTATAAAAAAAGACAAAGAAAGAGCAAAATTGGACAAATGTATTACGCACCATCTTCACAATACAGGCTGCGAATCGTCCAGTGACGTTCTTCAAAGAGCCGCAGAAGTCGTCTCTGTCAACTACCGTGATGATGTTATTGTTGCATGACAAGTCCACTTTGTCCACCGACCTAGTTAAGCAAGAATAATAGCGTACCACATAATATATTGGTAACACTTACTGTAAAATTATAACAAAGAGAGAAAGGGAAGGTTGAAAAAGAGAGCGTATATGTTAAACGCTCACACACACACACACACACACACACACACACACACACACACACACACACACACACACACACACACACACACACACACACACACACACACACACACACACACACACACACACACACACACACACACACACACACACACACACACACACACACACACACACACACACACACACACACGCACGGTCACGCAGACGCACACACACGGTCACGCAGACGCACACACAAACGTTGATAGCTGTAGGGGAGTGACGGTGGCTGGGGCAGCAATGGCGGCCGCTGGGGGTGTAACGGCAGCCACTGGGGCGGTAGCGGCGGATGGCGCTGTAATAGCGGCAGCTGGGACAGTAACGGCGGTTGGGGCAGTAACGCGGATTGGGGAGTAAACCGGCAGCTGGGGCAGTAACGGCGGCAGCTGGGACAGTAACGGCGGTTGGTGCAGTAACGGCGGCCCCATGGACATAACCGGCTGTGGCTCTTTCGGTACCGCGACGAAACGCTGTTCGTTGAAAATATAGGACATCGGGCCCCATTTCATTGTGTGGGTGCAAGGGATGTGATGCAAGATGCGCAGGAGAGAAACGAATATGACTATTTATTAAAATAAACCCTGTTTGTTCTGTGTGTTGCATCATTACGATGCTGTTTTCCAGGTTAAGTGTATTTGATTTTTATGTGTTTATGTAAATAATAAACATCACATTTATGATGCGTGTCTTTGTATGCACTAAGTAATTCAGGGTTGAGGCTTTATTCGTGAGCAAAGTATAAAAAAATAAAGTAGCTGTGTGTGTGTGTGTGTGTGTGTGTGTGTGTGTGTGTGTGTGTGTGTGTGTGTGTGTGTGGTGTGTGGTGTGTGTGTGTGTGGTGTGTGTGTGTGTGTTGTGTGTGTGTGTGTGTGTGTGTGTGTGTGTGTGTGTGTGTGTGTGTGTGTTGTGTGTGGTGTGT